>JAGMUU010000014.1:0-627500 GCA_020744375.1 Dactylonectria estremocensis | reverse complement strand
ATATAAAGGAAGGAGATAACCTTTATAAATTAATAATTCATTAATAATATAAACTAAACGGCATAGATTATATAGCTAATAACTCATGCGGTACTTATTAACTAGCAGCTGAAGGACTAATATATTAAAAGCTAAAGGAATTTAGCTACTTACCCTCAGTTAGTAAAGGAACTGGTTAACCCCTGGGCTATATAGACCGACTGTCTCTAATATTAGCTATAAAGCTTCTAGGGTATGCTAGGTTAGTTAAGAAACTGAGAGGCGAGGTTTTACAAATGACGGAGGGTTTAGCGAAGGGATTCTGTAGAAAGGCGCGAGTTAGTAGCAAGATAATTAACTTCATAAGAGCAATTCATCTGCCACACTTAGACAAAACAAGTACGTAATGTAGGAACGTAGGAACGCTGAAAGAATAGTTCAAACAGCAGTTTTAATAGTGCTTTA
This sequence comes from Dactylonectria estremocensis, assembly GCA_020744375.1. Taxonomy (NCBI): domain Eukaryota; kingdom Fungi; phylum Ascomycota; class Sordariomycetes; order Hypocreales; family Nectriaceae; genus Dactylonectria; species Dactylonectria estremocensis. The sequence goes on along the minus strand of JAGMUU010000014.1, from coordinate 627,056 downwards.
TTTTATTATATATATTGCAGTTAGCATTTTAATAATATATAGCAAGTGTTTAGAGCACTTAAAGCACTATGCTATAAGGCTCTGTATAGTTCTATATATATTCTCTAGAATATAGAAGTCCTCTATTTTTACTATAGTTTAAATGAATGCTTTATTGTATATTGAATTATAGTAATATTATATAAAGTAATTCTCTATATTTCTTAACATGATAATCTTGCTATTTTTGCTCTTTAAATATATCTTTCTTATAGTATCTTATTCGTAATTTAATTATATTAATATTTTTTTTAGTCTTTTTAAAACTTTTAAATATTCTTCTAACGGTTTCTTTAGTTATATATATTTTAAGTATTTTTTAATTATATATCATAAAGTATTATTAAAGTTATATATAATATAGGCTTTAGTAATATATTTCTATAAAGTACTAAAATTTCTATTAAAAAGGCTTACTTGATATAAATATTCTATAATTTAATATTGAAAATACAATAAAATAATAAGATATGTATTTTAATAAATAATTCTTCTTATATAGCTATATACTTAATTTATAAAGTTTTATATTAATCCATTATTATAAATTAACTTTAAATACTTTAATTAAAATAAATACTATCCTTTTTAAGCTTGTATAATAAATTTCTACTTAGAATATCTTTTATATATAACATATAGAAGTTTATTGTGAATTACAGTATTAATATTAATTAATAGCATTTATTTAATTAATTTTTAATTCTTTTTAATAAATATTAATATAATTAATTTTTAAAAGACATTTAATACATCTTAATTATTATTTGTTAAGTTATTATATAATATTAATATATAAAATATCTTTATATTTTAAATAGATTTTAATTTTATATTTACTCATTAAATCGAGAAAGCGCTGCTAGAGCCACCATTTTAGTCGGAAAGTGCCGCTGTTTTAGGAGGCACAAGTAGTGCAGGAGTCCGGCAGGTCGCGGGGCAGGTACTATATACCTAGCCGGCTTGCCCGCACATAGGTCACTTTCCTGTGCCCAGGGTCCAGGTTTCTATCCCCTCCTCCCACTCCCACCCTCATTCTAATTTCAGCACCTAAGGGCGTCCGTTTTCTACTTTCTATCATCATCCACAATAAGTCCACCGTCTGTGGCCAAGCATTAGGCATTCATTCTTAAGCTGCCATAGCCTCTTCAGTCCATAAGTGGCAGCGTCATCTCTGCCCTCAACGCCCTCTGCTTCCCCATCGACCGCCGCTTGAGACATTTCCTCCTTAATCATTATTCATTTACTCTTGTGACCAGATGTCTAGCGCTGTAGTGTTCATAGAGCGACGCCGCTGAGGATAGCAAACCCTATACAGAATTATCTTTAACAAGCATCCATAACGAAGATATCGACGCCATGACTATAACTCTACTGACGATGCTTCATTCCCGATCCCTATCTTAGCATCACTAACCCACCTCCATCTAGTTAAGCCATACACTACGGACGAGGACACCGATTACTGGTGAGGTGATCCAACATACATCAGGCCCCCAACGCATACAACCAAGCCATTAATAAGGAATGGGTCAAACTCCTCCGAAGCGTAGCTAACACCTTGCAGGAGCTTGTGCTTAAGCACCGGCTTCCCGAGATGCCGATGATGCCGCTGGAGATGGCGACCTTACGTCCATGCCCAAGTACTACTATGGACGGGGCTACGCGCCGGGAGAGCACCCAGACCGAGGCGATGTTTATCTCACTCAAATAGTGCTACGATTTCTTCTTGATTCGGGAAGTGCGCTATTCCCCAGCTACAGCAACTGGATTTGCGCGGCATCCAGATTATTGATATCGAGACGGGCGCCTAAGCGGGACGGGATGCCTTTATGGAATGACGATGGCCTGCGAGCAGCCTTTCCGCGAGCAGAGGTGACATTATTCGAACCTATATACCCGATGTTTATTAAGTTTTTAGCACAGGAAGTGAACCACGCTGCTGAACAGGATGATGCTGATGGGTTATTATATAGCCTTGACATGTACTGTGATTATAAAGGGCGGTTTGGGTTAGGCTGGAGAGGGGGTTAGTGGAAAGGAGGTAATTCAGGTGTATAGCTGGATTGGCCTAGATCTGAATAACATAAGAAACCTACGTGAATCTTGGGAGCATTAGATAGTAATATTACAGAGGAGTTTAGCAATCTTACACAATGCTAAGAGCTTTCCAATATGATTCATAGTACCTAGAGTGTGTGATAGTGATTCATACAGACAATAGACATCGATGTTAAAAGCAGCTGCCCATTTGCACACAATACATTCATAGTACCCACTGTTATCGGAAAGAATGACTCAACACCCATCGCATCATCCCACTACTAGCTAATTTAGTTTAAATCGCAGTTACTAATATCCAAGAAGCTTCTTACAGCCACTTGCGTCGACGTAAGCAAGCTACGCAACGCGGAAAGACCAAGTGCGGCCCAAATGCACAATGCCATCCCAACTCGAATAAACGTCGACCCTCCAGTAATACGTCTTTCCAGAGGATAGACCTGCAGATTTGTCAATAAAATGTGGCCGAAGGGGCTTAATAGAGCCATAAACAATCGGGTTCACTCACCCCGAAAGGTGATCTTAGGATCAAACAACTTCTTAGCAACATTGTTCAGCTTGTCAGGCGAGGTGCCCAAGTACACGTTATAAGTGCCACCGTCAACGTCAAAGGTCGGTAACCACGAGGCGGTTACAGCTCCGTTCTTGGCCGGGACGTTCCCGCTCCGGTGCTCGGGGCGCGGAAAGCGGATTTGCCGCCCGACGCTCTCACTGTCAATCTCGAAGCCGTTGAGGTATAAGTTGCCGCCAGTCGGCTTGTAGACAACCTTGACTGTGCCTCCCGTACTCTCGAAGAAAGCGAAAGACGCGGCCGAGTCAAACATGTTGCGTTCCTGGGCGGATTGGGGCCTCCCCTGAAGTGAAATGTGAACATTGTGTGCTCTATGCTAGAATGTAGTCCATGACATACCGATATTTTGGACACGCCGTCGATTATCACGGCGACTGTCGGGATATTGTCTAGGTCCGCCCACGAGTTATGCCACGTAGAAATTGAATGCTGACCGGCCGGCAATCCGGTAATCGTTAACTTAATGGATCCGCCATCCGCCTTGGTGGTTATTCCAGTGCCGATGAGCCTCTGCCCGACCGACGGAAGGGGTTTCATGTAGACGGGCTTATTCACGCCGCCGCTCAACTTCGCGCCAGTTTTAGTCGTAGATAGCGTGAAACCGAGACCATTGACACTGAACCTAGCTGGGGCAGGGGCAGAACCATTAATGCGCCAGAGATTGTAATCCGGGTCGGAAAGAACCTGGTCCTTCGACGGGTGAAGGCTAACAAGCGTACGGGTTCGCGGATACGCAGGCGGGCGGGTGGAGACCGAAGCCGCGGAGCTCCACGCAGCGGCGAGAGCGACGGCTACGGAGAAGTACAGAGAACACTTCATATCTTTAGTTTATCTCAAAAATCCTAGGTAAATGATAAAGAACGTGAGCCAACTTTAATTGACGCCCGCCCCGCACCTTAAGTATGCCAGAATAGCCCAGTCAGCCTTCCAGCTTCCCAGGAAGTGTCGCTAGTCGCAGCCACCCGCCCTCCTTCAGAATCGTATTCTTTCCTAAGTTATTGGGAGGCTTACATCGGATGACCAACCCTGGCACCGTGCGGCTGCTTCCCCTGCAATACGGGCTGGGAACAACGAATCATAACCGCTTTTCACCTTGCCTAGCCGCTAATGCCCCGCTCGTATTTACGCTTAACAGCAGTCGGGTCATCAAAAGACACACATGCTTCTCCAGGCCAATCAGCCCATCACGCCATATAAATTTACAAAGGCCATCTCCAATAGATTTCGCAGCTTAACAGACCGACCTAAAAGGCTAGCTGAATATTCCCCAAATAGAAAAGGTATCGGATTACGTACCAGGTATTGACTCCATGTGTCGTATCACAATCTCGCGGCATAGAGCAATCAGGCATAATGAAAGCAAAAGGGTACACTTATTGAAGTGAAAAGTTATTAGAAAATAAATGTAAAAAAGGAGATATACCAGGAGTCAGAGATACTATAACAATATTAAAGGGAGATAAAGGGGGGATGAAGTCAAGAATACAAATAGATGGAGGAGAGCAGAGGGCAGTTTATTTATCCTCCGCTATGGATGATAGAGGGGCTGAGTCAGGGGTTGTTAGATTGGATCATGTACAGAGGATCGGATCGGGTGGTCACGTGGTGATAGCCAGTCTCTGCTAGGTACAACCCGAATAGGAAGGCGGTCAGGGAAGCCTATAACCCCTGATCACCGCCGCGATAGCTTAGAAAGGGAGACACAGACGATACACACATGATTAAGTCATCCAAGTGCCATGCTAGCTTTCCGACAGGGGTCGTCTAAGAACAGCAAGAGCGCCTTACCCGATTGGGATACCGCCATTTCTAGAGGGTGCAACAGTGTGTTCTCGATTACTATTAAAGATTTATAAAAAGATTTAATAAATATATAATAGTATTAATTAACTTTAATAAAAAAAGTAGATTTTAAATAAAATACTATTATAAAAAACGTATTTAATACTATAAAAAATACTATTTTAAGTAAATTTATATAAAAGATATTTATATTAAAATTAAAATTAAAATTAAAAATATATATATGTATTATACTTTATATAAAGTATTTAAATGAAATAAAGAAATAATAAAACGATATTATATTTTATTACTTTTCCTTTATATAAAATATATAATATTAAATTTAATTACTTTATTTATAATAAGGAATTCTTTATAATTAGTATTTTTAAAGAATTTAAATATTACTTTTTAAAAAGTAATAACTTTTATATCTATTAAGGATTAGAAGATAATAATAACTAATTAATTAATCCTTTATATATTAATTAAAGTATTTAAGCTACTTAAGATCTATTTTATTATTAATCTAGCTATTTTAAGTTATTATAATAGCTTAATTACTTAGGAGGTTACTTTTTTAATATTAATTAGTAAAGTAATATTAGCTTATAACTATAATAAATAGCTAGATTGCCTAGCCTTCTGCATTAATTACCTAAATAATTATAACCCATTCTTTATTTTTAAGTTAAATTAATTTTAAATTTCTATATCTATTTATATCTATAATAACTAACGTACATAATAAGCGAGCGTCGCAGACAAGCGAGCGTTGCACTTTTCCCAACCTTTAAAATTAAAACTTCAATAAAAACACAACAAAGCATTAAATCAATTAAACTAATCGCTACACTCTTCCTCAGGCGTCTCAATAACGACCTGACAGGTCCTTGCATTATGACCGGCCTTTCTACAAGTTCTACAGCGCCTTTCCCTCAGCATCGCCGACCTCCCTCGACCACCACTTCTTAATAATTTAGCTGCTACCTACGTATTAACATCCCTCTAATCTATCTCATCCCTCCCCTTATCTAAAGTCATCTTCCCTCCTTTACGTAGGTGGGTTCTTTTCGCTCTACGCCGCTTACTAAGGGTCTCATTCGCCTATCGAAGGATCTAGACCTCAGCTTTCAATAGGGCATTCTAATGCATTATTACCTTTATTCCTTTTAAAAGTGACTTAAGCGCCTCAAGAATTGATGCTAGAGAGCTGCTTTAATGCCTTCTTATTCATCTTTTGAAGTATTTAAACTGAGAGCTAGCCTTAAGCATAGTCTTTAGGGTCTTCAAGACCTAAGGGTCAGAGAGGCTGACCTCTTCTATAGCCAGTATTGGAGTCCGTAGCTATATATTAAGCTTTAATATAATATTTTCTGGGTTTAAGGGAACAAGTCTAGCCCCTTGAAAACCTCCTTTAATATTACTCCTTATTATAGTAGCTATATAGGCAGCGTAGAAGGCTAAGAAGAACTCAGTCTTTAAAACGTAGGTTATAAAGCATTTAATTAATTACTTAATTACTTAACTATAGGCTATTTTAAGCAGCCTAAAGCATCTAACATCAAGAGGCTAAAGTAAATAAGATGAATGAAGTAGTATATAAAGTATAATGATATAATTCTCTTTATAATATTTCTTAAAGTTAACTAAGTAGTAACTTTTATATCTATTGAAGATCAGAAGATAATAGCGACTAATTAATCGATCCTTTATATATTAATTAAAGTGCTTAAGCCACTTAAGACCCATCTTATTATCAGTCCAGCTATTTTAAGTCATTATAATAGCTCAATCGCCCGGGAGGTTACTTTCTTAATACTAATTAGTGAAGTAATATTAGCCTATAACTACGATAAATAGCTAGATCGCCCAGCCTTCTATATTAATCACCTAAATAACTATAACCCATTTCCAATTTCCAAACTGCATTAATTTCAGATTTCTACGCCTTTCTACATCTATAATAACCATTCTACTTATAATAAGGCCCATTATAAAGCCAGTCTCATCAAAGTTATAGATATCAGCGAGGTCAATACCATACTTCATAATCATATTCTCCACGAGCCTAAACTAGTCGCAAATAATAGTTAGATCTTCGCATTTAGCTCTCTAATAGTCATATTTACGAAAAAAACGCATCTTAAGCTCTTAGTGTCACCTGATGAAGTTAGAAGCCTAGCGCTTGCCGATAGGTGATGTATTGCAGTTAGTAAGCAGTCAGTTAGCTATTTCTTCAATACTATGTAGTCGCAGGGGAAATCTTCATAAATCTAGGTCGAGAATGAATTAAATAATGATCTATTCCTCTAAATCAGTTAGTCTTCGTAAATTAGAAATAGTATTGCATTGAGACTGAATGCCCTGCTGATGGCGACGCAGCCTATACTCATTGACCTCATAGGTAGTTACAGTACGTCGGAGACTTAATTTTAGGTTATTTTGAAGGGCTTGAAGGGCAAGAAGAATCCTTACCTCGGTATTTAATTATGATATGCTTGGTAGTTAAGATTTATGTAATAAAGTAGGAAGTTAGGCGTTTAAGAGAAAAGTGCAACGCTCGCTTATCTATAACGCTCGCTTATCATATACGTTATTCTACTTATAATAATATTTATTATAAAGCCAGTTTCATTAAAGTTATAAATATTAACTAAGTTAATACTATACTTCATAATTATATTCTCTATAAGCTAGAACTAATTATAAATAATAATTAAATCTTTATATTTAGCCCTCTAATAGTTATATTTATAAAAAAAAAATATCTTAAGATCTAGTTATTACCTAATGAAGTTAGAAGCCTAGCGCTTACTAATAGATAATACATTATAGTTAGCAAGCAGTTAGTTAGCTATTTCTTTAATACTATGCAGTCGCAGGGGAAATCCTTATAAATCCAGGTTGAGGATGAACTAAATAATGATCTGCTCCTCTAGATTGGATAGCTTATGTAATTTAGGGATAGCATCGCATTGAGATAGTATGCCTTTCTGCTAGCAACATAAGGTAATATAATTTATATTATAGATTTCTACGGCGCTCCGGATACTTAATTTTAGGTCATTTTGAAGGGCTTAAAAAGTAAGAAGGATATTTCCCTCTTTATTTAATTGAGATATCTTTAGTTATTAAGAATCAATTAATTAATTAAAAAGATAAGAGATTGAGAGATTTTTAGCTTATTTACTTATTTAACTTACTCACTTATTATATATGTTATTATATATTAATAAATTTATTAATAATAGTAATAATAGCTAATAAAGAAAACTGCTTATAATTTTTATAAATAGTAGTTTTTAAAATATAACTAGATATTATATTAATATAATATTATAATATTTAAAAAGGAAAGTTAAATTAATATAACTTAGTTAATTAGAAATCTACTTAAAGAGTCTTAAAACTGAAATTAATAAAAGAGAGAATATTATATTATAGCCTAGGTTAAGACTAAGTAGTTATAACTAGTAGAACTATAATATATCTACTTTTTACCTTCTTTTAAATAAGTAATAATTAGAATAATTCTAATTAACTAAGGAAGGAGTAATAGTAATAAAAGCGATAGCGCTTTTAAAGTAAAGCGCTTTTAAAGTAATGCACTTCTAGAAACTATCGCTTCTACTTAATATATATATATATTCATTTAGCACTTTTATAAAGATAGTCTCATTAGCTATTAATATACTTAGTTATATAAAGACTTACTTTTATATATTACTAGACTGTAACTTATATTACTTACGATAATGTCTTAGTCTACTAGATTATATACCTCATGCCTTAGACTTACTCTACACCTCTAAGTTAGATCTAACTATTATTAGAAGTGCTATTACTTTTATTATTATTACTATTTCTTTACTTAATGAAGATTATTTTAGCTACTATCTATAAAAAGAATATAAAAGTAGATATATTATAGTTTTACTAGTTATAATTACTTAATGTTAACTTAGGCTATAATAAGGATTATTAGTAATTATATAAAGTAAAACTTTAATTATATATAGTAATATAAAAAAGTAGATTCTATTATAATTCTATTAGTTATAACTACTTAATTTTAACTTAAGCTATAATGTTATATTAATATAATATTAAAATATTAAAAAAAGAAAGCTAAATTAATATAACTTTATTTATAAGAAATTTTATATAAAGAATTTTAAATATAAAATTAATAAAAGAAAGAATATTAAATTATAGTTAAAGCTAGAATTAAATAGTTATAATTAATAAAATTATAATATATTTACTTTTTACTTTCTTATTATAAATAATAATAAAGATAATTCTAATTAATTAAAAAAGAAATAATAATAATAGAAGTAATAGCACTTTTAAAGTAAATTACTTTTACAGTAATATATTTTTAAAAACTATTACTTTCAATTAATATATATATATATGTATATAATACTTTTATAAAGATAGCTTTATTAACTATTAATATATTTAATTATATAAAGATTTACTTTTATATATTATTAAATTATAATTTATATTACTTGTTATAATATTGTAATTTATTAAATTATATATTTTATATTTTAAATTTACTTTATATCTTTAAGTTAAATTTAATTATTATATTTCATTATAAAGAAAATTAAAAGCAAATAAATATATAATATTAATACTATAAAAAGGAGGATATTTATCGTTATAAGTGAAATAATAATATATCAGAAGAGGATATTATTAAAAACAATAATGATATACTATTAAATATAAAGGTCATTACTTCTATTATATTAGAAGGTCTCGTTTTATTATAGTATTAGTAATGATAATATCTCTATCTTATCGCCTGCTGCAACTGACTTCTATTTTAAAACTCTCGGCCTATAGCCCCCTTGTTAGATAATAGAGGCGGCTCTCGGCTTCTTTATCAACCTATCGTCCAACCAGACGCGCTTCAGTACGGAGGCTTTAGCCTTAGGTTGCAGCTGTCCTAAAATCATAGTTTTAGTCGATGAGTATTATACTATCGCTATCCGCCTTGCCTAAGTACATCGCCTGTGGCGGTTAAGGAGGGCAAGGGTCAGCGAAACTCTCATAAACTGACCTCCTGTCGGTGACGAGGTGGAAGCATATTACACCCTTGACAACCATTCTCTGGCACGAGTTTTGCAGGTCGGATAGCCGAGTTTGACGTAGACAAAGCTAAAAGATCTTCACTTCATAGAAGATGAGGAAGTTGGCACTATTGTCTCTGTTGATGCTGCTGCTGTTGGCCTCGCCATCGAGCTTGGTCTTGTCAGCATGACAAACCTTGAGTCGTCCTTTCGTACATGGCGAAATGCACAGATCTTCGGAGGAATGACTCTTATTACATGTGGAGTGGCCATAACTTCCGCAAATAGAGAGATAAGGCGAGACTTGGAATTAAATACAAGATACGAGTACTCGCTGCCATTACTAGTGGTGAAAACTCCCAATCAGCTTAGCAGCCCGATGAAGAGCGCACAGTCTTAGATACCTCTTGATGAAGCCCCTCGACTAGATCTTAGCCATGGGTCTTTGACCTCGATACTTGAATGGATTTAAATATTGGTTACTATGGTAGATTTTATCGTTGTACATGGTCACCTACATCTCGACAGTTCCTGGGCTTCTGCGTCACTGGATCCCCTCGCCGATCACTATGACTGGATATCGGATAAACTTTTGTGGAAAGGCCCAAGCTCATACATAGCCCCGGAAATTGACTGGCCAGATGGGGTAGCAGTGGATAGGAAAACGGGCCAGAGGGTGAAAATTATCGGCTGGCAAATTGATACAATCTGGTATGGCTGTAATCTCGAACCTACGATGTACGTACATTTATACATTTCCAGGCCCGGGTATTCACCACTACTCAATCACCATGCCTCCTTTGGCCTGTAACTCCTGAATGGGGCTGTGAAACGAGGACGACGGTTTTCAGAGTTTCTCTAGGCCACCATTCTCGAAACCTTACCCTGAGGCTTATCTTCGATATCCATAAGAAGGACCTTTTGAGATGAAGCTTGTGAAGTCGCGATCGCAGAGATAACTCTGGTCAGTTTGTGTGTGTGATGAACCAGTGGACTTAAAACGAAGCTGGGCAAATAATCACGCCGAGGGATATCTGCACGTAGGTAGTGTTGGGTACTTTGAGAAAGCAGTACTAGGGGTAAACACAAGTCAGTCATACCAGAATGTTCTTCTGACCTATTTAGGCAATTGAATACCCTGGATCTAGCACATTCTTTGTATTTCTTTTTCGCAAACTATCACTTGTATTTGCTGTGTTGATTCAACCAGCAAGTACAGTAGTCATATCGATTACTCAGAACCTTGCTTCACGGACTCGTAGACAGTGTATTTAAAGCATATTTTAAAGATTGATGCTAACGTTAAATGGCCGCACTGAGAAGTACGGTACTCGCCCTATGCTCGGCCCACATGGGAGGCACAACTTAGGTGCGGGGTCAACTTGGCTCATTCGATGTGACGGAGAAACAAATGTCATTATTCCACCAGTCAACGCTTGTTGTAGGTACATCCCTGGTCTGTGGCTTGCTATAACAATGCTGGAATACAGACCACCTCGTCTCAACTTCTTGCGACTCATGCAACAAAAACAACATCGACAGTATTTGAGGTGATCCTTGAATCAATTTTTTTTTGGTACATCGTCCTGTCTCGCAGGTCTTCTAACGATTACTCGGATCCTCGCTATGGGTCTCGAAGACTTCACGCAAGCCTTGGCAACTTCTTTGGAACGAGCAAGGCTTGTCCCAGGCTCTGCCACGAGCATTATTCCGCAAGATTTCAAACCAACAACGGAGCTTGATGTGAAATTCAACGGAAGAGCCCTCGAGTTGGGCAACTTGTTTCGGTCCAGCGAATGCAAGTCGGCCCCGAGCATCAGCTTCAGCCCAGAGGTATGACACGCGAATTGAAGTGGCTAAGAGAACAAAATACTTATCCTTTCCCAGGCTGGTGCTGCTTCAGAGGCATCCTACACGTTGCTTCTCGTCGATCCCGACGCACCCACGCCTGATGATCCAAAATTCGCTTTCTGGCGTCACTGGGTTCTTCCGGGGTTACAGATAAATGAGCAAGGAGCTACGCAGACCAAGGACGCCTTGACTGAGTACCTTGGTCCGGGCCCAAAAGACGAGTACGCAGATCCCCACAGATGACAAATGCTAAAGACCTGGATCAGGTGCTAACTGAACAAACAACTAGCTCTAAGCCTCATAGATATCTCTTCCTCCTTTTCCGAGAGCCGGTTGGCCTCTTCCTAGTGAAGGAAGACGTAGGTGGCGAGGAATTCATCCAAAGACGGTCCTTTGACCCTGCGACCTTCATCTCGAAGAACGAACTGCGACTTGTAGGAGTGAACTGGATGCTTGGAGCTGGTGATGGATGGAAGGAGTGATTAGCAGTACAAATTCATAGAACTCATCAATAGAAAGATTTCTCTTAGATTAGATTCATCTTCTTAAATAACTACCGAACACCAAAGAATTGAACACCAAAGGAATCCCATTGAGTCGCTCGATGGCCTAGACCCATTGTTTCCTCCAGCTGTCCACACACTTCGCAAGTAGACCACTTGTGACTACATCATATCCATCTTGGATTGCCGGGCTTCTATTTTCAGTCTGGGTTGTCTCAAACACCAACCCTGCCCGACCAGGGTTATCGTTATCATATTTCTCAGCGAAGAAGTCGAGAAGCTTGACAGTTGGATTGAGTGTTGGGTCTTGCTCGCCGTCTCGCAACCGTTGGACCCAGTCCCGCTGTTTCACAATCTCGAATTGAAGCCCAGCGGTCGCCATTGCTGGGAGGATGTCTTCTGTCCATCGGGACGTCTGTGGATTTTGTAAGTGATAGACAACGCCCGGGCTGTCTTGTAACTGGAAATATCCGGCTGTCTGGTCACCAGAGGCAGCCAGCCCACTAAGTTCGAGCACAGATCGGGCAGACTTATCGACCGGAAGCCATGAAGGGGTCTCATCCAAAGCCGGGAGGGCTCCGAGTGTTACAGCCGCGCGGAACATCAACGGGATTGCTTCTGTTGGGTTCCACAAACCCATGGTAGAGTCTCCAACGATTTGGCCAGAACGTAGAACTCGCGCCTCCATGCCTGTTGCCACAGCTGCAGCATTGACGATATGCTCTGCCACCCACTTGCTGCGAGCGTAACCCATGTTCTGAGCATGTGCAGGGTCTTTGACCAGCGTCTCGGGAACTCGAGCTGGCGAAGGAGTTCCTGCCGCGGCAGAAATGGAAGAGATGAAACTGAGGCGGGCGGGGCGACTGAAGGGAACAGACAAGCAAAGATCAAGAAGATGACGGAGACCGGCGATATGCTGGCTTTCAAAGCTCTTGACCGTGAGAGTGAAGTTGACGGCCCATGCAGAATGGATCACAGATGTCAAGCTAGAACGAAGGGCATCATAGGCGTCATCCCCAAGGCCAAGATCGGGGAGACTAAGGTCCGCAGGCAACGCTGTGAATTTTGCAGAGTGATGATATGAAGAGAGACCTCGTTCTGTGAGAGACGAGATGATGCGTTTGTGTGCGTCGCTATGGTGGGGAGTAAGCCCACGGGACTTGAGCGAATCGAGCACACGCTCCTGGGCAGCAGAAGGCGAAGAGGCTCGGACAAGGCAGTAGACGTGACTGACTCGAGGGAGAGCAAGGAGTTGGGAAAGAATATGGGCGCCGAGAGACCCAGTGGCACCGGTGAGCAGCTGATGTGATGGTTAGCATTCTGTCATGGGCGAACCGCATTGTAAAGTAACTTACCACAACCTCGCCATCTGGAACCTGTGTACCGCGCTTGAAAGGCTCAAACGAAGAGTACTTTGCGACTAGGTCTTGCATTATTTCCGTCTCCGTCTTCTCTTGAACCGTTGATCCCTTTCTAAGCGAATCCACGTAGGCTGCTAGTTGTACAACGCTGGGATGCTCAAATACGACGTTTTGTCCAGGTACGTTACCACCTAGATCGAGCTCGCGAACGATATGAGCCCGGGCAGTGATGGCTTGCAAGCTGTCGAGACCAGCATCGAAGAAGTCCATCTCATCGGAAAGGTGTGCAACGCCAACACGCTCGGTAAGCAGCTTCATAAGATATTCTTTCAGTTCGGGCAGCTCCAGAGCCAAGCGATCCGTCGTATCAGGATTCTCGAACTTCTGATACTTGTCCTCAATGAGGGTTTCGAAGTGCTGATAGCAAGCGGCGCGGATGACGGTTCCCTTATCAGTGCGAGGATATTCGGTGCCGGCTGGTAGGACCTCGACCATCTCGCGCGATATGCGGCCAAATTGCTCAGCCTTCTCATTGGCATCTTGAATGGTGGGCCAGAGTAGGTCAAGAAGCTCAGAAGATGTCTTGTCAGCGGCTTGGCTGGACGGGACAATAAGGAGACCGGGGAAAGCCCTGCCAACGCCAAAGACGAGGCATTCTTGCACGAACTCGCTCTGGCGGACGCGGTGTTCGTAGGGTACAGGCAGGACCTTTTCACCGTTGAACAGTGTGACGCGGTCGTCGAGGCGGCCCAGGTACTTCCACGCGTCTTCAAGAGTTGGATGTTTGACAAAGGTATCTCGGGTGCGGAAAGAATTGGGTGGATCATCCGAGTTGGACGTCGTCTTAGTCGTGAGACCATCAAGAACCACAGCCTCATATATTCCGGTGGTAATCTCGTCGAAGAGGAGATAGGGCTTCGTCTTGGGTAGCGGGCGAACGTAATTCCAAGATTTATCTGTAGCAGGGTCTCGCTGGGACGTCATAAGCTGACCCATTTCGGTGCTGGGGGATGTTAGTTGCGAATTCCAAAGATGTCATGATTCGTTACATACGCGCCATAGTGTGATACAATGTTCACATCGTTCTTGACTAATAAATCTCCCAGGTCATCAGGGCAGCTGCTTCCACCAAAGAGAACAAGTTTGGCCTTGGCCAGGGCTGCAATGCCTTCTGGCGTCTCTGCTAACACCTTGAGAGCGTAAGGAACACAGTGGAAGCTCTCGAAGTCTGCAGCCTTCATCGCTGCAACGAGATGCCCGTTCGTCAGAGGTAGGTTGGCGTTGTAGATTGCAGTGCGTTTTCCGGTTACCATACCGCGGAACATAGTTGACAGCCCGTGGTTATGGAATAGAGGAAGCGTGACAAATGCACGCATGCCACTTCCGGTAGCGTAGTTGCTGAGGCATTGCCTGTGAGTCTGGTAAATTGGCTTAGGGAGACCAGTGCTTCCCGAAGAATGCACGATAAATGATACGGTATTCTCTTCGTCAACCAACTCCGTTTGGCGCTTGAAACGAGTGGATGCGTTGTGAGACCATACAGATTGAGAAGTCATGGGAAAGCTCTGAACTGGGTAGGACTCTTGGATACTTTCGACGACGGTTTCGAGCTTCGGTGCTGCAAGAATCCGAGTGCATTCGGTCTTCTCCAACAAAGAGATGTAGGCTTCAGTTGGTAAACGAGTAGAGAGAAATAGTACTGAAAAGCCCATGCGAGATAGGGCAAGGAGATTGACAATGTAGTCGAGGTTTGAAGGGCCCAGAATGCCCACGACGTCAGCCTTGTTGCTGCGTAGTTTCTAGGATAGTGTTAAAATTATTAACTGATAGAATTATTAGGCGTCTTACTGTAGGCTTTAGTCCTTGGCTGGCAAGTGTCTTTGCGGCACTGTCCGCAAAGTCATCGAGTTGTTTTGCGGTATAGTCCACAAAGTCGGAAGCCCCCAATTTTGAGCTGGGATAGGCAATGAGAGGGGTATCTGGAATGCTCTGAGCCTGGAACACTAGGAACTCATTGATACTATTGATCTTGTCCGGCTCCATGACCGTAACAGCCTCTGGAGGCTCCGCAGCATCCAGGCACGGGGCTTGGCCCAAGATCGGTGTGGTAACTGATGCCAACATTGTCAAATATGGCGAGTATGAGCGTGGACAGAACGATCTCTGTCACAGGCAGATGTCTTAATGCACACCAAAATTAAGCCGGATTGAATTTCGACTGCTCATTTAAGAAGACAACGGGCGACCATTTCCCGAAACGGCCGGAGAGTCGGGAGCCTCACGCAGATCGGCTGCAGGCCGGGCGGAAAAGAATCGGAAAAGCCACCAAGGAAAAGAGCCTATTTCCGACAGGGATAAACCATCACACTGCCGGACTTGACTTCTCCACGAATCTCCTTCTAGGCTCGTATCACCGGATCGGCAACCCGGATAACATCGGTCTAGTTGCGGGGGAATCTCAAGAGGCTGAACGGCTTGTCACGAGCCGTTATCCAACCACAGAATCTGAACGGTTCGATACTTGACATTGCACTAAGTGGTTTCATAGCGGGAGGGATTAGTCATTTGATCTTGATCAAACCGCGAGACTATGAGTGACTCCATGAGTGAGAACCAGGTTGGGACGTAACCACCAAAGCGCCTTATTCCATTTCTTCCTTTAGAGGTATGGAGGCTTTCATATCGCATGTTAAAGAGCATTATGTATTTCATCACCAAGACCGATATTCCACCCTTCCAATTCTCCAACGCCCAACATTGATTGCAGATCCCCCATTCCACCCGTAACCTGTGGCCAAATTAGTCAGCAAATTTCGGCGCCGTGAAGAATGTCGCGGCCTAGACGGGGTTGCTTACCAAAGAATCAAATTGGCCCCAGCCTGTCATTTGAATGATTGAACTTCCTGGGCTGGCATCTGCGAATCCCAGGCCATCATCTTGGCCGATTGCCATCTGACCACCAACGTTTCCGGATGTGGAATCGAGGCCAATGTGCCCTCCTTGAAGATCAACGAGTCCTGTGGTCCCAAATCGGTGCAAGTTTAAGTCACCATCTTGCATTGGCACTCCCAAGCTGCTTCCGTTTCCATCCGGGCCAGAAGTCATTGCGAAAAGATGCCCGTTGTGCCGCAAAAGCTCTGCTCGCAGCTCCTGAAGAACAACGCCATAGCGATGAGCTAGCGACCCGCTAGTTGCGATTGAAGTGATCTGAAGTTGACACTTGGTCGCGGCGTGGAACGCAGACAGATATGTGTCTGGCGGTGCGTTTCTTTGTTGGATAGCAAAGACGTAGAGTATCACGACAGCACAAAATGCGAAGTAGTGAGAGAACTGTGGCGTGTTAGTCATAGATCATTGTTGTACGAGACGGCATGAAGAAACAAACCCAAAAAGTACTATAAAGCTGCCCACTCGAGTTCAGCTCGTCTATTTTGCCCACGATATTCATTGCAGCCACCAGACATGACTGGGCGTGTTCGTTTGTCAAACTTTGGTTGTGATTCACGGTGCCACGTCTGGGTGTACCGAGGTTGGCCAGGCTGGCAAAGTTCCTGAGGAGAAAGGGACGGTGAATCAGAATTTGTGCATGCCAACATGCGAGGTTCAGGACATTTCTCTGTCGGAGGAATATCGGCTGCAAGAGAGATGGGTCAATGCCGGAATCATCGACGAGATAGGCAATATTGTTCCGCCAGTCATCAATTTCCTTGGAATACTTCGCAGCCAGCTTGTACTGACTCTCAGTGGAAGGCGGACGGATGCCGTAGAAATCGCGGAGGATATTGCCCACGATGCGTGAGAGCCTATATGCATGAGGTCAAGTCACACATGGTGGGTGGGCCTTGAGGCTTACTTGATATGCGCTATAGACCCAGCCATGACAGACTGGAGACTTGAGGTCAACACAGAGGACAACTGGCCACGAGCCAATCTGTAGTCGTCCACACAAAGAGGAAGTTCTTGATCAATATCATCGTCGTGGAATGTTCGAGGCCTTCCAAGGGCTGAACTGAGATAAGTGTCCAGATTGTAAGCGCACCAGAAAGTTCGCTTTCGACATTCCAGGTCAACGTGGTCTATATCACCATTCACATCAACTCGAGATTTACGATGGATTCCTAGTGCCAGCATCAAATGAGACGTGGTTCCGAATAGGCTCCAGCAATGGTTCAATCGTGAATGGGATAAGAGGTAGAAGCACTGCGCCAGTCTTGCTTGCACGCTCGTGAGACGGATGGCGCCTTTCTCGGCGGACAGCTGGTCTTCAGCGGCAGAGAAGAATCGCGCACTGCATGAGTATGGTTAGCCAGGATAAGATATGTCATAGAACAGGACTAAGGACCTTGTGGTCGGTTCGACCATTCCTGCCTTGGACTTGGGGAAGTTCTCGGCATGGGCAAACACCATAAATAGCAGCGCTGTCCTGCTTCTCGCCGCGGTTTGTTCTTGCATAGTCCCATGCGTATCATAAAGCTCTTGGAGCCATGTTTCGACGGTTGGACGGTGCAAAAACCGGTGAGTTGCGGATGAGAACTCAAAGTACCTGCGGATCAGGAGATCCGCCTCGGACCGTGGTGGGAGGATCAGGAACCGAGGGTCAAACTGAGGAAGTGGCAGGTCTCCAAATGTGAAGATGGATGAATCTAAGGGAGCTGCAGGTCCCTGTTGCTTCAGTTTCCTCTGGATCCTCAGTAAAAATGAGGCTCCAGAGGCAGGACCGACATAATGGCCCTGAAGGTCGACCTGTGCCGGCTCCGGAGAGTTACGCGATGACAGCGTGGTTGAAATTCCACGCGGATCTTTGGGAGGCTGGAGGGTTTGATGCTCGATAGAGACGGGGCTAGGAATGTGTTCTTCAGGTGGATGCGCGTGAGTCTGCTCCACGAGGTTTGATCCACCGAGCTGCTGGTCTGTGGCTCGCAACGTGTTTGCTGGTTCCTCGGTGTCCATCTCAATAGACGGAAGTCGTCCCCGACGATAAGACGCTGTATACTTGCATTGAAGTCGAAGTCGGGAGCAAACAGCACATGGATACTTGCCCGAGCAGCGAGTCTTGCGACTGGACACGGTCAGCAACAAGGCATATGCACATGCATTCCAGGCGTGATTCTGGATCTAGACGTATACGCCCACACCCATCTCTCCTCTCGGCCGACTCTGCACAACGACGTATGCGATGGATCGACCCAAAGCCGAAGCACGCCACAAGAGACCTCATGTTCAACCGTCCAAAGGAAAATACTCACGCTTTGCAACGATCGCAAGCTCTGCTCGCCCTGCTCCTCACATGGGGCTGTTTCCGCGTCTTGGCCGGTGGTTCATCGTGGTTATCGTCATTGCTAGTACCGTATTCATGTTCGCTGTTACCAGGATCCTCGTTGGGGCCGTCTGGGCCGTTGGGGACGCTGGAGCGGCGGTTGGTGTCCATGATTGCGTGTATCCCTGTGTGATGCCAGTGGCCAAGCAGCAAGCACCAAGCAAATGGAAAAGGAGTCGGAAAAGGGAGTCGCCTCTCAGTCGGCTGAAAGGGTGGTGCGGAGTCGAACTGCTTTTGTATTCGGGTGCTTTTCCGCCGGCGTAGCGGATCTTGAGCGGGGTAAGACTTTGAGTCTAGAGCGCCGAACGGCACAGCGTTAGTGAGTCTGGGGGAAATGAGTCCGGGGGATGTCTGTCTGGGATCATCGTTTGGAGAACCGACCCGGATTGGATCGCTAATACATAGCGTTTTTACTCCATGGTTAGGGAGTACCGCGATGTTACCGGGACCGGGCGAGAGTTTGCTTCATCTTGAGACCTGAGTCATTTGTTAAGACTGCTGCTGCAAAGCCATGTGACTTGAGTCGTGACATGTCGCACTGCTCTAATTTAAGGTACCTCCAGGCATATAATCTAACCTCTCTTGGTGCTGCGACTCGTATCAAGTCTCGGTACCACTCATGCGAAGTATCTACCACTCCTACCACTCTCGCCACTCTCCACCTGGCCCGGTGAATCCTGGACTCACCCACGGCTCTGCATTCTTACTCAGCTCTCGGATCTTGGCCTCGTCAACCTCAATGCCCAACCCAGGCCCGGTCATGAGATTGATGTATCCGTCCTTGACATCCCAGATCTCGGGATTTTTGATGTATGACAGCAGATCGTGCCCGCCCGTGTTGTAGTGAATGCCGAGGCTCATCTCCTGAATGGCAAAGTTGGGCGTCGTCGCGTCGACCTGGATGTTGGCCGCCAGCGCGATGGGCCCGAGCGGACAGTGAGGCGCAATGGCGACATCGTACGCCTCGGCCATGGCTGCAATCCGTCGCAGCTCAGAGATGCCGCCGACATGCGAGATGTCGGGCTGCAGAATGTCGACACACGCCGCCTCGAGGAACGGCTTGACGTCCCATCGGCTGTGCAGGCGCTCTCCCAGGGCAATTGGCGACGTGATGGATTGCGAAAAGGCCTTGATGCCCTCGAGATGCTCGGACAAAAGCGGCTCCTCGATGAACATGGGTCGATGAGGGGCGAGAAGCGCTGCAAGCTGCCTGGCCATGGGCTTGTGCACGCGCCCGTGGAAGTCGACGCCTGCGTCCATGCCAAGCGCCTTGACCGTCTTGACTCTCTCGATGCAAGCGTCGAGTGCCGATGGGGAATCGAGCCAGCCGAGGTCCTCTGTGGCATTCATCTTGACGGCAGTGAAGCCTTGAGACTTGCGCGCGAGCCTGGAAATTTCTGTCAGTTTTGTTGACATGTGAGGTATTCTCATTACGCACGCTTGGGCCTCGATATCTGCAGGCCGATCACCGCCAATCCAAGCATACACCTTGAGCTTGTCTCGGACCTTGCCCCCCAAAAGCTCGTAGATTGGCAAGCCAAGTTTTCTGGCTGGAGGATTGTTAGCTGGACTGCAGACGATGGAATTCTCCGATGCTAACCTTTGAGATCCCAAAGCGCAATGTCGATACCAGCCAGGGCGCTCATAAAAACCGGCCCGCCTCTGTAGAAGCCCATGCGCCAGGACTTTTGCCATATTTGCTCAATGTCACTGTGCGTCGTTAGATAACGCGCCCGACACGTGCAGACCATGGTAAATGATACACTTACTTGGCCTCCATTCCAGTGTATTGCGTGATCCAAGCATCCAGACACCCCTCGACGGCTTGTGTGTGGCCCTCCAACGAAGCTTCTCCCCATCCGACATTGCCTGCATCGTCTGTGATTTTCACAAACAACCAACGCGGGGGAACGCGGAAGTACTCAATTGAAGCGATCTTGCCCATCTTGAAAAGTTATTGAACGATAAAACGCCAAATAGATCTCTACCGTATCGAAATGAGCTGATCGTGGTTTATAACCAATCTGAATCCTCTGAATGTATGATGCTCACTAGATGTTGACGTGGAATGATTTGTCGGAGCGGATTTGGCCGGGTCGGAAATGCCGCCGACGGGTTGGAGACGGTGCCGCATCCGAGCCGTATCTAGCTCCGACGTCGGGACGACGATGAGCGGGGAAGACACGCAACGAATCTACGCTGAGCTGTGAAGACGAAATGATAGAGGCAAGACAGTAACTGAATAGAATCTCAGTTGAGGAGTCTGATATACAATACTACTCGAATTGGATCGAAGTACAATACAGGGATTTTGATGATTGATAAGAACCCGTTTCAAATTGAGCTACTAATTTGTCTGCGGACCAAAATAACCCTTCTAGCCGTCTGTTGGTTGCATCATACCACACCATCACTTATTTAGCCGCCTTGAGTGCCCTTTGCGCGGCAATCCAATCCGACCGAGCCTTCTTCAACGTCGCCTCATCGTGCTCGCCAAACACGTTGACGCCCAGCCGCACGGGAACATTGTATCTATGGTTCTTGTCCAACTTGTTGATGCGCTCAAACGCGGCGCTCGGGAGCTCAAAGTCCTCAAAATTCTCGGCGATGCGTGACGGCGTCACCGACTTGGGTAGCACAACCGTTCCCCGCTGGACAGCCCACTGAATGAGGATCTGGGCTGGCTGCTTGCCAAGCTCCTTGGCGATGGCGATAACCTCGGGGTCATCTATCGCCTTGGGAAGGCCGTAAATGTTGTTCCCTGAAGGGCTATACGCTGTGATCAGGACATCGTTTTGCTTTGACCATTCCAGCAGACCGGGCTGTTGCAGGTATGGATGCGCCTCGATTTGGTTGACAACGGGCTTAATCTCAGCACTGTGACGCTTTAGTGAGCTGTTTCACGGGTATCCGACCCTGGTAAGAATACTCACAATTTGAAGATCTCTTCCACCTTCTCTTTTGTGAAATTACTGACGCCGATGCTCTTAATCTTGCCCTTCTTCACAAGAGCCTCCAATGCCTTCCATGTCTCCTCAATCGGGACATCGATGACATGGACACCCTCATCTGAGGGATCAATTGGGAAACGGAGAGTTGCCTCTGCCGGCTTAATAAATGAAACGGGCCAGTGAATCAAGTAGAGGTCGACATAATCGGTCCCAAGATCGCTGAGAGACTGGTCAAGGGCTTCTTCCACATCAGGCCCCTTGTGATGTGTGTTCCAGAGCTTCGAAGTCAGGAAAATCTCGCTGCGCGGCACGCCCGACGCCTTAATACCAGCGCCGACCTCCAGCTCGTTATCATAAACGGCTGCCGCGTCGATGTGACGGTAGCCGTGCTTGAGAGCATACTCTACGGCACGGGCGACCTCATTCGGACCCGATTGCTGTCACAGGTTAGCACGAATGGCACCGCCAATGCGGATATCTGCACGTCTCACCCAAGTGCCTAGCCCGACGGCGGGCATGGAGTGGCCTGAGCTAAGCTTGAATGTTCGACCAGACGACATGGTTGCAGATTTTCGTATTAACCGTTCCTTTTGGTATTTACCCCGCAGAGGAAACGCGATTGTTGCGAAATTTATCGCTGTGATTTTATAAGGACATGGCTGCCAAGTCCTTCTGACGGTATCGGTCGGTCCTAAGTTATCCGATTTCGCTTATCCGAAATCCCAAGACTGCGGCTTCCTACCCGGCATTAACTGCAAGAATCCGCATCATCTCCGGTGGGGAGAGCCGAACTAGGCCGAGCCGCGTACCGGCGCCGACGAGACGCGGGCCGGAAGCGGAAGTAGGAAACACGCAGAACTCTGTAACATCGTCATGTTGTTGTCTAATTTTGACATGTGCGAGTTGTGTCAACTGTCCGTATAAGTCATGAGGATTCATGTATCTACGTAGAATACCCAGCTCTTATCACGACTAAATTTATAGCCACACTACCTAATCAATGAAACATGGCGCCCTCGCCTCCTCCGGACAGCGTGTTCGTTCCTGTTCCAACCTTTTTCCAATCCGAGGCAAAGGCTCCTTCCTTCCTTGCAACCTGCTATCGATGTCCCGACGCAAGTCGCTCATAGCGTCCACCTGGCTAAGTCTGGCATTACGGGTCTGGTACTGATGGGCTCAACCGGTGAAGCTATTCACTTATCCCCACAAGAGCGGTTTGACATGATCTCAGGAGTGCGTAAAGGACTAGACGAGGCGGGCTACAGGGACTATCCTATCATGGCTGGAGTTCTAATCAACAGCGTCGATGAGGCCCTTGAGTGGTTGCAAGATGCCCACAACGCTGGAGCACAATGGGGTTTGGTTCTTGCACCGGGATACTTTGGAGGTGCAGCGAATCAAGACAACCTCATCGAGTGGTATACCCTGGTTGCTGACAAGAGCCCACTGCCAATCCTTATGTACGACACCTTGCTAGTGAACCAGTAATACGAGCCAAGTTGCTGACTTGAGAATAGTTACAACTACCCCGGTGTTACCAACAACCTGGTTGTCGGCGTGAAAACCTACGTAAAACTAACCGCACACCCTAATATCGTCGGTTGTAAGATGTATGTTCATCCTGTGACCCACCCTGAAATTGATTCGTTGCTCACTATTCGTCCTAGGTCTCATGGCGACGTGTCTTACCACGTGCAAGTGTCTCTCCACCCCTCCATCAATCACTCCAAGTTCCGAGTCTATTCTGGATTTGGCCAGCAGCTTGGGCCGATCGTGGTCTTCAACGCGGGGGGGAGTCATTGATGGACTAGCTGCGATTTACCCCAAAACCGTGTCACATCTGTTTTCCCTCGCTGCCAAGAGGCCCCTGGATGAGTCAACTTTGGAAGAAGTTCGCAGGCTGCAATGGAAAGTGTCGGCGGCTGAGGAGTTCATTGTCAACCATGGCATTCTAGGCATCCGAGAGAGCATCGGCAAAGAGCTGGGGTTCGGCCATTTGTCAGGCGGTAGGCTCCCTCTGAGGAGTGCCTTGGCCGCAGGAGTGTTCGAAAATTGGCGTAGTGTTATCCTAGGACAAATGGCGGAAGAAGAAAAACGGTTTTAAACCTTGAGATATTAGCCATGGGCCAATGAACATGCCATCGATAGCACTACAATGGATCTTGTTCAATCCGCTCTTGTTTAATCCACACCGAAGACGAACCTTTATACCATCCCGAGTAGCACCTTGAACATAAAGACGTTTGTTTTCTTGTTCAGTCTTTACCGATGCTTAATGTCGTAGAAAAAGTTTCTTCGTCTCAATAGACTATCCCACAGCTTCGTTCGATCTTTCGATTTCTTGGTAGATTTGAACTTTCAAGATCAGCCACGAGTCCACGACTGTAACGATTCGCGCATGTTTAAGAGGTTTCCCATGGAAATGAGTGGATCGAGAGATATTTGGTCAAGCACCCGCCAATTAAAATTAAGAGTCTCGATTTGACCTAGATATGACTTGTCTTCAAATCCAAGATTATAACTTGAATCAGCCACCCCCCCACCAATAAGCCCCCCGAATCATTCAGCCATTCACACATGTAAGCTTAACTAGTAGACGTAGAAGTTGCCCTCTCCCTCATTGCGGTCCCTCATCTGCTTGTTCTTCCTCGTCAGGGCGATCTTCAGGATCCAGGCACAAATGATGACACCAGCCGAGAATCCGACACTCGCCATCATTGGCTGCAGGTAACGAGGCGCATCGGACGAGGGCCACAAATACGGGGTGTAGATGCTGGCCATATTGCCGAATGTGTTAGCCATGGCGATTGCGACAGCCTTCTTCTCGTCTGTCTGACCGAGCACACTAGCCGTCCAGCCGATGATGATGTTGTTGACACCGTACGAGGCACCGACGAAGAGCATGATACCGACGAATCTAGCAGGGACATTGAGAGTAGAGGCGGACAGGACAAAACCGACAATAGCAATGGCCTTGCTGACGGTGGTGTGCCAGGTGCGCTCGTTGTAGCGTCCAGAAGACCAGGCAACACCAATGGAGACGAAGCCGGAAAAGATGTAAGGAGGAGCGGTGAGGACCAGAGTGATGGTCTTGCTGTATCCAAGAGTTTCCACGACAGTGGGAAGAAAGTTCTTGAATCCGTTGGCCGAGAGATGCAGGTTGTCCATGAGGCAGAAGACCCAAGTGCGCCAGTCAACCACAGCCTCGCGCAAACCAACCCAGACGCTGGTACCTTCGCGACGACCAGTGGTGTCGATGACGATGCGGTTGTGAGCGAGCTGTCTCTCTTCAGGAGTAAGCCACTTGGTCTGGAGCGGGCTGTCGGGCAGAGTGAAGAAGGCGACAAAGGACACGAGAATGGAGACGGCACCCTGGAGGATGAAAAGCCTGCGATAAAATATTAGCACTTGAATGTCGCTTGCGTGTACTTGCCATCTTACCATCGCCAGCCAGCCAAGCCCATCTTGCCATCAAGTCCAGCGAAAACACCGGCCGCGATCAGGCCGGAGAAAGAGCTAGCGAGAATGTTGCCGGTGTAGAAGATGGACATGCGAGTCGCAATCTCCTTGCGGGTGTAGAACATAGAGATCATATAGAGAGCCCCAGGATAGAAGGGCGCCTCAGTGATGCCGAGCAGGAAGCGACAGACGAGCATGCTCTCGTAGCTCGAGGCCTTGTAGGTGAGAAGCGACAAGATGGACCAGGCCAAGCAGAAGCCGGCCATGTACCACGAGGGTCGGACTCGGTTGAGGATCATGTTGGAGGGGACCTGACCGCAGAGGTATCCGACGAAGAGAATGGAGACACAGGTCTGGTACTCGGTGCCCTTGAGGCCGAGATCCTCTTCCATGGAATTGAGTCTGGCGCTGATCATGGCATTGCGATCGAGGAAGTTGAAAAAGTACATGACCCAGAGGATAGGCTAAACACCGTGTTGGTCAAGGTCGCAGCGAGGGGGTGAGGGCAGAGTCGAGGAAATCTTACCAGCATGTAGTAGTCGAGCTTTTTGACCAGAGCAATCTCCTTGGGATCGGTCTTGGCGTGGGCACCGAACTCATCGACCTTTTCGATCTTGGGCATCTTCTCATACTGGTCATCGTTGTCGGGCATCTCGACGTGCGAGATGTCGCGAGTCTTGTCGTCATTGGATACAACTGTCGACATCGGTTGCTCGATCGCCATGGTGAAGGCGATGTGTTGGGATTGCCTCGTGTTCTCGGCGCCTTATCAGTCGAGGAAATGGCAGAGAGAATGAGAGAGGGTGGAGGGAGGGTTGGGATGCAGGACGAGGAGACAAGGCCTGTGTCGAGGAAGTGAGGCCTGCACAGGGCGTTATATAACCCAGGCGTCGAGGTTGGTTTCCGTTTGGAGGTGCTCAGATCACGTCCGCGTTTAGACCGTGTCAGTGTCAGAGGGGAGCGTCTGGGCTGGTCCTGGGGGCATGCTGTGGGCATCCAGTGTGTGTCCAGTGCGTATCCTAGGCTTCTGACTTGGCATCCTTTTCCGTGGAGCATTTGCGGGGAAGCGGGGAAGGGTTCATTCTGGGGAAGTGGACCAAGCGGTGGACTCAATGATGGACTAGGGGGAGAGTAATCGAGAGGACACGGATATCCATGACAAGGGCGGAGGAGGACACGGAGGGGATCCGAGACTCCATCGAGATTGCCGGGGGCTGGCAATGCGGAGACGACCACGGGTGGCAATAGGCGACATTCCACCAATGCAGTGACAACTCCGCAAATGAGACCAATGAGACACTTGGCCAGCCACGACCGGGTCGGAAAAGCATAGTTGTAGGCCGTTCGCTACGCTCGCTGCTTTTCCGACGGGCGTTTTTGTTGGCCTTTTACCGATGCGCGCCAAGGCCCTAGTTCAAGTCGGCATGGTTCGTGTAGCGTTGAGGACGGAAGAGCCTTGATTTTGATGAGGGGAAGGTGCGGCACAGTAAGTCGAACGGGGTGGTTGGTTGATGAGAACGGCGAGGGGGAAAGGGGAAAGAGAAGAGCATGACGCATATTGCTTACACTGCATAGGTAGGTTGAATCCCTTATCATACGATCCATTGGAGATCAGCTCCAATCCTTGGGAGAGTTGTGTATCACATGCGAGATCAAGCTGAACCTGGTAGGTTGAGGATGGCGCTTTGGGATACCGAGATTCCATTTCCGAGATACCGACTTCAAGATACCCACCAGCTAACTGGAGTAGAATCAAGACAGCACCTTCAAGATATCATTCTGACTGAACTAGTCTCAACACCCCATCTTTAGGATATCCGCTTGGCTTAATCCTATCACCCTCGTTACCCGCTTGACTCGAGTATGATGATGAAGGTGATGAGGTTGTCACTCTCAGCACACCAGCTTCACCATCCCCTCTTCCCCCGCCGTCCTCGCAGCCCAGCTCTCCACTCTCTCCAGCCCATACATGACGGTCAAGAGGTGCCTCGCAAATTCGTCGACGGCCGCCGCCCGAGTGCTCGCGACCAAGTCCCCGCACTCAAGGCTCATGGAGAACAACGGGTCCTGCTTGCGAACTGCTTGCGACCAACGTAGAGCTGACTCTGCGGCCCAAATGTCGCTACGCATGGTGAATTTGGCGCCGCCGCTGCACTCACACCATCCTTGCTTCTGTGTCAGGTAGACACCCATTGTCATTGTGCCAAGTACCCATGTTCTTCGGATACTTTCCGCTAGCACCCACGCCCTCCACAGCCGTGGAGCTGGGTCGCCGTCAAAGATGGCATCTGCCACAGCATCCGCTTGTAATTTAGAGTCTGAAATCCGTACTCTTGGGTTATCCGAGAGATCTGGATCTTCGCTAGCCGCTTCCCACAGCTGTCGAGCCCAGGTCAAAAACGTAGAGATGTTCCTCTCAGCTTGGGCGCGAGCCCCGATAGAGGGCGAAAACAGTGAGAGAGCGAGGTGAATGAGGAGTGCTTGCGTCCGGGCGAGGTGCTGTCGAGTGTCCAAAAACATCACGACGCCGCAGTGAGAGTCTAGTAGTGTAGCGGCGTTTGCTTCCATAATCTGGTAGACCATGGCCTCATTATGATGCGTCTTTGAGCTATGCACCGTAATGGAGGCGTAGGCATCCCGCATGGACTGCGGCAGCCCGCTATCGGCGTAGAGTTGACGGTGGATGAAGGGGTTATGGCCCGTAGCCACCCATTGCGATAGCCAGGTCACCAGGTTCTGTGAATAGTCTCTGAAGATTGCGGAAGAGAAGCACGGAATGGTAGAGGGGACGTGTGAAATGGTCCACGAGCCCGGATGGCGAAACCACGAACTGGTCAGGGGAGCTGTATTGGTTGATGGCGCTGCGGTGTCAGGATGGACTAGTTCCGTGGAGGCGTCGGCATTGATATACTCAGTCTCCAAGGGCGGCTGAGGGGGCAACAAGTCGTTCCAGTTGATGACAGGATCTATCCAATGATCCAAGTCAAACATTAAATTGTCTGGTGTTTGGCCTTCGGGATTAGCCAGTCCCTCGACGTGAGGTGTGCCATCAACGGGGGATCCATTCAACCCATGTCCCCGAATCAAATGAAGCTGGTTTCTCCTCCGCTTGGTCGGCGGATATCGGCATTCGATGTCCTTTTCATCACACCGCCCGCACACCGGCTGTGCCCTATCGCAGCGCCTTTTCCCGCCGGTGCATGCGCCGCACGCCTTGGGTTGTTTAGTAGACCTCATTGCGGAAGTCTTGCGGACGAAATGCTTTCGGCTCAATGAAGAAGAGACAGCGATGACAACGTGACTTACGAAAACTGTGACTAATCTGCCATCACGTTATCGCAGGCAGTCCAGTAATGAAGGTTATTTGTCATCGACTGGATACCAAGGGCGAATACGAGGAAGCATGAACATCGCACGCAGTAACTCTGCGGAACATGCGCGGAAATTGGGCGGGTTTGGAGCGGAGTTGGGCGGGCATCTGGCTACGAGCTGAATGAGGCCCCACAAGCTGCGGCCACAACCATTCCAGTTTGGGCCTTTTGCGGGTCGTCCTACTGAAGACTCCCGCAAGAGGTCATCGCGAACTTGGTCAATTTGACCCAGAATACACAATTTGAGGCTGATGAGATGTCATGATCTCTTCACAAGGCGTTTCAAAGCGCCGTGAATCTTCCGCAACCGTACACTACGGCAGAATAGAGAACGCGTCACGGCCCATTAATGTTTTACAAAATGGACGGTTATAAGAGAGTCTGCTTTCAAGGTTTTTATTAAATAGTTCACCAGCAACTCACAGCAAATCATCTTAACAATCAACTATTACTAGCTATTCTCTCCTTCACTTAGAAAGTAGTCACAGTCATCATGGCTTCTACCCTCACCACCTCCTACCACCAAGAGCCCTATGCCGGTATCTCGACATCGCGACCCGAGCTTTCGCAAGCTGGCAGGTCGGTTCTAGTCGCAGGCGGCTCCTCGGGTATCGGCCTCAGCATCGTACAGTCCTTTGCAGCAGCGGGGGCTGCACAGGTCATCGTTCTCGGTCGTCGCCAGGAGGCCCTCGACATTGCAGTGGCCAACGTCTCGGCCGAGTACCCGGGCACCAAGATTGTGGGATACGCATGCGATACCGGCGATGAGGCTTCCATCAAGAAGCTCTGGTTGACCCTAAAGACTGACGGAATACTCGTCGACGTCTTGGTTCTGTGTGCAGCCAAGATCTCGCCAGAACATACCATGCTTACCCTCGGCGCCAAGGGTGTGTGGGATGAGTTCGTTGTCAATGTCAAAGCTCCACTGGATATGACGGAGAGATTCTATAAGCAAGAGCGTCGAGAAGCCTCCCACAAGCTTGTGAGATGAATTACTGCAATTTCTCCTTCTTTAAGTTTGCTAATAAGGCCTAGTTTGTCTTGTTCCTCTCCTCGGCCGCGTCCCACGACACTGTCGCCTCCGCACCGTGGCCCAACTACATGGCGACCAAAAGCTCGGCCAACGTCGTCTTCCAGCAGATCTCCAGGAACGTGGAAGCCACAGACATGCAGATCGTGTCGTTCCACCCTGGTGTCCACTACACCGAGCTTGTAAAGAAA
The DNA here is from genome assembly GCA_020744375.1 of Dactylonectria estremocensis. Classification (NCBI taxonomy): domain Eukaryota; kingdom Fungi; phylum Ascomycota; class Sordariomycetes; order Hypocreales; family Nectriaceae; genus Dactylonectria; species Dactylonectria estremocensis. The sequence continues at coordinate 597,476 of JAGMUU010000014.1, read as the reverse complement.
GCAACCGGCAAGGGGGGGAAAGACAAAGTCATCTTACCTTGGGACGACAGTGAGTCAAATCTCCCAAGTAAGTCGGGTGTGCGTATTAACGTCAACATAGTCAAGCTTCCTGGAGACTTTGCAGTTTGGGCTGCTTCCGACGAGGCCGAGTTTCTCCACGGCCGGTTCGTGTGGGCACACTGGGATGTTGATGAACTCAAGTCTGGACCTCTTCGAAAGAGGATTGATGAAGAAGATGGATTCTTGAGGGTTGGGATTCACGGTCTTTGAGGTGTGCACTTTCTCAAGAAAGTCAACTGGGATTCAAAACATAGCATACGAACCATTCGCGGAGGGTTGGGAAGCTGGACGGCATTGATCACGAAAGGGACGGCATATATTTGGTATTCCACAAATAGACATTGAGTGGTGAATCAATTGAGCATACTCTACGCCTTCGACGTGTCGCCGATCTCATGAAAGAGTCTATTTGTTACTCCAATATCCGTTTCTGGGTGAAGACGCTGCGGCCTCGGTCGTCGGTGTCTCGATAGCAATGGGCTTGATGCAGATTGCGTTGTTCAAGGAGAAAGAGACCTGGTGATCTGTTCAGCGACGCAATGCTGAGAAAGGGGAGAGGAGGCTAGGAGAACATCATCAATGGACTTTTAGAACACGTTTCCTAGGAAAGCTATCTCAGTACAATGCGCTGCCTGCTTCTACCTTCGACGACCTCACTTCCCGTCGGTTGGAAAACTTCAAGTCTAGGGTAGGCTTATGTCGAGTGAGCTGACCCCCAACTGATGGTGGGGCTAGCCAGTTGGGGCAAAAATTCTCGTTAGGGGACCAAGTGAACGATCAATTGCTATAATATGACTGATGAGAACCTAAATCGGAGACATAAATTAATGGGACGCTGGTTGGAATCTCATTATGAAAGTTCCACTTGTCACAGCCTATGATGGTTGCACTACCACCCCTCCTCAACGCTTGGTAAACTTGCCCCAACTGCTCCAACGCCCCCAATTGGGGGTCCTAATGGGAACCCATCTTTCTCATACGACACGACAGGCCTCTTCACCACTTGAATGGCTATGTACGCGTGTTATTATGGCAAAGCTGTAAAGTCTGCTGGAGAGATGAAAAACTATATAAATGGTGTCTCCCATTGCTTCTCTCCCTCATCTCAGTCCCTCCACGCTTAGCACTCCTGACAGCAAGTCCCTTACGAGTCCTATATTTCAATACTGAGACGGCATATCACGCACACCATATTCTCCACCAAATTTTTCTCGTAGCTTGATCCTCGAAATGTCGACTCATACTGTTTACCGCTATGTCACCCGAAACGGTATCGATGGCATCCAAGCCTTCCAAGAAGCCATACCCACCATTGGCCCACGCGATGTCCTCGTCAAGGTTCGCAGTGTTGGCTTAAACTACCGAGACGTCGCTATAGCCAAGTCTACATACCCCGTTCCGGTCAAGGACAATGTTGTTCCTTGCGCAGACATGGCCGGCGAGGTTGTGCAGGCTGGCGATCTTGTCTACGAGCTTGCCGTTGGTGACTCTGTCACTTCCCCCACCAGCCATGCCATGTTATATGGTCCCGCTAAAGATCATCTCCACGCCCTTGGTGGAATGGTGGACGGCGTTCTTAGGGAGTACATGGCCGTGCCTGCGCATGCCCTCATCAAGCTGCCCAAATCATCCCACAGTTTCACTCAGTGGGCTTCCATGGCGACTACTGCGTCGACTGCGTGGAATTCCCTCTATGGAAACACGCCATTGAAGCCAGGACAGACTGTCCTTGTTCTTGGTATGATCGCCCCGCCACTCCCAGACGCACTGACTTACAACTTGCAGGAACTGGAGGAGTCTCCTTGACAGCATTGATCTTCGCCAAAGCTGCTGGAGCAACCACCATCGTCACGTCATCCAGCGACGAGAAGCTTGATCTTGTGAAATCCAAGTATGGCGCCGAGCACACCATCAACTACAACACGTATCCCAACTGGGCTGCCGAGGTCCAGCGCATCACCAACGACAAAGGCGCCGACCACGTCATCGAAGTCAGCGGCGTGGGAACGATCCAGCAGAGCCTCGAGGCTGTTGCGTGGGGTGGAGTTGTCAGCATGATTGGGTTCTTGACGAGCGTCACCCAGGATCAGATGCCTGATGTAGCTTTCCTGACGTTGGTCAAGGGTGTGGTCCTTCGTGGTATTCTCGGTGGGTCGAAGCAGCAGTTTGAAGAGGCTGTTCAACTGGTCGGTGCCCGTGAGCTCGTGATGCCGGTGGACAAGACATTTGGTTTCACCCGGGACGAGATCATTGAGGCGCTCGAGTATGTTGCATCTGGTAAGCATGTTGGCAAGGTGTGCATCAATTTGGACTAGAATCTGCGAGACGCTGGAGTCCTGCCCCAATGACGTTATCAATCTGAAGAACATAATCGCCGTGGAACATCTGCGCCCATAGCTTGGCCACTGTCATAGCCATCCGCCGAAAGTGCGATGCGTCATCTTCAATGACATCTAACGTGTCCGCCAACGACGTCTCCTTGATGATCCCGGTGATAATTCCCAACAACTTCCTCTCGACCTCACGAAGCCCTTCAATACCAAATGATCCGATTGCGGTAGAAATCATTTCAAGCCATTCTTTGAGCAAAAAGGCGCATTCGAGACTGCAAAATGAATTTTCAATGCTCCAGAACGTTGTCCTTGCGCGAGGTATCAAACTGATCCCGAGCCGTACAGGTATGCTAAGCGCATGTGCGGCGTGAAGAACAGCTTTGTCAATGTGCGAGGATCTGCTGATCTTGGGTCTGCTGCCGGTCATGCACAGTACATCTCGAGTTAGGAGACCTCGACAAGGGCGTTTGTTCGAGTTCAAGCGAATGTACGCGAGCCGAAGCAACGCAGTCGAATTAATTCCAAGAGGCCCCTCCATTGAAAGAGGATCAATACTCGTTCCGTGAGTGGCCTCCCAAGAGAGTTGCCAATTGCAAAGCGCAGTTTCAAGCAGCCTGACGGTGTCTGGTTGCAGTAATCCAGTCGACCCATGGCGGTCAATGTAGATCTGCTGGAGTAGCCCATGGATGAGCACGTAATTGGAAAACGAGGATAGACTTGTATCTCTGGAGATTTTGGCGCCTTCAAGGAGAGAACATACTCCCTCTTGGAACGGCCGTTCGACATGATGAGCACTCCGGCCCCATTGAACTGCATGTGTCGATTTCCACTGCTCCGCATAACCAGGCAAGAATACCCCAATCTCATCAGTCATGAGAAGCGGAGGGATGTCAAACGCGATGGTGTGCAGATTGAAAAGCACGTATGCTGCAAAGAATGTTCTGCGCCTTTCTTCGACGGAGACCCACGATAGCCAATCGACGGCATGTGGCATCTCATCTGGCTCTGAAATGCCATTTTGCCTCACCAGCATAGCCAGCTGGCTGCCCATGGAAACAGCGTCGGATAATATTTTTTTGTCCGTCCATGAGGAAAAATGAATTAGCGTGATGAACGTTTGCATCTTTCCGAGATCATCTCGTGCCTCCTTCATCAATTCATCTTTGCCGGACAATAACTCTGCCAAGACCTGGACATCCCTGCGGCGCATATTCTCTATGAGGATTGCCTTGGCCATGTAGTAAAGTTTGTAGGACTCAGGGTACTCATATCTGTACAATGATCCCAGTGCAGCCACGGCCAACACCAGTTCGACATCCTTCCGGTCTACCGAGAACGTTGCAGGGTGGATGAACGGCAGATGCCCTTGAAGACATCTGAAATATGCTTCCAAGTTGCGAGATATGGCATGTCTAGACGGAAGAAAGCACCCTGGTGGAAGGACGTCGGCAGAGACTTGGACCTTGAGACGAAACCGTTCGTAACTGGGCTCAGTAATGGACCACGGTTCAGCATTGGCATTGATAATGTCTTCGGCCTCATTATCATCCTCAGATTGGGTTTCAGCCTCATTTTCGATCTTATCCGCAAGTGGTAAACGAGAACTGAATTTTAAGAAGCTCGTTTTCCGAGGACGTTGGGCACTTGGGGTTGTGTTAAATATGGAAATGTTGGGGTCGAAGAGTGTTGCGGGCAGCATATCTTGGATCATAAAGCCAGGATCCCAAAGCAGGTCCTCATCAAGTATTCCTAAATAGCCTGGGTCGTACATGTCTTGTGTCTGTCCTACCTCGGCATGCGGTGGAGAGATCTCAGGTGGAGAGATCTCAGGTAGTGAGGTGTCTGCTGGTGAAGGATGTGATAACCTGGCGTGGCGTGCTAGGAGGTCTCTTTCTGCGTGTTAATTCGTTTGTCTGGGTCGAAAAAGAAAAAAACTTGCTCACTTTCTGGTGAAGCTTTGCCCGCAGTCACAGGCAAAGGGCCGTTCATTTGTATCTGTCACTGCTTGTTAGAGAGAGTATTCCAGGTGTTAAGGGTCCGGCTTTCTCACGCGTGCGCTCATGCCGCCGCAAGTGCTCCCGCCGTGTGAACTGCTTGCTGCAGTATCGACACAGCGGGATAACGCTTTTGGGTCTGCCACGAGGCATCCACGAATTGTTGACCGGAATGCCGCCTTTGGCTAAGTCATGAGCTGGATCATTGTTGAAGGTCAGATTAGTAATGTCGACAGTTTCGCCAGATAGGCAATTGATAGGGGTGCTGCACCATTTTGATACGCGTGCTACGCCTTGCGGGTGCTACACTTTTTCCAGCCTTCTATTGGTCCAAATCACATCTGTTAGTACAGACGGTACGTACTAAATTCTGCCGCATTGCTGCCGGTTGGCCACTAAACTTTCGGCCTGTCGTCAATTCGCGCCGCGTCACAGCCTCTCGACCCTCGCCATCATTATTGCCCTGCCGCGACGGGCCCAATATAGCTCGACGCTCTACAATGGCTTCACCAAATATTAATGCCGCCAACATAAGCCGCCGCAGAAGTCCAATTAGCCCGACCAATCCCCCTAGTCAAACACAATCGCGGCCTTCGTCGAGCACCTTAGACCAGTCGTCAGGCAGTTTAACCGCCGGCCTCGAAATATGTCAGTATGGTACGGAAGGTGTGGGTGGCGTGCCTGCAGGATGGCTCACCAGCATTTTCCCCCCTGCCTGGACTTCATGATTCGATCGGCAAGGATATTCCAGGTGTTCAGTGGCGAAAATCAGATATATACCTCTGGAACGATTATCGCACGTCCCAGTATCGACTAAGCCAATAGTTCCAATACGTTGGCATACTGATACCAGACCCGGCCAAGACCATAAGGGAGAGGCAGTGTATCAATCAACAGAGCCAAGACGAGCGTATCATGCAAGCTATAGCGAAAATGACAGTCCTTCCGACTGCTTTAAGGTTGGCTCACTAACTCGCAGGAACTGACCGACATCTCGCCTCTGCACTTGTCTTAGCTTACGAAAAGGAACTTGCCTGGCCGAAGAAAGGCGTTAATTACAAGGAGCCCAGCGAGTTCTTCATAGCCAACGACAAGGCCTGCGTCCCCGGCCCCTACCTAGGTCTCTTTGCTTTCAGATGTGCTTACCTTAGGCGAGGGGCTGTCTATATAATACGAATTATCCGATGCCAGTTCCAGATCTAACGCTACCTAAAACAATCCCGAACCCACTAATCCCTAGAGAACCAACTCCGTCGATTAACGCTCTTTTTGCTAACATAAATAATTTTGCAAAGCCCATAGTTTTGGTATTATTAAGGCTAATGGTGTAATTCGACCTAGATAACGAAGTCGATACGTCTTTCAATGTGATCGATATAGGGCTTAACGGCCGGGAAGGGGTGCTGGCCTTCAGAAATGAAAATCTCGAAAGTCGGGGTGCCTGTGGAAGATTGTTGCTAAGACCTTGCCAGAGAACGGTTTCCAGTGGACTCTACGGCACTTTCTAAATGCGGAACACTACTAACATAACCATAAGCCCAGTACTGATGCCGCCACCTACCTAGTCTACCGACGACTTACTAGTCTTATAAGGCAACCATCCAGTCATCCAGTCGACGGATTGGCATTTGTACATGAGATATTGGTGGTATCATCTGAGATCACTTCCCAGATTCAGTTTATACCTAGAGAGATATCTATAATGCTAGAGCTTGGATTAGCAGAGAGAATCTGGGTGGCTATAGCTCTATAGCTATATTGATCAAGTTATTTAACGACAAGGAGATCCCTTATGTTGCTAAGTGGGCCAGGGACGAACCCGACTGCCTGGTGGGGTTGGTTTGGACGTTCCCTTACTATATCCGGATGTGGAGGCGTTTCTCTAAGGTCGTCAGTTTGATAATACATACAATACGAACCGCTTCAAGTTGCCCCTCTTCCAAGTTACGGGATAGACCTGCTTAGGTACTATCTTTAACGCCGCATTCAGGTTAATCGATAATGAAAGACTTAAGGGTTCCAGTTCCTTACAAACGGTATACGCACGCTCCTTAACTAATATAGCATTCAATCCCCCGACGTTATCATTACCGACTTTGATGACTAGATGAAGAAGGCACTAGGGGTTGAGTTTCAAAATGCCTAGTAGCAGATTTACATCTACTATATCAACTCCAATGTAATGCTGCAGTCCAAACGGAAATGGGTATATCCCACGAGGGATAGCAGTACTGGCGATGAGAGCAGTTCGGACGAGCCCGATGCTACCCTCAACTAGCGCGATCGACAGGCAGTATAGGCATCTGGAAGATAAGAGGAGCCAATCTCCCAAGATAACTTATCTCAGCCTATAACCCACGATTACTACGGAGTGCTTATGCTGTGGAGGCTGGTGGTGTTTGCTGAGACGGAAGAGGATCATGAGAAGGCCTGGGAATGCCTATGTACGTAATTCGGTGACCAGAGAGCGATCTTCACATATCTATATAGTACATATATACCTGTGAGGGCGCAGTGGGTCCGCTGCTTCATCCGGAAGTACCGCAACTTCGGCATTCGGGTGACCTCCAGTATAGAGGCCAGCAATAACAATATCAAGAGCTATCTCCTGAATGGCATGAGCCATTTGTATCGGCTCGTCGAGGCTATCTAAGGTATGCTAGAAGACCAGAAGAGGGAGTTTCATCAAGCTTATGCCCAGGACGAGGTATTAACAGCGCGAGAGCACGTGGGGCGCAGCTTAGAGTATCTGGGCGAGCTTCCTAAGATGGTGTCTCAAAAGGCACTTTCTTTAATTACCAAGGAGCACCGCAAGGCATTGAAAGGCATCCCAAGCCTGGCAAATCCGTGGCCGGATGCTATAAGATCGTGTGACGATAATTGCACCGTATCTATTAAGCTTGGCGTCCTCTGCTATTATACTATATATAAGAAGCTTATTACGGCAACGCCTCTAACTAAGTGGGATATCCATCCGCGGTGGCACCTACGAGAGCCTGTGAGCGAAGACATACATCGCCGGATCCTGGACCCAAAGATCGCTACCAATCTTCGTGGACGGCCAAAAAATAACCCCCGGCCTCTACCGGTGAGTATGGTAGTTGGGGCCAGCAGTCAAACCCGGAGCCGTCAGGTTTTAGACAGTCAGCCTTAAAGCAGTCAGCCTCAAAGCAGTCAGCTAGAGCGCCGCGGCCGATCACCTGGAAGTCGAAACAAGACGACTCTGGCCCACTTAGCGGGTAAGGCCAGCCAGTCGCAAAGCAGTCTGTCAAGCTAGGGAAGGACATTACCTCTCGGGTCTGGGAAGACTACCGGAATGCGGGCAAGTGGGCGCAGGACTCAGCCCAGTGTGCGAAGGCAGCGGTCTCAATGGGAACTATCAAGTGATAGAGAGACAACGCTTTCTGCCCAGATAGGATCTACAGCAGTTAAAGCTGCTATACAGGCTCTAAGCACATGCAGCAAATGCCATACGGTTGGCCATATAATGACCTTAAAGATATGCCCTTTAAGGCACTTGGAATTACTTTCGCAATTAGACTTTGCTTTAGAGCCAGCCTCACGACCTACCGCATTATATATCGCTACTATACCAACCCCACTTGTCCCGCCTTTGCCTACTATATAAGATTCCCCTACAGGGCCCCACTCCCCTATCATTCCAGACAGTCTAGCAGGAACTGTACCAAGCTCCGTTAGTAGAGAGTCTATAGTGTAATAACCATGCTATTTACGCAAGCCCCTCCTGCATTCACCACCGAGGTACGACTCGCTGCAAGCTATATATGGAAAGTATGTTGCTACGAGAAGCGCGTGATATGCAGCGCAGCCTACTAGCAGCATTAAGATAAACCAGCAATATCGTAAGGCGATGGAGCTGCTATAAAGGTATGACAAGCAGAGCTATGAGTGGTGTCTAGACTACAAATAAATGGCCAAGCGCTATATCACTTCAACAGAATCAAGGGAATAGATAAAAGAAGAGATAATAGCATATTTAGATTGGAGCAAGGCGGAGGATAAATGCGTTGAAGCCCAAGTCATTAAGGAGATAGGGGACAATCCATTGGCAAGCAAGAGAAGAGGCATAAAAGACATATAGAAGAGCGTTAAAAGGGATAGCAAAAAGTAGCAAGCCTTACATTCAACTACTGGCTCGGTAGATCAGTATATTGTAGTCAAACCGTAGCTAGTAATATATATTACTAAAGATGAATAGGGACATATTCACGTTATAACTGAAGACCATGCTTATAAGTTTATAGAGCGCGTATTAGATAGACCAATTAGGCGCTGGGAAGTTAGGTAGTAGCGCGCCCGGTGCCTATAAATTCGCCGCTAAACATAAGGCCTTCTACTCAGCCAAAAGGCAGAAGGAGCAGTCTATTGTAATCAAACTGTAACGCAGCAGAAGAATTATGAGTTAAACAGCTCGTCCGCAGCGGATTTGGGCAACGAATCTCAGCAAAGTCGCGACTCCTGAAAAGGAAATTGGGTGCATTTCAAGGGAAGCTATTGGCTCCCGTTCAACTGTTAAGGCGTGGTGGAGCGGACTGGCTCACCGCCTTGTGCGGGGCGACTTAACGGGCCGACAAGTTTTTGGACCAATAGAAGGCTGGAAAAAGTGTAGCACCCGTAAGGCGTAGCACACGTATCAAAATGGTGTAGCACCCCTATCAATTGCCGCCAGATAAAGGAGCCAGCACGCACACACTGACGATGACTAATACGAGAGTGGGCTTGTCAAGGGTTACCTAGACCACAAGAACGGGAGACCTCACTTACAAGGCATCAATATCATCACCACCATCATCATCACCTATTTTAGGGAGAGAAAGGAAGCATCACTTTAAATTGGAGACTATAAGTGAAGTATGTATATGATTATTGGGCATGTACACGAAGTTTTGTCATAAGCAAGTCATTGGCTTGCTACTCATGAAAGTTGACTAATGAGAGAACTAAGATTCTTTTCAATCTCGAATTGATTGAGAGGTCAAAAAGTTAGTAATATTGGTCCACTACTATGTAGTCCTTTCATCCCTTGACTATTACTACCGAGAGTTGTTGTCAAAAGATTGCCAGGGTAGCACTCACGGACACACATTCTTGAAAAATTACCAACAGGGGAGGACGATCTTCACACAAGATATCAGTTTGGTAATTCTCCAGTAGCAATTGTTCCCAATCAGCAATGCCATGGTGCGTAGTTCCACAAAATTTCACCTCCACACCCTCAGTGAACACTAGACGGCATGTCCTGGCCCATTCCTCCTCATGCATCAGTCTCATGGTCAAACCAGGTGCGTGTTGTTGAACAGGCGGTTTCCAGTGTCGGGAGTTTTGGTGCCTGTGTATTTGTTGTCGGACAATCAGATCGCGACAATGCTGGCACCATGACGACCCATTAGTTAGCTTGGCGAGCGCATGCATCTCGGCAACAGCCTCCGCTTGGACGACGCCAGCCAGAATGAGGATGCGGATTTCGGCTTGAAGGTCATGAACGTGCTCGATGAACTCTATAAGTGTCTCACCGGTGTTGACCACCGAGCCGACCAGGATTACGGTGCGTTGGTGAGCAACGTGATGCTTTTTGATGTCCGCTGCCGATGCGGCATGGATAAACATTGCCTGAGGGAATACCTCGTTGACACCAAACGCCATGGCTTCTCCGCCACGCATCAACGCTACGATGGAGATTTTTTTGCTCGTTGCGCAGCCGGTGGCTGGTTATCTGATGGCCCTGCACGTATGGGATGTCATACTCCTCGAGTCCAATCAGTTGAGAAACAAAATCGCCGGCCAAATACCGCCCGGCACGGCCATGGGCTTCCCTCAGAGCAGGACCAGCAACTGAGGACTTGCGTGTAAGGGACGTCAGAAGCTTTGCTGCATCTTTGTCCGTGGCGTGCAATATCTTGACGGAGCGGCGACACATGATGGGTTCGATGAATTGCTCGTCATAAAGGCGACCCACCGGCAGTTTGTCTTCGTCTAGGCGTGGCGGAGACTGGCTCGGGAGTAGCACTTGTCGCGGTCGGAAGTTGTCAAGTTGAATCGCATTAGAGAGGGCTTCATCCATGCTTGAACTCCTGGCCCGCTTGTCACCGACAACCACGATGGCGTGAAGACGTTCTGTCCGACAGCATTCTCTTCGGACCGGAACATTAAGTGCCCAGTCACGATGGCGGCTCGTCCGCTAAGAGCGCTGACTGTTCGGTTTACGTCGAGCGCTTAGGCTCGCCAATGCGGCTTGCGCCCCCGTCAAACTAATGAAAGGCATCGAGTCCGCCAGGGACAAGGGAGGAGATTATGCCAGAGCCTTTAAAGAAAGCAAACCCGGCAATGTCAAGTTTTCTGTCGCAACTGGTTTAGCAGAAATGACTTGCCTGAGTCCGATATGCCATAAAGACCGATGACGGTCGGCTTAGAAGCAGATTGAATGCCTAAGCCTGGTTTTGTGCCACTGGCGGTAGCAAGAGGAGGTGATGGCTCTTGGCTGGCGTTGCCATCACCTGTGCCGAGTGGTCACGGCAAGGACAAGGAGCGTTAACAAAGTATGCGCCAGGGTTTTCTTTTCGTATTGAAAATGGGGTTATGACAGGATTTGAAAACACATTGGTCGAAGTTGGAGATGAAAAGGATTATTGTGTTGAGACTTCCAACGCTAGGACTTTCCGCATTTAATACATGCTCTTCTTACACTTTCCACATAGACGCAGCGAGCCTAGTCGCTCCGCCGAAGCCGTAGACGCGGGAGACCCGCCGCCGGGATAAGTTTCTCCTGCGTGAAGCTAACTACAAGTCAGCGATTTTCGGGCGTCTCGGGCATGCACCAGGATAGGCCCTTGACGAGTCGGTGAGTCTTGGTGTAACGTGTTCAAGGCGTCTAGTGAGCGCGTCTTGACCTCTGCACCGAGAAAGCAACGATATGCCTTGGACAGTCAGGTTCCACCTCGTCTTGATGCAATTCCCCAAGAGCCGAACTCTTTCAAGTCCTTCGGAGAAGACCTTCCGCGTGGCGTTTCAAGGTAAGAGAGGCCAATCACCCGGAGTCGGCGGCAGACCAGCTCAAAACCTTCCGGCTCTATGCCATGGCGACGCGCGACCGTGTACAACTTGTGGTCTTTGGCAGGGTTGACAACCTCTCGCATCGAATTGAGATGGGCGCGGTTACACAGCAAAGCCGCCACTCGGCAGAACTGCCAACGTAACGTGTATTTCGAAAGCAGGTATGCACATACCACGAGATGGGAAGGGCTGAAGTCAAGGAGTTTCCGGAGCTGGTGACTATCGTGCGGCGCTCGGATGAGGATGTCAAATACATCGGCTGTCTCGCTAAGCATGTGGCACCGAGTCGTTGCGAGCCGCCGTTCGCGCATTTCCACTCGCAGCCTGTCTCTGTACTAAGACTGCGGGTGTCGAGGCAGGCGCAAGAAGTCGTGCCACCGAAACAAAGCTTTTGTCACCAAAGGCTTCATACTGTTGAAATAGTTCAGTCTTGTTCGTGAGTCTGGAGTCAGTTCGGGGACATGGACCTGGTATCTCATATTTTGGGTGTTTGCGCAGCAACTACCAGGAAACATGATTCACAGCTGCAATCGACCAACACCTGCAGGCAGCCAAATTCGGCCTGAGGTTGCAGTTTGATACCCCTCTGTTTACCTGGCACGAAGGTAGGACAGGAATCGACGGTGAGGGATTCCATTAACTCGGCCTAGACATTGCGACATCGCCACGACCTGACCCACGTGCTTGCCTGCCCTCCATGTTCATTGAGCAAGATATCCGCCTAATACGCCGAGATGAACTCTCGCAAGCAATTAGTTTCGATCATTGTCAGATTCGGCCAATGTCACCAATGTACGTATTAAAGTGACCATATGACTTTGTGCTCAAAATGCTACTGAGAACGAGTAAGGGTTGCCAAATGGACCATGAACGCTAGAGCACAAGAAATCACGAGTGGCCATTAGCACTCATGCAAGTCCCCATTCCTTCGACAACGTGACAGTAGTATCGTTGTAATTTTGCACTGCATTGATTACATTTATTTGTGCCTTTTCTCAAAGTGATTTCTCGTTCTCCTCATCTCAATTGTATCGTGTGTTAAGTCACAGCCCATTATCTTGCGACTTTGCGCGTTCCACTTTAGCAACGAAGATATACGGCAATTCTGCATGTCTTTTGTAAGCTGCCAGTACTTGCATTGTGTACGTTGGTATGCGATCGTTTATACGCATGTCGGCAGTCGGAATATGTTCCCCGACGCCGGATGACCACCTCATAGCAGCAGGTTTCAGGAGAAAAAACCGACATGTCTTTGCTTCTATGCCCTCCCGTATTTTTATTCAAGATTCAAGAGTAGAGGGGCAAAAAGACGATGACAGAAGACTATGTTACAATGAATATTGCCGTTTACAACGAAATTGTCAGATGATAATTCCTCTATTCAGGTAGACCGCCGTAGCCCCACCGATGTGCAAATGAATCTGTGTGCCCCCTCCAGTAACAAGGATGATATTTGAAGAGAGAGGGGCTCCCCTATCGACGATAAAAAGTGGCCAGTTATCCGACAGAAACCGCCAGCACTTGGGTGAGACACCGCTGTCGATCAGATAGATAAGAAGGGCATCAAGAAGGCGCCAAGCTTGTAGATAGAGGGCGTTTATCGTCAGAAGGCGCTACGTTAGACGCGACGCTATATAAGTCTGGGCAAGATTCTAAAGTTCAAACACTGTCTTCCTTCATTCAACGTTCCCATCAGACAGGTTGCGGTTGAATTGACGCAAGGAACCAACCCATCTTCTGCCTTGCCTGTCCATCAACCACCAAGATCTAGTCCGAAACATCGGCTCAGTCGTCACAACTTAGCCATGACCCCCGCCGCGACATCCAACCCCGCATCTAGCATCACAGCCAGCATCAAGCCAAAGGAGGCATCACACACCAGCCACGGCCATGAGCTTGTAAACAAGACGCCTCTGCAGGCCATGTCACACGGCGACGTTGTCTTGCCCGGCATTCCCAAGCATCCTGATTTCGCATCGCATCGCAAGTGGCAGCTGGAACACATGACAGCCGCCTTTCGCCACTGGCATCGCGAGGGCTACGTCGAAGGAATGAGCGGCCACATCTCGGTTCGCGATCCCGAGTTTCCCAACGCCTTCTGGACCAACCCACTGGGCCGCCACTTTGGGCTGCTCAAGGTCAGCGACATGATTCTCGTCGACCTCGAGGGCGCCGTCATCGGCGGCAACCGCACGCGTCCTCCCAACACGGCTGGGTTTCTCATCCACGCGGCAGTCCACAAGGCACGGCCCGATGCCCATTCCATCTGCCACTGCCACAGCATCTATGGCAAGGCATGGTCAGTGTTTGGTCGCCGCCTTGAGATGTTGACCCAGGACGCTTGCAAGTTCCGAGGCGATGCGCACAGCGTCTACAACAGCTACGGCGGTGTTGTGCTGGGAAGCGAGGAGGGCGACCGAATCGCGGAGGCCTTGGGGCCCAAAGGAAAGGGGTGTATCTTGCGAAACCACGGTTTGCTGACTGTGGGGAAAACGGTGGACGAGGCAGCTTTTCTGTTCACTTCCATGGAGAACACCTGCCGTGTGCAGCTCCTTGCAGAAGCAGCGGCGGCAAACGGCTCGCCCAAAGTTCTGATCACTGACGAAGAGGCGAATTTCAACTTTGAGGTAGAGAGCGACCCAGAAATTTGTTACTGCGAGTTTCAAGTGTATTATGACCTGGAGGATGAACTGTCCAACGGAAATTTCAAGAACTAAGTCATGTCACGAGTTGCAGCAAGTTAGTTGAACACACTGTCGGTTGAACACGCAGTCGGTCAGATGAAACCTTAGCTTAATGATCAAATCCAACTTCAAGGTAACCGTTGAGATCCTTCAAGTCCCTAAGTAGTGACTAAATGCCATCCTTCCGGACCGTCTTAGTCTAATATTTGGTCTTGGGGGGCACCGCCCATGGTATGAAGTTAGAGTATTGGCAGGCAGGCTCTAACGGGAGACCGTGACCAGATCCCCTCATAAACACGCTGGCACCCGTGCATTGCTACCATTCATTAGCAGAATACACCTCAACAACACAGTCAGCCGTCCAGCCCCAGCCTCCAGCACAGATTGCTTGTGATTATTCTCTATTCTCATAACTTTGATGCCATGAGTTCTCCCTATGCTACGCCCTAATCTACGCGTGTGAGAATCACAGAAACACCTGGGTTTTTATCAAAGGGACTGGAAATAGGCCGTGGGCACCGGACGAGACAGAAGTGTCTGTCTAGACAATGGCTTGGTGCAAAGACTCACTGCCAACACTTCTCCAGATGCTCCCCGCAAGCTTTCCATGAAATTATAGTACTTTTGCCACAAAGAAATCCGCATTAGGAGATAGCTTGACGAGATAAATTTGCGGCTCCTTTGAAAGGTATGTTCTAAAGGCCCCATCATTCGATTTTGATTGTAGCTGAGGAGGCCCGCGTCAACGGTGCCAAGGATGACGCGTCCAAATGTGAAAACATGAAATCTATACCGACACTGCGTACGGATTAAACGGCTCTAGCTTAGATTAGTTGTGGGAGAGGAGTGCTGCTTACGTGTAGACATACGTTTTGGATCGATTGGATGGCATGAAAGGGGCCGATCTCCCAGGTTGTGACAAACGACGAGAGAGTACACCTGTTAAATCGATGCAACCACTTGACGTTCGTGGATTTGATTTGAGATCCGATACCCTAGCGCTCACATGGATACTCACTCAGATGCCGTGCTCAAGCTCACGTAGCCCGTCGTTGAAGATCGAATCGCGCATCATTCTCTCATATGCTGAAACTTTTGATGTTGAAACAATACCAATGCATGATTCAACAAGGCCAGCCCGCCGCGTCCCCAGTGGAGCAGTCTCCACAGTCAGGGAAATACGTTGCGGAAAACGTCCATCCCCAACATCAAGTGCAGAGCTTGAACACGCGGCTTGGTGTACTCTCTATGGAGCAGTCACCCGCGTGGTATATAGAAGAGGCTATGCGCGTATCTGGTTGACTAGTCACCAAAACACTTGAGAATGTCCACATAATATCAGATGGCCAATACTACCTGAATTCGTTTGGGAACTCCAGGTCCGGTTGGTTTCGACCTCGTCGCCGTCGCTCTCGAATAACGTGGGGCTTTATTCTTGTTGCCCTTGCCCTAGTGGTGACGGGGGTCATCTACCTAGTGCTTCTACTCAACTAGCTATTTGACCATCTCCATTGGGGGAGCGATTTGACATAGTATGACCTAGGATGATATGGGCTCGCACCAACAGCTAAATATCACTCATTCAATCATGCAATTCCCGCCGTCGAGTTTCTCCAACAAAATGCCCGGTGTAGTCAGTAACACATCGTTTTTGCACCTCGAGGACCCGTGGTGTCAGAACACGTTGGCGTCATCTTGGATGCAGAGCGCAACCTTTTGTGGCGTCAGATAGGCCAGCGAGGCGATACCCAGGACTTGAAAGTGTAGCAATAATTTGGTGAAAATTACTTGGCATTTTGAGTGGAGAAGAACTTGAAGGTCGGAAACAAGGGTCTTGGTTCATCGTAAATTGTGACGACAGGCATAATCAAGGCTTCATGATAACTGACTCAAGTAGATGGATAGTTCTTACACCATTTAGTACACGATTTAGCCTGGTGGAGACTAAGATACTGGAGATATGCACGAGTCTCAAATTACGGCAGACAACACAGCCTTGATTACCATCTACGAGCCTGTTGTAGCAGATCTCAGTGCCATTGGAGGCCCAATCGAAGGCTACTTGCTCGACAGTATCTTTCAAGAGATTTCCAAAAGCATCGGGGAAGTGTTCTTCGAGTGGTCAGCTTACTCGCATGTCTCATTCAACAACACATTCTGAATGACTAAACTCTATAGAAACGACTCAAACACTGCGTTTAACGGGTGTGGTCATCATGAGGATTCGGCTTTCGACATTTATTACCTCAACAGAGTTGAGAAAGATGAGCAAGTCATTTACTAGATTTGCGGTAGAAACGTTCACAGAGTTAGCTATATCCATGGCAATTCAGGAGACATTATATGGAATCTGGGTGGGCCGAGCAACGAATTTCAAGATTTGTCGGAAGGGGATGCGACGAATTTCTCTTGGCAACATCATGCGCGCTAGCACGAATTTGGTAGAAACATCACATTGTTCGATAAGGGGAGTTCTACTATTGAAGCCGCATCCGAAAGCAGGGGCATGCCCCTCGACCTCGACCTTGATAATCGCTCTGCTACCTTACACGTCTCTTACTAAAATCTACAACAAATGAGGTCGCTCTCACAAGGAGATGTTCAGATATTGGACGGCACTGGTAATGTGTTTATCGGCTGGGGGAGAAGCGCAGTCATGACCGAGTTTAGCATCGACGGAGAGGTCGAGTACGATGCAAGATTTAGGGCGGCTGTCTTCTTCGCTTTTGGACCTGTGACTTTCTATCGAATTTCCCGTCACTCTTGGGTCGGCAAGCCGACTACTCGTCCTGATTTCGTCGTTGAAGATGGCGGCATTTACGTGAGCTGGAACGGCGCTACTGAAGTCGTGGCATGGCAGTTGGAGGCGGCATACGAAAATGGTGGGGGGGAAGACGAGGAAGACGAGGCAGATGTCGAGTTTGACCGTGTTTCTCAGACGTTCAGAGATAGATTCGGACTGAAATAAGGATACCGATCCAAGAGCAGTATTCTCTCACCTGGCTGGTGGCTTTTGATGCCGAGGGCAGAGTTCTTGGCATCTCGGATGTGACGGAGTGCGACTTTGGGATTGACTGGACAACACCGATGACGATTGTCGTTATTTCTTCCATAGCAATGATGGGAAGCTTTGTAGCCACTTTAGTTACAGCTGCAGTGTTGTGTTGGTGTAAGAGTGATAATCAAGGGGCGCCGAATGTGTATGAATTGCTTGCCGAGGGGGGATGTTTTAGGCGATGAGGAAGGGCAGACAACCCAGCCTAACATTACCACTGGGAGTTAATTGTGTATCACGTATGGATATAGTTTGACCGTACCAAACTTTCCACCCTCACTTTTCGTCACAAAAACATGTATCAGTCCAGGAAGAAATTTGGAAGTTGCTTTTGTGACTCGTGTTGATACAAGAGTTGCAAAAGGACACAAACTCAACTTCATAGGCGGAATACGTCTTTGTCCATACGATTGGTAAATACAGATTAGTAAAGTTTTGCGCATTTCCTGTAAAATTCATTAAGCGGTAGGGACACAGTTAGTTACGTCAAGTACTCTCGTGTATATTTCATTACTTGTTTTAATCTATTCTATATGCTCGAACGTGATGCGGGCCGTTGAAATTCAACCCCGGGCTTCGACTCCCCTTGATGTGTTGTTACAAGTTCTTGTTGAAAGCAAACCACCTTTTTGTTAAGGAGGGATTCATTGTGAAAACCCGGAAATCTTTCAACTCGTGGCAATGATATTTATGCCTCAACCAACTTAGTATTACACTCTGTATGGCTGAATGCTGGCGTTTCCTCTATACCATCCCGTCAGCCTTACGGCCAGACACATTCAATTCAGATAAGCTGACGTCCGACTTGTGGCTGCCTACCTCGACGCGAATTTCGGTTTCTTGAATAATATGTCGGCCACTCGAGTCGTCGTCGTGTAATCGATCCCATTTTGCCTTGCCCGAGACAGTGGTTCGCGTATGAGCGTGGGGATTGAGTGGCAAGGGAGTGTCGCCGCGTAAGTTTAATCTCTGAGAAGCGAAGAGAAATTAAGATCGAGGCTAATGCAGAGAAAGTGATAAGAACTTACCGATCTCGGGGTAAGGCCTGTTGATCTGTTGGTAGACCCATTTAAGCATTTGGTAAATAGCTTTAGGGACGGTAGAGAGCATGCAATGATGGCGAAGCTGGACTCAAATACGGACCAAAGCAAGAGGCGGCCTTCGGAGACTATGAGGGTAGGGGGATTAGGTCGGTGACTGGAGAGAGAACAGGTTATGCCTACCCATGTAGTCATCTGGATATTTGCTGATGTCAATGTACTTGTAGCTAACAATCCGCATGAGCGCAGCGATGCTGGCCAAGACTCCCAAGCTAAGCACGCCGACAACGGAGATCTTGGTACGTCGGTGCATCTGTAGTGACCACACGATGAAAAAGGGTGTGATAGCGCAGGCCCAATCCGAGACCACCTGTACCGAAGTTCCGACGTAACTGATGATGAGAAAGCCATTGGCCGACTTGCAATGCCCACTTTAACGTTGTAAGCTGGACAGGTTGCAAGTGGAAGAGAGGGGTTGGCGAGACATACAGTTTGACGTTCCAGTTCGCGGCGAAGGGAATGCAATTGGTAAACAACCAGATGACGCATCCAAAACTCGTAACTGCCATGAGACCCATGATGCTATACATGACGTAGACGTATTTCTTCTGCACGCATATTTGCAATATCATGAAGGCGATGGAGAACTTGGTGATGGACGAGGAGGCGTAGTAGGTCAGTTCGTAGTAGAGGAGGTATTCTCTGCCGCGGACCCGGAGGAACTCCTGAAGGGGGAATTTGTCGAGGAAGGAATCGCGCGCACCGATGCCATAGCGGATGGACAACACGCCGAGAACACTGGCGGGGATGAAAGGCAACTGTGGGATGGAGAGGTATTGTTAGCTTCTCGTCGATGCAGACCGTGGTGTGGAACATGTCGACGAGGTGTGACTACTCACAAAGCCAAGCACGGCAAGCCAATCATTGACTTTCCATTGGCGCGATTCGAGTCGGAAGGTGCGCACCCAGATGCGAAGGCCGACGATGATGGTGCACAAGATGGTAAAGACGTATATCAGAACCTCAATGGCCAGCCCGAAGCCGTCGGGCTTGATGGACGATTGGGCGTAGGCAATGTCGGCGATTTCCTCACCAGTGAGATTCGCAGTAGATGTCATCCTCGACGACTCAATCCCGACTGGGACTTGTTGGTCATGTTCGGAGTACAGTCTACGCCCGTCCGAGTCGAAAGGGGGGCGGCAACCCCATATCAATACGTACTTAGCACCTTGAGATGCTAATGTAGTATTTTGCAGCCGCTCCCAGTTTCTCTGCTGTGGATATCGGGATTTCGGCAGGTACTAGGAGCGTTGCAGCTTTGCCGGTTGCTGAAATTGCGAACCGCACCGGGTGAAAGTCGTACGTGCAGGGTGAGTGCTTGACTGTGAGGACAGAGTACTTCGTAGGCAGTTATTTCGTAGGATCGAGATTTATGCATCGGGCCGAGATCAGTTACCCTTGTCGTAAATGCGAGGATGCTGGGATTTTCGTATCTCGGAATCTCTCCTTGCTCCCGATTTACCTAGAGACTGAGGGTGAATATCCACTGTTTTTTCACGCCTACCTACACCTCCGCACTTCTGTTCTTTTACGATCTCCATCGATTTACCTTCAGCCAGTTCCGTTTCTTGGCACATGCCAACAGTTGCGAAGAAAGTCTTGCAACGAGGGAAGACAGCTTGTGGGGCTCCTTTAACATGTATCAGAAATCAGAAGCTGGTGGCCCCAGGCGTCTCCATTCTACTTGCAACTCTCCCCAGACCCCAGACAGTGGAGGGGTTTTGACAGGGAATAACTCCTCTCAAAAATCCGTTTTCGGTCACATTCCGGTACGGTCCGTCCGGGATGTGTTTCCGGCCGTCCGGGTAACAGTCCCTGGCGAGTTGCAAGCGCAATAGCCGAATGTGATGGGTCCCTGACTCCCTGTACGAATATCAGGGATGTTTGCTAAACTAACAACCAACACATCGGAGCCATTGTCGACTTTGAGAAAGCCGACGAGGGTCGATGATGGTTAGCAATGAGAGCAGTGTCGGAACTTCCATGAGCCCAGTCCGCAGCAACATCTAACAGACAAGCCCATTGATTCGCGCTCACGATCGCGCATGACGCAGAAACCGATCATAACTATCACTTCCTCCATCATATGATTTCTCATGAACCAATCATGCCCCAGTGAAGTTGTAGACAGGGTCTGGACTGGCATACGTATATATCCCCACGTCTGATGAACCCAGCCTGCAGCCAACACTCCTCCAGGTTACTGGGCGCGCCTCGACGAAACGAATATTACACCCTACTCTCCGACGATCTCAATAAGATTACTAGGCAAAAGTCATATCATGAAGGCAGAAGCCGGTCTTGTCCCCCTGCAATGTTGAAACCCCTATTCCCATCAGATGCGTTAATGAAGCCCTTCCAGGGCTGCAAAGGCTGCGATAACCAGGGCATTGAGACCCCTGTGTGCCTGAACAAGCATATGAGATGTAAACCAACACGCCGGTGAGGTCTACATGGAGACAATGGTCGATTACCTGACCAAAAGGGGCACCCAAATCATGTTGGTTGTCTGTGACATCCCCACGACTTGCATACATAGCACATGACCACGCCGTTCGTTACACTCCAGAGGACTCCTCTTGGGGGTCTCTGATATACTCGCACGCCTCGCCGATCACGCCGCAGTCTCTCGAAACGATCCGTTCCATGCCCCCGCGGCCTTGACGACAAAAAAACATCGATGTTTCTCTTGAGGGGTCCGACGGCGCCCGATCGCATCCCAACCGATCGAGTCATCCCACTGCATTTCTGGGACGAAAGCCCGCTATACAGAAGGATTGCCTTGTACAACTTGAAGGTCTTTGATGATGTCCTCGACCCAGGGAAGCTCCGAAGCAGTCTGGAGACGTTGGTCTCGCAGGAGACATGGCGGAAACTGGGGGGAAGACTGAGGAAAGACGTGAGTTTATGTCTCTAGCCGTCTCCACAAGGCAGCACATAATGCAGGTCTGACACATAGACTTGAAGGCCAAGGGAGGACTTGAGTATCATATACCAGCTGAGTTCACCATAACTCGCCCAGCAGTCGGGTTCACACATGTGGATTACAGCGATGTAGCCAAGGACGACCATCCCGTAGCCTCGCGACTCCCGAAGCCATCATCACTTCCAGCCGTGGTCGGAGATCCCGACGAGTGTATAGATCTTGCCTGCGGGCCCGGATGTCCAACATCTATCGACGACTACCTGTCCTCGGACCGTCCATTGCTCGGCCTCCACGTTGTTTCGTTCAAAGACGCCACTCTCGTCACGCTACATTGGCTGCATATAGCCTGCGATGCTATGGGCATGAAGGCTCTGGTAGGCGGCTGGGTGCTTGCGATGCAAGACAAGCCCATTCCCGCCCAGCAGGGCTTCGACTACGATCCCCTTGCGAAGCTCGGCAAGCGCCCGAGTGAGCCGCATAAGTTGGCTGGCCAGCGGATGACGACGGCTTCACTTCTTACCTACGGCTTCAAAAATGGCTATAGCTTGCTCGCGGCGAAGAAGGAGTGTCGCATGGTCTGCATCCCAGGTCGCTTTATCACCAAGCTCCGCATCGACGCCCTCAAGGAACTCGCAGCCGCTGGTGTCGAGGATCCATTCCTCACAGAAAATGACGTTCTCGTCGCCTGGTGGACACGTATCGCCCTCTCCCATCTCCCGACATCCTCAGAGCGTCCAGTCACAGTCCAGCTCGCCATGTCGCTCCGAAAATCGCTGGAAAAGGACCTTTTACCTCCTCAGAAACCGTTCGTCTCCAACTGCTTTGGGTTCACAAATCTTTTGCTACCCGCCAAAGACTTTAGGGAGAAACCCGTCAGCGACATCGCGGCGCAGATGCGGACGGCACTCAACGAGCAGACAACTCGCGCGCAGGTCGAAGCGTACCAAGCTATGGTGCGCGACTCCGTGGCTCCTCTGCCCGTCTTCTTCGGCACGGGCTCGACGTACCAGATCTCGTACTCGAACTGGACAAAGGCGGATCTCTTCAAGGCCGACTTTTCAGCGGTGGCAGCAAAGCCAAGAAACACGCCGCTGTACGCATCGTACATTGCTCATTGTCAAGTTCCTTTCCAGTTTCCCGAGGGCTTCATTGTCGTCGGCAAGGACTCCAAGGAGAATACTTGGCTTTGCGGTTATCGTGCTCAAGGCTTGTGGGAGGTTGTGGAGAAGGAGTTGAATGCGCTTAATGACACGTGATGGATATCAGTGTCGATATGTCGGATCGGAGTTTCGGTGCTGATGGTGCTGATGGTGCTTCTAACTCTGTACGTCAGTTTCTGCTCAATAGTATATGTTGCAGCACAATTTAACCGATTTTCTTTTACGAGAATTGCCTCCGGACGCCTCCATCTCCAACGATCTTGATTGTGTCTGATCCGTCAGACCCCTGAAAATAGATGGATCGAATCAACTCAGCAAAAAGCGCGTACGCCCCCTTGATCCTGCAACGAACCATGGACGGCAATCAACATGCAATTTCGCGGGTTCCATTAAGCTGCTTTAGCGAGTGTATTATGAGTTTGGTTGGAGCGCTTGAAATATTCCAAGGATTTGTATGGACGATTCACTCCCCTGTCTCCCCTGATGTTACGCTGTTCGTAGGCAAATTCGCCAAATCACCCGAGGCCGGAGACTGTTCTCCATCAGTTGCCGCTTGTGAAGTTGCGTACTTCCTGCACTTATCCAGCTCAGTGGGCGTTTCGTAGGCATGTAGGTGGGTACGTTTGTAAGAGAGCGTCCAGCAGCGCGTCGACCCCAAAAACGCTGCTCAAGCATCTTTAGGACTGACATGCGAGGTTTATGGCTTCCTTTGAGCCTGGAGCCTTCGCTGCCGGAGGAGATAGAAGAGACTTGCCATTGTGTCAGCAAGCCGCCTTCTGGTCCGTTCCGCTTCTCATGCGGGAGCTATGCAAATTTGCCACTTCTCCATCATCTCCTTGCTGATCCATCCAGGTTACCTGTAGGGTGGCTACCGGGCTACCAGCGGCAGTTTGAGACAGCTTCTGAGTCCTCTGCAGTATAGCAAGCTATGAGGTGCATCAAAGTCCTCCGGCGTTTCGCAATATCTAAGCCCTCTACGCTGGATCATCACCTTTTTTTCCATTGCTCTTCTAATCGACCAAGATGCTCTCCAAGTCTTGGCGATAGCGAACCCAATGTGTGAGCAGTACCGAAGAAGCGGTCCTCCAAGGGCGTTTACAAATGCCAATAGATGCCAGCCAAACTCCCACGACAAATGTCGTCGAGAAGCTAAATCGGCACTGGGAGGTTTGGTCAAATTGACGAAAATTGACTAATGCGATGTTTACAGATGTTTGTTGCTTTTGTAATAGACATCGCCTCTGTTCCTTTTGGGTCATCGCTGCTGCAAGAGAGTGCCATGTCATCTCTTCTGAAAGTGACAAGATATCCCCGTGGACAAAATGGGTGAACTTGTTGAGCACTTGCTAATTTGTACGTATCACACCCCGCTCACCAAGCAACCACGACTTTAGCCACTGGGATTTCGATGCCTAGCCTGTTACTTGCGCTATAGCACAACAAATAGCCGTATGCCCTTCCTAGCGTCTTGAGACCGACCAGCCGAGGTGTATCCCCGTTTGCTGCAACTTGGGCTTCTGATTTGCTGACAGTAGGCCTTAGCCGTCTTGCGAAGTTTGATGAGATGTGTTTGACGCGGATGCAATGAAGTCGGTGAAGCTCTCGATGCCCAGGTCAATTGACCTCTTGGCTATCGTCATCGCGCAAAGGAGGCCCTGAGCATATTGAGGAGCTGGTCCACCCGCGTACAAGCGCAGCCGATCGCCGACTGGTGCTTAGTCATGTCAGCTTTAGCAATGAGGCCCAAGATGACTCCACGACTGGCAGCCATGGTGTCGACGGCCCTCTCGATGTTCTTTTCCCAATTCGGGTTGGAGTTGAGATGGTGTCACCGACAAAGGTTGGCCTGCTAGACTTGAGCGAAGCTGTCGCCGAGTTCAGACAGGTCGAGGCGCGATTGAGTGTCAAAAAACGGCTGGTTATCAATGGGAAGCTGCGAGAGCCGTTTGATATACCATTTGGGATACCATTTAGTGCTGAAGTTCCACCGGCCGCCATGCTGGAAATGTAATTGGGATGATATCGGAGTAAGTGGTATTTCCGAACTTACACAAGGCCTAGTTTTGCTAAACCTAAAACTGCTGTGTACCTAAATCTGGAGAGGTCGCCAACGTTGTACTACGCCATTGGCCCACCCGTGTGTTCTCTACGCTTCAAAGTCGAAAAGCGAGTTTCCTTTCATCATGCTGCCGCCTCAGAATCTGTTTCAATGTCCCGTGTTGTTCTTGCGGCGCGCCAAGAGGTCATAGTCGCGTGTCGACATGAACTCTTGGTGCCACCATGTGAACGAAATCGAAACGTTCAAGGCGGCGCAAGGAAATGCCAGATGAGAGAATCCTGTCTTGAGAGGTTAGCCGTTCCTTTGTGTAACTGTGTTCGTCAGTAACTACATGCCATTGTGCCACTGGGTGGGTTGATTTTCTACATGAATAAAATGGTGACGCAAGCATCCATCATGAGAGTCATGAACACTTGACTCCTCACTATCTGCCCAAGTCAGCAGCTACTAGGAAGCCTGATAAGTAAACTCTGTACTTTGCGTCCGCAATGCGTGGACAAGAAGTCCTCGGACAGGGTACTCTCGATACTTTTGAGTCCTCCCAAGCAACGACCCCGGAGTTACTTCGTCCCAGCCATATCGACATCACAAATATGTGACAGTGAGCATTTGTTTTGAGAATTCCAGCTGGAAAAACTGACACTTGATACTCGATGGACACCCCCAGCCTTGACACCAGGTTATAGCATGAATCTTCACGTCATCATTTCAGGGAGCGAGACGTCACCCAGCGGGCCGCCCGACCGTGGGAGAATTGATGTAGGGTGACTAGGTAATTGGGCTTCAAGGCCTATTGCTTGTGCAGACATTAGCGCAGGATAAAATTAAGATGTGCAATGATCAACATGTTCCAGAGGCATATCCACTCATTCCCTTGGCATCAGATCCACACAGCGGCCGGGAGCGGCTCGATGCCAATCTGATATCCCGCATCGACACATCGCGTATCACAGATATCGGGGAAATTTGTGGGCAGACATGGTGCGTAAAGTGTGACGATGGAGTATCAGGAATATGCCTCTGCACAAGCAATTTAACCACTGAATCATGCCATGAGGTGAACGCGTGAACGCGTTTGCCACCTCCTGGAGATGGGGTACCTCGCACTACCAGTACGCAGGGCAGAGCGCTACTGACGATAGTTGGACGGCTAGGACGTTGGTGTCTTAGATGGTCAAATTCCAGGCCCCACTCGCTGATCTTGGCCATTCCAGGAGACATGGGTATGCACTGTGCGCGTTCGCTCAGCTGAAGGGGCGCAAGCCTCGCAATAAGACGAGATGGCAGCTGTGTTAGTGCAGCCAGTACGTAGTGTGAGGAATTGTTTCTTCTTGATGTCCTTATATCCCACGTGTGGAATCATAGACCCCTAACCCATTCGAGGACTCAATTGGCTCCTTTGCAACCATCCTGCAATCATGCTTCCCACTCCGCCAGCTGAAACAGCCGAATGGGCGCCATCATCAAAGAGACAGATCCTCGTCACCGGCGGCGCGGGATTCATCGGCTCGCACCTCGTCGACCGCCTCCTGGAGACGGGCAGCTGGCGGGTCGTCGTCGTGGACAACTTTGACGACTTTTACTCACCGGC
Organism: Dactylonectria estremocensis; assembly: GCA_020744375.1. NCBI lineage: Eukaryota > Fungi > Ascomycota > Sordariomycetes > Hypocreales > Nectriaceae > Dactylonectria > Dactylonectria estremocensis. Next base: position 571,443 of record JAGMUU010000014.1, on the reverse strand, counting down.
GATGAAGCGCTCCAACATCGCGGCCCATGAGTGCAACCCCGACTTTACGCTGCACGAGCTGGACGTGCAGAATCTCGATGGCATGCGCAGCGTATTTCGGGAGCACAACTTCGACACCATTGTGCATCTGGCCTCGCGGGCCGGCGTCAGGCCGTCGCTCGAGAAGCCGGCCTCGTACGTCGAGACCAACGTCGGCGGCACTTTGAACCTCCTCGAGTGCGCCAGAGAATTCGGCGTCAAGCAGTTCGTCTTTGGCTCGTCGTCGAGCATCTACGGGCTCAACGCCAAGGTGCCCTTCTCCGAGAGCGACTCTACCACAAAGCCCATCTCGCCGTACGCAGCCTCCAAGGGCGCGTGCGAGCTCATGTGCCATACCTACTCGCACCTATACGACATCCGATGCGTGTGCCTGCGCTTCTTCACCGTCTACGGCGCCCGGCAACGTCCCGACCTGGCCATCCACAAGTTTGCAAACCTGATTCACAGCGGCAAGCCGATCCCTGTGTTTGGCAACGGCACGACGCGCCGCGACTACACCTACGTCGACGACATCATCCAGGGGGTCTGCGCGGCCATCGACTTCAAGGCGTCGCAGTACGAGACCTTCAACCTCGGCGAGTCGCAGACGACGGAGCTGTCGGAGCTGATTGAGCTGCTGGAAGAGAGCCTCGGCCGGAGAGCCATTATCGACCGCCATGGGGCGCAGGCTGGCGATGTGCCCCTGACGTTTGCCGACATTTCAAAAGCGAGGATGGTGTTGGGCTATGATCCGCAGACAAAGATTGATCAGGGGATCCCGAAATTCGTCGACTGGTTCCTGCGTCAAAATCCGAATGTTTTGGATTGAAAGGTGACGGACGGTGAGGATAGGAACGGGTCATGGTCATGGTCAGGTATGTAAAACAACAGCGCAAGCTCAACATTTAATTGTACTATTAACAAGTTTCCAAATGCATCTATTAACTATCGTACAATCGTGAGAGCACGCTTCTGCAAACATTAAATCCCACCCTTTCCATCGCGGAATACTTCGTCCCACCAAGTCTGCGGCCCTGACTTGTCCTCTGGTGGCTCCTCGAACCGGCAGACGGTGTCATACTCCATCTCAGTCATGGGTTGTGCGAGCGAGCCGCGGAAATACCGAGGCCTCCTTCGCACATTGTCCAACGGCTGGGCCCAGTATGTGATGTTGCCGGACTCGACCTTGACCTCGGCCAGCGGGGTCAGGTCCTTGGGCGTCATGCGAAGAGTGACGAGCTGTCGCAGGTATTTGAAGTACCACATGTCCTTCCACCACCAACTGCGTCGGTTCTTGAGGTCGTTGATCCACGCATTGTGGTGCAAGAGCACGGGGACAGCTTCGGTGAAGAAGTCGGCGTAGAGCCCCATCTCGCCCCAGTCCGGACTGTCCGCGATGGCTTTCAGGGGGTTCGGGGCGACCTTGACATCGGCTGGAACGCCTTGCAGCCGTACAGGCGAGATGCCAAGTTTTTCTGAACGTGCAGCAATGTCGGCCTTGTTGTTTAAGTGAATGATCCATCCATCTTTTTCTGCGTGAACAGTGGGAATGGAAATCTCCTGGTGATAGTCGAGGCCGAAGTGATACTCGTACTCCCGCTGCATGAGCGACATTGCATCGGCATCGTTTGCATCATCACCAGAGTCGTCGTACTTTCTCCGCCACTTCCGCCACGACTCCTGCTCGCCCAGCACCTCTCCCGACATGCCCTGCTCGCTCCAAAGCCTTTCACCCCTGCCGACACTGCTCTCGAACTTGAAGAGCACGCGGCGGAAATGACGTCTCAAGTCTCCAGCCGGGCCCATGTAGCTGCCTCCGTTGATGAACCGGGGCCGTACTGTGTGGAAGTCGGTGGAGTTGTGGTTGTTGTCGGTGTCGGGGCCGTAGAGGTCTGGCCTCAGCGGGCTTTCGGGCAGAATGTCGCAGCGCATTTTTACGCCTGCATCGGGCGGCGGGAAGCAGTTTTTCTCTGATGCTCCAATGATTGTCTGTCGCATGGGCATGGGCGATGAATACGGCCATTGCTCGCGCAGCCGAGCGTTGGCTCTCGCGTTGCTCTCATGGTAGCGCTTCAGGAGGACATCGGGAGGTAGTTGAAACCAGACATCATAGCCGTCTGCGATGAGAACGATGTCATCCTCGTGGAGTTTCTCGTCGGGATGGGCTTCGGGGTCCAGGGCAGCATCGAGATATTTCGTTATGCCGACAATCTTGGGCATGTTCCAGCCGTTAGGCGACTTTGTAATCTCATGATAGTCCACACCCCAGTTGAGGACGATGGGGGTTGGATACCCAAGCACCATGGCACTGAATAGGAACTTGCACAGGTCTGGGTTTGGCCCCGTGGCGGGGAGAAGCACAACGAGACGCTGGTTCTTGTTGCCAGGCGATCCAGAATGCTCTCCGTTGCCGGACTTTATAATTTCGGTCTGTTTGGGAGGCTGCTTGGGCGGTTGTTCGGGAGCTTTCGTGTGTACAGGCGGTATAGGTTGCTCTGGCTGCTCTGGCTGCTCTGGATGCTCTAGATGCTCTAGATGCTCTGGATGCTCTGGCTGCTTGGTCTTTTCGGACTGCTGGACCGGCACGGCCTTGCTAGTGGACACAATCGCGTGCGTCGTTCGAGTCTTCTCGGCCTGTCCATGCTGCTTCGACTCTTCAGTCTGCGCGACCGGCTTCGACTTTTTGGGGGGCGCATTCGATTCGGCCGCTTTGTGCTGTCCGGGCTGTTGCACAGGGACATCGGGAGTGGATTCAAGTGCTTTGGCGTTGGAAAGAAACAGCAAAAAATAGATCAAGACGAAAACGACGGCGACTCGGAGGAGCAGCTTGGGCAAGTTCCGTCGATGCGCCGATGAGCCTGGGCTGGTGTTGCCCGGAAGCTGGCCGTCGGACTTGGCTTTCCCGAAGCCAAACATTGTCGCTGCCCACCTTCAAGTCTGTGGATGACGAGGGTTTGAGCAGGGGAACGGAGAAACAAGAATGTTCCCCAGCAGTGCGTTGGGTTACAAAGTCATCATCGAACACGCGAATCCCGTCCCCCTTATTGCTGCAGATGCCACTCGGGCAAGAAATGGTTTAGCTGCAAGGCGAGCAATCGTTAGTGACACCTCAAGGAATCGATAGTTTGCAGTGCGACGCACTGTACGGGGCAGAGGCTCAAGTCTCGACTAGCGCTTGCCATGCTACTCGTCGAGATTAATCAGAGTGGAGAGACTATCGAATCATCTCGTTATCGGAGAAGCGACCATTCCTAAGTCGCGCTGGACGCGTGTTTGGAGATTTTGCCCCTTGCAGATATTCCCTTTTTTCCCTTCTCCTGTGTTTCCCTCTTTGCTTCTTTTGCTTCTTAGTTGCCCCCCCATCTGGCTTGGTGTGTTATTCTCGTTAAACAGCAGCCACAGCCGGCCCGCCTAAATACCCCTGACTAGATATGCAAGCCACAACTGAATGATCCAATCCTCATTTCGTACGAGGGCTGGATTCTGCTGACTGATGCCATGCCTTTCCCACATCGGTATCGATAAGCGTGATAGGGATACACGATAGCGGAAGTATGAGTGCTGCTTTGGGAGGCTGTATTTTGCCGCTCTGTCCAGGTACTACCATTGCCAGTGTGTTTCGCCGGAATGATTTATGCCAAGTGACATGCTGCAACGTCTTCCGTCGTGATAAACATCATTTTTCAACGTATTCGGATGGTGCAAGCTGCACTCAGTAGGACAAAAGTCCCATGCGAGTCTCGACGGCAGGCAAATATAGAGCATCGCAACGCAGGAGGGAAAGACGATGACAAAAAAAATACTGCCCTTCCTTGAGCTATTGAAGATCTTGTGATTGCAAAGAAGATAATTCGAGAATTGCGATAAACGCTGCTGCTACAGCTGACAAGGAGAAATCGGCAAACGGACAAAGAGCATCCTTGCGAACAGCGCCTGCACGTAGGGTACTATGGAAGGGAAACAAAACCGTTGCTTGCCATCTGACGGGTTTGACAGTCTATTTTTAGGTCATTATTCTCACTAAGGACTTGCCTGGTCAATTCTGCTCATGTTACCTAGCCGGGCAGTCGTTGAACCCCCAATGGAACATCGTTCCGAACGCAGCATGTGAGGTTGAATGATGCTAAATGCCGGATTGTCGAGATTTACTACGGTCGATTCTCGAAGGGAAAGACAGGGCGATTCCAAATAGGAATGTGCGACCTCATAGTATGCAGAAAGCTAAGAATGGGGACATGCGATACACCTTGATATAGGTTGCGTCTGGTTGAGTGAGGTGCGTCCTCCTAATAAGATGAGATTTGCTGTGTGCACGTTTTACTTAAATTAACGTATTAGGAGTAGTACCATGCACTTTCACACTGATAACCAGCAAGGATTTCAGCTTTAGAGAAGAGCTGTCGAAAATGTCTATTCAAATGATTATGTTTCTATCGGGTGACAGAAGATCATCTCGCTGTCGAGGCTCCTATGTCTTATTCCTGCAACTAGCTCAAACGGACCTGCAAGTAAATGGGGCATGGTCGGAACCAGTCGAGATTTGATCCATCTATCAAATGTTAGCATTGCATCATCGTAAAGTTGTGTTAAGCGGATCAACTTACAATGTCCACAATCGTCGCGTAAGTTCCGCCGACCAGGACCACCATGCCGATGATGAAGACAACAATGCTTCCAACGCTCATGGCGATATTCTCACGAGCAAACCATTTTCCCTTGCACAGGAAAGCGAACCACATGATGCCCGGGATATAGAATGAGAATCCCGATACGAAGAGGGCCGAGCAAAGTGAAAGGAGGTCAGAGAAGATGGGAATCGTCTCAGCAATGATCCAGGCGATGACGGTGAAGATGCTAACAATTCCAATCCAGCTCGCCCAACCGATTGGAGTGTTGATATAACGGTGAATTGAATTCTTGTAAAGTCGGCCGTGGACGTAGCGGAGCGCAACAGTTGTGTTGATCGAACCGGAGATGAAAATGACAGGCAACGCAATGCCGAACGCGATTTTCGAAATGAGGCCGCCCGCGGAGAGAAGGGCCGGCGACTGAACGCTGGATCCGATGAAGGCATAGCAAAGCGCACCAGTAAGGGTGTAAATGAAGATTTGCATCGCGCCGTTTGCCCAGATCGACTTCATATAATCCTTGGGCGTATGCATCTCATCCATGAAGGAGAACTGTCCAATGGCAAAGCTATAGGCAAAGACAATGTTGCTCACAGCAACAAAGGCCTCCGTAAAGCTCAAGTCGTCCTTGGGGTAGGCAGACCACGACACACCAGACAAGCCGCCCGGGGAGTCGCTGGCCTGAATGGCCGTGGCAATAATCGTGATTCCAATGGCGGCAAGGATGGAAACGAAATCGATGTAGCCCAGGATTGCCACTTCGGTAAAGGAAGGGGGAATCGCGAGGATGAGAAGAACGATGGCGGAGACGGCTGAGAAGGCGATCGAGCACACATGTCCTCCGTTGATGGTGACCAGGGCGATGCTGCCAGTAAGAGCGTGCGATCCCACGACGAGAAGCAGCTCGAGAACGAAAGCGGCGCCGAAAATCTCATATCCAAAGCGACCGAGTCCCACCTTGGCGAGCAACAACCGCCCAGCATCTGCATAGTGAGAAATGTCGGGATGGGCCAGCTTGACGCGGCCGACGATGTAACTAGTGAAGACGGCGGCCAGTCCCAGGAAGACGGTCAAGAAGACGCCGAGGATCATGCCCAACGTGTGGAAGGCTCCAGGCAGACTGAGGGCTCCGAGGGCGACGGCCTCGACGACCAGCACAATGGACAGGCGCTTCCAGCCCAGCCGGTGGAAGTGGGCGTTGCCCTCGGCGGCGATCTGCTTCATCCGGTCATCGTTGAGCTCGCTCGACTCGCCAAAGATGTTGTTGTTGTCCTCCGTGTCGTCGGGGTAAGACTGCGGCGCAGGCTCATCCTTTTGACGAGCGGCTTCGGTGTCGACTTGCTGGTGTTGCTGGTTCTTCGCACCGGGAGCCGGCGTAACGGCCATGTCGTGGCCCATGTTGAGGGCAGTTGCTGAACGTGGATGGATGGAACACGGGTGAGAGAGAATGGGGGGATGCGGGGAAACAAGGAACGAGGAGAAGGGCGTCGAGGGGTATTACTTAAGAGGACGGGGAACGATACGACGGAGCGGAGAGGAATTGCAGGCCTCGAGTAGACCTACACACAGGGCGCAAACTACATGATATTCAAGCCCACATCGTTGGTCCAGCCCAGGGTGGCGATGGATCACAACGCAATCGATACTACGTCCATGCCGGGCTCCACAGCGAGGAAGCAAGGTAGACCCGGGGGGGTCCAACAGGCAGGTGACTTGAAAGATGCTACATGAGTTATATTCTCGCCGTGAAACAGAGCCTCTGGGGCACGTCGAAAAGGTCAGAGCGGACCGTCGTGAAGCGCGTCAACCCGACATCGCGAGTCGTCCAGGGTCCAGCTTACACGGGGCGAACGAGCTGATAAGAGCCGCATGCGGCTTAGCCGAGCGTCTTTTACCACTTGTCATCACCGTTTACATTACGAGCCGGTAGGATTTTGTACGTAAAAGCAAGGCTCCGCGGACAGGTTGTTACGTTGTAGAAACCCATCCATTGGCGAAGGCCCCCTGGAGGAGCATGTCATAGAATCCAGAGAATGGCCCCAGGCAAATTGGCGACTCATGCTAGGACGGGCGAAAGTGGATCCTTTTCTTGCATTTTTTCTCTTCCATCCATTCTAGAAGCCCCAACGGACCCGGCGAGACCCCTCTCAAATCCCGTGGTAACGCCGTCTCATGTGGATCCCTCCTCCGGCCCACCCGACCCCGTCAGATGCCGTGAAGAGGGAAGAGTTTTTCCCAGCAAACAACACCACGTGTGATGTTCGTTGTGTCATATCTGCAGAAGACCCCGGAATCTCGCTGATTCTCATGTCCACTGCGAGACACATAAACGCGGGGCTCGCATGGGTTGCAGATACTGAAAATGATAAGCTGGGGAGAACTAATACCATCACCAAAGTTTTACTCAACCTTGACGTCATGGCATCGGTCCACTTTGGAAATTGGTCTTTTGAAGGGTTTTGTAAATAATGTGAACAAGCCATGGGTCTCAGGCCTCAGATGGCATCCAGCCATCGCTATGGTAGTGGGGACGGAGTGTTCTTTCCCTCGCCACATCCACGAGCCACGACTCAACACCATGGGCGTGCGGCGGCAAGCGTTATTTCCGTATATGCCCAGCTTTTGTTGAAGTGATCGACATTTTATTCCTCCAATCCTGATTCAGGCTCGGACCCTACGATCGTCTCCATGCATTCCTCATGATTGACTCAACTGAGATGTGTAGGGGCTCCCTGTAGTGCCATCTGGTCTTGAATAGATCTAAGGATTTGGACAGAGTGACGGCTCTTTGAGACGAAGACAATTAATCTTGATCGATTAGCATTAATTTGATGCTGTCATGCGCGGAGTCGGTCGATTATAGATGTAGGCAATCATGGGATCGGTGTCCAGTCACCAAATAGGGCAGCAACCTAGAAATACGCAGAAACATAGTCTCTACATATTTGCCCCTTAGATCCGCTTGACTCACAGCTTTTTCCTGCTGCATTCTTACTCACGGCCACTGAAACTCTTTGGACCATCAGCTTCCTTTTTGCAATGGGTGCCTGTTGAGCCCCTCACTCCAGCGCTAGTGTGCGGCTAGCATATTACCTCTAGATAGTTCATGGAGCACCGTCACATCAACAATGCACCAATCATGCCAACTAATGAGTGAAAACGACAAGAGTTGAAGATGTCATTATCAGGATAGGCAGTTTCCATAGAAGAGCCTGCTCCTCAAGGAACAAAAAAAAAAGGAATATGTGAATAACTGCTGGCGGTCTCCAACGGCACGCAGAGAAAATGAGGCGTGCATCGCGGGCCTACACTGATTATTCAAACGAAGATTGATGAGAAGGTGTAACAAATGGCACACAAACTTGAGTGAAGACTCAGGTTGTGTGAAACGGGTGACTTAAGGGCCTAATCTAGAAATGACGTTAAGATCGGTTGCTTGTCGCATGCACTTTTCCTATTAAGAGTGGCGATGAAGATGCACATACAGTGATACGGTTGTACCTTGCAAGTATTCTGGGGTTTCAACAAAGAACAGAAACCTTTGCAGCATTGGGGGTCAAAGTGATGGTTCCCGTGACAAGTCGGCCATGACGGTGAGAGCTTACGGATCATATCACGAAATATCTTGCGATAAATAGAATTGAGAACACAATGTAATTTGTATAAATATATATATATAGAATCTAGATAAAATGTACGGCGCAACACGCGCGCTTCTTACTCGTCCTGGACATCAAAACGATCCAAGTTCATCACCTTGACCCAAGTAGTAACGAAATCCTTGGCGAACTTCTCCTTGGCATCCGCACTTCCGTAGACCTCAGAGATGGCACGAAGCTCGGCGTGAGAGCCAAAGACCAAGTCGGCACGCGAGGCGGTCCACTTCGCCTTGCTGGTCGCTCGATCAGTGCCGATCCAGAACTCGCCGTTGGAGTCCTTCTTGGACCACGTGGTGGAGCTGCTCAGCAGGTTGACGAAGAAGTCGTTTGTCAGCTGGCCCTTCTTCTCGGTCAAGATTCCCAGCGAGGACCCGTCGTAGTTGGCGCCCAGCGCGCGGAGGCCGCCGATGACGACGGTCAGCTCGGGCGGCGTCAGCGTGAGAAGCGCGGCCTTGTCGACGAGCAGCTCCTCGGTGCGGGCTCGCGCCGTGCCGACGCCGTAGTTGCGGAAGCCGTCGGCCACGGGCTGGAGGTAGTTGAAGGCTCGGATGTCGGTCTGGTTCTGAGTGGCATCGACGCGGCCGGGCGTGAAGGGGACCGTGATGTCGGAGAAACCGGCGGCATGGGCGGCCTTTTCGACGGCCGCGGAACCACCGAGGACGATGAGATCGGCGAGAGATACCTTCTTCGAGCCCTTGTTGAACTTTGTCTGGATGGCCTTAAGCGCCTTCAACACCTTCTTGAGCTGCGTTGGGTTGTTGGCCTTCCAGTTGATTTGCGGCTCAAGAGCAATACGAGCTCCGTTGGCACCGCCACGCTTGTCAGAGTGGCGGAAGGTAGATGCCGCGTTCCAGGCCGTAGACACCAGCTTAGAGATGTCAAGACCAGAGGTAGAAAGGATCTGAGTCTTGAGCTTGGAAACATCGTCATCGCTCAGCAACTCGCCCTTACGCTCGGGCAGGGGATCCTGCCAGCCAAAGTGCTCAGCCGGGATCTCAGGTCCTAGGTAGCGAGTGACAGGGCCGAGGTCGCGGTGCAGCAACTTGAACCACGCCTTGGCGAAAGCGTCGGCGAGCTCGTCGGGGTGCTCGACCCAGCGGCGGCAGATCTTCTCGTAGGCGGGATCGTGGATGAGGGCCAGGTCGCTGGTGAGCATCGTGGCTCGGCGGAACTTGGTCGAGTCGAAGGGGTCCGGGTAGTCGACGGTGCCGTTCAGGGCTTCCCACTGGTGAGCGCCTGCAGGGCTCTCGACGAGCGTCCAGTTGTTCTTCAGAAGACTGTTGAGGTAGTCGTTGCTCCATCTTGAAAAAAGTCAGTATTCCTATAGTAGTTCAGAAGCGACAAATGACTTACTTGGTAGGAGTCTTGGTCCAGATGACCTCAAGACCACTGGTTTGGGTGTCGGGGCCGTTGCCATTCCCGACGCTGTTGTGCCATCCAAGACCCATCTCTCCCAGGTCGGCGGCTTCTGGCTCGGATCCAATGTTGGCTATAAAAGGTCAGCGAAATGTTCACACAAAAAGTTCATCGCTGGTGTGGCTTACATGAAGCGACGGCGCCGTGCGTCTTGCCGAAAGCGTGGCCACCCGCAATCAAAGCGACAGTCTCCTCGTCATTCATGCCCATGCGGTCAAACGCCACACGGATGTCTCCGGCTGAGGCCTTGGGGTCGGAGCTGCCATCCGGGCCCTCGGGGTTCACGTAGATGAGACCCATATGAGTGGCGCCCAGGGGCTTCTCGAGGTGCTCTGCTCGCTCGTAGATGTCGGTGCTACCGTTGTAGCGGACATCGTTGCCCTTGGGCACAAAAGTCGCCTCGCCGCCCCAGTAGATAGACTCATCGGCCTGCCAAGTGTCGGGCCGTCCGGCGCCGAAGCCGATGGGCGTAAAGTCCATGGACTCGAGAGCGACGTTGCCCGTTAAGAGAATGAGATCAGCCCAAGAGATCTTGTTGCCATACTTTTGCTTAATGGGCCCTGTGCGACTCTGCATTAGCATCCCTGTCACGTACTACACGGCACTGCAACTCACAAAGTAGGCGGCGAGCCTTGTCGAGGTTCTGATTGTCGGGCCAGCTATTGAGCGGAGCAAAGCGTTGCTGGCCCATTCCACCACCGCCGCGGCCGTCGATGGCTCGGTAGGTGCCTGCACTGTGCCAGGCCATGCGGATGAAGAAACCGCCGTAGTGGCCGAAATCAGCAGGCCACCAGTCCTGAGAGTCCGTCATCAGGTCGTGCAGGTCCTGCTTCAGGGCGTCATCTATGAGATGTTAGGTCAGCAACTCGTTGCAATCTCCAAGCTCATTGACACTCACAGTCCAGAGACTCAAAGGCAGCCGTGTAGTCAAAATCGCCACCCAATGGGTTGATGGTGGGCGCGAACTGGCGCAAAACATCGAGCTTCAGTTGGCATGGCCACCAGTCACTGCTCCTGGTACCTCCACCGGCAGCATTACTGATGCGGGAGCATCTGCCAAAGCCTTCAGGCACCTCCCTCTCGGGCGTGGCCGCTCTCTTGGAAAAGGGACACACATTGGGATTGGCATTGGCCAGCGGGAGAAGACCCAAGGCTACCAAAAGCCACCCAGGCAAGTCTGCATGCATGATGAAACGACTGATGAAGGATTGATAGGCAATGGAGAAGACCGAGAGGCTAGTAGTGGTGTACCTCGACCAGCTATCGGGATGGAATCGACATTACTTATGGACTTTCCACCTGCACCTTATCACTTGGCCGTTTGTGCCTGCAGCAGTCGTATCCCGCTGGACCGCCGGGCCTCATTCTGCCCAATGGGTATTCAAGGTTAGATGAGATGTCACATCAACACCGCCGCTGCGTCGCGCGTAGATTCTCGCCAAGAAGAAGGCAACCAGGATATCCCCTCATGGTGCTATGTAAGGTTTCGGTGTCTACAACCTCAGAGGCCGCGAGGATTGGCTCCCAGCCACCAGGATTGGCTTACTATGCAGCAAATATCGGGTCCCGATGTGTGATATGCCAGGGCTCGGGTGACATGTCCTCATACCGAAGGGATTGACAATTTGTAAGCCCTTGCGGTCATTCGTCCTGCTTGGCATTCTCACTCTCATGGCCAATGGTTATGGCTACATTACACAAATCTCCGCCATCGACCCCGGATTCGCCAGTTGTTACCAAGGCCCTAGGAGGCTAGAAAGGGCAGTGCCGGGGCATTTGCCGTAGGTACGTCATTAGCGTCTGCCAGCATCCGTGACAAATACCTGAAGGTTACAGCATGCAGTACAACAGAAAACAGGCCGCCTCCATTAGGTGGGCGGCACATTGGAACAGGGGCCCCTTGCCCCTTGCAATGTCGCTGTGTTTATGCACCCAAGCCTCACTCACGCTGCTGACCCGAGGGCTTTGAATCAGACCAGCGGAGCATCCCTCCACAGTGGTTAAATTCACACGTGAGATTGACACGAGAAGTGGAATAACATGAGAAGTTGAATAACACTCACAAAGCACTTCAAAGCAAAAAGCAACAGCATCAAGTAAACACTGAAAGAAAGAGGCTATGCATTCACAACTCTCGTCCCCTTTATGTAACCGGCGCTAAGGCCGCAACACTCGGACATTAATATCGAGCGCCATCCACTAAACCCAATCCAGGAGCTGCTTGCGCATAAGCGTCGGCAGTGCAAGGAGCAGCACTCAACATGTGACGACTTTGCATGCAGCAAACCCAGTTAAGATGACGGCAACTGACGAATGAAGCAGGTAAGATCCAGACCAAGATAGATTCCCAAAGATACCTTGGGACCACATGAATAGGCCCTGGTAATAATAGGAACCCAATGGCATCGGCTAAGTATTCCCAGGCTGAGTAAGCTGCCAGACAACTTGAGGTGGCATGATTCCCCGTGTCCGACTTTAACTCCCCGAGTCCCCGCGCCTTGTCAATCCAATGTGAGATTCACCCGCTTGCGCCTTGTCAGCTACGTCCGTATTGTCAACATCAGACGAAACGACGACTTGGAATAAACGAATCAAAGCAGACCGAAACAGCCAAAGTTTAAAATAAACGGATACAGCGTCATTGGCTCGTTTGCTCGCATGGCCTGATCGTAGGCCGCCAGCTGTGCATGTGTCTAGCCCACATACATGAACCATGCCTGTTGACAGCCTACTGCCTAAACCGGTATAGAATCTACCCAAGGAGAAGGTACTTATTGGAGGCTAAATCGACGTGAAACACCCACTTCTGGCCATGATTTGCCCCCGGTTATGCTACCAGCAGCAGAAAGCTTAACTGATCGGGCCCAGCCGAATTGCTGCTACCTTGATGATGGCATCCACGGGCCACCACGTGGCCCTCGATGCCAGCAGACAAGACCCAAAGACTGAATTTGAACTTAAAGTCTTCCAAGGCGCAGTCTAGAATCGGCCATCCCACACTCGGTTTCAAACCCGCGGGTCGTAGATTTGTAAACATAGACAGACCAGAGTCGTTGCCACAGCCGTGTCAGGAGATCCAACTGCCACACTGATCTGCCGATCTTCCCTTCTCTAGCCGATGCACGTTTACCTCGGTACGTAAGTTCGAATTGTACAAACAACGCGGCTGTCCGATGCTAGTTGCTTGGCTACCCCAGACACAGAATTAAACCTCTCTAGTAGAGTTGCAACGAACTTCGCAACACCTCCATGATGTGTAGGACGAAATATTAAGTCCTTGACATGGGATGCCGGCATTGTGGTCGGCTTTCCGATGCTACTATGGCCCAATGTCATTGGAATCATAACGACAGGGACATCTAGCCCTTATTTGTTCCATCAGAAATTGGATGCCTTGATGCAGCGGAGGTGTAGTTTCTTTTGCTCGTTGTACTGAATGAAAGAACTTGCATTGTGCTAGCAACTCGGCCTTGAAGCAGCGGATAGCCAGATAGAAGAAAGAGCTGACAGCCGTTTACTTGGAAAAGAACTTGGTTATGCTTGCATCAGTCCAATAATGACTTTCAGGTCTTGCGATGCACACGGAACTCCATACGGGCTCAATTCCGGATAATCGGAACCAGAGACGGGGTTTGGAAAAGCGTGCTAGCTCATCTCATCAGGCTATCCCATCATGGGTCTTGCCGAAAACAAACGCATATTCGATGCGAATGTAACCTTCCGCAGTCGCCCCATGTCCAGCTGCGTGGGCAAGAGTCAATGTGCCTTGCATACGTAGGAGGAGGGCGGCCGCTCTTGTGGCCCCGACTGGGGGGAGGCGTTTTCGAACCTTCAGCCAAAGTTTAGTCGCCCTCTGTCTGCTGCGCCCCTTTGCAGCGGCTCCCCGGCCGTGCCGACGGCATGCAAACGGTTTAAGGTCAATGAGCCGAGGCAGCAGTTATAGTGAACGAAGCTGCTGTTGTTGACAGCAGAAATTGTATGGTCAACGCGTATGGGACGTGGCGTGACTTTCTATCCGACATAGCTCTACCCAGCGCTCGTGTGTTTCTTGTCTAGCTTCCCTTCACAAGCTCTTTGTTTTGTTGAGACCAACCCTTCTCTCCAGAGCGTGGTGAGAACATCAAACTTCCTGTCATCAAAACAACCTACAATCCAAAGCTCTGCCCTTGGTTCCGGCCAAAGAGAGCCTCCATACAGACCAGGGGCTCTGAGAAGCAGATATTCCACCCCGAGATGTCTGACTTTAGCCTATTCGTGCTCCGCCTAGGCATTCATGTGCCATAAAAAGGTCGTCTGAAACAATGCCCATGCTCCATCCACGGGGTGAAATAAGAAGTTGAACTATAGACTCCTTGTCTCCGCGAGGTGACTGAGTGGGTCTTTCTCATTATTCTAGTTGAGGGTCAACACTTCTCTCATCCAAATGAGAGTCGAAGCTTGTTTGTTCAATAAATTCCATGACCTGGTCGTTGTTATTGAACCACCCATCTAATTGAGCAGGGTCACTTGTCCATATGGGGTTGATTCCATGTTGGTCCTCCATGAAGCTGTCTATAGCATCATCTCCCATAAAATTCTCAGTCACCTCAAGTTGCCCTTGGAACAGGCCGGTCGCGTCCTGTTGTCCAGTATCGAGGCCAACATTAGTGAAACCAAGGGCGTTCAGGCAACTATTCAGTTGAGCTCCAGTCTCTGTATGGCCCGGGATTGGGGTGGAATTGCGAAACTCGATATAGCGAATAGCCACCTTATATAGCGCCTGGAATAGGCGATACATGTTCGCTGCGGTATCTAAGGCTGGCGGGGCTGAGTCCATGGATTTGATGAAGCTCTCGAGGCGGGCCAGGTCCATCTCGTCCCTAGTCTCGATGATCTGGCAAAAGACCACAATAAAGGGAACAAATGGAGCATAAAGTAGCGTCCTAAAATGGTCGGAAGAGCACATGAATCAGACGATAGAACATTCGTGCTAGTAAGAAAGGAAAATCAACTTGGACGTAGCAGTACTTACCACTGTATATATGCAGAATAGTATAAAGCATGGCTCTGTTCAAGAAATCTCATACAATCCTGATGCCTCTCAAGCGTTGCTCTTGCAGCATCGACGCACTCCGGAATAAATGTTGTGTGCTTTTTCAAAGGGGAACGGCTTGCACGATAGACAAGTGTTAGTAGAGAGAGTCGGAGAATGTCATCTGTGATGAATGTGAATTTTGACATGGGTTTGCCAATCTTGTCAACCATTTTGTTCACCAGTTTGCTCTTTGCATTCTCAATTAGCTCGCATATTCGAAGTAGAGGGGAAAGCACTCACACTCATTCCATACTGCTGACTCCGAATCTCAGTAAGATCATTCGCGAGGCTTTGGACTCGAGACTCCCGCACATGATCAGGCTGAAGCACAGAGTTGGGACTGAACAAAATCTCGTAGATACGCCCTTGACACTTAGCAGTCCTAATCCACAGGGAAATGTTGGGTGACAGAGGATTGGGATAAAAGTCTTCCATTTCGGGGATAGACACGGTCACGGCCCAATCTGGAATCGTCGAGGCCCTCCCCAAGCGGAGCGACAGACTCTTCTCAATCATGTAAACATTCCAGAAGAGGAACAGTTTCCGCTGGATAGTTTTTGTGTCGTCATTCTTCATGGATGACGATTGGTGATACCCCAGTGTCTGACATAGCTCGGATGCCTTGGATATCAGAGTCCAGCATAGCGTCGGTTTTGAGATGTCGATAGCATGAAATGACTAGACAGTTCGTTAGCGGTTACAATCTTCGAATCAAGACAGGGGATTCGGTGTCAGTACGCCTAAAAGAAGCGCGCCGATCATACGTGACGTGGCCGGCAGATGCAAGGGCAAGTTTGCTAGGGCCGTCTGGAGATTCGACCGGCACATTTCGACATAGGGTTGGATCTCATCTTCCTTTTCAGGCGTCCGAGACATGTATTCCATGTACAAGTACATAAGACCCGCGTTAGCAGTGATGAAGTCGGCCTGGGAGTAGTTTTCAGAGAAGTAGACGTGAAGACAAAGTTCCGAGAAGTTCTCCAAAGGAGAGAACTCGTGGATCATGGTTGCCATCTCTGTGGGTGCAGCTGAGAATCCGCAGGAAATTATTAGCATGATGCATAGCAAGGGGGTTTAGACGAGGAAAAAGCCAAGGCTCAAAAGCTTCTGCGGGCACACGGAATCACCTTTAGCAGCGCGTATGAGAGCCACCGTTAATTTCATGGGCGGTAGTTCATTGCCCCGAAAGGAATGACATTCGGCTAGTTGCGCATCAGGATACGACATGTCGTTTGCTCCATTTTGCTGATTCATGGAATCGACGACATGATGAAGAGAGGACAGGGCGTCCCGGAACTCGGCGTTGGAGGAGTCTGGTGTGACGTCGGTTTGAACGGCAACCTGGAGGAATTCGCTGGCAAAGATTGAGTGGGCTGCCAGAGATGATTCTCCTTGGACGGCGGGGCTGTCTGAAGCTTGTCTGACTACGTGGCCGAAGTGTGCAGACGATGATGTCGGTATGGGAGGCCGAGGTGAGCTTTCACGGGATTCATTCGTTTGAATGGCCGGGGCAGTTGGAGCCGTCAAGTTCATTTGTAGATCTTCAATCAGACGGGTGACTTCTTCGAGCCGGCCATCAATGATGTCAATCTTCCTCTCACTACAGGGCAGTTGTGCAGTTAGACGTGAGCACTTTTCAAATTCTTCACCATAAAAACAAAACAAAAAAAGGAGACTCACTACTGCGCGGACAGGAGGATTCGAGTGCGCTTCTCCTTTGGGCGGGTGTTGGCTTGTATGCAGGGGATATTGGCCTGGAAGCAGTAGGAACATGGGGAGTTTCTGTCGCAACGAATCTGCAATGTTCCAATGAGCTATGCCAGGGGCTTTCAATTAAAGGAAAGTATACACACCTTCCGGGTGCGACAAGCGTCACACTACAGGTCATAAAACAAAAATGTCAGCAACGCGATGATGGAACTCTGGAATCAAGACACAGAACTGACAGCTCGTCGAGCAATGGGCGCCGGAAAGTCGTGCGCTGGAGAGTCCGAACCCTCATCTCGAGGTTGAGTGGAGGTCTCGGCGTCAGCCTCCACCTGCAGGGAGGCGGCCATGTGGAGGCAGGGAGGCGGCAACTCGCGTTGCAGCAATAGACTCTGGCGGTCAAGGGGCAGGGGGGTGAGAAGCCGTCAGGATCCTTTACAACCGGCAAAGAGATCCGAGAGTGAAGAAGCAAGCTGCAGCAGTATTCCGCATTAAGTAACGACGAAGTGCCTTGCGAGTTCTAGGGCTGAGAATGCCACATTACGTCGAGGAATGTGTCTCGTACTCTCTCCCAGCAAAACTCACGGAACACGCGGGTTCCGCGAACCTGGGTGAGTGGATCCCATGAACGCTACGGCTCAGATCCAATCCATGCGCACAGCACGAGTCATGACGCCAAGAGGACGGAAGTGCAAAGCCCAAGTATAAATAGTAATTGGCGAGCAGTTTAATTTCTTGCTGGCTACTTCGTAGATGTTCAGCAGTCATAGCTTCGATCCTTGGCCACTGCGCCGCGCATTCGGAGGCGATGCAAACACTCAACGCCAAATATCTCGGATTCGCCCACTCTTCCAGCGGGCTGTGAGGAGCCATGTCAGCCCACTTAGCTTGATGGCTGGAAATCCGGGGCCTCTATTTTTATACTGTAGGCCCTCCTCGAACAGGTACCAGGAGGTAAGTCATTAAACGAGGCTCTTGTCGAATACTCTGTACTCAGTAGGCCCTGCGAGAATCTTGGCCAAGTCCGGATAATCCTCGTCGAAGCTTCCAAGCTTGACGACTTTGTATCCCATTCGGAGGTACCAAGCCTGTAGCCTCGCCTTGCCCGCGTGCTGAAAGGTTGTGGGCACGAGCAGCTCGAGTTGCATGACGGTGCATCCGCGCCTGCGACACTCGTCCTCGGCGAAGAGGGCCATCTGTCGCCCGAGTCCAGTCCCCTTGTGCCGAGAATCGAGCGCCAGCATGCCGAACTCGCCGCGATCCGGCGTCAGTAGCTTGATGAAGACGCAGCCGACGGCTTCACTGGTGGAGTTGAGGTATGCAACCGCGAGTTGGCCGTCGCGGAGATATTGAGAGATCTCAGTAGAGGATGTGCGTTGGTACGAGGGCAGAAAAATGTCTGCCTCAGCCTCCTTATAGACAGTGTTGACTATGTCGGCCAGAAGGGACGTGAGCGAGGCATCATCTGCGTCGGTGGGTGACGGGATCTTGATGGTAATGGCGCTCTCGTTCTTTTGTTTGCCGCTGCCCGTCATGACATCGGCCTTGTTGGACACTCCGACTGTCATCCTGGCTTCCTCTGATACCAAGTCGGTCAATAGGATCAAGTTCGACCTCGTCCTCGGCGAGGACAAGAAAAGTGAGCGTAAATGCAAGGGGACTTGTTGTCTGTCAGACTGGACTTGTTCGGGTGAGATGCGGGGTTTCACAAATTTTGAGATAATTTCAGGCTTTAGTTTCCCTTTTGAAAAAAAATGTTTAGTCCATCTCATGGCATGCGCCACGCTTTGAAGCATGTAAGCAACTTGAAGAGGAACTGGGGTCTTGACGGTTTTCTCACTCGATGACGTAAGATCCTCACCACTCATCTCACGACCTTGGGTGAGTCTTTCTCTCGTTAAGATCCGAATGTTTCAGTTCGCTCATCTTGGGCATCGTGACAGTGATGGATACATCAACGAAGCGCTGCATCGTGCCTGGGGTTGAATAATGCGTAAACTCTACACCACTGGACCACCTGACCATTACCTTCATCCGACGAGTCATACGGCGGGAAGCCTCTCATGACGCTTGGATCGTGACTTTAGCACTCCCGATGCAAGAATTTTTTGGCGAGTTTAGACACTTTGAGCAGCAAGCGACACGCAATCACACATGGCGTTCGGCAAGTAGAGATTAGGGCATCTAAGCACATGGCTATCGTACACGCTGTCTTATTCCTGGGTTGGGTGAGATGAATTGGTGCTGACGTGACCACTAAACTCCGTATCGAAACTCCCGGAATTTCTTCTGGTAGTAGAACGTCGCAAGTCCACCGGCGGCACCGAGGGCCAGAGGGATAGGTGCCCTGCCTCCCGTCTTGATGATCCTGGGAATAGCTGAACCGGTGAGCAGCACACTGTTTGCAAGCGCGAGTTCAGATCCGTAGTCCTTATTCTTCTTGAGAAGATAGCCTAGGACACAGTGTCAGATCCAGCAGTCCAAAGTTTTGCCTTCAAGCAAATAGGGGACGGAAAACACAAACCAGCATATGCGTACGAGACACCAAGTCCGACACCGGCCACGAGGGACGGGACTGAGCGGGTTCGCACGTAGCCTGCGGTTCCGCCCACAGCCACTGATCAATTGACGCCGAGGTTAGTGTCAAGATGGATCAACTGGCATCGCGGGAAAACGTACAAAGGGCGGCAAGGGTAAAGGAAGGATGCTCAGCCATGATTGATCGTGAATTGGGTTGCTGGTAAGGAAAACGAGGCCGGTCGAAATGCGACAATTCGGGTTTTCCGGAGGCTCGCGCCTCGGAGTTTCGCGTCTCGGATGAACTTCGGTTAAAAACGGAAATTTTTGGACTTGCCGATGACACCACTCTCGACACTTGTTCGAAATCAACGAAGCCATCACAAGCGGCTCCAACCACGCAAAGCAGTTCACTAGGGGATCCAATCTTAAAGGGCTGTTGACGTGTAAAACAGAAAATTGCACATAAAATCCTCAGAGTATGTTTTAATGCCCAAATTGTGCATGCGTATCCACTATTTGCTTGACGTAGATCGTGGCATCACTGACCAAATAACGGATAACCTCACATAACTTTCGAAAACACCTCACTTCCCGAGCTTGTCGCCGTTGCTTAGGGCATTCCTTGAGATTACCAGAAAAATTCCAGAGTTGGTCTTAGTTCTTCAATCCCCACCATTTCTTGTCACTTTGGTCCTGCCGCCTTAGGCGTGCCTCAGTCTCAACTTCTCATTGCTGAAGGGTAAAAAAGAAGACGAGCTACCCTAGAGCACGAGGCCGAGTCCGCGATTCAATAAGAATACTACTTCAGAGGGCGCAGAGAAGGCTCTTGCCCGTTGCTTTGACCTGTATACGCTAGTAAGTGAATATGGGAGTACACTCGTTTCAGAAACGGTCATGTGGTATGGGAAAACCTCAGCGCATGAAAACGGCCATGGTGTGACACTCCATCTAGAGATTCATTGACTACATAGTACGGACATTCGCTACTTGCCCTACGCTGTCTAATCGCACCTTTCTCTCGATGCCAAAGAAATTTACTAGCGAGGCTGAATTCTCGCGTGCTTGATTTGCTGGCTATCGTCACATCCAGGGGCTGGCTACGGGGGTGTAGGAGATTTCGGAACCTGGAGTTCCGACGCGCGCCCATACATGTTTCATCTCTTAGTTAAGCTTTCCCGCGCTTGGAGACCTGAGTGTGCCATCTTTCTCTGTCTGTCTCTTCTCACACAGAGACACGGCCGGATGAATTTCTCTTGCGTAATTTTGGATATGAATTGGGGGTGTCTAGAATATTGAATGCTATTCGAATGAATGGCTCACCTGGACCAAGTATGCCGCACTTTTCCGCCACCGTGGACGCTTTTCCCCCCAAATCCTTACCACACTGGGATGATGAGATCATGGACGATGAGCGTCGCTTGTCAGATTGAGCAAGTGCCATGGATCAAAACAAGCTTACTTGGAACTTTGTAATCCGGCGTCTTGCCGTTTCATGGCGTCTTTCGCCATGGCAAGCTCAAGAGCCGATTCTTGATTCTCAAATTCAGAGACCGTCCCGTAACACCCGAGACCGGGATCCTTCCTCTCCGGGTGCCGGACGATCTTGCGTTGGAGAAGCGACAAGGGTAGTCTCCTACAGCGTACTGCGTAGTAGTACATCAGTAGGCTGTGCCAACTCCAGACGAACCAGGCACCGGATTGCTACCCCGATCTCTTGGCGTCGGTCCATTTCCCATGCCTGTAACGTTTTCGTCCTGATCGGCCGCAATGCGATGACGGCCACAGCCCCCATCCGGGCTCCGGTAGGACCATTGGATTGTTGCTTAATGCACAGGCCTTTTTTGCCCCCAGAAGATCCGACCGCCATGTTTCGTAAGACGGGACGACAAGTGCATACTCGGTAGTGGCCCTTGAAGTGCGGCTCGGATGGATCATGGTGAGGCATGGCCGGATCCCGGTTCGATGTTGAATGGTGCCCCATTGATGATGCCCGACGACCGTTTCCCCGATGATGAGATCTGCCACACCCACTTGCGACGATATCGAACGCGGCTGCGAGAGGTTCCGTGGGGATGCGCGCTTGGCGCGACTTTGGACCCCTCGTTTGGGTATGGAACAGAAACTTGATTGAATGTGTTTGGGCATCTTTCGGTAACCAGCAGAGCGAGTATAATATGCTCCCTTTCGCCTCGCTGTAATACCTTTTTTCTCCATCATCCAAGACACAACTCCTCCTACCTTCTTACCTTCATTTCAAAGAGCTGGGCTCTTGTTCCATTCACCGTCACTCTATTCACTCATTTCCTGAATTGATTTCAGTCTTTATTCCCAAACCAACTTAACTCTCTCTCTTTACCGACAAGATGAAGTCCTTCTCTATGATCCTCATGACCGCTGGCCTGGTGTCGGCCGTCGCCATTGATCTCACCGCGGCCGAGCGCCGCGCCGAGCACGAGCATGCCATCCGCCAGTTCCACACCATCGTCGCTGCACCCGCTGTCGGCGAGCCTCCGGCCGCGACCGAGACTGCCGCCGCTGGCGAGGAGGCAGCTGTTGGCGAGGAGGCAGCTGCCACCGAGACAGCAGCCGCGACCGAGACTCCAGCTGAGGAAGAAGCGGTCGTCGTGACCGAGACTCCGGCCGAGGCTGAGGAGCCGGCTGAGACCGAGACTCCAGCTGAGGCTGAGGAGCCTCCTGCCGAGACCGAGACTCCGGTTGAGGCTGAGGAGCCTCCGGCCGAGACTGAGGCTGCGACCCCTGCCGAGACCGAAGCGCCCGCCGAGACTGAGGCACCGGCCGAGGGCGAGGAGAACCAGGAGGAGAACCAGGAGGAGGAGAACCAGGGTGAGGAGAACCAGGATGAGAACCAGGGCGACAACCGTGATGATAACGAAGGCGACGACAAGAAGAAGAAGGGAAAGAACAACGGCCAGCAGATCGACCTCGGCCAGATCCTCAACCTTGGCCCCCAGATCCAGCAACTCGTCATCCAGACGGGCATGCAGGGCGTCATCAACCTCGGAAACATCAACCGAGTCGGCTTCGCCGACCAGATCATCATCCTGACCCAGCTCCAGCAGGTCCGCACCCTCCAGGTCTTCAACATTGTCAACCAGCAGGACATCATCGTGCTTCTCAACAACGGTGGCATGCAGTTTGGTGGCGGCGTTCAGAGTAAGAATCCCCTAGTCCCATTTTTACAACTCTCACTAACGTGTATTCTCTAGTCATTGGACGTGGTGTTCAAGACGACGGCTTCAAGCGCAAGATTCGCGCTTAAGCAGCGATGCTAGATGTGAGCCCAGAGGATTCAGAGCTTGCCATGACAGGAAATGGGGCCTACAAGGGAGGGCTTGGGATACTTGGGATGGTTCAAGGCTGAGAGGCAGTGCCTACAAGAGCAGCTAGTAATGAAATTGGGTTATTTATTGGTCTAATTGTAACAGGCTATCTGTGCTATGTATTGGAATCCACTTTTTGACCCATTTCTTGATGACCGCTGTGTGTGATGGCCAAGTTTTGGTCCAGGGTCGACAAGTTTGAGCATATTGCAGATACTACGTCCTACCATGAAAACTTCCAATGCAGTGACCATTTTTCGGATTGGTGGGATGTCTCAAGATCCATGTCTCCCAAGGAAGGCGCTGCTTATCCCAGAGTACTAGATAGCCTGGGGGGCGGCAGTTGGAACAGACCCCGATAGTCCAGTGGCCTACCATCGGTGTCGCGGAAGGGCGTGTACGAGTGCTACAGGCCAAGACTGGACCAAACGCCCAGCCGTAAAAGGACAAGTGCTCCCAGTTTCAATGATCAATCCACTTCCACTTCGCTGTCCGCTCCGTCAAGGGCGTGTTGCTGATACCACAAGGTAAAAAACAGTTGATCAATCCACGTTGCATTCCTTCAGTAAGTTGAGAATTAGAAAGAAGTCATTTGCTTGGGTTGTGCAGCTAATATGAAACAATTTTTCAGGCATTAAGTCATTTTCCTCTAACATTTGCTCTAATTTCTGCATCCTCAACTTGCTTCATCTTGTCGAGCACTCCAATTCACCAGCCATACGCCTCCTCAAGACGACTAGCACCGGCCACGTACGTCCTTAGGGTTAGCATAGCAAGTTCCCACGCCGTCTGCGCACTGAAAGCCCGTCTTGGCAATCTCCTTGCATGCCGCCTCCCATTCCTTTCCGGCAATCTGGTCTTCAGCAGATTGTTGGGTGCACTAGAACTGTTAGAGTGCTCGCCGAGATGGTTGGTATAGACTCACTCGTCCGGATGGAGTATCGTAGGAAGCACCACCCCACTGTTGGAGTCAGAACTCTGAATCTTGTTCCTGTTGCGGTTGCCTTTCACATACCTTGTAGCTGGCGTCGTTGTACACGGTACAAGCGTTTGTCGTCATTCGCCAGTTGTAGCTGTCGCCGTTGTGGCATGTGCAACTGTCATGAAGATCTGCCGCACTATGGGAGTGTCAGTTAAAAATTTCAAGGAAGCTAATGGCGGTCACTTACGCAAGAGAAAAGAAGAGGACGATGGAGAAGACTTTGGCAAGCATGTTGTCGATTTGACGGCGCAGTAGTTGGAATGATTGAACGGAATTGTGAGTAACGAATGAATGAAAGACCGGAAGAACAATTAAACGAATGGAAACGTCAATGTAAATTGACTGGTTGGGATCTTGGAACGAGTGTCGGTGTGGGTGACAGAAGAACGGAGACAGAACATTTAGTGGCTTATATGAGTGGCAGAAGCAACAATCTGTTCTCCCGAGGAGGCTCTCGTCAGGTTCTCCACAACAGCCCATTGAGGTTCATTTTAGCGCCAAGACCATGCATGAACCACAATGAAGAAATACGGACGCCTGAAACAGCGGGGTGGATGACATCTTCTTGGCCTCGCAGTCGTCTTGGTGATAATCGCGTATGAGCACCCACCTCGCCCAGCCCAATGTTGAACTCTAAAATCCCCCACAAGGCTGTCATCCGCCTCAACATCGGATCAAGTGCTCTTTGGCGCGTCCGAAAAGATCATAGGGTTGCATGTGCGCATGAAGCCGTGCGGCAGGCGTCATGAGGTAATGAGTTCGAACAGCCCACCGGCCGTCCCCAATTTAGAAACTCTTGGCGACTTTGAAACCCGGAGTGATTCGATTCCGTGCCGAAAAGGTGGCTTTGGTGACCACGACTGACTCGACATTAACATTCATTGCCTTAATGAGCTGGGTTATAGTTGCAAAATGGAGTCCCGTTGGAAATGGGTACCGGCAGTCCCTCTCATTCTTTGAGCCGGTTGTGCCTTTCTTGGCGGAGGTATACGAGGCCCCTTTCATGCTTCACGACTCGGGTTGGGACGACAAGGTGGAAGCGGAGTTCAACTTGGCGTTACTCAGATGGAGGCGCCTCCCCTCGAAAGGATAAAAGGCATCCAAAGATGCAGTAGAGATTTTGGGAGGCACCCATCAGCACTCACTTTCGTTGTCAATTTACATTCATTGTAAAGCTTTCACTCGTTCTTGAATCTCACTCGTTACTGATTTTCACTCGTTACCACTTCACACTCGTTACCGATACTCAACCAATACGTAATTCAATACCCCAACAAATTGTTTTGATCTCTCACTATTACAAAATGATTCCTTCCGTTGCCCTGGCCACGTTTGGCCTCATCTCAATTTCCAGCGCTGCCACCATCCCGCGCACCCTCTCCTCCGACGACATCATCGTGCTGGGGAAAGACGGGACCTCTCAAATCATGAAGGCTGCCGAATTCCACGCACTTGAGACCAGAAGAGCTGCACCGGAAGCGCCCCGCATCTGGAATGTTTCGGACCAAGTGCTTCATCGCCGTGGCTGCGAGAAGAGCACCGAGGTCCAAATCTTGTCCGACGAAGAGTTCCTCAACTGGGACATCGCCATCTCCCCAGTCCTCAGCAGTGTCGGCGGCAAGGGCACTGTTACTGTGTCTTCGGGCTACGAGGTCTCCAACTCGGTGTCCGTCAGTTCAACATTCAGCATCAGCGCCGCGGAGCAGATTCTCGGACTCTCGCTCTCGATCGAAGTGTCCGAGTCGTGGTCCAGCTCCCAAGAACAGTCGTTGACTTTCGAGGTCCCTGACGGCAAGCACGGTGTCATCGTCAGTCAACCCTACGTGCGCCGTGTGCAAGGCAATGTCCTCGATGGCTGCACAGATAGCTGGGACAAGTCAACTTTCACATCGGATAGCTATGAAAGCCAGACCTACGGAAACCTCAACTGGGTGAAGGGGCTCATCCGTCTCTGTAGCAGCGAGACGTACCCTATCCCCTACTGCATTGGAGAGGGTAGTCACAAGTAAAGGGTTGCCAATTGTGGCGTTATGGTTACCTGGAGTGAATGGCTTTTTGTCAATGCATGAGCACGCTCAGATGGAATAGCAGAGCGTGGGACAAAGCTGAGTTAGAATGAAAAGAGATGCTAGAGCAGAAAAAGAACTGGAAAATGTGATTTTGACATAACGTACTGAAAGTAGAATCCATGAATTTCCTTTGACACGTACTGTTTCATGCCATTGTCTCCAGTGACCTTAAGAAATAAACGACAGATAGACTAACGACTGCTGTGCTGTTCAATCCGATTTCTGTGTTGGAGAAGATGGCCCCGGCTGACGGCCAGGCTATCACCCAGCTACTTACCATGCAATCTGCCGTTTTGGCTTAACTTGCTATCAGGCGTCGCACACCTTTAACAATTACGGAACTGGCTGGCACGCAAATGTGATTCCGTGCTTTTGCTTGCTACTGAAATGCCAAACGTAGGCTCCTGGTAACGGAGCACCTCATTTAGATTGATCAACATACTCTATACCTCAGGCTCCTTATCACTGCTGTAAAAAGCTAAGATTCTTGCTTCTTCATAATGCTTGTTTACTTCAGTGCTTCATCTGTGAGGGTTGGCAGGCGTCCAGGTCTGCCTTATCTTGCCACTTGGTGGGCCATTCTTAGGAGCACAGTGGCTGAATGCAGTGCGCCAGAAAACCCACCTAATCTCGACCAAATGGCATACGCAAGAATGACAGCCAGACCAATCAGCGATGATGAATAAGAGACTGCACAATGAGCGAGAGAGCATTTATTTGCTGCTTTCCAAATGGTGACATTATGGATGCAGTGTCCCGTTTATAACGCTAGTGACTGCATTAGGTTAGTGGCCCACTGGGAGAAGTGACTTGCGCTTACTGGAAATTCTGGTGGTGGCTGATGTATCGATCTCCCGTGCTGCACAGTGCTCGCGCAAAGGTGCGCACTGAGGCACTTCTGTTGGGTTTACAAACAAGCTGCGGGAGGCCTTCTAACAACACAGTTGGTTGCAGCGTGACGGTTCCATCGTTCAAGCAACATGAATGGCTGCCTGGAGTTTTTCTACTTTGTTCTCGTTTCATACTCGCTGCCTCAGGATTTCTTTCGAAAATGTGCTGGTCAAAAAGGATTCCCGCACCTCCCACCTCTCCTTCGTTTCCGCAAGCCTCCCACCATCTTGATGTATCAAGATCCGAGCAAGACAAGAAACCAGAACACTGAAACAGACAGCTGAGAATGGATCCGAAGGGCAGGTGAGTCTAGACTTGCATCTCAAACAAGACTTCCCCTCTTGTCCTGGCTGGCGCTGATACCGTTCACAGACGCGGCGGACCATGGCGCGTCGCCGTCACCTCCGGCGACTCCCTCCCCTCCAAGCCCTGCTTCCACTTCCGACGTCCAGATGGTTGCAAGTTTGGAGACCGATGCAAATTTTCCCACGATGCCGCCGAGACACGAGCAGACCATGCGTCCCAGAACTTCAACAACGGCCCGCGGCCCCCTCGCGATGGGAAGCTGTCGGAGTGGAAGCGGCTCCTGAACCAAGGCATTTTGCATTCTAGGCCGGCTGCTCCCGCCGTCAGTCGTGTCTTCGAACTTGGTCTAGAGATAATGGACGGCGATGTGGGAGCGGCTCAAGACGCAGTCACGGATCTGGCCAAGGAAGCTGGCTTGGGCTTCATCAAGGCAGTGTCGGATCGACACATCCCGGCTGCCACAACCGGATTGCTCGAACTTAACTTGTGGATAACAGAAGTCAAACCCCTCTTCCGCCTCGTCACGCATGCTTTCATGGCAAATTCCGCCGTCCTCGAACAGCAAGTTGCCACCATATTCAACTTCCTACATGGCGTTGGTGGCTCCCGTATGCTTCGAATATTCAACTACGTCACCCGACTGGTTCAATCTTGGCCTACTGAATGGGCAACTGCCCTGGCTCGGATGGAGGCTGTAGAGTTGTCTTTGGCTGTCCTTTCAAAGTTGGTCGATTGCAACAGTACCGCCGCCATGGGGCCTGGATTTTCTGCGTTGGTTTCAACGTTTGTCGCAGTCATGGAGCAGCCATCGAGCCCAGAAGAGGACTTCTCCCGCATTCAGGCCTCCAAGTATCTGGAGTACTTGCAGCAGCGCCAAGAAGTGGGAGACTGTATACCATACCTGGCGACTCGATCACAAATGCCCGCCACCAGAGAGACTTTCGTGCTCAGGCGAGATTTCCCGGGTCACTTATCTGCTGATGGCCCACGCCACGACAACGACAACGCAAATATCACAAAAATCAAGATCATGCCAACGTACGAGGAGATAGTTTCACTGCGAGGAGAGTATCTTCCAACTAACGACCCGTCGGAATGGCATATCAAGGGCATTCGCGGGAGACTCGACAGGGAGTTTCGCCTCGTCAGGGAAGACACTGTTGGTCAACTTCGAGACTCGGTTCGAGAGATGCTGGAGTATGCTCGCAACCCTACCCCAAAAGCGGCGCGCCAATCCAATAACAACGTGAGAACGTACACGTACGACTCTGCGACAACCCTCGACGTGAAACTTCAGAGAACCGGAGGGCTGGAGATGGTTGTCCGCTGCAACCAGCTTCCTGCTGTGCAAAAACTCAACAACGACAAACGAAGAGACTGGTGGATACGTTGCAAGCGCCTGAAAGCAGGAGCGCTGGTGTGCATGTTCGATGCGACAGGCTCTATGCTGTTTTGTACCGTGTCTGATACCACCATGAGAAGCGCAGATGATAAGATGGCGCGCAGAACCCACGATGACGAGAACGAGGGTGACGAGAAAGAAAGGCCGCCCCCCTCGACTCTCTCAGACGACCCTGACTTTCTCTACGTCAAGCTTCAGCTCGTTAATGCGGGCAAAAGCGACATCAGTCAAGCCTTGAAATGGTATAGAAGTATCGAGACGCCTCAAGTTCGACAACTGTTGAGTTCCCCGGGGTTCTCCTCGCTTCCTTCAAGCATACCCTCGAGGCGCTTCAGCAAATGCACAGCAGACCTAACATCCCGTTCCGGTCTCTTTTGGCTCCAGTAAATACTTCAGCACTGGAAGGGGGGATCAAGCCACCTCAGTACGCGACTAAGGCAGGCTTTGTTTTTGACCTGAGCAGCATCACTACCGGCAAGGAAGCACATGTCATGAGTCCTCAGCAGCCTCTGGATCCAACACAGCTGGCAGCTCTTTCCTCGCTAGACCCAACTCAGTCTGCCGCGCTACTGAACACCTTATCAAGAGAACTGTCACTCATACAAGGCCCACCTGGTACCGGCAAGAGCTACACGGGAGAAAAGATTATCAAGGTCTTGCTGGCAAACAAGAACAAGGCTCAGATGGGTCCTATTCTGTGTGTTTGTTACACCAACCACGCACTGGATCAACTGCTAGAGCATCTACTTGATGATGGACTTTCTGGCATCATCCGAGTTGGATCCGGATCGAAATCTCTGCGGCTCAGAAATCTGAACTTGCGTACAGTTGTCCAAGAGATGCTTCGGACGAAAGTGGAAAAGACTGGCCTTTATAAGGCGGAGGAGACAATCCAGGCACATGTGACTCATGGGAACGAACTACTGCGAGAATTGTCAGCCTGTGATTCTTGGAAATCGATCAAGAATCTTCTTGCACTTGATTATCCCAAACATCATGCGGAACTGTTCGAAGCGACCGATGATGGGTACCAGCCGGTCAACCATAAGCCGGAGAAGAATATTAAACGATGGATAGAGAGTGGACCTCGAGCGCCGAGACCCAACCGACCACTGCAGAACTTGGAGACCGTTCCACTCCATACCATGACCTACGACGAGCGATGTCGACTGTATCGCTCCTGGCTGAGTTTTCTTAGAGACCCTATCATTGAACAGATCATCAGAGTCCACAAAGACTACGACGAAGAAATCAAGCAACGCAACTTGGTCCGTGGAGAGGTGGATTTGCGTTGCCTCCAGCAAGCGAACATCATCGGTGTGACGACAACTGGTCTCGCGAGAAACCTGGACGTGCTGCGAAAGCTGCGGTCCAAAGTCTTGGTTTGCGAGGAAGCGGGCGAGGTGCTCGAAGCACACATTCTGACTGCTCTTCTCCCTTCGGTCGAGCATGCCATTCTGATCGGGGATCATCTTCAGCTTCGGCCGCAGATACAGAACTACGAACTGCAGAGCGCCAATCCATATGGTCAGAAATACTCACTGGACACGTCGTTGTTCGAGAGGCTCGTTCAACCGCCGCATAGAATGGACCTGCGCGTGCCGTATAGCATCCTCGAGACGCAGCGACGGATGCACCCTTCGATTGCTGAACTCATTCGCTCGACCCTGTACCCGTCTCTGAAGGATGCCGAGTCAATAATGAACTACCCCGAGGTGGTTGGCATGAAGAAGAGATTGTTCTGGTTTCATCATGACCGGCTTGAGGCCAAAGCGGAGAGCAACGATGCGCTGGGCACATCTCATTCTAACGACTTCGAAATCGAGATGACTACTGCCCTCGTGTCACACCTTTCAAAGCAAGGAAAATACGCCCAAGGAGACATTGCTGTTATCACGCCTTACCTGGGGCAGCTCCATCGCCTTCGTCGCCGGATGGAGTCCATGTTCGAGATCTGCGTCAACGACCGAGACTTGGAGGAGCTGGAGGCACTGCAGGCTGATGGCGCCAATGCTCCCGCGCCTCCCACGTCACTCGTCAGCAAGACAAACATCCTCAACAGTGTCAGAGTGGCCACTGTCGACAATTTTCAAGGAGAATAGGCTAAGGTGATAATCATATCTCTCGTCCGAAGCAATCCGCAAAACAAATGCGGGTTTCTGCGGACTTCGAACCGCATCAACGTCCTTCTCTCGCGAGCTCAGCACGGGATGTACATCATTGGAAACTCGAACACGTACAGCACAGTTCCCATGTGGCAGGACATCATCAGGATGCTTGCGGCAAATGACAACTTTGGCACTTCTCTTGAGCTGCAATGCCCTCGTCACCCAGACTTCTCGATTCCAGTCTCTGACCCTGATCACTTTGTCCAGTTCTCGCCGGAAAGTGGATGCAATCTCCCCTGTGACAAGAGACTTATTTGCGGCCATTCTTGCACGGGAAGATGCCATTTAGACAACCTGCACCTCGCCGTCAAGTGTTTGGAGAATTGCGTTCGATTGAAGAAGGGGTGCGATCATCCATGTCCTTTTCCCTGCGGAGTTCACTGCGAGAGTGAGTGCCGGGTCGTATTGCGAGACATCAGCATTACCCTTTCTTGTGGCCATCACCTGCCTTCACCACGTTGCTACGAAGCTCAATATCCAGCCTCAGTCCCCTGCATGAAGATGGTCACACGGAATGTCCCAGGGTGTGGTCATTCAGTCGAGGTCCCATGCTATGAAGATGTCACAACAGACAATTATCGTTGCATGGATGTGTGTGGAAATCACCGCCCTTGTGGGCACACTTGCATAAGCCGATGTTATCGATGCAATACACGAGACGAGGGCAACATAACCAGTCAGAATCACGGCATATGCCCGCAAAAGTGCGGTCGAAACTATTCCACTTGTCGCCACAGCTGCGACCAGCCATGTCACGATGGGGCTCGGTGCAAGCCATGCAATCAACGTTGTGAGGTACGCTGTAGCCATTCACAGTGCAGCAAGAATTGCAATGAACCTTGTGTTCCATGTGCTGAGAGCACCTGCGAGTCAAGCTGTCCTCACACCAAATGTACCGCGCCTTGCGCAGCACCCTGCAACTGGGTGCCTTGTTCTTTGAGATGCGAGAAGTTGCTTGAATGTGGCCATCGATGTAAGTTGTAGTCCGTGATGTTGATACTTGATCATCATACTAATGGAGCTAGGTCCCTCCGTCTGTGGCGAGCCTTGCCCGTCTCAGTTGTATTGCCAACAGTGTGCAACCCAAGAAATCGCATCGATATGTGTAGATTTCCTGGAGATGAAAGAATACCATGAAATAGACTTAGATGAGGAACCGTGCATCTTCCCCGATTGCGGCCACTTCTTGACCGTCTCGTCCATGGACGGCCAGATGGGCATGGCGGAGCACTACAGATTAGATGAGAATGGACTACCAACAGCCATCCTGGGAGACTCAGAGCCGTTCTCAATGGACGACAAAGGCATCCAGGGATGTGCCACCTGTCGAGGTCCATTCCGAAACATCTCAAGATACGGCCGTATTGTGCGCCGAGCAATACTTGACACTGCAACGAAGAAATTCATCACTTGGTCAAATGCTCAGTACCTGGTACTCGCCGAGCGTCTGCTTACAGAGAAGAGGAAACTTGTAATGGTACCTCCCCCTGCCATATTCGCTCAGGCTGTCGATAAAGGTGGCAAAATGGCTCTCCCAAGCTCACGCGCCAAGCAACTTCAAGCCATCAATGCATTTGTTGGTAAGGGCCGCTACACTCCACTCAACATTCTCCGAAACCGATTGACCTCATTCGCAACAAAAGTGCGAGAGGAGGAACAACCTTTCCAGCAGGTTGCAGGACTTGTCAGGTACTCCAACGTCCGGCATGGCACGGGCAAAACGTTTCGGTACGACGAGGCGATAATCCAGGTCAAAGGCACACTCCTCGCGTCTTTGTTGTCACTACAATGCGACGTGACCATCATCTCCGACTTTGTGGAACTTGTATCCTCCCAGGGCTACGAATGGATCAGACGAGGGCTTCGGTCGGAGGTGAAACTAGATCTGTGGGTGTACATGCAGGATTGTGATAGCTTGATTCAGCTCGCAAGGAGAACTCAGCATCCTCGGGAAGAAACGCAAGCGCACGTCATATATGCCCAACTTTGTCAGTTCTCGCTTTCCCTCCGCCCGTCTGCGCCGGCCGAAGACGGAACACCAACTACCTTAACTCCCACTCTATCATTAGCCTCCACCACGGCTAGACTACGGACTCTCGATGAATTCAAGGAAGCTGGCCGCGCGCATGTGCAGCAAGCTAGGCAACTGCTTCGCGATTTCCCATCGGTAGCTATTCTCGAGGGCGAGATCGACTCCCTCGAAACCGCGTTGAACGGCGGCGCGTACCGATCAGTCACAGCGGAAGAGCTGCGAGAAGTCTATTTGGCGTCAACTGTAGAGTTGAGTGGTACCGGGCACTGGTATACTTGCGCGAATGGCCACCCGTTTACAATAAATAGGTGTGGCATGGCAATGGAGCAAGCCTCGTGCCCAGAGTGCGGTGCTCCTATTGGCGGGCAGAACCACCAGTCTGCAGAGGGTGTGAGGCACGCGACCGAGATTGAGGAGATTGCCAGAGGGCTTGTACCACTTGGCATTAGATGATGTAGAACGGGTGGCAAGAATCATCAGAGATGGACTAACGTACGCTATCTGAGTTGCATGGCTGGCACTTCAACAAGGTGTGCTGGCCCCTGTAATTGATCTGCATGTAAAGGTTCGGTTTGTTTACGATAGTCAATGTTGAACTCATGTGAGACTTCTCGTTTTCATGGGGGCTGTTTTAGGGCACGATGGCCGGTTACTCGACTTGTCATTGACCCATTCTGCTCCCCCGCATTTCTAGGACCTGTCCGATTCTTGGTAGCCGATACCCGCTCGACCACTTTGATGAGGTTAACTCTTTCTAGTGAAGCTAGCGCTCGAGTTGCTTACAGGTCACTTGTCACACAGCAAGAGGGAACTGTTTAAGTATGGCCATGAAATCTTTATGTGCTACAGAATAAAATACGACTCCTCTCTTTCCCTTATGTACACATTCCTGAAGCTCCTACTTTAGCCCCTGTCATAAGACGACACCCTTGACCTCAAATGTCAGAAGCTTGGATAGACTTGAGGAGTGTCGAAACTTTGAACGCTTAGCAGGACGATCCGTCGGTGTTGCCGCACGTGTTACTGTCACTGCAGGCGGAACCGCAGCCATAGTTGATGAAGGTGGTCGGGGTATCCTGGGTCCAGTCGGCCATGCATTGGGTCTCATCGCCGTTGCCCCAGTTGCATCGCTGGCGGCGGTAGCCGTTCTGTCGAAGGACCTGCTGCTGGGTCCAGACAGTGTGGCACTGGCCGTCGGTCCACGTGCAAGCCGTCGTGTCCGATGCCGTCTCGCAACGCGATTCCTCGGTAGTAAGCGTGACGCTCAGGCCCATGCTGAAGCCCTCGATCTCGAAGCCGACGTTGGCGCTGACGGCCGTGGAGCGGCTCTGGCAGACCTGGGCGCTGGATAGCTTCGTGGCCACGCAGGTCGAAGTGCCCGTGCAGAAGATGTTGCCGCTGGCCTTTTGCCATTCCAAGTCGACGACGGCAGCGTCGACGATGAAGTAGTCGTACCAACACTTGCGAACTTTGGGGAACTTGTAGGGATGCGAGACGCCATCTGAAGTGACGTACGTGCCCGAGTCGTCGGAGTACTTGCCGCCGTAGGTTTGTGACCAGTCGTCGCAGTTGGGGACGCCGTCTCGGGCCTTGAGGGCAGGAGAAGCCTGGACGGCGCCGAGGAAAGCCCCGGAGGCAAGAAGAGACTTGAAGAAGTGCATGATGAAGTTGGTGAGGTGTTGGTATTGAGTTCCAGTGCTGTTGTTATTGTAATTGTGAAAAGAGAGAGCGATGATGAGATGATGAGCTGAGATACAGAGAAGTTTTGTCAAGGGAACCTCTCAGCGTCTTATATACATATTTCGAAGACGTTATAGAACCGTCAACTTGTATCTGAGATTAGAAGGTTCAGGCAACAAAACTGATTAAGTGGAGATTTCTAAGAAGCTGAAAGGAAAGCTGCTCTCCCGATGGTCCGTGACAGCACAGAGTGGCCCCGAAGGATTCGTGTAGCGGGGGAATAGGTCGACTCAGGATGACAATGCATGGAGACACTGTCACCAAGACGGCAGGTAGCAGATGACATAAAAAGGCAAAACAGATGATCAACCTTACACTTCAGATACATTGGGTATGAAGGCCCATTACTCCGTACAGCGTCTCGTGTTTTTGGAGCCCCCAGGATCGTCTAATAATACCCACGGACCTTAGGTTGGGGGCTAGATCGGCTAGTGGTTCGGTAGGTGCAGCTGTCCCCTTGTTTCAGATCCTTCTCGACGACGTCGGTGCGGCTGTCATCGTGTGATTCTACACCCACCTGCCTATTGGAATAGCGTTTTTTCGAAACTTGAATCCTTCCTTTGGGTGATGGATAGGTAGCCACTGTCGATCAGTTACTTTGTGGGGGATAAGCTGTGATGCGCACATGGCAGCGGGATTTGAGGGTCTAGTCAAGTGTGAGGTTCACGACGGTCTACGCGAAGCATCAGTATCTTTCTAGATGCTCGATACACGACTCAAAACCCATCAGCCTATGCAAAAGACTATAAAAAGCTATTCAGCCCCATGAAATTCGAGATCTCTACAAAGCATTGGTCCGATGTTATCTTGGTCCAGTTCAGCTGCAGAGAGGCGGCCGCCCTGCATGGTTCCGGGGCCGAAAAAGCGGGAACTTGAGTGCCGAACTGTGGCGCAATGATCAAGTAGCTAGGCCCGAATTAGCAAGAGGTCTGGCGACCAAGCGCGTATCTGCATTTGCCCAGTCAGTTACTTATCTGCCGCGGGGTGTGTTATTCTGGGGCAGGCCCAGTGAAGGTGCTCGTCTAATCCTTCTTTTCTTTCAGCATAATGTCAGCAGATACTAGCATCGGAGACTCCGAAGAAGGCACCGGCATCGGCATGAACGAGTAGATACGGCTGTGCAACGAGTTACACGTCCAATCGAAGATGTCGGGCAGCCATGATTAGGTTCGAAACAGAACTGGATAAATGTGAGGACATGGACATGGCCTCAATTTGACCTTCAAGCACTTGGTCGATTGCTCGACATTCAGTTGCGCATACTGAGAGAACAAGGCTTGGCGTTGCGGGAATAGCGAATCCCGTGCATGGAATGAGTGCGGTAATAGCTAATCCCGTACAAGTGAAGAGTGACGTCATCTATCGTTCCTGAAGCTAGGCATTCCAGATACTACCTCTTTTTCTATCGTTAGACGGTGTGAAAATTTATAATCCGTTGGCCGACTTGGTGGATGCAGGTGGTTGCGAGTGCTAGTCCAGGCCATCTAGGCTCTCTCTCACTGACGTAAACAGCCTGGAGTCCGGAATGGAGAAGTTGAAGATTGTCGGAAAGCTAGCCTGGCACTCAGATGACTTGCCATGTGATTACCGTGTAAGTCAAAGGGGGGGCAAGCGAGTCACCCTTATTAGCAGTGAACTACGGGGTGTTCAAGATCACTAACCCATCTGAGTCGTACACTAACACGTGGCAGCCCAAGCTTACATAATACGGACGGTTGTATTGGACCAATCATGCCAAGTCATTCATTTCCAGGGGTGACGCGCGTCCCCTTTGACTTGAGGAAGCCGACCAATACAAGACAGACACAAAAGCACTGGTCGCAAAGAGAGGGCCCCCCGTTGGTGTTCCCCGTAACCTAGCCAAATTTGATCGCCCATTCCTAGCGCGCAGTGATGCTATGTGGTCGAGTCCCGGGTGCCAAACCGCAAACCCAAAATGAAGCTCGCGGGGGACCGTTTCTATCTCTACCCTCACTGACCCAGCTATATCTGGTGATGTTGTCCTTCTTTTCTCGTCTAGAGAGTCTGTTCAATCTCTATCTAGGCTCGGGATCTCCCGGACCTCGCCATCGCGGGCCACCCGCGCCTAGCTCAGCCATAGCCCGATTTAGTGCCAATAGTTTCTCAGCTTGTGGGAGCATGCCAAATGCTAACGAAAGCTGCATGGGAGATTGCCCTTTTTTGTCGCCCCTTCATTCCATGATTGCCTCCTTTTTCTTGTCGACCGTCGACCGTCGACCGTCGACCGTCGACCGGCTTTCGTTGTCTCGTTATTTCTCCTTCACTTCTTTCATTTTGATAGTGCTACTGTCCTTTCGCGCAATGCACAGCGCTTCAGGGTCCCCCCCGGCCGACGGCAACCCGACCCACGCCGACTCCGTCTCCGTCTCCGGCTCCGGCTCCGACGATGACTTCAACCCGCGACAGCTCCTCGTGCGAAGCGCCGATCGAATCCTCTCCTGGGTCGAATACGCGAAATCGTCGCCCGGCCAGCTGCTGATGCGCATTGCGTGGTTCCTCGTCCCCAGCTTCCTCCAGGGTCGGGCCGCCGACGAAAAAGCGCAACTCGGCCCCACGGCGTACCTCGACGGCATGCGCGGCGTTGCCGCCCTCGTCGTCTTCTTCTGCCACACCGGCTTACAGGCCTACTCCCCGGCCTTCGGCTGGGGCTGCGGCGGCGGCTACTACGGCCTCCTCCGGCTGCCGATTCTGCGCCTGCTCTACGCCGGCGACGCCTCCGTCGCCCTCTTCTTCGTCATCTCCGGCTACGCCATCTCATACAAACCCGTCCGCATGATCCGGAGCCGCAGCACGCACGAGTTTGGCGCTGTCATGAGCTCCATGGTCTTTCGTCGTGGTCTGCGATTATATCTTCCGACCATTGCGTCTACCGGGCTCGTGGTCATCTTCCTCCGCCTGGGCTTCTACGAACCCACTCGGGCGTTCGCAAAGGACCCTACGTACTTTCGACATTTGGTCATGACTCATAGAACGCGCCTGGACTCCGGGCTTGAACAGTGGATGGACTGGGCTAGCAACGTTTTTCGCTCGCTTGCGCTCTTTCATTGGGAGAGCAACCCCCGTCCGAAAAATGGTACCAACCCCCCTTCTCACTTGCACTCTGATGCCGGGTTCGCTGATGCACTTTTAGAATACGACAATGTCACATGGACCATTCCCGTCGAGTACCGCTGTTCACTGTACCTATTCCTCATTCATATAGGAACCTCGCGTCTTAAAACCCACTATCGGATCATAACTCTTATGCTCTTCACTTGTATAACATACCGAAAGGCCCGGTGGGAGTTCCTCCTATTTCTATATGGACTGGCCTGCGTCGAGTGGGACTATGCTCGCGGCGCCCATACCCGCGTCTTAACCGCCGCCCTCCCACAGAACGAAAGAGGAAAATCTGAGGGTTCTCAACTGCCACTCAAGGCCATAACCTGGAACTTGGTTAGCATCCTCGCTCTGTACCTCCTGAGCCAGCCGAGCCACCGCAGAGCCGAAACCCCGGGCTGGGTCACGCTCGATTCCATGATCCCGGAGTATTGGGACAACGACCGGAAACGCTACTGGCAAGGCTTCGGCGCGGGCCTCTTCTTACTCTCGGTCGGCCACTCGGCCTTTTGGCAGCGCATCTTTACGGCAGATGCGGTTCAGTACCTGGGCAAGATATCCTACGCGCTATATCTTGTACACAGCCGGCTGACGCGGTGGCTGCAATTTATTCTGCTGAGGTTTGTATTTTTCTACCTTACGGGCGCCGAGGGGGATAACTACTATCGCGGGTTCTGGCTGGGAACGTGTCTCGTCATTCCAGTGGTTATTTGGTGCGCCGATGTATTCTGGCGGGCCGTAGATATTCCTATTGTAAAGTTTTCGAAATGGGTTGAGAAGAAGCTTGTTGCTAAAGATGCTTAGTTGAGAGCGTTGGTGAAGTTGTAGGATGATATAGTAAATATACCCACGAGATGGTTTATTATGACGGAACAATAATTCAAGAGCTGTTCTTAGTACCCAGTGTGCATCCTTCCCATCCCTGACGATGCCCTGGTCTCGCCTCGCCCACTCGATCTATAGTACGCACCCCACTCGGTCTATACAACCACTCA
Source organism: Dactylonectria estremocensis (assembly GCA_020744375.1). Classification (NCBI taxonomy): domain Eukaryota; kingdom Fungi; phylum Ascomycota; class Sordariomycetes; order Hypocreales; family Nectriaceae; genus Dactylonectria; species Dactylonectria estremocensis. Next base: position 533,375 of record JAGMUU010000014.1, on the reverse strand, counting down.
CTAGGCCTATCTAACCAGGCTTCTCCATACTACACCCACTTACATCATTATCCGATGAGCTGCCTCTTTCAACCCTAATCCCAACCCACCGAGAAAAGCTGTAGCTGCGGTAGTCCAAGATCGGTCAAGGGTTCGTTTCCCCCCCACGGTGTATCAAAAAGGTGTGTGTGTGTGTGTGTGTGTGTGCACGTTCCTTCCACTCGAATTGTCAATCATCGGTCGAGGACCCCCTTGGTCAAGATCGAGCGCATCAAGCGACGCTAGGCCGCAGTGGCTTCGTTTCTATTGTGACCTCTGCTCACTGATTGTCGAAGGCCCCTATGTGGAATATAATGCACTGCATTGCGTGCATGCTGCACGTGCATTATGTAGTAGACCATCTTTAGCCTTGGAGGGGTTTGCCCCCCTGGTCTGTTCTCTCTTGTTAAAATGTTCTCTTTCACTTGATTCTTCCCTGTAAGTATTCTTAGAGGGTGTCTTTTCATGCAGGTGAGGCTTTCTACAAGTAGACAATCAATGATGAGACTTGGGGATCAAATAATGGTGAAATTGCATCAAAGCAACTACGTCGCCATGATATGGCAAATCCAGAATCCTTGACCGAATTCCTCCCAAAAGGGTTTCTCTTTTGGATGTTTGTTCATCCAAAGCAATCTCCTCTGTGAACATGTGGCGGCTGTTCCTCATCAAAACATATGCCCGCACGTCATTCTTGTGCGCTAATGCAACCAGATGACGCGCTAAATGCGATCGGTGAGGACCGCCATTTCCCCCTCAGTCTCTATCCGTCCACACATCATCCGACAAATTGCCAGAATTGTTCTTTCTGACTCAAGTTTGCCCACGTTTCCACGGATGCTGGCTCGGCATAGCTATGAGTGGAGCATGGGAATTGGAGCTAAGATACGGAGAACTGTTATCTCCGTCATTGCTCCCGCACGAGGGCCTAACTCCGGAAATGAGGCCGTGTTGTTGATGAAAATGATGGTGATGGTCTGAAGAGACATGCTGTGATGAGTTTATTCGTCGAGAGCCCCTCTTATCCAATGTCTTGGATCTCGATACTTCGAGTCGATCCACTCAAGCATCGGTCCGACGACCCGGGAGCGTCAAGTATATATATCATCATCAGTAGCTCTGGTTCAACAACAAATTTAGCAATACACCATCTTTAATCTCAATCCTCTCATAATCCAAGACTTCAATCGAAATGGCCACTCCACGCACAGAACTCGGCGTTGTTTTCGGTACCATGACCTTTGGTAAGCAACAGGGCGAAGGCATTCGCGTCACTGATCCATCCATCATGGCTGCCATGGTCGACGCATTCCAGGCCCATGGACATGCCGAGATCGACAGCGCTCGCGTCTACGGCGGAGGCACGTCGGAGGAGACGTTTGCGGATTTGCACTGGCAGGATCGAGGCCTCATCATGGCAACCAAGCTCTACCCTACTGGTCGGGCTGCTATGGCCGCCCTGACGTCAGAGACATATACGCACGGGTCTGGCGATGTTCGACGGGGCTTGTTAGACTCGTTGAAGGCGTTGGAGGCGGACAAGATTGACATGTTTTATCTTCACGGCCCGGATAGGCAGACGCCATTCGAGGAGACTCTCAAGGAGGTGAATGACCTCTACAAAGAGGGATATTTCAAGCGTTTCGGAATCAGCAACTACATGTCCTGGGAGGTGGCACAGATTTCCGAAATCTGCATCCGCAACGATTGGATCAGACCAACAGTGTACCAGGGTGTCTACAACGCGCTCCATCGCGCCATCGAGCCGGAGTTGATGACCTGCCTGAGGAAATATGGCATGAGCCTCTACGCATTCCAGCCGCTTGCTGGCGGCTTCTTGACGGGAAGGTATCGCCCAGACATGAAAGACGACGAATACGAGGCCGGCTCTCGGTTCGACCCCAAGAAGTGGCAAGGCAGGCTTCATCACGGCCGGTACATCAACGACTGCTACTTCGAAGCGCTGGAGGTTATCCGCCCCGAGGTTGAAAAGGCCGGGCTGACGATGACGGAGTGCGCGCTGCGGTGGATGAGCCACCACAGCGAGATGAAGAGAGCTAGGGGGGACAAGGTGATTATCGGAGCCAGCAGTGCGAAGCAGCTAGAGGAGAATATGGAGGGGCTGGAGAAGGGGCCGTTGCCAGAGGAGATTGTGCAGGCAATGGAGGCTGGGTGGCTGAGGGTCAAGGGAGTCGTTCCCAAGTACTGGCATTAGATGTGTTACTGGCGCTGTAGTAGAAGGCAGCATACCAATGTCATGAAGATCAAAATAACAAGATGAGCGGTTCGTTAACGCGAGGCATTGAAGTCACTGCTTACTACACAAGTTTCCCCATTGATCATGCTGATTCCAGTGTAGTATGCCAAGAAAAGCCAGCTGATGATTTTGTGAAGAGTCTATTGGAATGACTGGATGACAACATGTCCCTGTGGAGTGGCCATGCAGAAATGAAATGGTAATACATGGCCACTTCCACGTCGTGACAACCCATTCCGTCAATATCCGGGCATAGCCCTGTTATTGATCATCGATCAGTGCCTATAAGCACAGAGACAGTGGCGCAGCATTCAAGTTTTTCATTTTGGTGCAAATGCATTGTTGTCAAAGCTGACGCCAAGCAACAACAGTAAGCTAACCGCAGCTCCATGGAGGAAAATGTACTCCAGCTCCGCGGAGACCGCGGCCGGCCGGATCGGACAGGCTGAGATGGGAGGCTGTTGGAAATGGATCTTGGACGTACAAGAAATTGAAAGACGAAGAGGGTATATAATTATATCTACATGACCATGACAGAATGAAAGCAGCATCGAAGCTTCAGCATCGCACAGAACCGCTTCTAAGATCGAAACGGATTCAGACACGTAAAACTTAACTAATCAAACTTTCTCTCGTCATCTAGAACCTCTATTGAGAATGCTAGGAAGCTTCTTCACCGTAGCCGCCCTCCTGATGGGTACAACGGTAGCTCGTTCTGCCGCCCCTCGTAAGTCGATCTCAGAAGTGTCATGATTGAAACATCCTGACGAACATCCAGCCGTACAATTGATCGACCCAAACGTCCGCTTTTCAAACAGAACGCTGGAACTGCCTCCCCAGGGATTCCCTATTCTTCAAACAAGCTTCCAGTATCCCCCCGACTGCGGTGAGACGAGCTACCGCGGCAGCGGTCGCATGCGAGGCATGAAAGCTCTCGTTACCGGCGGTGATTCGGGAATGGGAAGAGCCATCACCATTGCATTTCTCCGCGAAGGCGCCAGAGTGGCTATCAATTACCTCCCCTCGGAAGAAGTGGACGCCCAGGCGCTGTCCGATTTTGTGACGCAGGAGGGACTCTCGATTGAGCGTATTCCTGGCGACCTGTCCAACGAAACGTTTTGCGCCGAGTTGGTTACCGAGGCCCATAGACGTCTTGGTGGGCTGGATGTCCTTGTCAATCATGCTGGGTAAGTGCCGTACTCTGAATTAGACCGTTGTGTCCCCAGATGGCGAGCTTACAAGTTTATAGCGAGGGCGGCAACTTGCAAGGTCCTAACTGGCGTCCCATTCAACAGTTCGACACCGAAGAGCTCAAGAAGATCTATCAAGTCAACGTCTTCGCACCACTATGGCTAACCCGGGCCGCCGTGCCCCTCATGTCGCCAGGCTCCAGCATCATCGTCACATCCTCGGGCCTCGCAGCCCATCCCGTCGCCACCTCTGTCCTGTACGGCTCCTCCAAGGCGGCCATCACGCATACGATCCGCTCGCTAGCGCAGCAGCTTCTACCCTTGGGCATCCGAGTCAACGGCGTGGCCCCGCCTCTGACGTATACGCCGTTCCTTGCCGCCGGGGGCTTTACGACGGAGCATCTGACTGCTTCGGCGCGGTTCTTGCCACTCGGTCGTCTGGCGCAGCCGGTCGAGGTTGCGCCGCATTGGGTTGATATAGCGGACCCGACAAAGACGTACATGTCCGGTGAGGTCGTGGCTGTCTTGGGAGGCGAAGCGGGATTCTAAGTGTTGCTGTGTCGTTGTCAATGGTTATCCCAAGGTGGTCTGGACTGTATGTAGGTCGTCTTGTTCAATCAATAGCCTTGTGACATGTTGTCGCGTCTCGACCCATCTCTCCGGTTTCATGACCTATCAGGTCTACTCACAATACTTGCACATTGCAATTAGCGCATTATGCTATGGCTTGTCGCCAGCGTATTTGCTTACTGTGACTTCCAGAGTCTGACCCCTCATGTTCACAGAGGTGCCATCATTAGTAGTCCTTTCTAAACATGTTTGGTATTTTCTCTCTCCTTTAATTAATTTCATCTTGTGCGGGATACAGAAAAGACGTGCCTTCTGTTACACTAATTTGACTTCCCTAAAATAGAGTACCTTGAGGGTCTCACTAAGTGGCCATAAGTGGCTTGCCCACTTGCGTAGTAGGGCCTGATACGGCTTGGTTATACAAAGCCCTCAATCTCAGTATTTGGTTAATCAAGTCGGGAAAATCCTGTTTCTGTGCGCCGATATCCACAGGGACTTCAGTCCACACAAACGGAGAGACGCCATTTGCGCGCACAGTGAGAGGTTGAAGGGGGCTGTGTAGCTAGACTGGTCTTTCAACAGCGCCCGCAAGAGAGCCTCGTCGTCATCATGCGCTGACACAAGCCCACCATTGCTAGTAAGAATCGGGGTACGTGGGGGAAGTGGGAACTCGTAAAACAATCACGAAAAAGGGTCGACTTGCGCCCGCACCTTGGGCACACCGACTTGCTTAATGGAATATCATTGCTGACCTGGACTGATTCATGGACAGACACTGCCTAGATATTTTTTACAGCTAGAATAGACAGCATCGTTGGCGAATCTTCTAGGCACTTTTAAGGAGAATTTCCGAGCAGTTAGACCGCTGGCTGGCTCTGACAGCTGATACAAGCCTTCAACCAATGCTATCCCGAGTTGGAAGCATCCCCGGATCAGACGGATTCCCGCCTTTTTGCGGGATTTTCAGCCTACTCGAATCAAAAGCTGGCGTTGATTATGCGCTACGATCAGGCTCTTCCCCTCCCGAGCTGCAGCTCGAGTACCGTCGCTCAGGTACACGATACATGTCGCCATTGTCTTGGCAGAGATAGTTTAATGTTACCTCTACGCAACCCACGGTAGAATCCCTCACAACGGCGCCCTTGCATTCCAACGGGGTGTTTGCAGGCTATCCGCATCTGGTATGCCGAGATTAGGTTGCATCTCCCAGTTATGATGGGATTTTCCGTGACCATTCTCGTCTTGTCATTTAGGGCACGGGGGCATGAACACGGAGGCCGCTGCGCGGTAGTGCCAGAGCGGTGGGTGGTATAAAGGGAATGTGAGGGCGCCAAGCATTATTCCAGGCACATCTCCTTACCGATCGCCAGTATTCGCACCGCTCAACCATTCAACTTCTACCATCTAGCAACGCTTTGCCCATTCAGGTCCTTCCCTGTACTCTCCATTCACCTGTTATGTCTGAAGAAGATGCTGTTGAGCCTGCCAGTCGAGTCCAGTTCGATGATGGAATCCATCCTGTTCAATCTGGCCCACGCGACAGCATCGTGAACCGCCCCTCCAATGCGTCTCGTCTTGAGGATGAAGAAAAGGCAAACCGGATTGCCGACACGGATGGGAACTTGAAGCACAAGCAGGCGCGTATCTATACTTCACCTTCTTTCGTGTGTTCTCGCGACTAATCACACTCTCCATTAGAACTACTCTGGTCTCCTCTTACTCTGGGTCGCATTCCAATCCACCGGCATCATCTACGGTGACATTGGCACGTCGCCACTTTATGTATACTCCTCTACCTTCTCGAGCCAACCGTCATTTGACGACTTGACGGGCGCTCTGTCCATCATCATCTGGTCGCTGACCCTGATCGTCACCATCAAATACACCTTTATCGTGCTGCGCGCCGACGATGATGGCCAAGGAGGCACCTTTGCGCTGTACAGCCTCTTGGCGAGGTACACCAACATCGTCAAGGGAGGCCCCAAGGCTGACGACACGGTCAAGATGGAGCGCTACCTCACTAACGAGCTGAAACCTGGCGGAAAAAGCCTGCGGAAATTCTTAGAGAATTCCCCGGTGGCGCAGTTTTCCCTCAAGACTATCGGTGTGCTTGGTGTTTCGCTCGTCATGGCTGATGGTATTCTTACGCCTGCACAGTCTGTCCTGGGAGCCATCCAGGGCATCAAGGTGGCAGACCCAACCTTGACCACTCCGACTATTGTCGGCATCTCGTAAGTCATATGCATTGTTTTGATGTAGGAGTTCGTTTCTAACATGGAATTATTTGAAGCTGTACCATTCTAGTTCTTCTCTTCTTGTTGCAACCCTTTGGCACATCGAAGCTTGGGACCGGCTTCGCCCCCATTGTCACCATCTGGCTTCTGTTCAACCTCATCTGCGGAATATACAACCTAGTCATGCACGACCACAACGTGCTCAAGGCCTTCAGCCCGCATTATGCCTTTGCTTATCTTATCCGCAATGGATATGAGGGGTGGAAGTCGCTTGGAGGACTCCTGCTCGCCTTCACTGGAGTTGAAGCCTTGTTTGCAGACCTCGGCGCCTTCAGCAAGAGGGCCATTCAAATTTCGTGGCTGTTTCTGGCGTATCCTTGCCTAATTCTTGCGTATGCTGGACAAGCCGCATTCATCTCAGAGGATGTCAGCGAGACGGCGATTACGAACCCGTTCTTCTACACTGTCCCTCCAGGAAGCTTCTACTTTAGGTACAGAGTTAGTCGTCAAACATTATCTTCGGTGATGCTGACATTCTCCCAGTCTTGTTCTTGCTGTGTTGGCTGCTATTGTTGCGTCCCAGGCCATGATCACGAGTACTTTCCAACTGCTTTCTCAGGTTCGTAACATGCTCAACGTGATGGATTCTTGACTGACGTGGTCTAGGTCATGCGCCTTTCATACTTCCCGCATATCAAAGTCGTGCACACGAGCAACAGATTCCATGAGCAGGTGTATATGCCCATGGCCAACTGGCTTCTTATGATTGGAACAATTGTTGTCACCGCTGTTTACAACAACGTGAGTGATACCCTCGTCGTTCGGCAAGCATAATCTTTCGAACTGTTGCTAACTTCTCCAGACCACCTCTCTTGGCCATGCATACGGAGTTTGCGTCATTCTAGTCACCTTCATTTCGACCTGCATGGTGTCTCTTGTTGCCATTCTTGTTTGGCGTGTTCCTTCCTTTGTCGTGATACCCATTTTCCTTGTCTTCGCCGCCCTCGACGGTGCCTTTATGTCCTCGGTACTAACCAAGGTGCCTGACGGTGCTTGGTTCACTCTTCTTCTTGCATTCATTCTCTCGTCCATCTTTATCCTCTGGCGTTTTGGAAAGGAAGCGCAGTGGTCTGCGGAGTCGCTTGACTGCCTCCTGCCTTCTGATGTCCTTTCTGACTCGGATAGTGTTGGATCTTCCCGGACAACAAGGCTTACTGAAGCATTCGGAAGCACACCAATTAGCACCGTCCCCGGACTGGGCGTCTTCTTTGACAAATCTGGAGATGCGTCGGTACTCCCGGTCAGCTTCGCGCATTTTGTCCTCAAGTTCGCCGCGCGTCCGGCTGTCTTGATATTCTTCCACATGCGGCCACTTCCAGTACCTTTTGTGGAGATTAGCGATCGCTTCGTCGTCACTAGAACTTCAGGCATCGTCAACTGCTACAACGTGGTTTTGCGCCATGGATATGCAGATGACGTGGTCCGTCCAGGGATGGCGCGCGATCTCGTCGCACAAGTCGAGTTGGCTATCTCAAAAGTGGCTGCACCTGATGCTGCGGAATTGAAAGCCCTGCGCGAGGCTTACAGCAGCCAGATTGTCTATGTCTTGGGCAAGGAGACAATGAAGATCAAGCGCGACGGTCGATCCAAGGTGTGGGCTACGACTCGGTGGATTCTACTCGAGATATTCCTGTGGATCAGGGAGAACTCGAGAACCAAAATGGCGAATGTGAACATTGATGTCGACAGATTGGTCGAGGTTGGATTCTTGAAGGAGATATGAGGCTACCAATGACGACTGGATGGCGTCTAAACCCAGTTAGTAGGACGAATCTCGGCAGGAATTATCAATCAAATCTTGTTCGGGATAAATTGTCGATGCTTCAACCACTTCAAATTTTGAGATCCTAGAAATGTGTGCGACACGAACGCGCGCGTGATGTCATGAGCATTTTGTCACGAGAATCTCACGCCCAATTCAGGAATAACGTGACTTTGCGCCCATATCTTAGCTCGATCGATTGCGGGGTTGAGCATTTTGAAGCTTTCGATGTCGAGCCTCCATCGAGGATGGCTTTGCTTTCTGCAAGCCCTAAACCCAGCCTAGGTGAACCATCCTGTCGCAATGCGGCTCCTCAACTCTACAAGCTATGAGCTCACTGAATTCGTGGGCGACAATATCCCGACGTATGCCATTCTCTCGCACACGTGGGACGTGGAAGAAGTCACCCTCGACAACGTGCGACGCCAAGATTATGAGCACTTGAAGGGATTTGCCAAGGTAAAGGGCTGTTGTGCTCAAGCAGTGAAAGATAGCCTTCATTGGGTCTGGATCGACACCTGTTGCATCGACAAATCATCAAGTGCAGAGCTGTCCGAGGCCATCAACTCCATGTATCGATGGTACCAAAACGCCGATGTGTGCTACGTGCACTTGTATGACGTGCCTCAGCAGGACATGTTCCTCGACAAGAACCAGTTTCAGAGTGCGCTGTGGTTCAGAAGAGGATGGTGTCTACAAGAGTTGATTGCTCCGCGGGAGGTGGAATTTTACGCTTCGAACTGGACGGAGCTGGGAACGAAATGGAGCCTACGACAGGCAATATCTGATACCACATCCATCCCGGAAGCTATTCTGCTACAGGAAAAGCGACCTGGGGATTTCCCCGTTGCTCAGCGGATGTCATGGGCTTCGAAGCGAAACACAACTAGAGAAGAAGACATGGCGTATTGCCTCTTGGGAATCTTCGACATCCACATGCCTCTCCTCTACGGCGAAGGAAGCAGGGCATTTATCCGGCTCCAAGAAGAGATTATGAGGCGGGGGATCGATTACAGCATCTTCCTTTGGCGATCTACCGACAGAAATTACGGGACGACGGGGCTGCTTTGTGATTCTCCTCGCCATTTTCCAATCGAAGGAGTGCCCACACGGTCCGGCAAATTGCACCGATACCCCGACATTACATCCTCCAAATTTCCCATTTTTACGAGTCCCGCAAACAACAAGCCGCCTGAGGTCACTCCCCGGGGACTGCAAATGACCATCCACACCAAGAAGCTTCCAGATGGCTCACGCTTGGCCTGGCTTTACCAAACGCACGAAGAAAGGCTTGTCTGCATCTTCCTAAGCCCACAACAGAGCGACTCCAAATACCACAGAGCTAGGGTCGGATACATCGAGATTATCGGGAAAGGGCAGAATTGGGATGTCTTCCAACCCGAGAATATGTGTCTGGAAACCCTGGCAGAACTTTCCATCCCCAAGATCCCGCACCAAAGCCTAGATTTCAGGCTCTACATGGAGTCAACGGCAGACGAAAAGCTTTCTCTCATCGAGCTCTATCCCGAAAACGGGCTGGAAAGCCACGAGGACGGCTCATACGGGATGCAAATCGACCTGGCATTCTGCCCGGAATTTTTTATCATGGTGTTCGGCGTGGAACAGAACTCGGTTACGCATCGATTCATTGCAGCATTCAACATGTTCCATGGTCATTGGGCGTGCAGAGTTCACAAGTTTGACCCCAGTACCCCTTTGGCGGACTTGGCAAGGCAACTATGGGATTTGAAACCCGTAGGTGAAGATTCAGACCGAGCCATTTCACGTTTACCGAGCGGTACTTACGTGACTGTTGCCTCAAAGAGGAGATCAAGAAGCTGCCGGAGCTTCATGTACGTTTCCCTGGTACCCGCAAACATTTCGGCGGATGTTCACCTCGAAACGCAAATGGGCGGGTTATTTGACGGTGGAAATAACTACATCTGTTAGAATAGTAATGAATTAACGAGAAAATGATATTTATCGTAGAATATGGAACAAAGACAGTTAGTGATTTCTTTTTGCCTCGGAGGGACAATTAAAAAGTGACTTAGCATTACTTAACGAAATTAATCAAGGTCTAAGCAGTGGGAAATCTAGCCAGTCGGAGGCGTGGTTTATCTAACATAATGCATATAGGTGTGTTGATGCTGATTTTCTTTTTATCTGTTTGTGCACTAGAAAAATCCCCTTCAAAATTTTCCCTGCAGCTAGTCCTCCTCAGGATATTAGGATCCTAGTCTCCATCTCTCACAACTACAGTTCATACCGACTCGTTTCACTAGCCTGCCTTAATTACTAGGTGCTATAATTCTCAATTAACTTATAATTCCTTTATACATCTTAACCTCTTAAAAAGAAGGTAATAGAAGGCAACTATCTAGATATCTCAGCAACGTAGAAATTAGAAAAGATTCTCTCCGGCTTAAAGAGGCTATCAACTAGGGGTCAGACTTAAGAATAAGCTATATAAGTCCACAGTTATATCCAGGTCCCCCTACTCAGTTAGAATCAAGATCTTCAACCTAATCTAGAGTATAAAGCTGCGAGGGATTTATAGGTAAGGGTAAGCAAGAAAGGGAAGGCAATATGATACATAGATCGATATGCCCAAAATATATGGCACTCAGTGAAACGACCACAGCAAATGAGAATAACCACACCCCAATTGGATAGCTAGCCCCTACGGGGGTTGGGGCGAGTCCTAGAGTAAGGCGTCCAACCGGCTCCTACAGAGTCGGCAGCGGCTGCTAGTAGCACGACCACTTTTGAGGTAGACGGTCTAAGGGCTTCAGGATAGCTAGAAAAGCTTCTAGTTGGACGCTCCATCTAAGGGGCCTTTGGCTGCGGAAGGTGGCAAGGCTTGAAAAGTCGAGTTGCAACTAAAGGTTGTAGTGTGAGCTCGAGAGGGACAGATTTGCGACTCCAAAATGGAGGGAAAAGAGGTTTTTTTTGGCAGCAATAAGTCAAGGAAGCTGTTCATTGAAGAAAGGGGTAAAATATAAAAGTAATATAATAGAGAAAATAAAATCTCGTCACCATCAGTACATAGGAAGGTCTAGTTCCCTAACAGTGTTGCTGGTTATGATATCCCTGAGTTGTCTGCCGGCGCAGAAACTCCCTTTTGAAGCCTCCTAGAATCCATCGTCTAAACCAACTCGCTTCATCAGGAGCAAGATGAGGAATAGTCTCACCTAGCACGGACCATCTCAAAAGCCTCCCCAACTAAAAGGAAAAGCCCATTCTAAGACGGACTGCTGCCTACCTATGCATCTTTACAGAAACTAGGTGGTAATAGATGCTTAACCACTACCGAATCCTAGAGCAAAGAGAGGAACGCATGAGCCTTCATTGCCGTTAGAGCCTCCCCTTGAAAAGTTGATACTTATGAAGCTAATTATTAGGAGCCGTAAGCTACTTAAATTAAAAGACGTCGATAGATCTCAAACTCATCACCTCTGGTCCACCCGCGAGTTTTCGCTCACAGTCACTGCTCGTCATAGTAGATGCCTTAACATTCCATCCCTCTTATTCTCTTGGCGTAGAAACACCTAACAAACTTCCTTTTGCCTTTGTTTTAGCTCACACTTGGGTTCGGAAAAGCTGATCCCTAAGCCATGATAAGTCCTACCAGCAGCAGGGCTAGGGAAAGAGCAGGAATCTCTCTTAGGGAACCGATGTTTCTGCTTCCGCCTGTGGAACCACTATGACTCTGCGCAGTCTCTGATGGCGTAATTGACGACGAAGCATCATTTTCCCCCACAGCAGGAGTACCTCCCTTGGTGGCATAGTAATTGTTGTCATACGGATAGACATTTGTGTAGTTATATGACCCCTCAGACGTACCCCAGGTTGACTTTACTGACTCCAAGACACCCCTACCGGCGGCACACTTGGCTTTTGTATCAGGTCTCGGCCACCATCCGGGAATTTGTTCTTTGTCGTTGAGCGGCCCCGGGTAGGATGTGTTCCAGAACAAGCCCTGGTACGAAATGTTTGTGTTCTTATAGCCCGCTCTATTGGCTACCAAAGAGAAGACATTGGCATCACAGTCCCAGCGGCCGAGGGATGGGAGGTCCCAGTTCACCGACACTGTTGACAGCGTGGAATAGTGATTGTAGTACATGCTGTCTCTAGTGCCGTGTAGGGACGGGTGAACAGCGCCGCCAAGGAGAACTGTGAAGACCCTATTTGGAGTGTCGTAGTGTTTAGTCTCATCGAAGCTAACCACAATAAGAGTCTCGTTAATGAAGTACTCGTTCCTCAAAAGGGGTTCAAGCCATCCACGGAGCCATCTACCTGCAAATGCGAGCCCAGTGTCGTGCCCATCATTGCGAATATTTGGGGTGAAGAATGCCCACTGAGGAAGTTTTTTATCCGCCAGGTCTTGTTCAAACTTGGTAAAGTTCTTGATTTGAGCGCTGCGTGTCGTGTTATGTGAGGTGCTATCATAAGTTGACAATGGATTGTGCTTGCGCACATAGCCATCTGCATGAGATACTTGGATGTTGCCGGTTGGCAATTCCTCCTGATATTCAGCCCAGGAAATCCGTTTGGTTTCAAGAAGGTCCACGACAGTAGATATATTAGATGGAATGCGGTGGTCACGATCGTTTTGCAAGCCAAATGTGTCTCCTCCCACCACGGCGATGTAATTTGGCTCCGAGGGATGGGTGACTACAGGAAGTGTCAATTGTAGCGAGTTAAATGTAGATGGCTGAATAACTGACCTGCGTAGTAATTTACCAGGAGAACGCCCTGCTCGGCGAGCCAACGCATATTATTGTCTTCAGCAGCCGCCTACCTTGTTATCAGTTGCGGCTCTTACAATATAAAACGCGGCAATCCAAGAGTTTCAAGCTAGCACATACCTCAAAATTGGTATTCTCTAGCCATATCTGAAGTATCCGGCTAAAAGCTATGCCTGGTACATATGGTTCGTCGATTGCATGCCGGGCTTGACCGGTTTCCAAAATTTGATTTGGGATGTCCCAAGTGATCGGCTTGCTGGCAATTGCTAGTTCTGTGACTACAGCTATCGTAGCAATCGCCAGGACTAACTTGATCGACAAGGTGCTCATTGTTGACGAGTTGAGGTATCTTTAAAGAATTGATGGACGGTCTAGCATTTTCTTCAGTAGGTGCCATAAGAATTTACCAGGGCTGCGGACTGAATCAGTCTGTTAAGACACGATAAATAGGCGACATTTTTTTTTGGAGGTCTCACCTTGGACCAGAATTTTGACGAATCTGTCGCCATAGGTGTGAGCTCTCAGCTTCGTATGCATCGGCAAGGATGTCGCCGCGCCTCCCTTTGAACCTTTTTACATTACCATCACTAATATTCGGGAAATGTGCCGAACGTCTACGTAAGCTAACTCTATTTCCGACATTACCTAGAATACGACCCAATAAGCAAGAGGCATAGTGGACTACATGCACATTGCCGCCAAGTCATTGTGCTGGTGATGAGGCCGTGGGGAAGGTCTTCACTAGAAAAGCTTTACGCTAAATCGAGAGTACCCCAATGTACTCAGCGTCATCTTAATCAAAATATTTCCTGCAGTATCCGTCATTGGAGAGGTTGTGGGCCGGTTTGAAATGGCGGGACGACAGAATCAAGGAACTCGCCCTGGCCGTATTGATGGGTCGGCATGCAACCCTCCCCGCTGAGGCTACGTGCCGTTCTTCCTCACCCCCGCCTAGGCCGAAGGTTTCACTGGAGCCGAAATGTATTAGCGTTGATGTCGGTGATGTTAGTGGAGGACGGGGGCTGCTACAATGAATGACGTACAAAAGGTCTGCGAACTCGAAACAGTGCGGTTTAGGAGGGACCTCTCTATAGACGATCTTGAGAGTGTGATAGCTCTGAATATCTATACTACAACCAGAGCTAAGATTCAAGTACAGTATTAATAAATGCATTCTATCTATAATATAACGATTTGGAATTTTGCAGATGCTTTTCCATGATATAATTGAACCTTGGTTCGCAGACTTTTTGCGTATTATCTTTTATTGTTGGCGGTGACGAACTTGGAGTCATACCGAAGTACTTTGCCCAAGCATCTCCCACTCACCACAGACATTTCGCTAGTACATTTCCTACGCTGAGGCTTGATTAAACACATCTAAGTTTCCATATTGTATGAAACGCTTCTTGATTGCAAACTTCTCCCGTTTCTCGAACTTCGGACGAGCGGCCACACTGGACTCTCATGTGTCGAACAAAGGGATAAAGAAAAATGGTGTAGTATCAATATCGAGTTGACATACATCAAGGCAAAGTATTATTATTTGAAATTTTCGTAGCTAGTAGAGACTGTAGGTTTAATGTCTGACAAGAAAGATTTCTGTTTCACCTAGACCAAGATTCCTCCCAGTTCATACCAGGACAGTACGTGCATAGAGTTGGCTTGTCGCCAACCTCAAGAATAGTGAAGAAAGGTGGAAAATAAAGAGCGGAAAAGACAGAAGGTGAAAGGGAATGAGAAATGTGACAGTATTGCCCTAGCAACCCTCGGCTGCTCAGGCTGAAGCATCTTACCAGCAAAGCTTTTGACACGCCAACCACTCCTCGACCAAAGGAGATATCTGATACCAATCTGATCCGCCTCATCCAATCCCGAGAAAAACCCGTCCACACTCCACTGATCCATTTCCTAGCAGAACAGCCTATGATTCTGATCCTCCACTGTAAAACCAGACACCCCAAACATATCCGGCTTCGTCTCTGCCTTGTCCAAGAAAGTCAACGGTGCTAGGGCTCCTTCTTGTGGGTTATTCGTTTTCTGCAACGGCCGAAAGCCCTCGCTTTTTCTCGTATCGTACTTGAGCGTCACACCGGTCGGAAGATTGGGACTGCTGTATAGAGTGCATGACCTCTTGCCGCCATCACCGTGCGTAAACGTGTGCTTCCACACCCAGTTCGTGCAAAGGTCCTTCTGTTTGAGGCATTCTGCAATGCAGTCACAAGCGCTCTTGAAGCCATCCTTGAAGTAGAAGTGTAGTTCTGTGACGACGCCTGTCATGTCGATGCCCTGGTAGTAACGGACGCAGCCACCTTGATCATTGGGCGCCTGCAGGTTCGGGAAGTCGCGCTTGGTGATTTTCCCCTTGCAGATCGCCCAGTCGGAGTAGCGGTCAAAGTTTGGGAAGATGTCGGGGTCTGGGTTGTGGTTGTGGTCGTTGTGGAGATTGGCGGGACTGGCGAGGACAGAGGAGGTGAGGAGGAGAACCAGAACTGTCGGTTTGAAGTGCATCTTGCGTGTTGGTAGCGAGTAAGGTAGGTGGGGATAGTGCAACTAGTTTGTTTCTTCTGTAAATGTGATGGAGAGCAGTAAACTAATGTGATAAGAGGAAGAGCGAAGGGATCTCTTGGCATGTTGAATCTTTTGCGAGGAAGTGTCAACGGTCTTTAAATGCATCCGCCGTCCCGCATCCTGATGTCATACGGAGGATGCCGCCCACGGTGTTAGCTTGAGGCAGGAAGATGGCGGCAGCCCCATAACAAGGAAACCCCTCACAAACTGAAGGATCAAGCATTTGCATGACCTAGCCGTGATAACTACCGAACTAACACATCTTCGATCCTCTATTAAAATAGCATATTCTGGCCTAATCTATCGTATTTTTCCCTGTGCCGTAACGCACATCAATCCAGCCCGAGAGACGGCTCGCCGCCGGCCACGTGTCTGACACATGAGTTGCTACCCTCTTGCAGCTCGGAGTTGTTCATAGTGATGCAATAATTACAAACTGGCGCGGAGAGCTTTTGATCCGGGACTCTGACCTGAAGATGCCAAAAATAATTTAGACGGCGACAAGACGACCGGAACTCGGCACCTAGGAACCTGCCCTAGACCATTAAGGTGACGGGGAAGACATTCGGAATGATGCCACGCTATGCTCTTAGACTTTTCCGTATACGTTCGCTCAGATGCGTCAGTTGAATCAAGCTTCGCAGTGACAGCCAATGACGCATTTTTTTACGTTAAAGTCATTGTAAAAATAGGTCGTTAAGAAGTAGGTAGGTACTTTCCTCGGAAGGATACATGAAGGCCTCTAGATGCGCCTGCCCGCATCCATCTCGGAGTCTATATAGAGTGGGATGCAGAAAGTTTGAATCCAAAACCCGCAGTTGTAACGGTCGTGTCCAATGACTAGCCTGTACGTGAAGTTGGATTTGATTGGCTCTGCTATTTAGCTACGGCGCTGGCTTAATTAGATACATGAATAACGTGATGTCCAGCCTGGAGTCGGCATTTCACGCCGTGATCTCAACCTCGATAGCAGAGTTAATGTCTGCGCCCGTAACCTTGCGGCCGGAATTGAGAGCCAAAGAAAGGGGCTTCCAGGATTCTCATTCTACCTAGAACACTGACAACACTACAACTTGACTTGACTCATGATATGCGCTGGTATGTCTACTTGAATTGATGCGAGACATATTTGTGCATAACCCTTCCCTTGTCTAAGGAGCGAAAAGTTAGCTTCAGTAATTCGTGGACTAAGTAGCCTGATGATCATGATTACCTGTCCAAGGACAAACTGTCCAACCCACCTCCACCGAGGCATTTCGTGACGACAAAGTTTATGGCATATACACCAGGCACGTCATACCGAGTAATGACACTTTCTTGTTGGAGAAAGTGGCCGAGGGTGGAGGACATAAGTTCTGGCGTAACCTGATCCCGCAGGTAAGGATATATGGCCGGGTTTCTAGCAATGAAGGCAATGTTTACATTGTCGCCTTTGTCGCCAGAGCGGCCAACGGCAATGTCAAGCAACTTCAAGCGGCCTACCGTATCATTGGGTGGCCGGGTCTTTGGCGCGGTATAGTTGAAGGTAATGGCTGAAGTAGATGGCACGACAGGTCGACAGCCCTTTGTAGCAAATGGGACCCGGATAACGTTCTTCCCAATGCTGAGCTTTGGTATGACCGAAGTGCGGTGGACAAGCGTACTCGAAGCCAAGAAATTGGGCGAGACTTTAGGTCTCCCGGTACCGAGCATTGTGATTCCAGGCGCGCTGCTGGTTCCAAAGGATGTCGCCTCGCGGCTCAGAACATCTAGAACATGACGGCGGGAGTGTTTCGCTACAACGCGAACGACGACCTCGCGTGCCTCGTTTTTGCCTACCCGCGGCGAGAATGAATGCTCTGCGCCTATAACGATGATCTTGGACTCGAAACCATGGAGAATGTCCGGCTCTCCAGCACTACGCAGCTCCATCTTAGCCACGTTCTGAGCTCGTTGGACAATGGCATGACCCAACGCCGCAGCCTTGGACTCTGCGTCTGCGCCGAATAAAACTAGATCAACGGCAGTGCGATACCCCGTCTGGCGTACCGCGGTGCACTTTAACCACTGGGTAGGTGGCTTTCCGCGAACGCCGGCGACGAGGACCGTGTTGTTGTCGACCTGTTCCAAGGTCACCTTGCTAAGATCGACGACGACGTCCGGCAGGATGTAGTTCTCCGGGTCTAGCACTTCGTACAGCATCTGCTCTCCGACTGTGTGCCGTGTCACTAGTCCTCCGGTGTTGGCGGGCTTGGCGATGAGAAATGTGCCGTCTTCTCGAAATGTCGCGATGGGATAGCCCATGTTTGACCAACCACCGTGCGGACTGCCTGCAGATAGTTGCCAGTCGGTAAAGTTACCACCCGTGGCTTGTGCTCCGCATTCGAGGATATGGCCTGCCAGTGACGCACTAGCAAGGCGGTCCAGGGTGGATTGGTCGTCGAGTCGTGCAAAGTCCCACGAGAACTCATGAGCCAACGGTGCCAACACGAGCGCGCTATCCACACATCGACCCGTGACGATGATGTTCGCACCGGACGACAGGGCCTTGGTGATGGCTTCCGCTCCGATGTACGCGTTCAAGCTCAGCATTTGGTCAGTTTCCCCAAACATGGGCTCGTCTGCGCCTTCGGCGTTGAGGGGATTGAAAGGAGTGAGCGCCCCCGACTTGAGCAACTCGTTCTTGTCTTCCAGAATGTCATCTCCATAGACGGCAGCGACCTTGACCAAATTAGCCATGCCTTTCTGGGCCGCCAACTTCTCAATAAATTCTTTCAAGCCAACCGGATCGAGCCCTCCAGCGTTTGTTATGACCTTGATTCCCTTTTCAAGGATCTGCGGGAGCAATGGTTCGAGTACAAGAGTGGCGAACTCGGTGATATACCCTGGAGGTCTTTTGGCAGAGCTAGACTTGGCTCCAGCACGGGAGGCACGTGCCAGAAGCCCCATTGTAACCTCTGGTTTTCAGTTAATAAATGGGTTTATAGATGAAGCGAGGGCATGGAAGTTCATGTGAAGGTACTGCGGTCCGGCTGGATTATGTATGGAACAAGATGCAGTGCACTGACCGGCAAGATAATCCGCCACGAGATAATCGAGATTTCCATCTTCGGCCTCGACTAGCTGACGGGCCGCAGTGGGAGTGTCTCCCCAGAATGCACTGTATAGGAGCGAAGGGTTAGCATGGAAACCATTGCGACCGTGGGAGACGGGCTGGGTGAGAGGATGGCCATCGCGTCTAGTTTTACTCGCCTGTAACATCCAATCCTGATTTGGCGTCCCATCGTAATTCTACTGGCTCAGAGTGTGATAAATCAACCTGATGTGAAATGAGAAACGAATGAATACGATATAGATTAAGTTGGTGCTTGGTGGTGGGAGGTCTCGCGTAGGGTTGGTGATGTATGATTCGTTCAAGGCATCAGCCGAGGTAACGAAGCAAGCCAATCGACCCATGGCCCACGTCGCACTGTAGTTCTTTCACGCCTCGAACACATCAGCTTGCCATTCTGCAAGGCTCTCGGATGCTTTTCAATGATATTGACTGACCAACGAATTAAGCCATCACAAGAGCCACTCTTGAACCATAATTGCACAGTCGATTCCGTCGCGCTGTGCCCTGCCTTCCGGGGCGGACGGTCTTTCGGCATGTTTCCGCAACACAAGTCCAACGTATCGCCGTCGGATGAGACTTGCCAAGAAAACGTCGCTTCCTGGCAACCCGTCCTCGAGAAATGGGAGAACATTATGGAATGGGCTGCAGGGGAAGGCCCGAGCAAACATGTGGCGTAAGCAGAATTCCCGGGTTTGGACGATAGGCAATAATGATGATGGGTGACAGGAGACATCACGAACGCGGAATGCTTTCAGGTAAGATGAATTGTGAATAATGAAGCTGCAAAAGACTGATGGCTGTGATAGCTAGGGATCGCATCGCTCTGATTTTGGACCCGGAATCGCCATTCTTGGAGCTTATGCCTATAGCTGGCTACAACATCAAGCAGTCGAGCCCATGTGCAAGTGCCATTTGCGGCATTGGCCTTGTACAGTATGTTCTTTTACAACTATAAACTGGACTCTTAACAACTGACATGCTGTAGTGGGCAAATAGTCATCATCTCCGCCAACATCCCAACCCTCGACAGCGGCGCTGCCAACGAAATGACAGTCAAGAAACAAAAGCGCGCCAACGAAATCGCCATGGACAACGGCCTCCCCGCCATCTTCCTCAACCAGTCGGCCGGCGCCAACCTGCCGCAGCAGTTCCGCGTCTTCCATCCCGGCGGCCAGCAGTTCCGCGACATATCGCTACGCTCCGCCGCCGGATCGCCGACGTGCACCGTCGTTTTTGGTAGTAGTACAGCCGGCGGCGCGTATCAACCGGGAATGTCGGCGTACAGTATCTTTGTCAAGGACCAGGCTCAGGTGTTTCTGGGCGGGCCGCCGTTGGTGTATATGGCGACGGGGGAGCAGACCACGGCCGAGGAGCTGGGCGGTGCTGAGATGC
The DNA here is from genome assembly GCA_020744375.1 of Dactylonectria estremocensis. Lineage (NCBI taxonomy): Eukaryota > Fungi > Ascomycota > Sordariomycetes > Hypocreales > Nectriaceae > Dactylonectria > Dactylonectria estremocensis. The sequence continues at coordinate 513,476 of JAGMUU010000014.1, read as the reverse complement.
ATACGTCTGTGAGTGGTGTGGGTGATGCGTTTGCTAACGACGAGTTTGAGGCCTGCAAACTTGCTCGCAATTGGGTCTTGACGCTCTCGCACGAGCAGGGTGCTGCTGCTTGCAAGAAGCAGCCCGTCTTACAACCACAATACAGTTCCCGGGACATATTGCAGGTCGTACCGATCAATATCCGCCAGCCTCTTGACATGCGCGAGGTTATCGCCCGCATAGTCGACGACAGTCGGTTTCAAGTCTTCAAGGCGACGTACGGTCCGGGCATGCTATGTGCGTGGGCCATAATCCACGGCAACCCCGTTGGTATCATCAGCAACCAGTCGCCCGTCATCATGAATGCCGAGGCCGAGAAAGCCACCCACTTCATCCGTCTAAACAACGAGACCTCAACACCGCTGGTATTTCTCCACAACGTCACTGGATTCATGGTGGGGACAAAGTCCGAGCAGAGCGGCATCATCAAGGCCGGCTCGCAGCTGATCGACGCCGTCTCGCGTTCAAGCGTGCCGCACATTTCCATTATCTGCGGAGCTTCATACGGCGCGGGAAACTATGCCATGTGCGGGCGTGCTTTTTCTCCCCGCTTCCTCTTCTCATGGCCGACGAGCAAATGCTCGGTTATGGGTCCAGAGCAGTTGGCCGGCGTCATGGAGATGATTGCGCGAGAGGCTGCCGCCAAATCGAACAGGCCTGTCGATGATGAGAAGCTATCGGCAAGGACGGCTGGTTTGAAGAATCAAGTAGAGCAAGAAAGCGACGCATACACAACATCTGCGTGGACTTTAGATGATGGCATCATTGATCCGCGAGACACGAGAGATGTTCTGGGCATGTGTTTGGAGATTTGCGCAAACCGCCCTATCACTGGCAATGTTGGAATGAGGGGGGTTTCTAGGATCTAACACTGCACTGAAGGTGACCTCGGCTCTAGAATACTAAAGCTCATAGTAAACTTAGTCCAAAATATCATTATGTATCATCCATTGTCGATACGCAGGTTCGCTACTGGCACGGTGATTCCTGTCGACGGAGGCGTGAGCCAGATTGGTGATTTTTTGGCAATGGGAGCGCATTCCACCAACAGTCTACAGCCAGTTCTTTTAGAATTCTAGAATGAGTATCTTGTGGTAGTGACAAGGCTGTTCATGAGAAGTCATTCATTAACTTCCCCGCATGCTCATCGTCGGAGCGTGGTCGCCAATCAATCTCACCTCGGTAGCTGAAATGATTGGCCAGGCGACTAAACAGCACGACACCCATCCCGCGAACAAGCCCAGTGACTTCACTTCCTCAATAACATTCGTTTGGATATACACGCTATCGAACAATCTTGCGTTCGGGCTTGATGGTGTCTTTACATTTCACGACCCCCATTTCGTGACTCTCTTCATCGGCTCCGAAACCGTCTCACCTCCAGTCGAAAAGCATGGCACACCAAGCCCGGAAGAGGCCACTTTTCGTGGCCCCTCCAGTCTTCCGAAAAAATGGCACGCCGGTGCTTCAACGCGTCTTGATTGCCAACAGAGGAGAAATTGCATGTCGAGTCATCAAGGCGTGCAGGGATCAGATGATTACGGCCATTGTGGTCTACGCAGACGAGTGAGTTTTCTCGGCGCTTGTGGAAGGACCCTACTCGATGGTGAAGATAAACATGACACTGAAATTGAGCAAACAGAGATGATACGTCCCTACACGTGCAGTTGGCAGACGAAGCTGTTTGTATAGGTCCCGCCGATCAACAGCCCTACCAAAACATCGAACAGCTCGTCAAGGTGGCCAAGCAGACCAATGCAAACGCCGTCCACCCTGGTAAGGCCCACGTAATGACCGTGATACTCTAGTACTGATACCACCAGGTTACGGCTATCTGTCTGAAAACGCCAAGTTTGCTCAAGCGGTGGCCGCTGCTGGTTTAATCTTCATTGGTCCAACTCCCGAGTCTATTCTGAAACTTGGTGATAAAGCAAGTAATGAATCAAGAGATCTGCCTCTTTCAATCTTCCTCTTTCAGTCTTATTCTTTTGGTTCAGCGACTAACTATAATCCCCGAATCAGAGACTTGCTAAAGAGTACCTTGGTGCGCACTCATCTGTGCCGCTCATCCCCGGATACGGCAGGCTCAACCAGGAACCAGCTCATCTCGAGGCCGAAGCCGACAAGATAGGATATCCGGTTCTCATCAAAGCGAGCGCTGGAGGTGGAGGAAAAGGCATGCGCGTGGTGCGTCAAAAAGCTGAGTGAGTACAAAAATCAGACTGTTGCGAAATAATCCCAGCAACGCCATGGCTAAAGATGTTTGTAGTTTCAGAGAAGCCTTCCTGCGATGCGCCTCGGAATCAGAGAGATCGTTTGGGTCCGCACACTGTCTGATCGAAAAGTACGTCGAGAGTGGCAAGCATGTCGAGTTTCAGGTCATCGGCGATGGAGAAAAGTTCATCAGTTTGTTGGACCGCGAATGTTCCATCCAAAGACGACATCAAAAGGTCATTGAAGAGTCACCTTGTCCCTGGCTGTCGCCGGAACTGCGCCAGCGGATGTCGGATGCTGCAGTTGAGATTGCCAGGTTACTTAAATACGTCTCCGCTGGAACCGTCGAGTTCATCGTGGTAAGTTCTGCCATTCACGATTCCCGTTGCTAACTAGCCTAACCATTTGTTTAGGATATAGAGCAATCCAGCTTCTACTTTCTCGAGGTCAACACCCGCATTCAGGTAGAGCATCCAATCACGGAGGAAGTCGTCCAGATCGACATTGTCGCGCTTCAACTCTTTATTGCAGCCGGTGGCAAGCTTGCGTCTCTGCCCGAGTTGGAAACCATTCGCCCGGAGGGACACGCCATCGAAGTGCGGCTTTGTGCCGAAAATCCATTTAACAATTTCCTCCCCTGCGTTGGCACCGTCACGCTGTTTGAGCCTGTGTCTCGGGTCACGGGAGCACATGTCCCTAATGTTCGCTACGAGGTCGGCGTTGCTACTGGGTCGAGCGTTTCGGTGCACTTCGATTCCATGGTTTGCAAGATCATTGTCTGGGCTGCGGACAGGGCCTCGGCCATCCAAAAGATGAACTATGTGCTCAAGAACACTGTGTGTATGGGCGTCACGACAAACCAGCTCTTCCTCCAGCGGATACTTTTGCACCCAGGGTTCCAAGATCCCGCCTACACAACTTCGTTTATTGAAATGCACGGTGCTGACCTATTCCAACCAGTAAGTATTGACTACGTGACAGGGCCAATGGCGATGGCAGCCTTGCTCTGTGATGGCCAAGTTGGCGACCAAAACACCGTCGGAGGGCCAGGCCCAAAAACGTTCAGGAGTATACCCGCTGGATTCCGAAACCAGCGAAAGGATGTGAAAACGGCCTCTCGAAAGTTCATATCATGCCAGCTCCAGCTTCTGGGCCATGAAACGGCCGGCGACTACATGATCACTCGCACAGTGGTTGACGAGTACGAGATGGCACTTATAAAACCAGAACCTGCCCTCACCGTGGCCGAAAAGAAATCATTTTTTAACAAGCACGGAGGTCCTTTGACGAGAAGATTTTATCATGCGACAGCTTGCGAACCGGCGCCACGCTTCGAGGCTCGAGTGTTGCAACATGGAACGAGCCTCGTCTCCATCAAGGGTCAGGATAATGGGGTAGTTCGCCTGAGTATTGGGGGCGGCCAGCACACCTTTTTCGTGTCCCTTCTGAGCAAGGATGAATTCAAGCGTGAGGTATCCGTGTACTCGGCACACAAGGGAGTCGGCGCCAACTACATCCTCTCCGACCCTCTCGCATGGGCCGGCAAATTTGAGCTCAGGCGGGAGCAACAAGGACTGGACCCCGGTACGCATATCCCCGAGTAAGCGGGCTTCAATGTCACACTGACAATGTCACCTACCTAGGCGCTCGCCAAAAGTACCTGTCGCCCATGCCTTGCCACATCCTCCAGATCTTGGCCAAAGATGGGAGTGAAGTAAAGCGAGGCGATGGGCTGCTCGTCATGGAGAGCATGAAGACCGAGATCCGTATCAACGCCGACGGGCCTGGCCTCGTACGGATGCACGTAAAAATGGGCGCCAAGATCAGCGAGGGCGTTGTTTTGTGCGAAGTCATTGCGCCTGAAGAAGAGGCAGTGTCAGGGAACGCTAGTTGAAGGCGGTGCTGTCGATCGTATTATTGGTCTGGAAAGCTGAGAAGTCGTATTGTCTTACTCCGCACTATGGACAGCCGAGGCATAAGATGGCGGGGTTGAGGACATGTGAAAGCGAAGCTTTGATGATGCATTGTCGGTCAGCTCAGTGCCCGTCGCCTCCCCTGTGGCAGTTCCATGTCCGAGCCAGATTTCATGGAATTAGATGCAGGATATTGAGTAGAAAAACTAATCCGAATCCTGCTATGGGGAAAAGACCGAGGTGATGGTACAGTAGCGTCCGTCGGTCATCAACAGCGAATTGCAAGCCGTGTGGGGGAACAACAACAAGATTAGCCACATTTTGACATCTGCTACCGAGTGGTCTCGTCTCAGCTTATCCCTTGTTCAAGACTCATTGAGTCAGCACATATTATTACCGTTTGCCCATGTGTCGCTGGAGTTGGTGTGGAATTCATCTCGCAAGCACCTAGCCTCATACTCGACATTCAAAATGAATGCTTCGAGGATCCGAGCAGCCCAACTTCCACAGCATCCCGAGCCAGTCGTTCGCCGACGGGGCAGAAAGCTCCGGGCTTCTATCGCCTGTGACGTCTGCAGGACTCGCAAGGTGAGGTGTAGCGTTGCAAGTGATGGGCCACCCTGCACCAACTGTCGGCTCGACAGTATCGAGTGCACCATCTCCACTGAGAACAAACCGAGGTAAGCATTCGTCCTGCGGGCTTGGCCCCATCCGAGCTTGACGAATCCTTGGCGTCCAATTGACTGTTTTCATAGGAAGAAACCCTCTGCTACGACGTCATTGCCTAGGTATAGCAGCAGTCGCCGCTCCATCAATGTTTCCTTGCCCCGTCCACTCGCGCCGACGCCCTCGATTCCACCTCTAGTCCCTCTAGACAATGAGATAGTGGACCCAGGGCCTTTCACCAACTACCAGCCTGCTTCTCCTGTTCTGGATATCCAGACATCTGGTGGAACCCCTGTTCAAGCGGAGGCTCAAAGTAGCGACTCCCAACAATACCAAGATGCGACTGACGCGTCGGTGAGGGCGCACCTGACCGAATGGCAACCAGCAAGCAGAGTTGGCTGGAAAACATACGACTTCTCCAATCTTCCAGATTATATCGAACCCATCACCACCCCCTTATCTCATGCAACCGTCCAGTTCCTTGCAGCAAGCGAAGCATTTTGCTTCACAGCTAGTGATACTACTAGATCGGCCCTCGTGAATGGCTTCATCCGCGCAGTGTACCCTATATACCCCATATTCGAACTAGAAGACTTGACGCAGCTTGCTTCCGAAACTCCGGTAGGGGCACTCAGAACCCGATTCAGTATTCTATCATTCCAAGCCATGCTTTTTGCCGCCATTCCCGTAAGCTGACCTACTACATGCAAAGCTGTCTTCTCTTCAAGCTGACTCCAATCGCTAGTTTGTCGACGATTCTACATGCCAAGGACTGGGCTTTGAATCACACCTAGAAGCCCGTGCTTCACTCTACAGACGCGCCAAGGCCCTCTATGATGCTGACGTCGACGATGATGCTGCCAAAATCGCCCAAGCCCTGATACTGCTCTCCCTCTGGAACGAGGGCGGGCGGGTTGAAAGAGACGCTTGGTACTGGACCAACTGTCTCGCCTCTTTGATCGAGAGGACAGAGCCCTGGAGAAACTTGGGCCGGTCATCCACCGCGATCATGCCACCCATGCTGTGGTGGAGCTGTCTTGCTCGAGAGACGCATGTTGCTCTGGCTGTTCAGCGTCCACCGAGGTTGTATAGACTGCACAAATATGTTCCCATTGAAAACTTACACGAAATCGCAACTGGGCAGCAGCCGAATTCGAGGGGGTGCAAGGACCTTCCGATGACCCCCGTTTGCTGTTTGACTCTGACCGCTCGACTCGCAACCACCACTGCACGCATACTCCAAAACGACTTTTCCGATACACCATGTAGTTCTGACTTCGTTGATACAATTTTCCAGTCCTGCGAGCAAGACTTAGCTTCATGGTCTACTGCCTTCTCACATACATTCCCGGCTGCAACACAGAAGCACCATAGGTTACGTCCTGAGACTGGGCCATTCCTCGTCGTGTCGATATTGCTTCATGATGCCGCCATCAACGCATTGTATCTTCAACGGGTTCTTCAGGCACGTCAGTCTAAGGGAGATCACACCTCTGACGTTGGTCAATATACTAAAACGATGAGACGAGCCGCAATTCGCACGTCTGTCGTCATCAACGAAGCTCTCGAATCGGAGTGGGTAGAGAGCATACCCACGCAGTTGTGAGTTTCTTATAATGCTCATCTGAGATTTATGACATAACAATTGGAGCTGACATGGGTCCAGTTTCACAGCTGTTTTACCTGCAATTCCGGTTCATATTGTAGGGTTAAGCTCCCCCAAGAAGGACGTGTCGATGGTTAGTCTTCGCTGCCTCGGAACATGCTTGAGATTTCTCGGCCGAGCGCAATCGAGGTTTGGCTTGGCGCGGCACTTACAACGAGACATTATCAATGCTTTATCGCGAATGAAGATTTCGCCGTACTACGACGATAGCTCGGTGAGCGGATCGAGCCCTAGCATAATTGCTGGACGCGCCAGTTCTTCCGAAGGATCCATAGATGGTACCCCGCCAGTACTAGAAAAGGCCTCCAAACTGTTCCTGGATATGGGCGATCCGTTCAATGACGCCTCCTGGGAACAGTCCGGGCGGATGCCACATGAGACTGAAAATGCTTCCAGTAGGTCCCCTGACGATTTGATGCAGGAAACGCTTTTCACAGACCTGCTCGATGAAGGTGATGGCACTACAGTCGATGGTTTATGGCATGGTTATGAAACTGATTACTTCGCTGTAGATAACGTGAGTAACACGATGCCACAGGAGTTGCAAGGTTGGCTTGAAGACGTACATGTAAACTAGCTCGACTGTTTTCAAATGCCATAATCCTTTTGGAGGGGACTCGACTCTTAAAAAGGGTCAAAACAGGTGAATGCTTGTGGGTTCATGATTCTGTGAACGAAATCCGATTGGCTGGCTCGGATCAACCAATCATATTTGGTACCTCGGTTGCAGTGTGCACTGAGGCCCAGCCATCACCTCTAACTGCACGATGCTCACAGCATCCAAGGTGTATAAACTTAAGCGCTCGTGCCTGATATCCATTTCCCAGGTATTCGGGTATCTGTTGGTTCTTGTCCCGCCTTTGTTTGCTTTACTTCGGGTGTCACTTCGCGCAATGGCTAAATCCCCCACAAGCGTTCCAACCCAGGAACTAAACTGGGAACCCGATACCGCACTACAACCTGTTGCGTCAAAAGAACTGCGGGTATGTCGAGCGCGTGAAGCAGTTAAGATTGAACTCACGCGTCCCGAAAACCGCAACGCGTTGACCACGTCGATAACGAAGGAACTCGGAAACCTGTACCGACAGGTCGCGCAGGACACATCTGTCTCCAGGATCTATCTCACAGGACAAGGACCCGTTTTCTGCGCGGGAATGCATTTGGGTGCGTCCGAATCAACTGCAAACTTCACCCAGGACAAACACCTCGCCGAATTAGAGGAGTTCAGTGGTCTTCTCAGTGCCATCGAGAACGCGCCACAAGTTACCATTGCGCTGATCAACGGACCATGCTATGGCGGTGGAAATGGCCTCGCGTTTGCCAACGATATCCGCATTAGCACGCGAGACGCAACATTCAATCTAACAGAAGTTCGGATCGGACTTTCACCATGTGCTATATCTCCCTGTCTGGCACGAGAATGGGGCATCCCGTTATTCCGATCAGCCATGTTGACCGGCCGTCCAGTTACCACGGCTCAACTCCATGGTCTCGGTGCGATATATGATATTGCAGATGACAACGAACAACTTCAAGGAAGATTACTTCATGAATTGGAGAGCACATTGCGGTTATGCGCGCCGCGGGCTTCTGCCGTGTGCAAGGAACTAGCCAAGGCTGCGTGGTCAAGTCCAGGGGGGCCCGCGCAAGATGAGTTGATCAAGAGTCGATATGTTGAGATGATGGCTCCTTCAGATGAGGCTAGATATGGTATTGGAAGATTTAGAAAAGGATTTCGAAAGGTTGACTGGGCGATCATGGAAAAAGGAACCGGAAATAGAGATTCACATCTTTAGCTCATGTCAGACAGTGTCACGCGACGGAGAAGCTCGACCAGCCCACCCGAAGTTAATTGGAAGAAAAGTGCATGTGACCCTTCTTGTGTGTCGTTAATATCATACTCCTGGGTGCTATTCTAGTATTTCATAGACTGAAATGAGATACTGTCAGCTTTCTATGAATCTTCAAAGCCAGTTCTAGATCCGGGCTTTATCCCTCCTTGCTTTCTTCTGTTCCTGTTCTTTGGCGAAAACAATGATTCCGTCTTGACATTCTTGGTGAGACAGCCGTTCCACCAAACACTCGCATTCTCTGGCATTGGCAGCCAACAGTTCCGCCGTCCGGTTATCGTTGAGCAGTTTCTTAGACGCAGCGAGCGCCACCGGAGGATATCCAGCAATCCTCTCTGCCACCTCAAGGACCTCTGTCATGAATGATTCTGTTGATGGGGCTGGGATAATCTTGGAAATCAAGCCGGCCGTCGACAGCTCGGTTGCCGTCATACGGTCGCCTGCCAAAAGCAAAGCCGCTGCTTTCTGATGGCCGATGACAAGGGGGAATGCAACACTCGAGCAGCCCTCCGGACACAACGCCCACTTGCTGAAGGGCGTGAAGAAGTAGGCATCGGGGACAGAGTAGACAAGGTCGTACAGTGCAAGGCAAGTCGTTCCATAGCCCACGGCCGGGCCGTTGACAGCGGCGATCAACACCTTGGGACACTTGATCAAGGTTTCGTTTATGTCCTTGAAGGTCTGTAAGGTTTCAGATAGATCGAAATCGCCGCTGTACTGCGCCATGTTTTTCCCTACGAGAATTCGGTGAGTAATCTTTCTTTGCCTGTCTCTTGGGTTTGTCCGGGCTTACCCGTGGTGAAAAATTTGCCCGTTCCTGTTTGAACGATGACACGAACGGCAGGGTTTTGAACGGCCCATTTTGTTGCTTCTAACAGTGCCTGCGAGTAGCAATGAGAGGTTAGCCAGACATCACGAGCAGTCGTAACAGAAGAACAAAACATCATCTTCTTGAGCACTCGCCTTCAACATGTGATGGCTCAGCGAATTTCCCGTCTCAGGGTGGTTGTAGGCAAGGACAGCCACTGCACCGACCAGGGTTACGCGGAAATTAGGGAACTGCGGCGTTGAGTTGGACATGATGGCTCTTCGTGACCCCTATCCAGTACCATATAAATAACGTTTGCTTGCTTGTAAGGAGAAGTTGAGAAATAACCAATGTTTCGTTGGAGGCACTGTGCCAAATATGGGGGATGTCAACTATCGCACTAAAAAGGTGTCAAGATGTCAAAGATTCTAGTTTATATGATGGAAATCCACTACAATGCCCAGCATGTCGAAATGAGCCAATCGGGACCTTCTTTCACGGACGAAATCAGGCCAGATTGGCGGGGAGTCCAAAGTCCCAACTGCCTCAGTTGATACCCCGCGCCTCGCAAGCCTCGGAAGCGCATGGTATTGGATGCATTCAAGCATGATAAGCACTAAGATGGAATGGCGCATTTCATCATGCGGCCTTACCGAGGTCGCTCGCAGCAATCACACTTCGACATTCATCAGCCTCGTTGGCCTCTAGAAACGACGACGTAGCAGGTCCTGCTGAGGAACCTGATTGCTCGCACAGGACGTCCTCGGCTCTGTTCCGACGGCGGTGGAATCATGGCACAGCCCACATCAGTGCAGGAGCCTGTCGAAGCGGCTGGTAGTGAAAGAGCAGCAGCCTACTTCAAGTTTGACACGAGGCTGGATTACTATATGAAACTTGCCGAGGAGCCCAGCGTATTGGATGGGACTGGATACCCCAAACGCGACCCGCTGCGGGACAGTGGTAGGTCACAAGATGCTGATATGCTGGATACTGGTACTATTGCCAGTCCGGATGTCCTAACACCTGGGTCGTCCGAGTCTCTTCCCGGTGCTTCTGCCCATGCCGGCTCACGGCCTTACTCGGTTCCTTTTGGCTCTCCCGGACAACCACCTTCTGGCCCGGTAATTTCGAGATGGACCAGCCGAGCCGGCGCATTTCAGGTCACGCCTGATGGTCGGAGAAGCTATTTTGGACCAACCAGCTATCTCCACTTCTTCCCTAGTTCATCCATGCTATGGGACCCAATTCTGAGGAGAAGAGGGAGGGATCCCGGCGTCAACAAATTGTTGTTGGCCCCAGAGTACCGTGCGCTTGACGACCAGCTGGTAGATGCATTTTTCACCTATGATAACCTGTTTCTCGACGCCTTCGATAAGAGCGTCTACCTGCGCGACAAGGCCCGTTTTGAAGCTGGACAAGATGCTTTTCTCTATTCTCACGCTCTCGGCTATGCCATGTAAGTTGCTGAACAACCCAACTTAGCTTCCCCATGAACCGTTCCATGATAGTCCGGCTGACCCTGTCACCGCGACAGACTTGCAGTCGGTCTATTGTATACGCGCGAAACAGACTCCATGTCCTTACCCGATGGTTCAAAAGAGGATTTTGCCTCCCAAGCGCGGCGTTTGCTTCATGCTGAGCTCGAAGCGCCGTCGGTCAGTACTATTCTGACACTCATTGTTCTCTGCTCGCTCAGCGCAGCGGAAGCACTCGACGACCAAGGTAAATAGCCAACATGTCGCAAAATTGTGAGAAGGGCCAACTAATGCATCAAGTCAGGGTGGTTTTACTCAGGCGAGTAGCCCGCCGTCATGATTGGTCGACGCCCATTGACCCATCTTGCAGGAACCGCACTTCGACTCATACCCGCTCTTGGTTTGGATCGAAATGACGGACTGTCACATCCAATGGAGGATAAGAGTACACTGCGGACGTTGCAACGGAGTATAGTCGCAGGCGCAACATGTCTTGACACGTAAGGCAGAGTGTCACAGACCATCTATCAACCCAGGTACTAACAACAGACCACAACAGCATCTGGCATAGTTGGTGTGGCAGGTCAACGCCCGGCTTGGCCTCCTTTCCAAGCCTCCAATCCGAGGACGAAAACTCCCACCACACTAGAGAACCCAGTTGCGCCGCGGCATCAAGCTTTATAGCTCTAGGTTTCATCCATCGTGACATGCTTTGGCAATCGTGAATTTCATCCCACCCCAAGCGATGGAGGCCAGTTCGACTAACCCTATAATAGAGCACAAGAAGAACCAAAATTCGACCAGGTATGGGCTGCAATGGAGCAGTGGACAACGGCAATTTTGTCTTCTAGACTTGATGAACAAGCGGAACGCCGAATCTCGGCCCTTACCTTACAGTCGCTGTAAGTCTCTTTCTCTCCCCATATTCTCCAAGCCGCTCGAGCTCTTTGGCCCGAGTATTCCATTCTCCCATCGACAGTTCAAACCTTTTGCTGCAACTAGACCTTGGTACTAATAATCCCTCCTCCCTAGAATGCATTTCCACGGCATGCACATCCAGCTCCACCAGCTGCAACCAAACGCAACCACCGCAACGCTTTCCTCTTCTGCGGGAATTTGTGAATATTCACTTGGCAAGTGCATCTACTCTGGTAATGAAATTTCACACCTGCAGCAACTTTTTCGCAAGCGGCACGGCCTTGGGCGTCTCCATCCATTGTCGATTCATCCCATGCTGGCGGCGAGCCTGATCCACGTACAGAGCTTTGCCAAATCGCCAGTCTCATCGGGAGAAAGCAAGCAAGCTCGACAAAATGTTCTCCGGTCGATTCAAATCTTTGGGGAAGTCGCCGAGACAATGAATGCTGGCTCTAGGGCCTTGGAAATCGTCATTGCGGCGCAGCGCGAGTGGTCAAAGTAGGTGTTAACTCATGTTGACGGAAGAGATGAATATCCGAGTTGGCAGGCCGAGGTATCATGGATGTTATTTGGAGAGTTCAGTTCTAGTGACGAGGGATGTGTTCGCTATCATCCCTTAAGGAAGGATGACAGGAACCTTCTTGCCTAAATTGATGCTCTATAGCTCGCTTAGTGACTGTTCACGTCCCAATCTTTCGCGCCTACATCCTTTGCCCCTCCTCAAGCGTCGACATATTTCCTTCTACAACGTAGGGAATTCGCCATTTACAGGACCAGGATCACGCCGCAATTGGGCAACAGGCAGCCAAGTGATTCCGGTGAATGTTTTGCCTGTTTCGTCAGTGCTAACAAAGCTTTAGTATAAAAACCGGGTGGGGACGCGTCCAAGTCCCTTTGCAAGACGATGATAAAGCTGTAGATAAGGCGCAGCGCCAATCCTGTTGTGAAACCGCCACCTCCGATGAGCAGAGTCGAAGCTGGGCACAAGAGAGACGACTGCAAAGCAACAAAGTCCATTCGATTCGTACGGCGGACGGGTTGACCCCAGTTCATGCTGATTTGACCCCCGCCTTTGCATGATGGTAGCGCAAATGAGCGGCAACATGCGCCTAATCGAGAAGATGGAAGCGACGGTATCTCCACCTTCGGGTGCACGGCTAGAGCCGGGCTCCGTCAAGCGAGCTGGGGAGGGATTTAAGGCGACGGTTGGTCGGAACCCTGTATCTGTACTCTAATCTTATGTTTACCAAACTGAATGGCAGTCGAGAAGTCATGTTCCCCCTTGGTGTTGTTTGCTGTGAGGATTGGTGTGGTATCATGAGGTGCAGCCGATCGCATCATGGCAATGTTGTTGGCTAGTCCCCTCCACACCACCTCGCCAAGCTCCCGATCGATCTCATAAACGCCAACTTAGATGCTGCAGGAGGAAGAATCAGGCACGAACCGTCTAAACGACCCGAGTCCAACGCCTACTTAATCATTAAGCTACTACTACGTACAGGGGAGTCCCACCTTCACAACCAATAGCAGGAGGACCGGTCCGTAGCAGACCAACTAGACAATCCTTCGTCCCCTTGAGGCAGCTCTGCTCCGCATGAATCCCGCCATCGCCTTCAGGTACGGCAAAGTAACATTATTTGGTGCAGCACGCATGTTCGTCAAGACTAGCCGCAGACTAAGCCAGAAAGTCAGCCGACATGTCGTTGACCTACCTAAACAGGCAAAATGTTTAGACATGCTGGGAATACGGGCCATCTCTTGCCCGTCCGGACGCGCCGGGAGTGGAGATGTTAGTGTTAGTCCCAATGCTGAGTCCAGGCCATGTTAAATACTCGCCGTCCTGCTGCTTGATGCTTCCTCATCCCCTTAAGCGAAAGTCAATTCTCAAGACTGAGACCTTCATCATGGCCTACGGATCGTTGCTCCTCTGCGTGGGCGTCCTCACGGCGGCCCTGCTGCCCACGGCTGCAGCCGTCAAGCCGGCCGACGTCGTCTTCCATAATGGCAGCATCTACACCATGGACTGCGACAACACCAAAGTCGGCGGCCTAGCCATCCGCAACGGCGCCGTCGCCTTTACCGGGTCGTCGAAGCGGGCCAAGGCCTACATCGGCAAGAAGACCAAGGTCGTCGACCTCGAGGGCCGCATGGCCATGCCGGGGCTGGTCGACTCGCACATGCACGTCCTCTCGGGGGGCTTGTTCCTGCTCAAGTGCGACCTGAGCTACCAGTCGCTGCCGATTGCCGATGTTCTGGAGCACATCCAAGGGTGTATTGATGGCGAGACGGGCAAGACGGATGACGACTGGGTCGAGGTGGTCAACATGGACTACCCCGGCCTCGTCGACCGCAGCGGCAACGTCGGCAAGCTGCAGCTCGACACGCTCGACACGAAGCGGCCCGTCATCATCCGCTCCAGCGACTACCACACCGTCGTGGCCAACTCGCGCGCCCTGGAGCTGTCCGACATTACAGCCGCTACACCGGACCCGGCCGACGGCAAGATTGTCCGGCTGGCGGGAAGCCAAGAGCCGTCGGGCGTGCTGCAGGACGGCGGGTACAACTTGCTCTCCGGGCCGCCAGACCCGTCCGACGCCGAGAACCTCGACGCCGGCCGTGCCGCTCTGAAACTCCTCCGCGAAGCCGGCATCACCACCTTCCAGGACGCGGCTGCCGGCGCGGGCCACCAGACCATCTTCAAGGCGCTCAAGGACGAGGGCAGCCTCAGCGCGCGCGCCTACTTCGACTACCGCATCGAGGCGCCCAGCTCTGTGTCCGGCGTCAAGGCGCTCGTGTCTGAAGTCGTCTCGACGCTGGCGGGTCTGCACGACAAGAAGAAGCTGGGCCCCAAGCCGACGCTCAAGTGGCAGGCCGTCAAGGCCTTCATCGACGGCGTCATCACGTACCCGTCCAACACGGCCGCCCTCATCGAGCCGTACTTTGCGCCCGTCAACGGCTCCGACGAGTGGGCGCCGGATCCGGACTCCCTGAACGACCCGTACTGGAAGCCCGCGGTGCTCACCAAGACGCTCGAGCTGCTGTTTCTCGCGGGCATCGACGCGCAGCTGCATGTCGACGGCGACCTGGCGGTGCGCGTCGCCCTCAACGCCGCCGAGTCGTTCCGCAAGAAGCACCCGGGGCATAAGTTCAAGCTTGGGCTTGCGCACGATGAGTTGACGCATGAGAAGGACTGGCCGCGCTTCGCCAAGCTCGAGGTCGATCCCATCGTCAGCTACCAGTGGTCGCAGCTCAGCTCCTTCTACATCCCCAGCACGTTCAAAGCCATGGGCGACGACCGTCTGGACAATCTGCAGTCCTGGGCGCAGTTTGAAAAGGCTGGCCGGCCTCTTGTGTATGGCAGTGACTGGCCTGTGAGTATCCTATATCCCCTTGATGCTGGTCTTCATTTGCTAACAGTGACTTGCTGCAGATCGACCCTCTGGACGAATTCCTCGCGCTCAAAGTCGCCGTCACCCGCTCTGGCGACCCTACAAACCCCAACTCGCCAGCCTCCCAAGGCCCTCCCTTCGACGCCGTCTTCCCCACGGGCAGCGGCATCTCACGCAAGTCCGCCCTGCGCTCCATCACCATCAACGGCGCGCGCTTCCTCCGCGCAGACGCACACATCGGCTCGCTCGAGACGGGCAAGCTGGCCGACATCATCGTCCTTGACAAGAACTTCTTCAAGGTGCCGGCCGAGGAGCTGGGCCGCCAGACGGTGCTGCTGACCATGGTCGGTGGCGAGGTCGTCTACGTCGCCGACGGCCACGACTTTGGCGTCGATCCCAAGTTCCCCAACGACGATGCGAGTAGCAAGAGGCTTGCTCGCCGCACCGTCGGAGGGTTTGCCGCCAAGGAACTGTCGCACGAGGCCAGGACCAGCGCGGCTAAGCTGAGGAAGCGAGGGACCTGTGTGCACAAGCACTGATGAGGCTCTGTAATACTTTGTGCACCTGTAGACTACTCCATAGACAGGAACAAGCAGTTCTGCTTGCGACCCTCAATCGAGAATACGACATCGAAATCGACGTGTCTGATGCCTTCGTGGCCTGTTCCGTTAGAGAACCAAATCCGGCAGCCCCTGCATGAACCATACAAACTCTAAGTTGCGTGCCGCAAGCCTCTTCACAAGGCGATCCCTGAGGGTAATCATGGGGCTTTCAATTTTCCAAGAACAGATTGGCCTTCCATCGGCGTATATTAAAACATGACCTCAATAACTGCCATCAACCGATGTAAACGTGCATCTTCGATTGCCTTTCCCGTCGTTCCGGTGTATCCCAAGAACACGGAACGGCACACTCAGCTTCAACGCCTTGAAGCGGTTGCGCCCTGAATGAAACCCAGCGGCGTTGTTAGTCCCAAGCCCCCAATCAAACCATTACAGGGCTGTCAATATATCCGGGTCCAGTAGGCCCGGAACGAGAATCCCGTCAATCCCGCTGGCCTGCTAGCGGCACTACCAAACTTACTTGGCCTTGTTATCTCACGCTATTCTCGTGTTGCACGAAGAGTTGTCCAGCCTCGACGCACGATCGACGTCTCGATCTCCGGGGCAAGGCCGGAGGCATCGAGACATGTAAGCTTATTTCTTGTAAACCCCCATCAAGCACATGCAGTCAACCAGAGCAACCTGCAACGCCTGTGGTAAGCCTCACGGAACCATCCGCGCCTCTCAACCGACTGGCTCTCAGCATTACTCCACTGGCGTTGCCACGCGCCATCTAGAGCGGTCCTGAAAACCTCGCGGAATGTCCCTGTAGAAATACCGCGTCTCGCCCCCTCAACGGATGGATGCGAGCTGGCTGACGAGGAATGTGGCACCCGCACAGACACACATTCCCACGCCGTCTTCCCACCCCATTCTCACGCTTGGTTCTCGTCTCGTTCTCCCGTCGTTGTTTCCAAACATTGTTTAACAGACGATCAACCCTGACGACAGATGCGCGTTTCTCCACCTCCATGGCCACTCGTGCTAGAGACCGGTTGACCATCAACCAATATCCATCACCGTCATGTCGCTAAGCCCTTCCGGCCCAGCTGTGCTGGTGAGTGCTCCGTCGATCCCCGACCT
The DNA here is from genome assembly GCA_020744375.1 of Dactylonectria estremocensis. Taxonomy (NCBI): domain Eukaryota; kingdom Fungi; phylum Ascomycota; class Sordariomycetes; order Hypocreales; family Nectriaceae; genus Dactylonectria; species Dactylonectria estremocensis. The sequence goes on along the minus strand of JAGMUU010000014.1, from coordinate 496,853 downwards.
CTAAACGCCGTCTTGGTTGCCGCTGTCTCCACAGCTGAGGATGCTGGCATTCTCCATCGCGCGCGCGAGACTCATCTTCTTCTCCAGGCCGTCATCTACACTCTCATCGGCATTGCCGCAGCCCTCGTGGCTGCTCGCATCTATCTCCGGTTGAAGCTCCAGCGAAGGAGGCTCCAGGCCTCGGACCTGTGGATGATCGCAGCATGGTGCGCTGCCTTTACCACTTCCACGTTCGACATTGTCATCTACGTCAACGGGATTCTAAGAGCAGACCTCAACTATACACTGGTCAACTATACCGGCTCTCTTGAAAAGTTGGAATACCTGTTGCGGGTAAAACACTCTGCCATCTCTTCCACGCCCCCGTCTCCATCATCATGTGCTAATCATACTCCCGGATCAAGATCATGCGGGCCGGCCTCATACCCTACCTCACCACCTTTTACCTCTGCAAAGCCTCTCTACTTGCCGTCTACTTGCAGTTGTTTCCCTTCTTTATGACGAAGCGCAGGATCGCGCTCTGGGTGGCGATTGCATACTGCGCTGCTGCATACATAGTGACAATGTGCTTGGTATTGTTCCTATGTTTTCCTATCGACAGAAACTGGTGGGTCACGATGCTTCTTCGGATTGAGCTCTGAACGCTGCTGTCTAACCAATCTTTCAAAGGGCTGTTATCGATGCGGAGCGCTATTGTGACGTTGATAACATAGTCATCGTCTTCCAGGTTGCCTGGGCGCTGCACTTCTTTGGCAGCCTCGTGCGTAAGTGCCTTTTTTGCATCACTATTCCTCAACTTGAAATATACTATATAAAACATATGAATCTGACCCTCACACTTCCAGTCTTCTGCCTACCCTTCTTGATCCTCTACAAGTTAAACATGACGAAGCATATGAAGGTCGCCGTCTACAGTGTCTTTCTCCTCGGTCTTATCGATATTGCCTTCTCCCTGACGCGCTTCCTCACAATCCAGTTGGGCAACGAGGGCTCCTTTCGATCCATTACACTCATCGGTTAGTTTTCGATACCGCCGCTGGAAACATGACCACCCGTGTGAAGAACGATCTGACAACTAAATGTATCCAGAACTATGGAGCGCGTTAGATGCCTACATCGGTCTGATTGTGGCCTGTCTCCCCTCTCTGCGGCCCTATCTCCGTCACGACCCCGGCAAAGCATTCCAAGCAAGCTCTGAGGAGTCTGGACAGCAACCCACATCCCCCAAACCTCGCCGGCTTGGCCAGCGCGGATTCGAAGAGATGGATGATGAGACGTCCTTTCCCAGCGGCAACTACCGCAGCGAAGGTGCGCAGCGCGGTCGTCGAGAATCGGATTCGCCTGATATCGTCATCAACAGCACGTGGAACTCTGGTAAACGGAGTAATGGGAGTATTAGAAGCGACGTCGAGCTTGTGGATATTAACGCGAGGGTGTCGGTAGGAGACCAGGTACATTTGAGATGAACAAAAGCGCCCTTGCACAGATTGTGATATTGTCAAGCTACAATAAATACTACAACAAATCTTAATTCCCAAACACGTCGAGAGAATGCTTAGCAAACCACGCCATGCCCTCCGCACGCCAGTCGTCCGTCTCAACAGAGCTGCCGTCCAGATCAAAGACGACACCCTTTCCAGATTTTCCCTTGGATATGTCATAGACCGGCCACTTGGACTTGTTAGAGTATCGATGGCCCCCTTTGCCGTTCGGATCAAGGCCAGTCACGAAGTTGACCCACGCTGTCGACATGGTCTTGGAGAGGGCCCTAGCCTTGGCAGGATATGTTCCTGTACCGCCGAATGGATTTGTGGCGTATCCGTCACCGTTGAGGTTGTGGAAGACAAAGGCAACCTAGATAGGTATAATTAGCGCAAGTCTCTATCAACACCTCGCATACTACACGCACCTCCTGGAAATGTGTCGCGCCAATGGGCTCGCTGACCCCGTTGACGGTGACATCGAAGCGATAGACGTAACTTGGCACTCCGCGCTTCGCCCAAGCAATGGTAGACCGCCGTCGCTGGTACGCCATCATGTAATCGCCGAACAGCGCAGCCGTGCGTCGATACTGAAGCCCAAACGCCTGCGCATACGTGTCATTGGCCTCGATAACATGCGGCCACGTCTTCAGCGACGGAACGCCAACCGTTTGGTCGTCGGGATACGCCTCCATCAGCTCGTCGATGAGCTCGTCGGTCGACTTCCCAGCGCTGCGCTCCACGTTGGCGGGGAGAATAGCAGCGATGGCGTCTCTCATCTCTTCGTCGGTATTGACGCCACCGCCGTTGGGTCCCTTGCCCTGGCCAAAGGCAGTGCCCTCGTCGGAGTTTGCACCGACAAGCAGCGGGATCTTGGGGAAGCGACCCTTGTTGATCTGGTTGGTGGGGTAGTCGGCGATGAAGTCGTGGTCCAAAACGGGCGGCCATGGGGAGACGCTGCTGACGTTGAGGGCGTAGTTGATTTCTTCAAAGGGGGCTTCGCGGAGGCAGGCCAGAGCGTTTCCGGAGCCAACCAATGAAGCACAGGATGTTACATTGCCTACTAAGGCGTTGTACGTTGCCTGTTGATACTCGGTGGCGTTGAAACCTCCAGGGTATCTTCCTAGAGCGCCGCCGAAGCCAGACTCGGCCATGGCTGCCCGGAAAAGCCCGTCGTCACGTCCTAAAATGGCAATGTTAACAAGTATACAAAGATTAGAGCAAGTCTCTTACCATTGTATGCGAATACTTGAGCCGACACGCTCTCAGCGCCAGAGCTCTCACCAAAGATGGTCACCTTCCTAGGAGAGCCGCCGAAGCTGCGAATGTTCTCATTAATCCAGCGGAGAGCAAGCCGTTGGTCACGGAACCCGTTGTTGGTAACGCCTGCATCTGATGCCTCGTCGCCGCTTAGGAATCCAAACGCAGATAGGCGGTAGTTGATGCTCACACCAATCATAGGCGTGCCCATCTCCACGCTGCGGTCGACAATATAGGACAGATTATATCGGCGATCGCCAGAGCCGCCCATGAAGAGGCCGCCTCCGTGGATCCAGACAGCGACTGGGAGACCGGTCGTGGACTTGATTCCAGCGGGACGGACGACGTTGAGATAGAGACAGTCTTCGGACTGTTCATATCCGATTTGATCACCGCCATAGCCGTAGCAGTGTGGCGGGTACTCGGTAGCTTGGTGTACGCCCTTCCAAGATGAATCCAGGCTCTCAGCCAGAGCAAATCGCTCCGGTGGCTTGATTGAGGTCAGCTATATCCGTAAGAAGCATAGTGAAGTTTCTTACCTGCGCGTAGGGCATGCCCAAGAAGTAGTCTTGGTCATACTTGGCACTATAAGTACCGGAGTATGTACCATTTTTGACAGACACTTTAGGTGCCGAGTGTCCAGACGCTGCTACCGAGCCGAAGAGGCCCAGTCCGAACAGGACAATCTTGGAAACTGACGCCATCGCTTAGCTAGGAACAAGCGATACTGCTAGACCAAGCTGTCACGAGTTGCGCCATCCCTTTGAACTTCATAGATTCAATATATAATTACTCGAAAAACTCACCATATACCGTCCCACCTATACTCGACCGCTGCTCGGGCATATTTTCGGTCCTTTTGACGGCGCAGGACCTCCCAGCGATCCACCATCTGCCAGGTCTCGTGGCCTAAGAAGACAAACGGTGCCGGGGACGCTTGGGAATCCCGAGCGCTTCCCCATATTCTCCGCATGCAATGTAACCTCCGCCCCCCCGCTCACCCCATATCTTCGGGCCTATTTGACAGCGACAATGGGATAACCATCTCCGAGTTCCAGGTTGCGGGTGAATAGAGGGATAGGCAAACCAGGTTTCCATCTAACCTCGGCGGCTAGGCCTAGTAGGACGAGAGGGGTTCGTTGGTTTGCCCCGCGTCAGAGGAGGCGATGGTCGAGTATCCTCCGAGCAACACGTGTGATCTGCATTGTTAACCGGTTGAAGTGCCGGGAACAAGTGTTGGTGAAGTTCTAAAGTGGCATGTCGTACCGCATTTCCGGGCCTACTACGTATATGGGGACGGGGCCGACCATGGACCAAGGAAAAAGAACACAACGAATCAAGCATGCTATTCGTACGATGGGGAACTATTACTGTTTCTGGTGCAATCATTAGAATCTGGAGCCTTTCTCGTTACCGTTTTATAAAGCTCTTGGTTATGACTAGCAGCCAACCCCTGCGTTTTTTTACTCGTTCGTAATAGGCATCTGTAACCACTTAGACAAGGTCCCGAGCGCGGAATAGAAGACGGTGCGAAGAGTAGTGCGCAAAGGACAAACACACTGTCACAAAGCCCATGTCCCATGCTTCACTCCAGTCTAACCCATGTTGCTTTAACCCCTGCCGCTTCTCCATCCTGCATCTCCCCACAACTTCCGTCCCCATCATCAACCTATCCACCTTATCAACCCCCTCTCACCTTCTCACAACCACTGCCCCATCTCAAAAACGACCCCGCCCATCATCCGGTGATTCATGCCTGAGGACCTGGGCCATCTGGGCAGCGGAGCGCCTCGGCAGAGACGCTTTGCTCCCAGGTCCAGGGTAGGCTGCGTGACTTGCCGGCAACGGAGGAAACGCTGCGAGGGGGACGTTGGACAGGGCGAGTGCGGTGCCTGTCGACGGCTGAATCTGGAGTGCGTGTGGGCTGGGAAAGTACAGGTTTCGGATGCGGATTCTGCTAGTTCTGGTACTCCGTCTTGTTGGGCGTTGCAGGGGACAGCGACGGCGGCGACGAGGTTATCGCGGAGGTCAGTGACATCAAAGGAGACGACAACTAGAAGACCATCAACAAGGTCATCAACGAGGTCACTAACCAAGCAAACTATCCCCCCTGTAACCCCTGACGACGCCCAACCACCACCAAGTCCATCACCATCAGCACTAGGACACATTGAATTGAACGATGCCGACCAGCGCATCATCATGTCCTACTACATCCACTCCTTCGTCCCCAACATCTCCGTCGCCGCCATTCCAAACAACTTCCTCACCTCCGTCTACGTCCCCATGGCCTTCCACTGCGAAGCCGTTAGAGACGGCCTCCTCGCCTGCGCGTCGGCCCACCTATCCCAGGCGGCCTCTGACTCGACCCGCCAGGCCCGCCTTCTGGAGCTCTCATCGCGTTACCAGATGAAGTGCCACAAGTTCCTGCAGGACAGGCTCTTGGCCTCGGGGCACCTACAGCGCGACGTGCTAGAGTCCATCGCAATCATCATGATGCTGGTCGGGCTGGAGGTTCAAAACGGCACTCGGACTTCGACCTGGATCGATCAGCTGAATTGTATTCGCAACATTGTCCGACAACGCGGGGGGAGAACTGCATTCTGTCGCAGCTCTTGGGAGGCGGACTGCCTGTATCAGCACTTTCTCTACCATGACGTGATGAGTCTCGTGATGGAAGGAGTTTCAGGACAGGAGACGGAGTATGACCACGACCCGGACGAGCATGTCATGTCGCCTCCGTCAAGCCTCCCAACCGAGACACATATGCCCTGGGAAAAGTTTCTTTCCGGGGACGACGGCGAGGCATCATCATCTGAGATTGCCTTCAACACTTCTCGAGACATATTCGACTCGGTTCACCCCCTTCTCGGCGTATCTGCGCACCTGTTCCTCGCCTTCCAGAAAATCAGACAGGTTAAACACATCGACCAAACAACCGAGCCTAACCTCTTGTTCCTCGACCTCGAGCATACGATATCGACCATGCAGTTCTGCCCAAATCCGACTATAGAGGAAAGTTTGCATCTTGACGCAGGCAGGCGTCTCGATCTCCTTGTCCTCGCCGAAACGATGCGTCTTGTGGCACTCATGATGCTCTATCGTCGCTCCTCAGCCCATGCCCATCATCTTCCAATCCTCGCGCGGCGCCTTCTCGATCTGGCCGACAGCATACCGTCCGGAAGTCCAGTGGAAGTCGGACTGACGTGCCCGCTCTTTCTTGCCGGAGCCCAGCTGAGCTCGGAGGCTGACATCGTCCAGTGTGCGACAAGGCTGTTCAACATTCGCCAGAGGGTCAAGGTGATGAACATTCTGTCGGCTGAAAAAGTCTTGGAAGAGGTTTGGAGGGAGAGACTGAATGGGGGGATTCTTTGGGACTGGGAGTATGTGCTTCGGAAGCGGCAGTGGGTGATTAATTTGGCCTGAAGTCAGTTTGGGAAGTGTAGGCGATTTTGGAATCGTTTGCCCCGGTGATTTTACTATAAGCACTGTGGTATAGAATTGATGGCATTGGAGTTTCTGGTCGAAATTTATGGTTTATGTACTATGTAATCCAAGAGAATCAGGAGTCCACAAACGTTCATGTCTTTGCCATGTTCATTTTTCCTTGGGCTTGGCGCAACTATTCTTTCCTTCCACCTATCCAAAACTCTGTACCGTGTTGATCACACTGTCGCCGTCGGCCCGTGATTGGCTCCGAGGTGCATGTCAGATTCATGAGAAAACTTGGGTCAGTCGGGTTACTGGCGTCCCTGATCACAGAACCTGTCTGTCACCAACGTCATGGCCACAGTGCCAGAGATTCCTGTCAGTTCCAGCCGCCTCGGGTACGAAGACGAGGTCAACTTCTGCTCCCGGTGCCGCGTCATCGTGGCCGACGTGACGCCTTCTGAATCGCTAGACGACAAATACCGCACCCATCACTTCACTGCCCAGGACTTGGACCTTGCTGCCAAAGCAGGGTGCATGTTTTGCCGGAGAATTGCAGACAAGATATGGTGGCGTTCAGGTGGCAGTAGGCCGCCAGGCTCTACTGTGCTGTCCTCGGTCGGCGGTTCGTCCGACGAGTTTACCTGGTACTCGTGGAGCGACCCGAAAGTCGTTCCAGAGGTTGATGATGTGTCGATATTCGTGAACGAACCAGTGGATACTTTAAAGGGAAGGGAATCGTGCATGTTGAGGGTGGCGTTTGATCCTTTGCTAGGTACGTGCCTGGCAAGTCCAATCAAAATATAATCACTATGAATATGTTGGCTAACTTTAGTAATGCTCGTTCTATAGACCAGAAACACTTCCCCGCTACGATTGCAACAAACAATCTGGGCTCAGATACGTCTTGGGAACAGGCGACTTCATGGCTCGTTCACTGTCTCGAAAATCATAAATCATGCGTGCATCAATATTCGGGACCCTGGTATCCCACTCGTCTGATTAATGTTGGTAAGCCCGGTGATTCCACAGTCAACCTCTGTCTCACAGCAACATCGAATATGGACGGCCCGTACATCACCCTTAGTCACCGATGGGGCTTAGGAGAAATGGTCAAGCTCAAGTCTGGAAACCTGCAACAATATCTACACGAAATACCGCTTACAGATCTACCTCAAACATTCACAGACGCCATCCAGGTCGCACGCTCCCTTCAAGTCCGATACATCTGGATCGACAGCTTATGCATAATTCAAGACTCGGCTGAAGACTGGCTAGTCGAGTCGGCTCAGATGCAGAACGTCTACCGCCGTAGCTTCCTCAACATATCCGCAACGGGAGCTGGCGACTCCAGCGGAAACGGTGCACTGTTTCGGCATCGAAGTCTGGACGCGGGTTGGGTCGCGTGGACCACTGAGAGACGTAAAGGACAGCGGTTTCTTGTCTACGACCGAGAATACTGGAACGATCAGTTGATCGATAGCGAGCTTAACCGACGAGCTTGGGTTCTTCAGGAGCGCATGTTAGCTCCACGCGTCCTGCACTCTGGCGATAAGCAACTCTTTTGGGAGTGTCATGAGCTGGAAGCATGCGAATCGTTTCCACGCGGCATTCCCCCATCATGAAAGACCTGCTGGGGAAATCCCTCGACCCTGCAAAATACGAAGGCAGAAAACGCAACATGAACCTGGGTCCCAGGATAAAGCCGGGACCTCCACTGGACGCAAAAACTGATCTTGCCTACGAACTATGGGCCGAAATCGTCTCACGGTACACGCCCTGCAGCGTCACCAAAGAGAGCGACAAGCTGGTAGCCATAAGTGGAATCGCGAGGCAGCTGTCGACGACCCTTCAAGACGAGTACCTCGCCGGTCTGTGGCGCTCAAACCTGGTCGAGTGCCTCTCTTGGATTGCTCAAAACCCCGAGGGCCTCTCTCGTCCGACTGTTTATCGGGCGCCGTCTTGGTCATGGGCTTCGGTGGCGTCCAGTGTGCGGTACTTTCACTTTGGAGTGCCTCAAGTAGCTGAGCCCCAGGTTACCATTGAGCAAGTCTGCGTCACGCCCGAGTCTGGAGACTACTTTGGACAGATACGGGATGGGTTCGTCAAGCTGAGAGGGAGCATGATTGGGCCCATCGAGATTCAGACCGTTTCCGATAGGGCGCGAATCGTTTCGAGAAGTCAAACACCTTCCATGATTCAATACATCAACGTAAACCCAGATCACTTTGGGCCGTTGAACGAGCATGGACTATTTTTCATGCCTCTTCAAAAGTATATCTGGGGAAATGACTTGGAACGCTACTCTCCCGGCATTGTCTGTCTCATTTTAAGGCGTCTCCCAGAGAAGGGCTCGAATGTGTACGAGAGATGTGGCAGTATGGAACTCGGGATGAACGACAGGTACATAGTAGAAGACACTTCTGACTCATCGAGCGCCAGGGAAAGAGAAGGGTGGACATTGACAGAGAGCACAATTATCGTAGTTTAGCAACTACGACAGGGACCGGACTTGATACCCAGAGACAATCCTCAGTATCACTATTTGCAAACAGTGACAACACCTTGCATGATTCGGAAGTATTTTTGCTCGAGGCTACCAGGTGATTCTCGAAGATGACGATGCATTTCCATTCGAGTATCTGATTAAACTGAGCGTCAAAGACCTGGGTATGACAATGTGCTTCGTTCATCATCATCTAGTCCGTAATTCTCCACAGCAGACTCCCAGCGAATCATGCCGCCCTAAAATCCGCGTCGCTGCATTATTACTCAGCGCTGTACAATTAATTATGCGCATATTCAGTGCCCTCTTGGCTTATCCAAACTGCCGGAATTGCCGGAATTGCCGGAATTGCCGGATTTGCCCGTCAGTCCATCACAGTCTCTCTTATCAAGACATGGTTAACAACAGACGATACCAACAAGCCGAAAAGATGTCGTTCCCCTTCCCTTGCCCGTGAGCGGCCGTTTGCCTGTTTCTGAAAGCAGCAAACATCGAAATCGCCCCGGTATGAGTCCCACCGTCTCGCAGGGGACGGCCCATCTTGCCCGTGACGAGTCGCAGAATACAGGGCAGGCAACTGCCGTCAAGCGCCGCAATCCGGTTGCCTGCCGGCGCTGTCGCCGGCTGCGGTCCAAATGCATCCATCGGTCCGTCGACCCTCCGTGTGACGCCTGCAGGCTCGCCGGAGACGGAGCGGCTTCGGAGTGCTACTTTCCACGACGGGGCGAAAAGGATCTCGACCGGCAGTTCCGGCGCCAAGGGGTCGTCTCCTCGGACGCCGGCCGGTCTGGAGACGACAATGGGTCGTCCGCATCCCCGGGCTCGGTCCCAGTGTCCCGGAGTTATCCGCCGTCGATTCCCCCGAGCAGGACGTCTACCCTTGTGTTGTCAGGATCCGCCTCCAAGGTGAATCGGTTTTTGATGCCTGCACCGAGTTTCAATCCCGAGCAAGTGTTGCCGCCTCGAGATGAGGTCATCGAGGGCTGTCGCATCTTTGTCACATCCTATTTTCAACTGGGATTTATCCCCAAGGCTGTCTTTCTTGAAGGGCTGATCCGCGATCCGGCTTCAGTCAGCACATTTCTATTGAGCTGCATGCTCTCAATATCGGCGCGTTTCACACCCTCCCTCGTACAGCGCTACGGCAGTCCTGGGAACGCAACAGATTATTTCTTAGATTTATCCCGGGCCATGGTGCCGGCAGAAATGTACCAACCGTCTCTCGAGCGTATTCAGGCATTTTTCTTACTTGCAATATGTCAATGGGGTAATGGCGATAAAGATCGCTCGAGTATGGATATGGGCGTCGCTGTGCGCATGGCTGCGCTCTTGAAGCTACATTGCGAGGAGTCGTACGTGCTCGATGAAACTTGCTCCGCCGAAGACATTGTTCGATCGGAGAGCGCGAGACGAGTGTTTTGGATGATTCAAAGCCAAGAAAACCTCCACTCAGGGTATAAAACGCCAGCACCTTTTCCTTTGGAAGACATTACCACCCTCCTCCCTTGCAGTGAAACAGACTTTGCCTTTGGCGTCATTCCGTCAGAACGTGCCGCACTCGCAGGAACTCCTTCCGGCCGCGCCAATCCTCAGCAGGTTCATTCAGCTAGCCGATGCCTGTTTGCAACCTTGATTCAAGCACATGGCCTTTGGGGAACAGTGGCTCGACAGGCTGGACGAACCGGCTACAACGTTAACAAAGTACCTCCTTGGGATAAAGAAAGCGAGCATCGGAAAACGATCTCAGAGCTTGATAACTGGGAGCAAAGCATTCCTCCTCGGCATGCCTTCTCCGTTTGGAATCTCAGAGGCTGGAAGTCCGAGTCACTCCACCTCGCCTACCTTTCCGTAACCATGGTCCTGCGGCTGAGCAACATCGTCACACGTCGGATTTATTTAGAAAATATGCTCTCAGCACTGACACAGATGCCGAGTACTCAGCCGCCTGATATGCCGCTGCCCACTTTCACAAATGACAATGCTCGGAGCAGCCCGTCAAACCCGCTCTCCGAACACGCCACAACTGGCTCATCGCCAGCGGGCTTCTGGGAAAAGACAGCCAACGATTTATTCGTCAACGTCTGGAAGTTGTATGAGCAAATTGACGCATTCTTCACGATGCGTGCCCCAGACGAAGGGTTTCCGCAGATTCTCGTCTTCTGCGTCTATATTAGCGGGTCGCTGGCGTCATATCTTTGGCGGTACCCCGACCTATGTCCTTCGCTCTCCCATAAGGCGAAGACGATGGCCCAGCGATCTCTCGAGGTTCTGGGAGAGTTACACGCGGCATGGCCAACGAGCTCAAAGTGGCAGAAGGGTTTGCAGCAAATTGCTACCCCGCTTGCGGTAAGTCCTGCAGACGGGCCGGACCAGCATATGACTACGCCATCTCGTGGAGCAGAACAAGTGCAAGAAACACCCCAGGGTACAAGTACACAACTATCCTCGAATCATAGCTCGCGAGATGCTCTTGGGCGAGATTCTGAGTCGAGAGAGCCAAGTCTTACCTTGTCAGAGAGCATGTTAGGGGAGTTGATGCACCTGTTCCCCTCAGATAACATACACCTGTCACGACTCGGGAATGTGCAACCTGGCACACTGTCCAATGAGTTATTTGATGCCGAACTTGACGCGTTTCTTCAAGGGGGGTTCCACTACGATCTTTTAGGTGGCTGGGGGCGGACAGGAATTGGCAGTTGAGCGGAAATGTTCTCGGTTGATTCAAGTAGGCCCAGCCGATAGATGCCTCAAGACTAGATGGCAATTACGACGCGAAGGCACTTTTTAGATGATTCGCAGCGTCTTGCATCATCTCTCTCCCTTTCGCTATTTTCCCACTAAGAGTGAGGATGGAGTGAGTGCCACCTTTGACGTTCACAACATCCACATTGACCTCAAGTTCCTTCAACTGTTCCACAAAACTCTCTGCTTCTGGAGCCAATATGTCCTGGTCCGAAACTGCCATCCAAGTTATCGGCAGCTTTTTTAATAGTTCCTCTGGTGCGAGGTTTGGACTAGCATCCCATCCACTCCGTTCCTCTTGGCTGCTGAAATAGAGCTTCCGATACCACTCCATCCTCGCAGGCGTAAGCCAGGGGGCCGTTTCTGCATTTCGTTTCCAAATACCATTGGCCGTTGCTGTGTTGTCAATAACCGGGACGACCAGCAATAGAGAGACTGGAGGATTAGGGATAGCATTAGGTAGTGACGGCTTTGTTAATGGTAGGGTGACGGTAGAGTCAACGGCAGAGAGTGCGGCGACAATGGCGAGATTGGCTCCTGCTGAAGTTCCGCCGATGGCAATTCTTGAGGTATCCACAGGCCCTAGCTCAGACGGGCCTGCAGACACCCACCTGAATGCATCGACAGAATCGTTGACAGCTGCAGGAAAGCGGTGCTCAGGTGCAAGACGATAGTCGACAGTGATGACGATGCACTTCGACTCTCCTTAACTTAGCTGCTGATTCCGGCAAGTAAAAGAATTAAAGACATACCTTGACAGAGAAACGTGCAAAAGTCCTTGTTATCATCCAACCCTCCGATCGCCCATCCACCGCCATGGAACCAGAGCAGAGCAGGCCATCCGCGCGCGTCACACTCGCCGGTTGGCGTGTACGCTCGCAGCCGAAACTCGCCGACCTGGAATTCCTTTGTATCGCCTACAGGAACTGGAGGTATGCCGCCCGGTGGAAGAGACGGCTGGGTTCTCGCTGTGCCATCCCATATCTTGAGGTCATCTGGTTGGACGTATTGCATGTACTGGTCGTGGAACGCGACATACTCGGGGTCGAGTTTGGATCGCACGGCGGGATGAAGCGGCTGCCAAATTTTGGGCTCGTCTTGGGTCATTGTGCCTGGCACTTCACTTACTTAGGGCTTGACCTCGGCGTGTGATCAATTCCAAGGTCTTATTCAATCTAGACGACGGCCGAGTTCTTGCAGGCGGATCTTCCAACTGACTCTAAAGATTCACAATAGCGTCGTGTTTATTGGGAAACCTGGACGCCAGCGAGGTGTCTTATCTGACCCCACCTAGTGTCTTCATCGCCATCTTGCATTGCCGAAACCCAGTTCAACTGCTGTATGACACTGACCCACTCCGTGGTCAACCGGCAGTTCCGGCAATTTGGCTTGCCGGTCATCTCCTCATCTGGCTATGACAGGAATCATATCTGTCGCAACCTCAAACTATCTTGTTGTAAGCATATGAGAAGCTGGTAATCGGCAAATAACCAACCCTCATCTATTCTCAATCAACAACCCATCTCAATCTATCTCACACCAGCTAGCAAAAGTATACCCCACCTTTCGCAATGACAACCATCTCACATCCCGACTCGGATTCCTACGCCGCGTCTGGCTACGGTACAGTCATGGGCTGGGGTAAACGCCCGGCCCTCCTCCTCATCGACGTCTGCAAGGCCTACTGGACCCCTGGCTCGCCTCTAGATGTCACTGCCCACAAGCCATCGGCAGAATCACCCGAGGTCATGAAGAACCTGCTGGCGGCCGCGAGAGAGAACAAAATCCCCGTCTATTGGACTGCGGTCGAGTTTACGGAACCCAACATGGAAGATGCTGGGTTGTTTTGGCTCAAGGCGAAGACGCTGAGCGTGTGGCACAAAGACGACACGCGGGGTCTTAACGGCTGGGCAGACGGCCTCGTGCCTATTGAGGGTGAACCGGTGATCAAGAAGAAGTATCCCAGTGGCTTCTTTGGCACAACTCTTCAGACAGAACTCACCATTAAGGGAGTCGACACCGTCGTCATTTGTGGAGTGAGCACAAGTGGGTGTGTAAGAGCGACCACTCTTGATGCCCTTCAAAACGGGTTCCGTCCAATGGTGAGTTCGCGTAAACAGTCTGCTTGTACCCGTATCTGACGATGGGTAGGTTGTTGGAACAGCGTGTGGTGATAGGAGTGATGAGATTCACAATGCGAATTTGTTCGATTTGAATGCCAAGTATGCTGATGTTGTGTCCGAGGCGGGTGCGGTGGAGAGCTTCAAAAAGGGATGGTGTTGGTAACATTGAAAGATATCAAATACTCACTTTAACTCTTTTCAAAAATTTCATCAAGACAATCTCCTTAGAAGGGGACATTATATTCTCCCAATTTCCATTTGTCTCTTCTCGACCATTTAGATTTTGCTTAACACAGGTCAACGGAATTGTGAATGTTTGACTCGGCTTATTATTGGATCTCGTGTATTATCCCAATAATAATGTTTCAACTAATACCTTAGCTAATCGCCATTAATCACCAATTACACACACAGAAAGAAAGCCATGCCAAATCATCGTCCGCTCATCTTCTTCTCCAATGTCCTGAAAGGCACATACAACAGTCCCGATACAACAAAGGCCAACTCGAAACCAATGTCACCCGTCTTTTCGGCAATCGGCCCAGTGAACCAAACTTGAGACATACTGGGAACAACCAAGCCAAAGCACAGAACGGTCGCCGCGAGAGCCGCAACACCAAGCGGAAGCTGCTTCGCGTCGTTCCAGGCGTCGAGGCTATACGAGCTGCAGTCGGCCTTGCGGAACCAAAGGTGCTCGACAATGACGACGCCAAGGAATGCCGAGGCCCAGTATCCGATCAGGGCGATAAAGTTTTCGAGATTGACGAAGAAGTCGGTGGAGGCGCGGATGGACACGGGGATGACGATGATGGTGATGAGGACGGCAAAAACGTAGCGAGGGACCTTGATCAGCTGGGGGATGAGGAGCTGGAAGTTGAGAGTGACTGAGTATGAGGTGGCAGCGATGTTTCCGAGCAGACTGAAAGAGAGGATGACGACGACAAACTTTCCGAATCCTCCAGCGGGCTTGAGCATTCCCGCAAGAGCACCACCCACCAGGTTTGCATCATAGCCCTCGCTCCAGGCTGGAACGTTGGCAACGGCTCCACCGATGGCAGCACCCAGAATCATGAGCAGAATAGTCGGCACCGCCAGGCCAGTGTAGGCATAGACGAAAAGACGCTTGCTCGAAACGGTGGGTGTGAGGTAGGTGGTGAAGTCACTGGCGAGACATGCCCACGGGATCATGTAGCTGGCCACAATCATACCAAACGAGAGAACGCTGGGGGCAGTGGCCGGCTCAGTAGGGACCTGCTCGTGCAAATGCTTTCCTCCCGTGCCGGTGGCGATGATGATGGCAATAATGGCGGGGATCCATGCCCAGCGCTCGTAGATGTGCAGGACCTTGAAGCCGCTAAAAGAGATGAAGAGGCTAAGCAAGGAGACAATGACGATGCCGACGGTCGGGCTAAGGTGGCCATTGCCAACGGCGGAGAGACACTGCCCACCGATGACGGCCATGATGACGCAGAAGCCGGTGAGAGTTGCCAGATTGAAGAGGACGGGGACGGCAACGAGGTAGCGACCCCAGCTGAAGCGGGCCTGGATCATCTGGCGCATGCCCGTCTTGGGGCCCATGGTTCCGAGATACGACGGCAAGAGCGTGGTGAGGAGGGTGAAGAAGATGATGACCAAGGAGGAGTCTCGAAGACCGAGGCCGTAGATGGGGCCAAGCATGCCAAAGGTGATGCTGGTTTTGTTAGTAACTGACAATTAATGTTGAGCAGGCTGAAGCAACTTACGGAAGCAGGTTGGCATTCATGCACCACCAAATGGTAAAGACATTGACAAACTGCGTGTCGGTCCGCTCTTCAACGGGAATCGGCTGGATGCCGCGAAGCTCGACACGCCCAAAGGTCGCCGCCTTGTTGAAGGCGCGCCTCCACCCGCTCACGGCGTCGACCTGGCCCTGCGAGGTATCATGGTTGTCGAGGCTGCTGGCCACTTCACCTTTGGAGTCTCCCGCAACGAAGCCGCCCTTTTCCGCGGTGCTGGATGACATGGTCGAGACGAGAGGATGGATATTTTTGGAGGAGAGCAGGATCCGATGACACCTGAATCTATGCACAATGCAATGCACCTTTCAAAACTCCACAGCCTGATGCGATGCAGAGCAGGATGCAGGCAATATTTCAACGCATGACCATTCCTCGAAACAGCATTGGACTCCTATCTGAGCCCTATCTCACTATCTCTGCTACCAGCTAAGCCCCGGCCTCGGCTGGCCAATATGCGGCAATCTATTCGAAGACGCGGCCCACCACATCTCCACATTCCACGGTTGCTGATCCCTGGCTTATCGCTGCCAAGAGCTTGAGTCTGTGATAACGAGATGCGAGCCCGGCGGCAACATTTTGCCGGGAGGGGCCGGCAGTATTGTGATAAGCGGTTATCGTGCCTTCGTGGGTGCGCTAGCTGCTTGGTGTGGAGTTGTGAGAGGGCAATGCGAAATTGAGCCTTCACCGGTGTCGGATTGGAAGAATCTGCACGCGGGGAGAAGAGGGCTGGGGCATTGGTTTGAGATACTTGTCAATGGTTTACGTGCTTGACACGAGAGGAATACTCGATACGCTCAGTCATTTTGGTCCAAACTCCTCTGATCCTCACCGAGTCACTCCGTCCGTCTGGTCTTGATTCAGTGGGCTGATGATTACATCGACATGCACAACGCGTTGAAGACACCGCAACTGTTCAACTGGCCGCACCCAACCTCCAAAAATGGCTATGTCGCCCAATGAAACAGCTTTACAAGAAGCTACCCTAGAAGCATCACCAATAGAGGAACCCTACAGCATCTACACCAGACACGAAAAATGGTTCATCGTTACCATGGTCGCAATAGCCGGTCTCTACAGCCCGTTGCCAGCAAACATTTACTTCCCGGCAATCCCCACCTTGGCTGTCGAGTTTGGACAGTCGATTGAAGCGCTGAACCAGTCCGTCACAACCTATCTAATTTTTCAAGGAGTTTGTAAGTGAGAGCCCACTGCCTTGTACGTGGTGTACTGACAACGTCTGTAGCCCCGATGCTTTGGGGTCCCCTGTCCGATCGATATGGTCGCAGACCTGTCTTCCTCATATGCCTTGCTATCTTGATAGGATCTTGCATTGGACTAGCATTATGTCCCACAAGTGCGTATTGGTTACTGCTGGTGCTGAGATGTCTTCAAGCTGGAGGATGCGCAAGCACCATTGCACTAGGTACGCACATTTCATAAGCCTTTGGGACATGCGACTGACTTTTCAGGCATGGGTGTGTGTGGTGATATTACTGTGCCTGAAGAAAGGGGAGGTTTCGTCGGCTTCTTCAATCTTGGCCCAATGGTATGTGCTGCAAGCTTCCTCGTCGTGCATTAGTCTTAACTCTTCATAGCTTGCTCCATGCATTGGACCAGCAATTGGAGGCGTGCTTTCCGAGAACTTGGGATGGAGATCCATCTTCTGGTTTCTCGTCGTCATGGCAGTTGTGTGTTTCCTGCTCATATGGCTGCAAGTCTTGTTGATATTCCGTTACTAGCAAGACACTGACTTTATTAGCTTCCTTCCAGAGACGCTACGTGCCATCGCCGGCAATGGTTCTATTCCAATGGCTGGTATTCATCGAGCCTTGGTACCCCTAGTTGGCCCGAAGGGGAAACGACCTGATGACATGCCTGCGGCTGCACGCCAGAAAACGTCCATCAACCCGTTTCCGATTTTTGCCCTGCCGGATATCGTCATCACATTGATCTTCACCGGCATCGTGTACGCGGTCAACTACACCGTGACTTCTACTATCTCCTCCGCCTTTGCAGATGTCTACCCGTGGCTGTCCGAAACAGTTTTGGGATTGTCGTATTTACCTACAGGGCTTGGTATGATCTTGGGTAGCACGTTTGTTGGAAAGCTGTTGGACTGGGACTACGCTCGCATCAAGAAGCAACTTGCCGAGAGTGGTAGTGCGTCTGACTTTCCAAAAGAGCGTGCGCGTCTGAGGACTATGCCAGCGCATTTGGCCATCTTTGTGATGGCCTTGGTAGGTTGGGGCTGGTGCATTGAAGCGAAAACCCCCATGGCGGCTCCTCTGGTCCTCCAAGTGATTTGTAGGTTTTCCTCACCCGGCATTCATGAATGAAGGCTGACCATGTTCAGTGGGGTGGACATCGATTTCCATCCTCAACACGACAATGACACTCAACGTGGACATTCTACAAAAACGCAGTTCAGCTGCCACAGCCTGTGTGAGTAAAACACAGCATGATGATTATAAGACACTAATTCAGTTTCACAGACAAATCTTGTTCGATGTTTACTTGCTGCGGTACTGGTTTCCGTTATCGAGAGGATGACGAGTCGTCTTGGGTATGGGTGGACGTATGTGCTACTTGGAGCCATTTGTCTATCAATGTTGCCGTTGTTCTACGTTGTGATGAAATTTGGACCTCGATGGAGAAAGAAGCGCGAAGAAAAGGAAGAATTGCAATAGAGTTAGATCTGTTTGGTATTTGCACTGATGAAAAGTCTTTTTTTGTTGATATTCCACTACATCACTGGCAAGACTAGAAATACGTCATTTCAAATCAACCACTGCAAAGCACCGCGGATGCTGGGATTCCGTCAGGCTTGGTGCCCAGATCCCGAGATCATCTGTCATATCACACCTCTCATTCCACGGAAACATTGACTTTTTTTTCATTCTCTTGTCCCTATCTATCATTCTTCACCGAATTTCAGCCCCCATAATCACCTCCATACCCTTCCCATCCCTCGGTCCCATCACGCACGGGAATTGCTTGGGGTGGCTTGTCAGCCCATTCGTCAACTCAACCTTGGGCACAATCTCGTTGCCCTCGGCATCTCTGGCCTTTTCAATCTTCATGCTACTCAGCATGGCTGCAATGACAATCCAGACGCTAGCCTCGGCGAGGTGCTTGCCGACGCAAACTCGTCGCCCAAAGCCGAACTGGCCATTGGGTAGCGGCTCTCCCTTCCCGCCCTCCTCGACTGGGATATATCGGTCCGGGTTAAAGTCCTCGGGGTCGCTGTACACCCTTTCATCACGCGTCATTGCGCGGGCGTTGGCGTAGACGACGGAGCCTGCGGGGATAAAGTAGCCGTTGTAGATGTCGTCTTGTAATGAACGATGAGGAACGCCGACCGGGGAAACAGGACACCAGCGCAGTGTTTCCTGGACAATGTAATCGATGTATCGGAGCTTGGGACGATCTTCAAAGGTTGGCAGTCGGTCTCGGCCGATGACTTCGTCGAGAATCGCCTGTGCCTTGGCCTGGACATGGGGATGCAGAGTCATGTTCAGCACAAAGACAACGAGAGTGCTCCATGTGGTGTCTTGTCCCGCAGCATACACTGCACCAGCCGCGCCCTTGATATCATCGACGGACAGGTCAGGCAGCGCACCCTTCTCCATCTGATCTTGGCGCTGATCGAGCAGGGTGTTGATAAGGCACTGGGACTTTTCTTCGGAAGCAATGACGGCTTCGTACGGCTTGTCGTGAATATTCAGGATGGCCCATTTCCAGTCCCTAGCAAATTTTAGGGACCTGTCGTGGAACCAAGTCGGAAGTGACTTTAGAACGGGGAAAAAGTCGACTGGCGTTCCTGCTGGTGCGCCGCCATGGCCCAACGCGTAGCTGGCATCGGTGGCCATTTGGATGAACGGATCGGAATCTTTGTCAATCTTGATGCCGAAGCCAATGCCTAGAACAATGGCCGTGGCGAAGCGTCGCATGATGGTTTCCCACTCGGCGGGCTTCTGCACAACGCCTTTGAGCATGATGGTCATTTCTCGCTCTTGCAGCGGGCGGTACTGGGTAATGTTGCTCTTCTGAAAGCTCTTTTGCAGGATCTTGCGATGCATCCGAAACGACGGCCCCCATCGCAGAAAGGTAAGTGTCTTTCCCCAACCCATGACCTCGAATAGGACGAAGCGTGGCCGGTCGCAATAATTGGCGCCGCGCTTGTCAAGCAAGTCGACGGCGGCGCGGACCGAGTTTAGCACGACAACAGGTTGGCCCAGGATGTTGAAGGAGAGGATGTCGGACGAGTACTCTTTGGACCATTGCATGTATGCGAACTCTGGGTTGTCGGCTGGAATGACGCGTAGGTGGCCGAGAATAGGCTCGCCTGGGGGTCCTGGCGGCAGAGGCAGAGAGCGCTTGCTCTTTCGCGAGAGGGCGAGCTTGCAGAGGTAGAGGATGGCTGAGACGGCCAAGATGGTGAGCCCAGCCGGGCCCATCAGGAGCTGCACCAAAGCCATGTCGAGAAGCTGGCCTGGAAGAGCAAACAAGTGTTTTGGCTGGTGTTGTTTGTCAAGTGCAGCGGAACATTGACGGCGGCGTATCTCAAATATCAGGGCGCGTTGTTCCACAAGGCAACGGCCGGTATCATCCCCATACAACAGACCAACCAGACCAAAGACTGCGATCCCGTACTTCCGACCTCTCAGTGCATCGAGATAACGAAGCAGTTTCGATGATCAAAGTGCGGGGACGCGATGTGGCATGACCAGCCAAATTGTGCGAGACACATTACACATCTGCCGCCTCGACGCAAGCGGCCGTGTCGAGATGCCAGATTAGACTTCATCAAGGTCCCTTGCGTCAGCTCCGGCAAGTCTCGATCTGTTATCGCAGGCGTCATCTATGATTCCGTCTGCCGGACTGCGCCGTGAGACGCTAATCCGGCAATTCCGTCTGCTGGATTTGCCCGACCCCACCTCGCGATGACAGGCTTCGGAGCACAAGCAGATGACGCGTGATTGGAGACTTTGAGCAACCACTTGCCCAGCGGCTTGCCGGTCCAAGTGATCAAATACAATTCCCTTCCAATGTCTTCCTCCATCCCATCAGACTAGCTCATCCATCCGCAAGACATATCGCGTTTGCCAAGAGCCAACCATCATGAAGGGCGCCACAGCTGTCTCGGCCTACACCACAGAGCCCTCTGCGGCCGACCCTCATCGGTACCAGACAGGCTTCGGCAATCGATTTGCGTCAGAGGCTATCCCCAACGTGCTGCCCAGCGGGCGGAACGTGCCGCAAAAGGTCAAATATGACTTATACTCGGAGCAGCTCAATGGCTCCTCCTTTATCGCATCCCGGCAGATGATCCAGCATGTCTGGATGTATCGCATTCGTCCGTCAGTGGCGCATGGCGATGTGTCACCTTCTGCCACAAACCCTCATGTAAGCGTCTCACCGGTTGTAACCAGATCCCTGCTAACGCCGAATAGATTGAAGCCTCATTTTCGGCTGCCAACAAAAACGTGCAATACGTTGCTTCACAAGAGGCCTGGGATCCCTTTCCAATTTTACCTGAACCCGAAGACGCTTCTTCTGATGGCAGGATTGACTTTGTCGATGGCATCCGCACCGTTGCAGGGCAGGGAGATCCAACTCTCAGGGAAGGTCTTGCCATTCACATCTACACGGCAAATGCGTCCATGACAAACAGAGCATTCTCCAACAATGACGGTGACCTGCTCATCCTACCACAAGAAGGCCGTTTGAACATACAGACCGAACTTGGATGGATGATGGTGCGGCCAGGCGAACTTGTGGTTATTCAGGCTGGCATCCGCTTCCGTGTGCTGCTGCCAGATGGGCCTGTCCGCGGGTATATCCAGGAGATTTTCGGCGCTCACTACGACCTTCCAGAGCTGGGGCCCGTAGGTTCCAACGGTATGGCTCTACCTCGAGATTTTGAGTCGCCAGTTGCCAGCTTTGACGTCGACGACTCGCCTTGGGACATTGTCTATAAACTGGCGGGCACGTTGCAAGTATGCCAACAAAAGCACACCCCATTCGACGTGGTAGCATGGCACGGCAACTTGGTTCCGTACAAGTATGCCATTGAAAAGTTTGTCAACATGACAAACGTGGAAAAGGACCAGGCCGACCCAACAATCTACTGTGTCCTGACTGCGAAATCCAAGACACCAGGCGTCTCACTGACCGACTTCCTGGTCTTCACACCAAAATGGATCACCACCTCCGACACATTTCGGCCACCATACTACCACCGCAACATGAGCACCGAGGTGATGGGCCTCATCTACGGGCGCTACGGCGGCAGCAGCCACGTGCTGGAACCCGGCGGCCTCAGCTACGAAGCGAGCTACATGCCGCACGGCGAGACGTACGAAACATGGAAGGACGCGACGACGCGCGATCTCAAGCCCGAGCGCATCTGCGAGGACACCATGGCCTTCATGTTCCACATCAGCGTGCCCATGTTCCTGACGACGTGGGCCATGAGCGGCGAGGGCGCAAAGTCGCTGCATCCGACTGCGCCGACACAGTGGGACGATGTCAGGGCGCATTTTCTGGATCACTTGGACGAGGTTGATGCTGATCTTGCCGCTGCTGGTTTGCCTGCGTTGGCGTCTAGGAAGAGCTTGGTGGTAGGGCAGGAGAATGGGGAAGATAAATGCGTGAACGGGAACCTGAAAAGAAGACGCACAGATGCGACGGCATAGAAACTAAATGCTGATGCTGCATGTAGCTGGGGAGTCTTGTAGGAATGTTGTAAAGTTGACAATACACGATCAGCCATACCAGGGCTTGGCCATAAATGAAGTGAAGATGCAGCTTCGTGAGATGGGCGCAGGGTGAAGACCAAAAGACACACAAGCATTCATGCAGGTCATCTCGTAGAATGAATGTCGTGTGAGGTGAGGAGAGCATCCACCAACCAGTTGATTGTTGACACTGAATGTCAACTCCCTGAGCTGTAGAGTAATAGTAAAATTTATCGGCGCACCAATCATCGAAGAAAGCAATTTGGCACAGTGAAGAGTGTCGTCATATATCATATCTGAATTCTGCTTGACACGCTGAGAAAATCACATCACCCCGGAGAGCTTTGCGCATTAGTACCTGGGTGTGCGAGAAATACGACAAGGCCGGAAAGCTATATGGAAAATTTCATAAGCCCTGGGGAAACTTATCTGAGATTACTTCAGCATCCTCACTAACTACTTATGTGATTCAATGCCTGCATGGTATCATCTAAAACAAGCGGAAAGTTCACGTTGACAACTTGAAGGAGTATATCACCCGCCTCCTAAGATTGCAGCCACCAAGACTGAACCACTGGGATCTGGCGAGATGCGGATCAGATAAAGCTAAAGCAGATGAATATCCTCCGTTTGAAGACGATCTATCCTCCATCCCTTAAGTAAAAATAATGACTATCAACACTAACCAACGAGCGACCAGGACTCCGAAAACACAAGTGCAAAGTGGACTAGGCCGAGATGATGATTGGGAATGGGAGATGGATGGTCTGGTTCACGTGATGGACGACTCAGCTAAGGATGAAGAACTTGGCGAGAATGGGCCATGAGGGATCTGGGATGGTGGGCATGGGTAGTGGAGGACTGGTACGGGAGATCAAGGGCTACTACACATGTGATATCAGAACTGGGACAAGGATCATCTGAGACACATCATTTCGGTTTCAAAGAGTGCTGGGGCAACACTATCTACCTATATATAGTCTCCAGTAGTCTGTTAAGCGGGGTACGAGCATAAGCATACATATAGGAAGGTGGTCTATCAGTCTGAGGACATTCCCCTGTGGCGGCAACAGGGCCGGGCCTAGTTAGAGGAATCAACAAGTATCATCACCGCATGAACTCAGTCACTTTTCAGGTCCGACATGCTTTTAAGTCCAAAAATAAAAATAAAATAAAAGGCCGAGCAGCCCAAAAAAATAAACCTTCTCGGGTTTGGTGCTTAGCAATTGCACGTTTCGATCGTGCGACCTCCGGGTTATGAGCCCGGCTTGGAGGAGTTAGTTAAAATGCAATTTGCGGAGTATCCATGGGCAAACGTACCGCGCTTCCACTGCGCCAAATTGCTTTATCGGTGAAAATGGCGCTGATAAACTTTCATATGATTGTGCGATGTTCTCAACCTGGTGATCCATCTTTGTTACCTCGGTTGCAGTTGGCACTGAGGCCCAACCATTACTCCTAACTGCACGATACTCACAACATCCAGTGTGTATGGAATTGAAGGCTACTGCCTGACATTAACCTTTCAGTTACTCGGCTATATCTATTCTGCCCTTATCTGCTTTATTTCGGACGTCGCTTGCACCATGGGCAAATTACAACAGGTGATCCAACACAGGAATCGGACTGGGAACCCGATCTTGCGCTGCAACCTACCATGAAAGATCCCTCTAATCCATATATTACAACTAGCTTAAATGCTATCGGCAAGGACAGCTAGCTGGAAGAACCAAGTAAACCAGACCAGCGGCAAACCAGCGACGTACATACAACGCATGCGTGGGCTTTTTACAACGGCACCATTCATCCCTCGACTATGCAACATATATTGGGCATGTATTTAGTGGTTTGCGTCAATCGCCTCATCGCTGGGTGTGTAGGAATGAAAGGGGCTTAGGTTCCGGCGTGCGCTCACGGTTGCCCCTTCCCCTACCATGCCTTCTAATCACGGAAGGGCTGCCAATCGCTTCCGAGCAAAACCTCGCTCAGCTTTGATTGAACATAACCTCAAGACTGACGTCCTCTTCATCGCTTTTTTCGCTGATTGTTCAGCGTTCACCCACTATCTCCAAAATGACCACCGAGCGGGCGAGAGAACTTCTGGCTGAGCTCATGAGAGAGCCTGGTGTGAGTGCAGTGCTTCTGCTCTCTTTAGGGGCCAGATTGGGGTGCATTTGGAGTTCAGCGCTCAAGGTGAAGAGCAAGAGAGGATCGAGGATATCTTTGGCCAAGATAGTAAGTTCACTGTATAACTCTGCATTTTCTGTCATTAATGACTATTGTAGAGCTTCCTTCTCGGCGAGTTGTCAAGAGAAAACTCGAAGATGGAGATGAGAACAATGATGGGAATGACGGCATTGCTGGCAAAATATCGAGCAAGATCTCCTCGACATCTTCAAGTAAAACTCCGGACGGGAATGCCACAAACTGACGCCTGATGTTTGGACCACGCACGGAAAATGGACCAGAAGATACAAACATCTTGACGGCCGCGTGAACAAGCAAACTTCAGGTGCAGGCGGAAGTCATGGACGAGTCACGAATATACCGTGGGTATCCCTTACCTAGTTCAGATTTAAGCACAGGAACGCCAGTTAGCTGACAGCAAGCCGCAACCTTCCAAACGTGTCCAAGCGGCAGTTCTAGCTCGGAGCTTCAACCGCCTTGTGACCATGTTGGTAGATGACTCTTATCATACTCAAGATACATTGTAGCCAATTGGCCATCAGTCACAGGGACCGTGCACCACATATATCCCCCACTCCACATTTCAATCCCCGTTTAATGGCTTGTCCTTCACAGCACGCACGACGGAAACGGTTGTCTCAATGTAACGCTCTAGGCAGCAGCCCATGGTAGCTGGTTAGACAAGAGAGGGATAAGCGCCGAATAGGTTGCGTCGGGTATCGGAGTTGTTATATTGCTTGCCAGTCAGGCTTTCACTCTTCCCGGAGCCCCTCATCACCTCCGTCAACCTCCTGAGCCGCGTCGAGCATCCACGCCCGTCGGATGACTCATTTGTGCCAGGCAGTTTATCAGCCAACCATTAGCCGCTCAAACAATACGCGGAGTAATTTAGCTCGTGGTTGCGTTCTAGGCGCCCCGGAAATATGGTCACGGAGATATCACGGCTAACGCGTGCACTAGGCCGTGGCTGGCCATCGATCTCTTCTTTTGCACAACTTATTTATCACCAATGATTGATATGTAAGAAAACAAGACGAAAGGTCTTAAAAATTTGCAGGTTCTGGTGCTACAGCGTCCTGGTACTGCATGGCCGTAGGACGTCTCATTACCACTTTTGAGGCGGTTAAAAATTGATCAAAATCAGCGACCAGCTCAGGGAAACCCTCGATCTTGCAGAATGCGGCTTGTTTATGCTCGTTCATCTTCTCTACCCCCTCCGCTGTACCGCCCGCAGCCTCATTGTACAAATTAATAAAGGCGATCAGCTCGGCCTTGAACTCTTCAAAGTCGCACTTGCGGAGGGAGCGCTTGAGGCAGAGGTTAGCGAGAAGTTCAAGAGCTGCTAGAGGATAGCTAGGGGAAGCAAACCTCAACTTTGTCGCTGTAGCGGATGTAGGAGAAGATGGGGTCGTCTGTATGGCCTGGGACACCGAGGTGGCTTTCGTTGACCTCTGCCGCTTGTTTACCACCGCTTTCAGGCACATCTTGTTTACTACCGCTTGCGGGCCCCTCTGGTCGTCTGACATTCGGCATATTGAAGGGGACACTAAGGAATCTTTGTTTAATAAATTTTAAGGTCGTTAAGATGCGTGTGAAGGAGGCAGGATGGATAATCTTCGACTCTGGTTCTGTAGGTGATAATTCTAGATGCACGCATGAGATTCCATCGCGCGAGCCTATATATATATATATGTCATACGGTGTCGAGGAGTAGCTGCAGGCAGCAGTCTAGACCCTAAAACACCTAATGAGGCGCAATACTTAACGGTCTATTATTGGCCCTGCGAAGACGCTATACGAGCCGCGATATAAGAAATCAGGTCATGTAACTATAGCATCCAAGATCAAACTTGGAAGTGGTGAGTCTTGAAGTAAGGAAGTGATGTCGGATCAATGTTGGCCATGGATCCTTAAGGTATGTGGGGTTAAAGGCTCACACGACCATGCCAGTTTCTTTTAGGAGGGGGGTGGTTCGGCAGGGGGGTGGCTCGGCAGGGAGTTGACTCGGGAGGGGGTGATTCGGCAGGGGGGTGGCTCAACAGGCATTATCAGTCATTCGACCCTGATCCTGCTTATGCAAGTCCACTGCATTTTTTTCACAACCTATCGAGACATATATGAATGCTTGGTGCCTAAGGCTGTAATTTCTCCAGGCTCACGCGTTGCTCTCTTAACTGCACGCGTTGGAGTACCGCACTTGTCTAGAGTCCTGGTACAGCTTCTCATTTAGCGACATTACGCGAACCATGGTCATGTGCAGATACACAACCGCAAACATTATGCACGACGAGTGTCAATGGAACCCCCAATACGGAATAGTTAAGCGTCCGTATAAGCGATGTACAGATCGGCCTAAACCCGGCCCTCCTTGTAATCCATGTGTTGGGGTCGACGGTCCCGTTTCCTGACTGGCCAGAAACCATCACGTGATGTGGTCGAGCCAGCACCCTGGCACTGGCTCGCAACTTGACATTGTCGTCACTATCCATCAGCCGACACGTACCTTCTCTGCCCGGAACTCGTTCGTGGTTCATTTTATGTACTCAGCCCCTCACGCCCGCATAGCATCATGAGCACCCCTTTAATCTTCGAGTTTTGTAAGCTGACCAATTGCGCAACTGCCGATCGCGGCAACGGCGCTCTTGACACGAAAGTTGCCATCCCTCGACTTCGCTCACCAGCCCGCCAACCCGCCTTCACTGCCTTTGAGAGACAACGCTTGCGTGGATGCTGGAAGCAGTGCCTTCGTCGTGTGCAGTTACCTTTACGGCCTAGACGGGTTCCTTCGTGGATCTGCGCCTCATCCAACAACTTAGGAGGGAACGCCCAAGCAGCTTGCCGCTTGGGCCTCTTCAGACATCGATTTAGGGGTCCATTGGAACTGATTTCTCTCCGTGTCCAAGACGTTGAATCGGGCTCTTGAGCTCGATCTCATCCGACCGCGCTGCTGCAGGGTTTTGCGGACGTGCCGTTTCTCCCACGGAGACCAGCTACATCGTAGCAGCCGAAGCTAGTCAGGGCCCGAAGGCCATCCAATTCCGGCACTCGGCTATGAGTCTCGAAGTTCTAAGCCAAGCTCGAACACTTACGGGAATTTTGTTCCTAATTGCAAAACCCACGGCATGTTGGCCGACCTCCATGTTTACGAGATGGATTTAGTCCCCCGAGTCGCTTTCTCTCAAGCGCGGCGTCAACTCCTCGCTCTCGCAATGAAGCAACGTCTGCTTTGAACTGTACAGGACCATGTAAAACACAAATGGCTAAACTTGGCTGCCCAAGAGAGATGTCCCTAATTAAATCTCAGGTGGTATGCGAAGACGGATCTAGCGTGGTCACTACAAGCTTCATAGCGGTGGCGCAGAACCAGCTATCTGGTACGATGGCCATCCATCCACCCGAATGCTACGTCCTGCACGTGTTATACGGCGAAAGACGCTTCTTGTCGTGGTTGCTATTGGAATCTGCAGGGAGTCGGGCTCCGGAAATGTAAGGGCTGGGTGAAAGGCTTGCAAGAAGGCCAGGCTTTCGCCAGGTTGAAAGAGATTTGCCAACTAACAAGATAGTCAAAGCATTCTGCTGCTGCCCTCGCACCGTTCAGCGAAATTGATCCCTCTCTACGATTAATCGGATCCCTAAAGCCATAGGCTGGTCGCGGAAGACCTGTCGCCGTATAGCACAGCAGCGAGATAACGAACTACACGATATGTATTTGCGTAGAGTGTCGCAATACAAGGCTGGGCACATGATCTTTATCGACGAGTCTAGCTGTGATAAGGTGGCCGGGCTGCGACGCATGGGATGGGCTCCTCGAGGTAAACGCCCTTAAAAGTCAACAGACTCAATCGTGACACAAGGTATCAGATTCTACCGGCATATACTACAGACCGTATTCTCCTATCGCATCTATACTACTTCGACAGATGCTGCATAATTTAAAGATTTCATTCAGCAGCTGCTGCACCATTGCAGCAAGTGGCCTGAGCCTAAGTCTGTCCTCATCATAGATAATGCATCCTGGCATAACAAGGAGAGGATTGAACAGCTATGCTCTGATGTAGGTACTCTTCTTGCCACTCTACAGGACCCGATTAACTCTATATCTCTCAGAAGTGCACAGGAGGCCAGCGACATCTACAAGATCGTGTTGGTCATCGTTCTCTCCCCTCACCTCTATCTCCTTCAAGTCGAAGTATATTCCCAGAATTGACCCCACATGCTTTCTCAAGGCCAGGCACGACCCGCATGGCTACTTACTGACGACAATCTGTGCCTGCCGTACTCTCTGCTGGAGTGTGAAGAGTTGAAGAAAGTCATCTTCCACCTTTTCTCCCTCCTCATACCCCCGAAAGATGTAATTCTTCTTGATGAAGAAGCACATTAACATGGACTCGGCATGGCCGGCATAGTAACTTCCTGGTACGCCCCGCTTGTCACAACTGTGGCCGTCAAATCCGAAGCCGAACTGCTTTGCAACTCTCAGAGCCTCTGGCATCCAGTGCTGAGAGTGTAGCCTTTCAAAACCTTCCCCAGGCGTAAGGAATTCTTGAACATCTAGCCCAGAGCGACCACTCAGCACAGAAACAAAAGAGAAAGGGCTTTCCCGGTTGAGAAAAGCGGCTGTCTTCTCCTGTGTAAAAATCCGGATGCTCGTTCTAGGGATAACAAACGAGATTGTTGAAGTTTTGCTCGACTTGTAGAAGTGCGCATCGGGCTCATAACCCAGAGGTCGCACGATCGAAACGTGCAATTGCTAAGCACAAAGCCCGCGAGGTTTTCTTTTTTGAGCTCGGCTTTTTTTTTTAACTTGTTTCATTTTGTACCTTGTGTACGGAGAACCTATGTGGCGGTCTTTTTCTTTCTTGGCCCCACATGCGACCGCAATGGCTCGTCAACAAAGCACATCAATTGTTTAAGGATTTCCGATTTGACCTACCCGGAACTCAAGTTGCCCATCACATTGAACCACTCGATTTTACCACGACTCGACTAGCAAGCCCCTGGGGGAAGAAAAACACGACACACTCAATAGACCCAACCCATTCACTCCTCAAGTAAGCAATAACTAAACTATAGAATAAAGCTGACCTAAATGAGGCAATGATCCTACTAAAATACCCCCTAATTTTCATAATTCACAGCCTAATATTATAAGGACGGAGGGTAAATTAGTGTGGCATGTGGTGTGTGGTGTTTTTCTTGCCCTGTGGGCAAACCAGTCCTCCCGTTCTATTCTCACTTGGCCCAAATAGGAGAATGATCTTCTACACTGTGAAAGGGTGTGTTATTGGACAAGAGTTCTGTATTAAAGAGAGCATTAGTTTGACGGAGCCTTGCTGGATCCACTGCCGGCATCATCCCAATTTGAACACAAAGGAAAAGGCATCTCCACCACTAATGCAAGATGATCATGCGTAACTTAAATACTACACCATCATCCGTTTTACGCCGCAATCTTTGTCTCCGACATGTTCCCCATGGGCAGTTAAACTTATCTCAGACAGCTAAACCGGGAGCTATCTGGCCGAAGCATGTCCCGTGATGTGATGAGAACTCGCATCCCTGGCGATACCCCGCGCTCCCGCAAGAGAACAACCTGGACTACGGGAATCTTGCCTTCTATCCGCTAGTTTGCGAGTGGATGGACTGGTGTAGGGGTTGGGTCCAACACTGATTTATCTGGCTCGGGAACTTAAAGAGATCTCTCCTGCCTATAAAAGCTCCCTCCACTCCACGATTTCTTTGGGTGTATCTCATCTCGAAGCTTTCATTGCAAACCAATTCTTCTTATTTCACATTAAACACACACATACTCACAAAGAGATATGGGTATCACTCATGCTGATAACAACGAACCCCCTGAGGTCCGCAACTGGACCATCCATTGGGTTGCCATCGTGGCTTCCATGGCTGCCCTTGCATGTAAGCTTCAGACCCCCTATCACAAGGAACCATGTCTGTGTCCCAGCGCACTAAACGCACTCGTTGTTAGTGGGCTACGACACAGCTGCCACCGGTGGCACCATGGTCCTGGACTCCTTTGTACGCGATTTTGGACTCGAAGGCATGTCGGACCATGATCGGGACAACACGCAAGCCAAAATTATGTCAACCTTCCAGCTCAGCGCCTTTATCGGAGCATTTGCCACGTTTCCCATTGCTAAAAAGGTCAGCCGCAACAAGGCCGTCCTGCTTGCGTGCCTTGTCTTCATGCTCGGCGCTTCGCTGATGGCGGGCTCTCAGGGACACGTCGGCATGATTGTCGCCGGGTGGGCCATTGGTGGGTTCGACATCGGATCTGCTACGCTTACCGTTCCGGTTTACATCGCAGAGGTTGCGCCGCCTAGCATTCGAGGCCGTTTGGTGGGCATCTTTGAGGTGACGTCTCAAACTGGGTCGCTACTCGGCTTCTGGATCAGCTATGCGACGGACCGTACCGTCGATGTCGAGCTGGCCGCGCAATGGATCGTCCCTCTCGGACTCCAGTTTGTCAAGATCAGGGTACAAGTTCTATCTCTAGGTTCAAGGGCGAGCTTGTCAGGAAAAACGTCCATGGTCCCAACTTGTTGAACGTCATTTCCAACGTCTCCAGATCCCCAACCTCGCCTATGGGCATTCCCCAGCCACTCAGAAAGACCTCGTGGCAGCAGACGCCGTCCTCACGGCGGGCGGCCACGCCTCGTACGCATTCGTATCACTGGCGATGGCCGCAAAGCCATTGTCCCAGTGCCACTTGATCATTTCCCTATTGCCCTGGACGCCGACAAAGGCTCGCTGCTTGCGCTGCGCCAGGGCAATCTTCTGCTCATCGCTCAGCAGCATGTGCTCTTCGGTCCGCCAGATCTGATGAGGAGGATTTTGCCCTTACGAAACGTAACGCGCTGTTCCACCGCTACTTCGAGGAGCTGGTGCAACAGGATGGCATGAGTCTCAAACTGTGAATACTCGATGCCCTTGCGCAATGCGTAGGACTGCTAATCGAGCAAGACACCACGGCCAACGATTCCGCGCCTCGCTATACCTTCCTTGGTACGAATACTTTTACAACAGGGGAAAGTAATTACTTACTCTGGATGCCAATGCGAGAGCTGGCCGTTGGGCCGGTAAAGTCTTCTTGAGCCGCGTGGTTGTAATACTTGGGGACATCACAACTTTGATAGGGGTAGTGTCGAAGTCCATCCCAGTGGCTTGAGCTTTGCGTATTGAAATCGAGCTGTGGAAAGTTAGGTGTGATACGAGCGTTCATTCGCAGACGCTACCCTCGTCGTTATTTGCATATCCTTCCTTTGCTGGGGATGTTGTGACTACAACGCTTCCTCGCAGGGTTCATTGGGGGCAGGGGAGCCTCGATGGGCAAGCTGAAAAACTTGTGTTAGCCATCTAGAAAATTCATCATCCTAGGAACTTATTTTAGCGGTATAGCAATTCCCTCCCTGGTCTCTTCAGACGCCTCCCTGATCGTGTCTTCGGTGAGCAAGTTCATAGTCCATAGTTCATCATCAGCTCCCCATAGTCCCCAGTCAGACACGCCGGATCATCTAGGTCAAGTGGTAGGTCTTCAAATAGCGGCCTAGGCTCTTTTGTTGCTTTCTTCCAGTCGATCTCACCGTTGGATGTTGAGTCTAGCAATCGTGTGGTGGAGATGAGCCTGAGTCTCAAACTCCAGATCCACCGTGTGAAAGATGTCATGGTAACTGCTGTGCTGGGAAAAGAAGGTCCCGCGTAAATCAGCTGAAGTGCTGCAGCTAGCTGAGGGTGTCATACGAGTAATAAGGCCAACCCAAACCTTGGCCGAGCTCGTCTAGATGCCGTCTCGGCATCATGCCGAAACTCATTATCCGTGATGAGATTCACACCACCAAGAAACCAACAGCGCGGGGAATACAGAGAACTCTGCGGGGTAAATTCCGAAGCTGAAACCATCAACAAGTTCGGCATTCAATGGCGAAATGCCAAGCACAGTGGAGCTCCCTGGCAAGCATGGCGAGTTTGAGCGCAGCCCGACCAGGACCCCCGTGGTCAGCGCTGAGGCGGCCACAGTGCTATTACAGATGTACTGGACGTGCCAGGGTCCCTTGCGCAACTGCGTATACAAGCCTTGGATGACTTCCCCTTCCCATGGTGGAAATCACAACTAAACATGACATTATGAAACTGCTAGGCTTCTTCCGCAACATGGCTCTCGGTGGCCCGTAATTTTCGGCCTCTCTCCTCAACGTCATCTACGCGCACGCGGGATGCCACGTCAAGTCCGACGACTCGCGCTTCGTCGGCTTCGACCGCGGCTAGTACTTTCTTTCTAAGGCCAAGAAGCATGCCACTTTGCTCGAAAAGCTCGAGCCAGATAACCTCGAAGCGTCGAAGCGCCTCTATCTCTCTGTCACGCGTGGGACAAGTATGACGAGCTCATCGCATGGGTTCTTTTACCTGACAAGTTACCAAGCCCCTTAGTCTCTATTGAGGCAGGCCACCCTCCCTGACAGAGCTGCCATACGATCCGACTAGCATACGAATGTTTTCAGATTCTCTATTATTCGCACCAAGAACTAACAGTCGCCAGTGGATCGATCAGACGACAAAGACACCTGCGCCCCCTATACCTCGCTGATATCGAAAACAAATATTCTAGAACATAAGCTCTCAGCCCATTGACCCTCTCAGGGTTCTGTCAACTATCGACAGTAGGCTCATCTCAACTCGACTGCATGAGACCGCAGCGTTAACCTGTCGCAAGCTCATCAACGACTTCTTCTGAGCATACGGCAAGACATTCAAGTTCCAGAACCAAAGCTACCTCATCTCCTACTGCGCTTACACCGCCGCGAGCACCGAGTTACAGCAGATCGATGGCTCAGACAAGCAAACATCAACAACGGCAGTCGATCGTCTCGCTACGACCTTGAACGTGTTAAAGACAGAGGCCCGCCAAACGCCCGGCGTGCGGAGAAGCTTAGATATTATCAGGCTGTGGCTCGAGTCCCGCGCTGCGGCGAGTACTGGTACACCCCATTCCGGGCAGCTTCTCGCTGAGGCTGGAAAGCGTAGAGAGGCAGTGATGCCACCTCCAACAGAGGACACAGACATAGACAATAGTATTCTAGCAGATTTTTATATGGATTTTCAAATACAGGCAAGTACAAACGCAATTTTGGGAAGACCTCACTTGTGCTAACTACGTCTAGTGGGTGGATTGGGGCAACATGAAACCAAGTGGCGACTTTATTCCTGACATTGAGAGCTGGGCTTGGTGACTTGTCCACGGTGAACTGTGGCTCATTAAGTTGTTTAAATTAATGAACTGGTAACTTCAGTCTTTAACAAATCAAAGGCAGTCGAAAAGCCCTTCCCCATGAAATATTGTTGCCTCGGCAAAGCCGAGGTGGCAGTGTAAACACATGGCCATTCTCCAAGGTATGTGGGGCCCTCGCCTAAGCATGAGATTAGATGGGCAATTGCACGGGTCGCTGAATCTCGGCGTGATTGGAAATTCTGAAACAGTATCTTATCATTTCGGAGTACCGGCTCCAGTCTCGTCGTAGCACCGACTGGCTGCCTAGTCAAACCCGCGGTCAACGAATGGCTCCTCGGGAGGACCTCGCCACGCTGGGCCTCTCTGGTCTCCGTGTGGTCAGTCAGTTCAATAAGAAGCAGCCACCAAGTCCAATAATCGATCTAATCGCTACTCATTATTGCAGCACAACGCATCCAAGACGACAAAAACAACACAGACTCACCAATATCCTATCCCGTCGCCCACGATGTTTGGTTTGAAGAACACTCCGATCGAGAATCAACGACCTCTAAAGGTCGTTATGATTGGTGCTGGATTTTCTGGCATCTACACGACTATCAGGTATTGCGTTACTGATTGACATTGGTCTAAAGGAAACATCCAAAGCTAACCAACTCAGGATTACGCAAAGGCTGAGGAACGTTGATCTTACTGTTTATGATATGAATGAAGAAGTGTCAGGCGTTTGGTGAGTCTCTTCCAGTCATTTGGGCTCACCTTATTAAATTGCATGCAGGTGGTTAAACCGCTATCCCGGTCTCGCATGTGATATCCCTTGTAGGTTGACTCTCAAAGCATTCCAGAGCTGTAAAGCACCATGAGACTGAATGAGATGCCAGCCTACTCCTATCAATTCAGCTTTGCTCCAAACCCGTATTGGTCTTCTCTGTATGCTCCCGGACCAGAGATCCGCGCCTACATGCAAGATGTTGCCCAGAGGTATGGCGCCATGCGATACATCAAAGTCTCTCACAAGGTCGAAGCCGCATCATGGAATACCGGAGACAAAAAGTGGTGAGCTTCACTCCTTACTGAATCGTTCATGTGATGCAGTAGCTAATCAGTGCCCAAACAGGCATATAACAGTGCTCAACCTGAAAACTGGTCGTCAGTTTGAGGAGGTTGCGGATGTTCTGATTTCTGCCAAGGGAGGTTTGAATCAGATATTCTGGCCCAAGATTACTGGTCTTGATACCTTCAAAGGCAAGCTCATGCACTCCGGGGCATGGGATGAGTCGTAAGCCAGCTGGTGACTTTCCATTGAGGCCGACAACAAGCTCACACATCCGTAGCTATGACGCGCGCAACAAGAAGATCGGGATCATTGGCAACGGTTCAAGTGCAATCCAGATTGTTCCATCCCTGCAAAGCCTAGAAGGAACAAATTTGTGGTGTTTTGCGAGGTCGCCAACCTGGATTTCCAGAGCCTTTGGGGATTCAGCCATGCAAAAATTGGGCATGGACCCAAGGGACACGCAATGTGAGCAAAGATCCAACGTGGACTTCTTGGCAAGTCTCATCTATGCCACTTTCTGACTCAAAGTCTAGTTTCCAGGCGTCACCAAGAGTATCTGGCGCGCCATCCAGAAAAATTCCATCGGATTCGGAAGACTCTTGAAGAAGAGGCAGCAAAGATTTATCCGATTACTCTGCAAGAAACGGAAGAGTCCAACCAAGCTCGAAACATGATTGAAGAAGACATGCGCAGGCGACTTGGCCAGAGTAATGAGCTCGCCGAGATCATGATTCCAAAATTTGCTCCGGGATGTCGTCGCTTGACCCCTGGGCCGCGGTACTTGGAGGCTCTACAGCAAGACAATGTCCGTTTTATCAAGACCGGAATCCAACGAATCACTCCAGATGGTATTGAAATAGCATCTGGAGAGCATTTCGAGCTGGACGCAATCATCTGTGCGACAGGATACGACGTGGATGCCGCGCCACTGTTCGAGTTGACTGGCCGCGACGGCATCACTCTGTCCGAAAAGATGAAGCCTTACCCCCAATCCTATCTTGGAGTTGCCATGGATCAGTTTCCCAACTTCTTGCTAATCGGTGGACCAAACAGCGGACTAGGGTCTGGAAGTTTGATCAGTGTCTTCGAGGCACAAGCCGACTATGCGGTCAAGATGCTCCGGAAGCTTCAAAAGGAGGACTACGCAACCTTTGAGGTGAAGGCTAGCCGTGTTGCAGACTTTAGCCAGTACATCGACGAGTACTTCAAGAAGACGGTCTACACCGACGAGTGCTCGTCCTGGTACAGGGCGGGAAGGTCAGGGTCGCGGATCGTGGCACTGTGGCCGGGGTCCTCGAATCACTGCCTCGAGACCCTGCGGTCTCCCAGATGGGAGGATTTCCTCTGGGAGTCAGCCGATTCGACCGGGAATCTTCTCAGATGGATGGGCAATGGATGGAGTTTAACCCTCACCGAAGGGGACTCGGCATGGTTCTTGGACGAAGACGTTGTGGATGAGCCTTGCGAGGAGAGACCGGAGACGAGTGAATTCTATCGCAGGCGTCCCTTTTCGCACTAGATCTTGAAGCTAAGATTAGAGCTTCTCATTAGTCAGCAAGCTTGTCTTTAGTCATTTTGCCTCGAATCCACTTGCAATCGATCGTCATGAGAGTTCCGAGTTTCCGAGTTGCGGGGGAAACCCCGCGTTGGCGTTTCGGCTATGCATTTCGGGAAGTGCTCTTCCCCACGATCCCCAGGCGTCGATTTCACCTTGTACCTTGACTTGTCTTAGCTCAAGTTTTGTCTTCCTCCACTTCGCAAGGGCCTACTCCTTACGTTTTCCCCATCTTCCTCCATCCCCATCTCCTCGAGACCTTCCGAGTTCATCAACATGCCGTCAACACACGACTCGCGCCAAGGCTACAGGGTAACTAAGAGACGTTCAACACAAGCTTGTCTCTCTTGTAGGTCGAGAAAAGTCCGCTGTGACGTGTCTTCACGCGGGCAGCCATGCACAAACTGCTGCCTCGATGAGAAACAGTGTCGTCTTTCTGGTGACACGACCTTATTGTAAGAAAGCTTTAGCTCTTAGAAAGGTTGCTTTGCAAGTCTGCTTACGTCTTCCCACCTAGGCGTCCGCCAATCTCCCACCAGCGATCTCCTCAAAATGGCCGCAACTTGAACCCCGAGGTCCCACAACGACCTACACCAACAAGCGACGAGGTGCAGACCCCGGATCTGTTTTTCGGGTCTGAAGCTGTCATCCAAAACAATATACTTGATTCGATGAACTTCGAAAGTCCACAGGGATCTCTAGGTCATCTCGACGTTGTGTCAAGAAGCATTTTCTCGGATGTGCCTCCGGACCACTTTCTAGCGAGCCAAGAGGGTTCATTGGGTATGGTTACTGGATAGGCCCTCAGTCGTGTCCAGGGTGTCTGACAAGCCGATAGGTTCTACCCTTCTCGACGAAAATGTAACTCTGCCGTTGGCACTGGACATGGGTCCCGTAGGGATGACAACAAGCAGAGATGGCAAGCCAGGAATGGTACTGTATTCACATTACAGGTTCTTGGCCATCGACAATATCCATGCCATTCCCCATCAAGACGTCAGCTATCTGGAGGCTCAGGGCTGCTTGCACGTTCCCACTCGCCCAACTCTTGACGTTTTCTTAGAGAAGTTCTTCTCCCACGTTCATCTATTTCTTCCATTGATCGACGAGGGCGACTTCTGGGAGATGTACACCCCAAATAGTCATGCGCCCAACAAAGACACCATGTCTCTTCTCGTTTTGCAGGCCATGCTGTTTTCCAGCTGCTGTGTCAGTTGTTTCGGATCCGAAGCTACCAGGACGCATGTGCTGACAGTTACCCACAGTTTGTTTCTCTCAAAGTGGTGCAGCGTCTGGGATTTTCTGACGTTCGGACCGCACGGGCAGAGTTTTATCGCAGAACCAAAGTGAGTCGCGTCGCAATTACCCGGCACTTGAAGAAGTCAAAGATATGTACTAACTGACTAGCTGCTCTACGATTTGGAAGCAGAGTCAGCTCATCTGCCAATAGCGCAGTCGGCGCTTATGTTGATGGGATGGGTTCCACAGTCTGTCTCAACCACATCACCTAGCCCATTCAAAGCCTGGTTAAGCCTCGCCATTCAGCACGCCAAGCACATCAACTCTGATCGTTACGCGGAGACGGGCGATACGCCAGCCACCATACTCCCGGCTCAGAAGCGGCAATGCAAGGCTCTACGCCGTTTATGGTGGTGCTGCATCATCCTGGACAGGCTTTCGCCCCTCTGCACGCGATTTCGACACCAGATCACGCACGACCGATTTGACATTCAGCATTGTGTTCCTCTGGGCTTTGCTGATCTACAGAGCGAAGTACACCGCTCTAGAATCTTCTCTCCAGCAACGAAGCGCCGGCATATATTGCTCTTTTCGAGGTTCTTGAAGTTGATCATCATTTTCACAGATGTCCTCTCGATTGCATTCCCACTGGAGAGCACAGCCCAGTCTGATACTGTCTCTGCCAAGCACCGCGAGGCACATCTTGATAAATGTGATAGTCTGCTCAACGGCTGGTACAAAACCGCGAGCGTGGAATTTCCTCCTGACAGTAATTGCCAACATCACCCCGTTGACTTGTCAACCAAGTCTATCATTCTGCACACGAACCTCATGTACATCTACTACTAGTACGTTGACAGCCTCGGCCATTTCGTCGCTTATCTGACACTGACGCAACTAAGCACTTCGCGCATTGTCTTTTGCAATTACAAAGTCTTCAGTCAATTGTCGGCATCATCTCGGCCGGATATGCGCCAAACCAAAGATGGAGGTGCTGTAGAAGGCGCCGCAGCTCACCGAGGTGTCGAAGACGCCACGCTAGGTTTGATAAGGTGCATTAGAACCTTGATTCACTTTCAGTTGACCGACTGGCTTCCAATTACAGCGTGAGTAAAGAAGAGCTCGCAAGTCAAAGTGGCGACAAGAGCTGACACAACTCACAGGGTAGCGTGCATTGCGACTCCCTTGGCCCTCCACGCCGTTACTGCTAGGCTGTCTTCCCCGAGCCGAAGTTTAGCGTTGGGAGATCTCACCGTGTGTCCTGAAACTATCCTGGCATCGGACCAGAGTCGACTAGACATTCTGGTCGCTGCAATCAATGCTTTCTCCCCGCAATATTATGGCGTTGATTGGGTCAAAAAGACCGCGAAGTACACTGCCGATTTAGCGCAGTCGTACAACCAGGCCTGGTCTCGGTCAGGCCAAGACAGCACGAAAGACTGGCGTCAAATCCTTGCGAGTCACCCGGACACGTACCTAAGACTGACGTGGACTGTCGATTTATGCATTAGCAAGCGTAGGCTTCCTGAAGAGCAAGACTTCCCGCCGTGGCTCCTCAATGAGCTTGTCCGAGATAAAGAACTGAAGACCCCGTCACCTTATCGTAGTTCTCTTATTACGTCGATCGGGGCCAGTGATGGGGAGCTAGAGAAGCTGTTTGATTTTGCAGATGTACCAATGAACTTCGCTTGGGATGAGCCAGCGGCTGACCAAGATGAAAACGCCGAGGAGATGGCATGGATAGCGTTAAGTGGGCTTGCTCCTTGAGCTCTACGATTTGTCGCAATACTAGTAACAATAACAATCCAAATTGCGCGTCCTCAATCATTGCTCCTGATTGACTTTTTCAAGACAGCTCAAAGCAAGTGGTACATCAGCCCTTGGCATACATGAAAGCCTCGTGAAGTAACCAATGAAAGATATAGTGCTGAGCAGACCTCGGGCTCTAAAGAGTCATGACTGACGCAGGTTGAGGGATACCTCGGGGGCCTTTCTGCACTGGGAAAGGCTGCCTCGGCCAGGAACTCTGTTTCATTGGTGGGACCTCTTAGCGTCCTTAGGTAGTGGAAAGCTCGGTTTCCTGAGGGTCTAACTACGATCTGGAGAATAAGCCAAACCCCACAAAGATCAAGTTTCCCCTTTCCCCACGGGGTTGATGAGTAAGAGATTAGGTAGGGTATCCAATGGCATAGCAATCCCTGCATAGTCTCCCGAGGGAACAGCTCCAGTTGATTAACCCTTAACAATGAAGGGGTGTAGTTCTCACCCGTGTGGCTCGGCTGTGCGTATATATATTCCCCATCCACTCCAGCAGATTGTGGGTGTATACTCACGAGAAAGGCGCAAATTCACCACTGATCATATATGCGCTGATTCAAGGACATCATAGCAGTCACATCATGCAGAGCCACGAAACAGAAGAGACGTAAGATAAGATATCTTTGGTTGTGGCTGACTCAAGTCTGGGTTCTAACCATATCATAGGATGGTCCCGCAGGAGGTCCCTGGGACAGTCGATATGACCGTTATAGGTGCGCACTGATACTCTAGTACCCTCGTATTTATCAGAACTTTAACACTTTGATCCAGATAGCCACAATACGGCTTACGGACTTTCGTTGGTTCCGCTCCCTTCAAAGGACCCCAACGACCCGCTGAATGTGCGTAACCAAACTGGCATCTAGAATCATGGATACCGTGTTGAAGGAACTAATCTTGTCTCCAGTGGTCACGGCGAAAGAAGTACACGATTTTGTTCATCGTGTCAGTCTATTCTTTCCTGGCGAACGGTGCTTTGTATGGGCCCAGCGTGTATGTCAACTACTTCGCGGAACTGTTTCACACGACTCCCAGCAAGGCATCGCAGCTAGTAACGTATCCAAACCTCCTCTTTGGCTTCGGTAAGAAAAAAACGACCCTAGGGCTACTCCTGCGCAAGGGAGGGAAATCACTGACCTTGATCATGAACAGGATCTCTTGTCTTTGTTCCTCTGTACCACAAGATCGGGCGCAGACCAGTCATGCTTGTGTCTGTGTTGCTTGTGAGCCTCTCTCCGATCCGCGCCTCTTATTCTGGTGGAACCTGACAACCCATACAGTACTGCTGCGGTCACATTGGCTGCGCATTGTCAAGCTCGTACAATGTGTTGATGGGTTTCCGCATCCTTCATGCGTTTGCTTCCTCCGTCTGCGAGGCTCTCCCGGCACAAGCCGTTGCGGATATTTTCTTTCTTCACGAGCGAGGAAAGGCCTTGGGATGGTACACATGTCAGTATTTTTCCAGTTCACATTACTAAACGTTAGGCACCTTCGCTTCCCGTTCGGCAAGGGCTTCTTCAGCTCTCTCCTTGATGGCCAGAAATTTTCTAACTGTGTTTTCTAAATAGTTGGGCTTACGACTGGAACTTTGGCCGCCACCGCTGCTGGATATATGTTGTCAAGCGGCTTATCTTACAATTTATTCTTCTGGATTGAGTTCGGGATTGGATGCATTCTGTTTCTCGGCACCTTCTTCTTCTTCGAAGAAACAATGTTTCTTGAGAGAGGCGCACTTTCGAGTCCTGTCCCTGAGCACCAAGTCGACCTGGTAAAGGAAGAGAACCAAGCAACCTGTGAGGGCGTCGAACTCAGCGTGCAGCGAAGCCCTTCGCTCCCACCTCCGAGAAAGACTTACTTGCAGCAACTGAAGGCTTTGGATAAGATAGATCCGAACTCTCCGGTATTTCTAATGATGGTAGGGACCCTAGTATTTGTCTTGGCTTACAGTATGATGAGGTAGACTAGATCGCTAACAACCATCTTAGGTTCGATCGTTTACGTACTTTCCCATACCGCCTGTGTTCTGGGTTTGCTCCACCTATGGTACCTACTTGATACTCTCTCCTATTTGCGGACCTGCTGTCTGATGATGTACTAGGGATGATTATTGGACTGGCTGCCCTTGCGTTCACCTCCACCTTTCCGGTCATTGTTGCCGCGCCACCTTACAATTGGCCAATAGTAAGTATTTTCACCCGTATACCTCCTGTAACACTCATGACGTGTAGAAGATACGGCACTAAACTCTTTCTTAGGAGAACACGGGCCTCGTAGCTGTGTCATCCTTCCTCGGATACCTGATTGCAGCGGGTGTTTTTGGTTCTTTGCCAGATCGATTCGCAACCAGACTCACGAAAAGAAATAAGAATATCCACGAAGCTGAATATCGTCTCTGGTGCCTGGTTCCAGTATTTTTCGTATCGCCGGCGGCTCTGATTCTTTACGGATTCGGCGCTGAAAGACACCTACACTGGTTTAGCCTCGTCTTCGCTGTGGGACTTTTTCAATTCGGTAGGCCACGATGCAAGTGTTGATCGGGAATCGCCGGCTAACTTTTCGACAAGGTGCTTTCTTTTATCTGACATATACCCTCGCTTACGCAATGGACTCCTACGAGGCTAATATCCCGGAGATGTTGATTGCTATGAACATTGGAAAGCAGGCAATCTCATTCGGGTTTGGATACAAGGTTTTAGATTGGATTACAGATTATGGATACATCACTGTGTTTGCTGGAATATTCTGCGGGGCGCTTACTGTTAACAATCTCGTGGCGGTTGTTTTCCTAGCATTCGGGAAGAAAACTAGGCGATGGATTAGTAGCACAGCGCTTTCGAGGATGCATAAGAACAGTAGGGCATGAAGAGGGTTTTCAAGTATGGCAGAAGGATAAAATGAGCTTAACCTCCTGACATAAAAGTACTCTCTGCCTAGACAAAAGTCTTTCTTTAGCTACCTAGCAGCTTTACTACGCTGAAATCATAAAGACTGGTCCAAAATTCGTAAATTTCATTGCATTTCTATTACTTATAATGGTGCTTTCAGCAGTTATTCACTCGGGAGCTTTGTAACACTTGTTCCGCTTGTAAAACAGGCTCATCGGAGATTTTTGACATTTCTCAGCTTTACTCCATTAACATAGAGTTGTTTCAGGGGTGGTCTCTCTCTCTCCAGCCTTATCATGAGGGGCAAAAAGAGTCATGAACCCTTCATTTAGTAACATTTTATAACGTAGAAAGCGTAAATTGTGCAGTAGGAAAATACCACTGGAGCTGATTATTCCATCAGGCTATGCAATTTGATAACCAGTCACTATTCTCGGCTCTTTCTTGCATTGCCGCTACACAGCTCTTTCGTTGCTATCGGAACTTATTGCTCTCAGCAGAATCAGGGACACCTTGTCTCGGAGCATCTCCTGAATCCAGCCAGGCAATCCGCGTATAATCGACGTCCAGCCCAGGCCCGACGGCACGATGATCTGCGACCCATAGCCTGAAAGAATTTGGCTGACAACCTTCTCGGCTACCTCCTCAGCCGTCACAGTAGTGTCCTTGAGCTTGCCCTGCTTGACAAGATCTGCTATCATGGGAGTTCTGACCCAAGTGGGATGCACGATACTAGACATGATCAGTCCTTTCATGTCATACTAGGTAAGCAGTGAACTACTCACCTGGTTCGCACTGCAAACGCCTTGTAAATATGTCGAAGCTCCTGCGTAAGACCCTCGTGGAGAGACAGAACGGCTGCCTTGGTGCAGGCGTAGTCCACATTGCTCGCCTGCGTCGCGAAAGACGCTTGGCTGGCTATGTTGACGATGTGGCCATGGTTCCTCCGCAGCATACTTGGTAAGAATTCCTGTATCAGGAGGACTGGTGCAATGACGTTGACGTCAAAGACGCGGCGAAGCTTTTGCTCTGGAAGATCCAAGAGAGGCATTGCATTTCCAAGTCCGGCGTTGTTTATGAGGACGGTCGGGTCGCCGTGTTCGGCACGAATACGGGTTGCTACTGACGCAATGGCCTCAGAATCAGAGAGATTGACCTGATAGAAAGCAACGTTGTTTTCTGAGAATCCTGGGTCAGCCATGAGAGTGTAGTAAGCCAGCACTGAGCCAAGGCGAAGCGCTTACCTGGCTTGTCTGGTGGCGGGTTCACATCGAGAATCAACGTCTTGATACGGTTCTCAACAAGTCTGGCGACTATGCATGCTCCAATACCGCTACTGCCGCCAGTGACCACGACCATCTCGCGTGTACGGTCCCAAGAAGCACTGCGAACATGGTTGTTCACCTTTTGCTTGGTGTACCAGGCGCTGAATCGCTTAAGAAAAACGAGGATAAGAAAGGCGGCGGTACAGGTCCGAGCTTTTGGTGTTCCAGCCAGCTCAGTTAACTTGGCTGTTATCTGATCGATTACTGCTGACATCCTTTCGGGCATAATGGGTTGGCAATTATAGTTGACAGGAAAAACAGTGAGGTATCGGGGAGGTATGCTGCGAGGCCGTAGCAGTAGTTTCGCTAGGGAATACAGTCATTTCTACAATCACCAGGGTAGAACGGCCAATCCTTAATAAAAGAGACGACATGAGTAGCCCAAGTTTGAACTAAAGCTTCTTCTACTCTGTTAGTAGTCTGGCTTCAGTTCGTGCCTTGGCCAACACTCCCCGAGGCCCCACATGCCGAGGAGTGGGACACAGCCAAGATGGTTTAGATGGTGAACAAACCACGCCCGAGGCTCGGAACTGTCCATTCCGAGGAAGAGCATGATTGGATAACACAATAGTCGCTGGGATGAGTGGGTGCTGGGCCAATTACGGACCACCTTTACTTTCCCGTCGGTATACTATGCTGAGCGTCAGGCCTATATACAAGCAGGACAGTCAATCGTCAACACCTCGCTTCACAGCTCTCATCTACCTCTTCTCGCTGAAAGAGAATTAAATTTCTTCTACATTAACCCAGTTCCCATTGACACTAAACTTCCATCCCGTTAACATGGCTACCACTCGAGATGTTGACATCCCCACATATGACGGCCTGAAGCTGAAGGCTACGTTCTATGGGGTCGGCCCAGCCAGACCTTGCATCATCATGTCGAGTGGAGTAGGTCATCCGTCTATACACTGCTTTGATAAGCCTTTGCTAATGCGAAT
Organism: Dactylonectria estremocensis; assembly: GCA_020744375.1. NCBI lineage: Eukaryota > Fungi > Ascomycota > Sordariomycetes > Hypocreales > Nectriaceae > Dactylonectria > Dactylonectria estremocensis. The sequence continues at coordinate 452,540 of JAGMUU010000014.1, read as the reverse complement.
CGATTCAGTTCTCCGGCCTTCGAGATCACTTCTTGCCCGACTTTGCTAGTCGTTTCAATGCGGCTGGCTACGGAGTTCTAGCCTACGATAATCGGTGCTGGGGCGACAGTGAGGGCACACCTCGAGATGAAGTCGACCCTTGGCTGCAGACTCGGGATTACTTCGACGTTTTCAATTACGCTGCCACCCTGCCCGACGTCGACCCTTCCAAGATTGTCTACTGGGGATCCAGCATGTCGGGTGGCAATGTCATCTGCGCCGCCGCCGTGAACAAGAAAATCGCCGCGGTCATCGCCCAGGTTCCTTTCGCATCAGGGGAAGCCATTGCTCGCATTCCCGGAACGTCGACGAGCTTTTTGACGGACAATCGTAGCGCAGAATCTCAAATCCAGGTGCCAGTCTGGCCCAGTTCTGCAGACGACGTCCTGAGCGGGACATCGAAGGCGGTACTCAAAGACCCAGAGGCTGTTGCATTCATAGCGGAGCTAGACCGGCGCGGCCTCGATTATTCCAGGGTGTGCACTTTGCAGAGCCTCACAAACACTGTGCTTCACGAGCCGCAGGCTTACATTCATCGAATTTCGCCAACGCCGCTACTGATGGTCGTCGCGGACCAGGACGTAACCACCATGGCGCACTTACAATTTGCCGCCTTTGAGAAGGCACTGCAGCCTAAGACATTGAAGGTCCTGAAGGGGGTCGGGCACTTTTCACCATATTATGGGGACACTTTTGAAGAAAACATCAAGGCACAGCTGGAGTTTTTGAAGGACGTCCTGGGACCAGGGGCAGTAAACTAACGTCTGGAATGCAACAAATTCAACAAAACGCATGTGTGTTCGGTCATTCGCACATCACCACTCAATGTCTCACTAGTTTTCCAAGTCTTCTCAGAGCTCTACGCGGTCTCTTCGAGTGGCTTCTGACCATAGACAACCCTCCGGGGGAAGAAAAATACCACACACAAACTTAATTCTGTAACTAAACCTAACCCACCCACTCCTCATGCAAATAATAACTCAACTGTAAAATAAAGCTCACCTAAATAAGGTAAAGATTTTACTAAAGTAGGCCTTGATTTATATCTCATCGTCATACAAAGATAGAGGGTAAATTAATAGTATGCAGTGTGTGGTGTGTAAACAACGTAACTAAAGTCTTATCGCCAGCAAACTCATCCCATCCCCACTAATCACGGCACTTGGCGCGACATAGTACTCACATCGGGACGTACACGTGAATCCTTCGATTCCGGATCTGTCTCCTCACCGTATCAAAGAAAACGAAGACCCCCTCTGGCCTCCAGTCCAAGAGCCTCGTAAACAACGCCAGCAAGAGGCCCTCGAGCCCGCCGTTGATGTTTTCAAACGCCCAGGCGTCTATTTACTTGTAGTGAGGATCGTTGGCCCACTCGTTGGGGGGCCATTTCAACCACTGCTCGACAACATTGATGAAGCCAGCCTTTTCCATGTACGTCTCGTACTCGCAGATACAACAGCTCCACACCGCTACTGCTCGATTTCGGTTGATGCCGTGCTCTGTGCTCTGCATCGATGACGAGCAGCAAGCATCTGGGATAAATTACATACATATACCCTATGAAAACATCCACTATGGATGGATACATGATGCACCGCGGGCAAACCAGGCTCAAAGCAGACAAAAACAGGAACCCTGGTTGTGGTCGTCTTAGCTCCCGCGGGGGAGCTTGCCCCTCCCCCTTCAAGCCACAGGCCTGGTCCAGGCTCATAGTAAGCATTCAATATTGAACCTAGCTGAGGTTACTTGCATTGTCCAATCGGGTGCTGCGGGACGTAGGGGAAGGGGTTTGGGGAACGATCTCTGGGGTCTGGAGCTTGGGTTTGCTGCTCCGTAGTATCTTGAAGAGGGAGAACGGGGAATGGTTACACAAATTGAGATGCAGTGTAGCCAATACATATGTCGATTTCCTTGTAGCGATTTGATGTGACTCAATTTGTGTAGTACCAGGGAGAAGGGTAGTTCTTGACGCGTTCGTGGAAATGGAAGCTGTCTCATTGGCTCCTCTTTGACGGTGGTGACACGTCCTCATTGCGGCCCAAGATGAATCAGCAAGGAGAGAATGGATTGCGGGCTGCGGCTTCGGACTAGAATGGAGTGTCTGTCATGTTGAGCGAGATGAGGGTGAGTCACTGTGTTTGTTTAATTTTAGATGGTGGTGAGCTGTCGCGATGGTTCTTTGAAGACGTGCATGCCATGGGACCCAAAGTGGAGTTAGTTCTTTGTGGCAAGACAGCATGGAACGTCACTCATTTTCTCTAGCTGGCCTAGAACACCGAGTTCCAGGAAATGACTGCAACGCATCTCCACTGAGCCGAGGATTAGGCACTCGAAAAGCCACTCGCTCCTAGCCATCAATCCAGCCTCGTCGCATTTCCGTTGGTATTGGGCAAGGAGGTTGGTATCGGTGAAGCTGTAGGGTAAGGCAGTCGAGGTCCCACAACATGAGCATGGGTTTGGCGCGTTGGCACTTGGCACTTGGCACTTGGCACTGGTTGGGGCTCATCAGGTACCAACGAACAGGCGGCATGCCAACGAATCATTTACGAAACAAGTGAATCACCCAGGCCCTGAGACATGCATGCATGAGTCGGCAACAAAAAACGCGTCCCAGGTTTGCCAGCCTAAGGCGCCGCGATGCATGACATGTCTCTCGGTGAATGACGGACATGCAATTTGTCATGGCGAGTCGTGCAAATCCTGGACAAAGAGCGTGCATGGAGGGGAATACACAGGAGAGAACAGAGCGTTTGGACGGTTTGGTACACTCCGTACTCCGTATCCGTACACCGCCCAGTGAGAGAAAAAAACGGAACAAGGGACGAAGATAGCGTCATTTTGGGGCGCCAAAAAGGAACGGCGGTCAGTGCTTGAGTGCCCATGACAGCGATTCCAACAGAGCTAGTGGCGGGCGGACCGTGCCAGAAGTGGAGTGAACTACACCCGACTCGTGAAGCTCTGAGCTGTACAGACAAGCTTGGACAAGCGCGTTGAGGGGCGATGGGGATGGGATGGGATGGGATGGGATGGGATGGAATCTGTGGCAAAAGCATGTGGTGCGAGATGTGATGGCGTTCAGGGCGGTTGAGTAATGTGACAGACCGGGATACTGACAAGGCTTGACGAGGATGAACAAGGGATTCCTCTTGAGTTCCTCTTGTGTTGTGATTTCGTCTTGATTTATCGCGTGCTGGAATCAGCCGTTACTGACCCAACTGTTACCGAGGCATCCCGCTCCACGTCTTTGTCCCAGCAGTACCTTCAGGTACGCTACGGGCACGAGCCGTCCGTGAAGCCCAACGAGCTCAATCAAGGTCCACGGAGTACCAGCCTGCCAGTTCATCAGTTTGCCAATCCCAATACCCTTTTAGCCGTACTTCGTAGATAACTGGCTAGTCCAAAGAAACCCCCCGTCACAAACGGACGAAAAAAAAAAAAAAGGACCCTCTCATGACATGCCACGTCCCACATGGTCAGGCCTGAAAAAGCACGGCCCACGGTGTCCACCGGTAACAATTTTATCACCGAGGTGACGGTGACGAGAAAGCCGGCCCAAAATTGGCAAGTGGTGACAATTTTTCTGCGGGACAGGACAGGGTTGGTGCCAACATCCAGCCTCTCCACCAGCCTTCTCCGGCTTCATCGTTGTCATACCTACCCCTCGAGAGCATCTTTCTGCACGCGTACGAAAGCACAGAGTATCTACTGTGTGCTACTCCGTACTAATACCGCGAATCCCAAAACCTGCGCCGGTCCGCCAGACGAATCCCGACCTAATTCCCTCTTCTCTCCTCTCCCACTCCACCAACCCCTCCACCGCCTTCTCCCTCTCCCCTCCCCCTCTCAAACCTCACAGCCACTCCCACGAACTCGACCGACCATGGGAAACGTCCTCTCAGCCTTCTCCCAAAGCAGCGGCGGCGGCCTCTCCATCGCCGACAAGGCTGCCCTCGAGTCCAAGCTCGCCGACCGAGAAGAGACGATCGCCATCCTCGAGGAGGACCTGGCCAAGAAGGAGAAGGAGTACACCACCGTCTCCCAGGATGCCGAGGAGCTGCGCGTGAAGATCAAGAGCCTCGACGCCGAGTCGGCCTCGACCTTCCAAGACGGCCAGGGCCAGATCGCCCAGCTGCAGGCCGAGCTTAAGACCACTAGCGACAAGGCCGCCCAGCAAGAAGAGGCCGCCCTGACGCGCGCCCAGCAGCTCGACGCCGCCAAGGCGGAGCTCGCTGAGCTCGAGGAGAAGCTCAAGGGGCTCGATCAGGACAAGCAGACCATTGCCGACGAGCTTGCCACCGTCACCCAGCAGCTGTCCGTCACCAAGGAGGAGCGAGCCGCCCTCGAGAAGGCCCTACAGGAGCAGATTGCCTCGCTCCAGTCCCAGGTTGCTGAGTCGGAGCAGAAGATTCTTGCTCTTCAAGAAACCCACAACAAGATCGAGGGCGACCTCGCTACCACCGTCAAGGCTCTCGAGGACCAAAGTGCGGCCATCTCCAGCTCCGAGGCCAACCTCGCTGCCCTGCAAAAGACCCACGACGACCTCAAAGCCAGCTCCGAGTCCGACCTCGCTGCCGCCAAGAAGGAGCTCGAAGACGCCCAAGAGAAGCACGCGGCCCTACAAAAGGCCCACGACGACCTCAAGTCTGGTTCCAGCGGCGACCTCGCTGCCCTGTCGGATGACCTGACCGAGCTCCGATCCAAGCACGCCGCTCTCGAGGAGGCCAACGAGGCCCTGAAGAAGGACTCTGCCGCCGAACTCGAGGCCGCCAAGAAGGAGACCGCCGACCTCCAGGAGAAGCACGCTGCCCTGCAAACGTCACACGACAGCCTGGCCAGCGAGGTAGAGGCCGCCAAGAAGGACCTGGCCGCCGCCGAGGAGCAGAAGAAGACTGCCGAGGCGGCCCACGCGTCGGAGCTGGAGAAATACCAGGCCGACATCGCCAAGGTCCAGAGCGACCTCGCCGCCTCCCAGGAGAGCCAGAAGAAGCTCGGCGACGAGCACGCCGCCGACGCCGCCAAGGCCAAGGAGGAGGCTGCCGAGCTCGACTCCAAGCTCAAGGCCCTGACGGAGGAGCACGCCGCTCTCAAGACCGAGTCGGAGGACCGAGCTGCCAAGCTCGAGGCTGCGACGGCCGAGCACGCCGCCCTGCAGAAGACGCACGAGGAGACGACCAGCAAGCTTCAGACTGCCACCGAGGCGCACGAGACATTGAAGAAGGATCACGATGAGCAGTCTGCCAAGCTGTCGGCTTCATCTGGCGACAACGATGCGGCTGTGAAGCAGCACGAGGAAGACGTCGCCAAGCTCAAGGCCGCCACCGACGAGGTTGAGGCCCTGAAGAAGACGTCCGAGGAGGAGGCCGCCAAGCTCTCCGCTGTCGAGAAGCAGGTCGAGGCCGCCGAGGCCAAGGCTAGCAAGGCGGAGGAGGACCTCGCCGCTCTGCAGACTGTACGTCAATCCCAACTCCTAACCTAACATCCCCAGCTAACGTTCGTATAGGAAAAGACTGCCCTGGAGACCAAGATCGCCGACCTCGAGGCCGAAGCACAAAAGTCCAAGGACGCCGAGGCTGCCCTACAGACCAAGCTCGACGAGGCCGAGGCCAGCCTGAAGGCCGCCAAGGACGCCGAGACTGCTCTGCAGACCAAGCTGTCCGAGGTCGAGTCCGGCCTGGCCACCGCCGAATCCGACAAGGCCACCGTCAAGGAGTCCGAGGCTGCGCTCAAGACCAAGCTGGAGGCGTCCGAGGCGTCCCTCGCTAGTGCCGAGGCCGCGGCCAAGGACTCTGAGGCTGCGCTCAAGACCAAGCTGGAGGAGGCCGAGTCCAGCCTCTCAACCGCTGAGACCGAGAAGAAGGAGGCCAAGGACGCTGGTGCTGCTCTGGCGACGAAGCTCGAGGAGTCACAGGCTTCCCTTGCTGCCGCTGAGACTGCGGCCAAGGATACCGAGGCTTCCCTGAAGACCCAGTTGGAGGAGGCCCAGGCCACTCTTGCTACCGCCGAGGGCGAGAAGCAGAAGGCCAAGGATCTTGAGGCCGCGTTGAAGAAGAAGCTAGGGGACGCTTATACTAGCATCTCCGCCGACAAGGCCGCGGCCAAGGATGCCGAAGCTGCTCTGAACACCAAGCTGGAAGAGGCTCAGGCCAGCCTTGCCACTGCTGAGAGTGCGTCAAAGGAGGCCAAGGAGTCAGAGACTGCCTTGAAGGCCAAGCTCGACGCCGCCGAGTCTAGCCTCGCCACCGCCGAAACCGAGGCCAAGGAGGCCAAGGAGTCCGAGGCTTCCCTCAAGACCAAGCTCGAGCAGGCCGAGGCCAGCCTCGCCGCCGCCGAGAAGGAGAAGACGGAGGCTGTCGAGACGAGCAAGGCTTCCGAGGCTGAGCTCAAGACCAAGCTCGAAACCGCCGAAACCGAGAAGAAGGAGGCCAAGGAGTCAGAGTCCGCCCTGCAGACCAAGCTCGAGGCCGCCGAGGCCAGTCTAACAGCCGCCGAGACGGCCAAGAAGGACGCTGAAGCTGCCCTGCAGACCAAGCTCGACGCGCTCGAGGCCAGCCTCAAGGCTGCCGAGGCGGAGAAGACTGCCGCCGCGGAAAAGACCAAGGCGCTCGAGGAGGAGCTCAAGGAGCTCAAGGAGAAGCCCGCCGCTGCCGCCGAGGCTTGAAGCAATTTACAAAACATGTCCGCCCCACGACTGAAATGATTTGCATACTTGGAGGAAAACATCTATTTTTCCCATTCTGAACTTGACGTTGACGATATGGGAAGGAAAAAAGAAACGAAGGAGTAGGCGTCCACGTCTCTGATGATATCGATACCCATTCCCCCCTTCTAGTTTGATGTTGTTGTTTTTGCCACTTTTAGATACCTAATTCCAAAGCTGCTCAGGCGTCTGAGAATATTTGTGCTCATTGTGCTGTGCTGTGTTGTATTATCCTCGGCGTGGTTGGTCTCTTGAAGTAGGGTTTAGGCTTTGCTTCTACACCGAACGAGTCAAGCCATGCTGTTCCTGAATCGTCTCCCCGGATGACCTCACTCATTCAGGGTGTGCCCCCACATCGGCCGAGAGCTCCGGATCCACTCCCCGCACGGCCGATGTGTGTATGGAAAGTCACAAGGGGTGGCTTTTTCGTATCAAGGGTGACTGTCGATCGAATTGGACCGGGTTGTCTGGTGGAAGACTGTAAATTGCGGGAGTGCATTGGACGAGATGCCGTCAGTTTGATGTCATGTGCTTAGCAGGCACGTGTGCTTGGACACAGCGGTCTCCATGGACCCGGATATCGCTGTCTTTGAGAGAGAATTGGAACTGAAGTTCTAGGTCATAGTTTTGTATCTGGCGGTATGATTCATCGACTTTTAGCATTGGATCGATTGTGGTTATGGCGTTGTTTTAGGCATCATGAAACTGCACAGTTTCAGTTGTGCGAGTTTAAAGACAAAACAGACGAGGCGAAAGACGTGTGAATAGGCGAAGGACTGCATGATTCTACCTTGCGTCCAACTTCCGTATTTTTACCCTGACATCTACTTTAACCTATAAAGACTCAACCCACTGCTCAACATCCTCGACCCTGACATACTTAATATACTGCCTATGAAACGTAAACGCAACATGCACCGTCCCCCCCTCCGCTAGAATGCTCGGGTAGCTCAGCTCGCGGTTCGTCTTCTCTTTGGAATTATTGGTCATGCAGAACCCATCTCCATCCTCTAGAATTCGCTCCTTCCATGTCACTCCCTCGTCGGCAGAAACACCTACCGTCAACGCCTTTCGCGGGGTCCCCCAGATGGCCGCCTTGCCGTTGACGGACGCTTGGTTGGGCCGTGTGTCGTCTTCAGGCGTGATGTCGTCGTACAGGCCCTGGCGACGGGCTAGATCCGGTGAGGACGCGGAGCGGTTGAAGACGAGGGCGATGATGCCTGAGGGGAGACGCGCTGCGCATATGCCGCTGTTGGGGTTGGGCAGATTGGTGGCCTTGGGAGGTTCCCAGTTCAGACCGTCTGATGACGTTGAGCGGTAGATGCTATCGGCCCAACGACTGCGGAAGAAGGCTACATATTTAGATGCCTCCTTGGTAGGAGGGACAATCTGCATGTGAACGCAACCAACGCTGTCTGGGACAACTTTTTCCGCCCAAGTCTTGCCCTCGTCGCGAGAATAAAATACAGCTGAAATGTCGTCGTTGCCAATCCATCGCTGTCCCGGCTCCGACCGACAGTAGAAGACGGGCAGCACCCAAGTATCATCCGGCAGCACGACGAGCGGCTGGCGAACAAACATACCTGTCTTGCCCTCAAGCGGATATGTAGGCTCAGACCACGTCACCCCGTCATCACTCGACGTGCGGGCCATGATTACGGCGCCATCTTGGTTTCCTGCATCTTGCGACGTGTGGAACAGCCAGACGAGACCAGATTTGGGGTTGCGGAATAGCACGGGGTTCTGGCAGCTGCGGTTGACGTCGGATGAGATCTTGCGAGGAGCAGACCAATCCTTGGAGCCGGGTGCTTGGCGGGATAACCAGATGCTAATGTCGGGTAGGCCTTCTTGCGAGCCGCCGAACCAGGCGCAGAGGAGCGTCTTGTCGGGCAGCTGGAGGAGGTTGGAGGCGTGGCACTGGATGGTGGTGGAGGGGAGAGCGGCGCTGGAGAGATGGGACATGGTGTTGATCGAAATATGAGGCTAGGCTTGGAACGATAGACTGGGTATGGGGTCCTGGGAAGAGGCAATCTTCGGCAAGTGTACGCTCGTCTATACCACCCGCGCTGAGTCGCATCAAGGGCACCTTTTTGCTTAATTCAGTTTGCATGGACATCCAACGCCATCATTACATACCGCGCACATCTCCGAGCCAAGTTCCAAGCATCCCCCCGCACAAGCCCCAGTCCAACGTTCCATCGCATCGTCCACGACTCGGGGCAAAGTGTGTCTGGCCCCACCGCCCGCACAGTTGGAGCCCCAAGCTAGGACTTGTGTCCGACGACCCGTTTCCATCCTAGCCTCGCGACCGAGGGCAGACCATGGCTGCTTCGATGGTCAGATTGTGGGGAGAAGGCTAGAACCTGGGGTAGCAGAGAGAGATGCAGAGAGTGCCGCGCGCGGGGAACCATGCTAGCCGTTTCGTTGCGTCCCCATGGGGACTCCGGGCGAGGGCACTTGGGCCTCGCAAGTGCTGGGTATATGTTTGCCAAGTCATCCGTCGTCGAGTTGAAAGTTTCGAAAAAGTCATCAAGCTACAAGCCAGCAACCCATCAAACCCCACTCCCCGAAACACGCACAGCAACAATGGGCGGCGGCACTTCTCTCTGGGCCTCTCCCGACTGGAAGAAGGACCCCAAGGAAATCTTCAACAGGCACCTGCTGCTGCTGAGCGTCACCATTGCGTTCGCCGGCTGCTCGTATGGCTTCGACCAGGGCAACATTGGCGGCATCATGACGTTTCCGTCGTTTCGAAAGGCCTTTGGGTTTGATGAGTTGACGGAGGCGGAGTCGGACACGCGAGGCGAGCACTGCCCTGTCATGACTGAGAATGCAATGCTAACTTGGATGCAGAGGGAAACATTGCGGCTATGCGTAAGTGAACTGATGTCTGGCCAGATAGAGTACTCAGATCTAACTCAGCTCCATAGTGGCTGCTGGTGGTTCCGCTGGTGCCCTCATGGGAGCGCCCCTGGCCGATTTCCTCGGTCGGAAAAAGTCTGTCATCTCCATGGCGGCTCTTTTCCTGCTCGGCTGCGGCATGCAAGAGGTTCCTAACCTAAATGTCCTGTACGCTGGACGACTCTTGGCTGGTATCGCCATCGGTGCCCAATCCATGGTGAGTAGCCATTCTATTCTCTGGCCGGATGGGTGCTAACCCTTTGAACCATGCAGCTTGCTCCCCAGTACCTGGCCGAGAACTCCCCCAAGTCGATCCGAGGTTCGCTTACGACCACGTATAACCTCATGATCATCATGGCGCTCGCCGTTGCCTTTTGGATCAACTACGGCGTCAGCACTTGGCCTAATAAGGACCCGAACAACAACAAGGCGTGGCAGCTGGCTCTGGGCATCCAGCTCATCCCTGGATTCTTTCTCTTTGCCCTCATCTGGTGTAAGTTGTCAAACAGTAAACGAAATGAAGGAATTGGCTGACGATTCTACTGCTCAGTTGTCATCGAGACCCCTCGTGCTCTCATCTCTAAGGGTCAATATGAGCGTGGTCTAAAGAACCTTTGCAAGCTGCGAGGTCTACCAGCAGACCACCCTTACGTCCACCAAGAGTACATGGAAATCACAGCACAGGCAGAACTCGAGCAGAGCCAAGCCAAGGGTGAGTATCAACCCCCTCGTTTAAACAATCCCATCTAACCCTTCTAGGCTACAACTACAAAATCGTCGTTCACGAAATCGTCACTAACGCCAGCAACCGCCGCCGCCTCTTCCTAGCCGTCATGCTCTTTATCTTCCACAAGCTGACGGGCACCGACTCGCTCAACTACTTTGCCCCTCAGATCTTCACCATGATTGGCGTCCCAGCGGGCTCAAGCTCGCTTCTCACCACTGGAGTCTATGGTGTAGTCAAACTGGCCGCGACCATCATCTACGTTGGCTTTATTGTCGACCGTGTGGGTCGCCGGCTGCCGCTCATGATTGGTGCCACCATTCAGGCGACTGCTATGATGTATATTGGTCTTTATATCCGGTTCGCCAACCCTGATGTTGGTGGAGGCACTGAGGCTGGTGGAATCGTTGGTATCATCTGGTAAGTTGTGCTAACGCAAAAGGCGCTTGAGTTGCTGTGACTGATATTTTTTCAAGGATCTACCTGTATGCTTTCGGCTGGTCCTTTGGCCACTCCGTCGCCCCCTACGTCGTCGCCGCCGAAATCTTCCCCGCGCGCATCCGATCCTTCTGCATGGCCCTCTGCCTGTTCACCAACTGGATCGTCAACTACGGCATCACCTCTGCGACGCCGCACATGTTCCGCTCCATGGGCTACGGCTCGTTTTTGTTCTTCGGTGTCGTCACCTACGTCGGCGTCATCTTCATCTACTTTTGCCTGCCCGAGCTCAAGGGCCGCAGCATCGAATCCATGGACGACCTGTTCCAGCACTCGCTCTGGACCATGTTCAAGCGCGCTTACCCGACCGAGGACGAAAAGGTCCGCCATGATGTGCAAGAGATTTTGCACCATAGCAAGACTGATGGTGATGGTCGGGTTTCTATGGTTGAGGATGCTGAAAGGCGATGAGATGGCTGCTGTGGGAATGGCATGCGCAAAGGGTGTGAATGATAGGCTCTGAACTGGGATTAGAGATTACACTACCTGTTTGCTATACATGAGACTATTTGAGTACCTATCTCAAATGAGAGGACGGATAAATTTGATCACCGAGCCTCCCATCGTGCTGTGTTGGTCATTTTCATATCAATTCCTCCCTTCCTCGTTGCCCAAGGTTTCCAGAAACGTTTGATAGCCCAGAGATGCTAGCAATTCTTGTGACTCCATGGGAAGTGGATTTGCTTGCGGCAAAAGTCAAAGTCTGTTATAATCCGATTAGTTTTGACACCCTTATTGCGCAAGAGTTTGAGGCTGTGGTGGCGATTTCTCCGTGGTTTGGATCTAGTGACAAGTTTTGAGGCAAGAAGTGTTGTGATAAAAGTATGTAGAAGAAGGCCCTTTGTTTGACAGTGCATCTATGAATCCCTAACTTTTGGTGTCTACATGCCCTGTATGGCTCTCGGCTTGTACCCACTCTCCAGGTACTCGCACTCTTCCTCCGTGAGCTTCACCTTCAGTGCATCAACAGCTTCAACGATCCGCTTGACCGAGCTCAACCCGATAATCGGATAGCAATCCTTCTGAAGCACCCAAGCTGTCGATACGAGAGCCATGCTCACGCCCTTCTTTGCCGAAATCTCCTCCACCCGATTCACGATGTCCAAATTGGCATCCGCAAACCACGCATCCTTCTTCTTATCCATACGACTCCGAAGCGACGTCCCCTCCTCATTCTCCTTGGGCAGCGGCTTAGCCAGCAGCCCTCGAGCGATGGGGCTCCAGGGAATGACGCCGACGCCCGTCTCGCGGCAAAAGGGCAACATCTCGCGTTCCTCCTCGCGATACAGCAGGTTGTAGAAGGGCTGCATCGAGATGAACTCGGTCCAACCGTGGGAGCGTGCGATGTACTGCAGTCGGGCAAATTCCCACGTGTACATGGAAGAGGCGCCGATGTAACGGACTTTGCCTGATTGTACCACGTCGTGCAGGGCGCGCATGATTTCTTCGGGTGGTGTTTCGCGGTCGAGGCGGTGGATTTGAAGAACGTCTGCATTATTGGCGTGTTAGAGGAATGAGTCTTGAGCAAGGCATCCAATTTTATGAGGATGAGTAGCTTTACCAATATAATCAGTGCCAAGTCGCTCTAGGCACTTGTCAACAGCATGGAATACATGCTTCCTACTAAGACCCATCTGGTTCACCATCGGCCCGTCATTTACACTCGGCGGTCTCGAGTCGTCGTCCATGACGGGATTGTAAATCTTAGATAGGATGACGACTTTTTGCCTTGGGATATTGAACTTCTTGAGCGCCTTGCCGATAATGACCTCGGACTTTCCGTTTGAATAGGTATCGGCAGTGTCCCACGTGTTGATGCCGTTGTCGTATGCGGCCTTGAGAAGCTCGAGGCCATCTTCTTCGTCGAGTGTCCACGGCGACGTTTCCCATTTGGATGAGCCAAAGGTCATGCATCCGAGGATGATTTTGGAGACCTTGAGGCCGCTGTTGCCAAGTCTGGGGCACAGTATTAGTATCTCAGCTGAGTGGGGGCGGGCACTGAAGCTGTAGTTACCTTACATATTCCATCTTGCAATGCTGTATAGATGTGTGAGGTGAACAGACGCGTTTCCCAAGGCACCCAGGCTAAAGTACACTGATTGAAACAGTGATGCAATGATTTAATTGTCGGGTACCGGGCGAATTGTCGGCGACCATATCTGGTTGTCTTCGTCTTAATGTCTATCATGCCCCATTGCAGAGTGCGGGGAAGTTGAGGTACGTACATCGGCACGGCCTCCGCGCCGAGCATGGTGCCGAAAGCCGCACGGAGTTGACCCCATCAGGAATGGTGCCGCTTTTGTTCTCATCAGAGACGACAAGACATGTGGCTGCGCTATGAGCATTTGTAATCCCTATTGCTTCGTGGTATACTGTTAGAATAACAATCATGGCATTCAGAAGTAATCTCGTAGTCAATACAAGGAAATTGATCACCATTCAACCGTGTAGACGAGGTGTTTAGCCGTTGTTCCCTGGCTGTTCAGAACGACTGAACGAGGATCGAATGGTCTTTCTATCCCGATTACACTGCTGTGTATGATCGATCAGTTGACCATTGTTAGAGGGATTTTTTGCTGAAGTACTAGTCGACTACGCATCTCAAAGGATGAAACGTAGGAATCGAAGAGAAGATTAAATGATGAGGGGACTCCAGCCCAAAAGTCAAGGGAAATCTCATAAGTTTGGTACAGTCTTAGGCCAGAAGTCTTCATACACTGACGTAGTATACTGAAACTCAGCATCTTTATGTTAAGATGACGCAAATAATTCTTTCTATAAACTATCGTAAAAATGAACATAATATGGAACTTAAGCAGTAGAAGAGAGAGTACATAATTTAGTTCCTTTTTAAAACACTTTAACATAATTCTCTAAATGCATCCTAGTTCATAGTGTAAACTGGGGGTTTATGGAGACTTTTGGCCTAAACTGTACCAAACAAACCTCTGTGCCAAGATATGCTTGGAGGTTTATCCACGCTACTGAGTTTCTTGTGCGGCTGATTAGCCTTCTGACGAAAAATCATCATCGCCATCCTCAATGGAACCGTCATCACGACCGTTTTCAGTTCCCTCGCTGTCGATGGCCATATTCATGTTCCACATAGTCCTCGAAGTCGAAATCTACACCCAGAAGCTTTCTGAGGGAATGTGGGGTTTCGTCTTGCCGATAATGAGCCTAGAACCGCGCAACAAGCAGAGGGAACTTACAGTCGTCGACCTTGATACCAAGTTGACGTAATTGTTCCGTTTCCTCAAGCGACGGAACACATTCTTCTGCCATTCGCTCACTCCAGTAGCCATAGACGAACTCGTCCAGAGGCTGGTGGGTGTTCTGAAGTTGAGAGCAAAACTCTCTGACAAGTTGCCCAAGCCGCAATCCAAGCTCCTGCTCCTCTTCCATTATCTCAGAGCCGTTATCGCCGCGTTCCAGTATCATCTTGTGCAACGTATCTTCATTCTTGAATCCAACGTACGTCGAATAAAAGCAAGTGTGTGTCATTCCAAGGGCCTCAAATGTGAGAAAGGTTAACAACTCGGTGGATACTTGTGTCCACATACTCCAATCGTTGGTTGCCTGAATCTGGTGTCCAAACGGAGCAGAAAGAGACCACAAGGATGGCTGTTTCAGCCAGATTGTAAAAGGTAGGCAACCCCCAGAACTGCACAGACAGCTGCATGAATCCCTGCATAGTGAAGCGAAAATTTTATCGAAAAAGCGGCAGAAGGGAGCTTGAAGTCCCATTGCCGGGCCAGTAGGGCCAATGTTGTTGGCCGATTTCAGGGCAAGATAGTGCCAAGTCGTTACTGAAGTATTGATCTTGGGCTCAAAGGCGCCATCAAAGTCTGATACGGGCTGATCTGGCCTGAAGGTATGCTCGAGCCAAAGCATAGTCTCGTTTGAGAGTGTCCACTGGTCGAGATCACCCGGTCCTGTCTCGAAGATTGATCCAAATTTAGCACTTGCTAGCTTCAAAACGGATTGAATATGGTGAGTGCTGATTTCTCGGAAGCCAGCGTCGTAAAAAATACGAAAATGCTCGATGTCCAGGTTTCCGTCAATATAAACTCCTTTGTATTTGTCAGAAACAGTCAAGGCCGATGGGACATACACTCCTGCTTCCAGAAGTTCCTTAGTAATCAAGGATGCTCTTCCATCGGGAGAACTCCTGCTATCAACTCCCAACTGGGCCAACGTTCTCGGAGACAAGGCAGAAAGCGCAATGTCCCGGAGCTTCTTCCTTCTATCGGCTAGGTGCTCCGCCAAACAGCGAACACAGCTAGGGTGGTGTGTTATCTGAGAGATGCTATGTGGGAAATGGTCCCAGTGAGCACCGTGGGATAACAAAATGTGACACGACTCTTCACAATTGAAAAATATCGCAAGATCCAATGCGCGCGCTCCTCGCACGTCACCATAATTGAACTGCTCAGTTGTTTCATCGAGAAGCTCGATAGCACCAGCCGAAAGAAGGAGAGACAGGCCTGTTGGCCAAGACGAAGCCAAATGGAGAACTGTCATGCCATAGTAGCGCTCAAAAATTGCCTGCCGTGAACCAGAGAGAATGGATTTGACAGTTGTTTCCAACCTAAGTGCGATCGCGGTCATCAGGGGAGGCAGGTCCAATTCTACAGCCTGTTAGCAACTACGACAACACGAGGACCGAAGAGTGTACCGTTGACCAGGTCAGTATTCTCAATCAATATTGCAACCCACCCAAAAGCATCGCATGCAGCCGGGTTGAAGTGAGGCACGGTGTCATATATCTGAGCAATATATGCACCAACCGCGCGAGCCATCCTTCGAGTAGATAGCCCTCCACAATGCGTCAAATGGAGTGCTGTCAAGTGTTCAAGACAATCACTACAACTCTGTCAGTAACTGTAATGAGGTGCCTAAAACGGAGCACCCGTGAAATTATAATTACCTTCCTGTTGTGTTTATATCGTCGCATAAGACACCCACACCAACCAAAGTCTTGACAATCCGCAAGAGACAAGGGAGTATATGGGATTCCATGTCCGGTTCAATTCGGACGTTAAGAGTCAACAAACTGAATATATCCTTGAGAAGATTCAGCCAATGGTTAGACAAAAGATACGGAGCAGTCTTACATGGAGAAGTGATCCTCCGGAAAACCCTCTGTCATAAGGTGAGGCCTCGTTGTCTTGGAATAGCTTAAGCAATCCCTGTTCTGTCTGAGCGGTACGGCTTTCCCAAAATCGCATATCATTTACTTTGTCAAGATCCCGTAAAGATCTCACCAAACGGAGTATTGTCATACTGGCTGGGTTGCCCGGCTTTCTCCCCTGTCTACAGCGAAGCTGAGGGCTGATTGAGTAGCCACCAGCTCCAGTTGTGCACATCAGGCTCATTTCCATAAGAAAAGAAAGAGCTGGGCAGAGCGTCAATCTAAACTGAACTCCTATGTCTTGGCTTTGCTGTGGTCTGGAGAACCTGCAGCCTGGACGGTGCTTGGACGACTCGCGTTGCTGATTATAAACGCTGAGGTGTCGCCACAAGTAATGCCGCTTGACACGTGTTGCAGTCTTGCTTCTTCGAATATCGCAGCTGCATGGCGATGAGCTTAGATCTTGACGTCTAATCTGTGATTTTCTCGCCGGTTCCAAATGACTGTAGCCAACAGCATCGCACACATTCCGGAATGCGGCGGGCTTCTGAAGTAGTTGACGCCCGTTCTCAGAGAGATATCGTTGGCTGGTTTCCTGCAGTCAATTAGCACACATAACGTAGTTTTCGGCTCATGATCCTCACAAGTGTAGCCAATTGGTCCTGGGTCTGCTGGTGTTGGCTAATTACGAGACTTTGAAGCGCCTGCATCTGAGCTGTGATGATGTCTGTGCTGCCAATGATGTCTCGTTTTGCTAAGCTAACGGCTGCTAGAATGGAATCAGAGCCGGTTTGGACAGTGTTTGTGGTGATCTGAAGCTGCATGCCATATCCATCAGTCTTTTGTCCCAGAGCGTGCAGTATTTGGTTGGTGGATGAGAATCTGGAGTCGACGAGTAGCCCAAGTTTAGCAATTTCTTTCGTGTGGGAGATTCCCAAGTCCCTATGAAGCCTCAGTACCTATTATGAGATAACCCGGTCACCCTGTCGAACTCACGAATTAATCACTTGCAGAGCAAAATCTGATGTTGTTGTGAGGGCAAGCACTTTATCTTGCATCCGGAGCAAGTCTTCTCGGCGTACCCCAAAGGCAAGCAATTTCCCAGCGTTTTTCAACTTTGCCTTCATGTTGTTGGCTGGGGCATTTTGAAGGGACTCGAGCAACACCCGAAGCTCTTCGATGCCTTGTTTGCTGTCCTGAACGCATTTCTGAAGTGAATGAATGGCTTTTGAATTAGGGTTTGGAAGCTGCTGAAACTTGGCCACCAGGTCATTCAGGGCCTGAAAGATACCAATCAGATTCTTGATGTGCTCTGAGGCAGTGGCCAGATCCTTGTCGCGAGACTGTACAGAGCCGATGTAGTCATATAGACCTTGGAAGACCTGTATTCCGAGGGATATGATACCGACCGCGCTTCCAGCTATGGACAACGGGTCCGCCATCTTCGCAGTACTGGTCAAGAGAAGCAAAATACAAGCTGAGTTGGGCGGGGTTGCATGGAGGCCTCATCTTCACAGCCTGATCGTAATCTGGAACACAAAAGGCGGTCAGTATCGGCAGGAAACAGTATTCTTGGTTATCCAAGTCTTGCACACGTGTATTCCTTCTGATTCGATCAATGTGCAAATCGTCTCACCTCCCTACCATGATAGTTGTCGCTGCTGACCACACTTGCATTCTCGCACTGCCTGCGTTTGGATACAGCTAAGACGATCCACTTGCTCCTGAGTCTGTGGGTTTCAAAGGTTTTGATATAAAGGTAATGTTAAGACAGCAGTTGAATATTTAATACATGTTGTAGGGGAACTGGTTAATACATCACCTTCGTCTCTACCCGCTTTACTTTCGCTTTCTAAGAACTTCCTAGTGATTAGCAGATAAATTACTATTTTAGAAAATAATAAAATTGAAAGTTAGAAAAGAGTTTAATTGCAAATCTCAATCGGTTCGTGCTAGACGGCGAGGAAGTTTTGGTGGCGCTAAAAAAACAGATTGGAAGCTCGGGTCGAGGTGGGAAACAGAGAATTCAACACCCACTTTGAGTTGGGAACCCACATCCTTTTCTGCTCGCTAGGCAAGGACCCAGAGAACACAAAGGTAGTAAGTTCGATCAACATCGAATCCGCAGATGCCGGCAAAATCGCCTCGGCATGATAAAAAAGCTCTTTGACGTCGTCACTCATCTCGGAATCAACACGTCAAACACCTTGAATCTGAGACTTGATCTTTTGTTGCTTCAAAAGGATTCCGTCAGCCCCCCGCGCGCTCAGGTGATCCTAGACTCTCTGTTCGAAGTAGAGGGAAAGCAGAGCCAGTTTATACACAAGGCCCCCTCTCTCTGCGATGACCTCAATAACTCACTCAGGCAGCTGAAGCCGACCGATACCGTGCTTCTAGATATCAAGACGGCTATCTTGCGATATGTCTTTGAATTCCTCACTATGGGGGAATTTAAGGAGTTTAGGGAACAATCGTCATTTCCACGCGAGGCATACAGCAAGCTCAAAAACAATGGACTGAACAGAATATCAGCATCTTCAGAGAAGCATCTGACGTCAACTGAAAAAGTCTGGTCTCTTTCAAATCTGTGGGCATGGTTTGCGAAGAGCAACGATATCCAGCTTCGTGTTGCGCTTGGTCCTGGGCGGTTCAAGAAGGGCGCGGAGATGCCACGAGCTAAACGGGGGCATTGACCAAATGGGGACGGGAAGAAACCGCCTGCGGGAGTGTGCTATTCTCAATTCCAAGTGCGAGTAATGGCAGATCGTTAAGTTATGGTTTGGGGTGCTTTCCAGATGAACTTTTGAGATTTGTGAACCCAATCGCAAGATGAATGCGCATCGGAGGTGATGCTTTTGTCTTGTTCCGGGTTGATTGCGCTGGATTAATCCTAGGCCACCCCACTTCCGCCGACCCTCGCGCAAGGGCCGCTCAGCGTCGAGCCTTGGCCCTTCAGACTCCAGTGCCGCCATGGCCGCCCTGTCTGATGCCCTTGGCTTGATAAAGAGAGAATCAGTCTTGTATTCGATTGAGCGTTTTCGGGTTTCAGAAGCCACGAATCTCTGTGAGAGCTCACGTACACATGTCGTCGAGAAACTAATGTCCAACTTCTCTATTGCCATCCTGGTTGGAGGTTCTTAGATGACGAGCTGACAGTTTTCGCCTTCTCTCTGATCTGAAATGTTAGTTCAAAACAATGCAATCTCACACAGCCATGGACTCTGGAATTTGATTGGGAAAACTTGTTTTCGTCATCTAATTAGACACTGTCGTATTCACTTGACCGACATATGTCCAGTCCATTGGGGTATCATCGCTAAACTTCCACTCATGAATCTCTCCATCTACAATGCCATACACTCTCCTACCAGCGTGCGCTGCGATGGCAGTGAAGTTTGAAGACGCGGAAATACCACTTGGTGAGCCATGCAAGGTTGGTGCATCATCGTCGGACCAAATGCTGTTGTCGGAATATCGAGCGACCAGGCTTCCGTCACCTCCAAGGTTCACAGCCAGGATATCAATCTCGTTGATACAAAGAACGGCATAGTTGCTAGTCGCGTCCTGGGGGAGATCACGTCTTAGTGCGCCTGGGTCAATTGTTAACATCTTCCTGTGCATTTCCAGGTGAGGAATACTTACTCGGTTTTGTCGCTTCCAAGTCCAAGTCCGTAGATATCAATTGTGCCCGCAATTTATCAGAGCTGTCATAGAACACCCTCCACCTAATCTCTTCTGGCCTCGGGATTCCCTGAATCGCGGTTATAGCGAGACCGGTTGAGTTCATGGCTTGCGTGATGGTCCCGCCGTCGTTCCAATTCCCACCGCTAATGGAGAGCTTGACGTCTTGCTCGTCGTCCTGCCACAGGAGTACGGTTTCTGGATGCCATGAAGAGTTTCCGACATTTGGGTGCCACGCTGCAAGGTTTGAACCTTCGGCGGCTATGAGTTTGTTCGTCCCCAGGCCGCCTTGTTTCCATGCCGCCTCCACAGTCGACTGTTCTGTGGTCAGCTCGACGATGGCGTTGTCGATTCGAATGACGTAGACTTTGAGATTCCAGTCGTCATCCGGGGCATTCCAAGCCACAGCTGCAATTGATGATCCCGTGTGAATGTCGATGTTGACACCGGAGGAATTCAGGCTAGCTGAAAGGCTCCTTGCTTCCCAAGTTTTGTTCTCCGAATCCCATATCGAATTGATTAACATTTTGTCGTTATTTTGATAGAACAGATAGTAATGAGCATAGCCACTCGAGTCGGTCCAGTTGACGCTGGCAAGTTGGGAGTCTGGCAAGATCGACGAGGAACTGGTAGAGGTAGGCGAATTGCCGCTGGTGGTTGTGGCTGTGTCGTCTGAGCTTGGACTGGACTCAGAGTCACCTTTGCCAACAGTCGCGCCGACAGCACCGCCGACAGCACCACCGATAACGACGACTGCAATAACTACGAGCAGAATGAAGAATGTCTTCCTCTTTATGCCCCATATCCTGCGTTCGCCCAAAGTATCGCCATTTTCTAGTTTTCTTTCGTGGTCGGGAACTTCGTAATATGGTTTTGGTCCCTCTAGAACTTCGGGTAGATTCGTCGTCTCGGTAACGTGTGGTAACTGCGACGGGTTCGGAACGTGCTGGCCGTAGACCTCGGGGAGGCTTGTCGTCGCGCTCGCGGGCGGTAATTTTGATGGATCTGCATTGGTCGACCCGTAGGCCTCGGGCAGGTCAGAGTAGCTGGGTGACGCCATGTGGCTATTATGTTGAACCGCCCGAAGAGAACCTCGGAATGGCACAAAGCAAAATACAGAGGAGATGGAGACCAATTCAGCCTTGAAAGCCGGAACCGCGGGGTTGGAGGGACTGAACCGGATTAAAAGCGAACACGCATTCAAGAAACTCCAAAAACAAGTGGGGAGATGCCTGGGCGGGCGCGCTGGGCTGAGTCAAGGATCAGGAGACGCAGATCCCTACAGTATGCTGCGGTGCTAGGATGATGGGGCGAAGTCGTTGGCTGTCATTCGATCTGTGTTCAGCCGAAGGATCGCATTGCAGCCACTCTATAATTAGCAGAAATACTCAACCAACAGACAGAGCGCAGCGGTACTAGGCACCTTGGGCCACGCCGTGATGAATGATGATTCAACTGGCAATTTCACGGCGAAAAAGCCAAGTTTATGGAGAATGATGATTTGGTTCTCTGATAAAGACCCCTACTAGCGACCCTTGCCGAGGATCTTGGCCAGCCATGTATCAATCGTGATAATTCCAAGGTTCAATCCTTCGTCCTTCACCCCACAAATTTAACCGCCCTCGCTCCAAACGATGCGTGATGAAACAGGCAATCTGTGCGACCCCGGACCAACGCGAGAATTGGCATTTGCCGTTCGTGCTTATCCCAGACCGAGATATTCGCCCGATTGCGGGCTGACGGCCAAAAAGGGTAGCCTCCGCGAGGATGATCGCCAGATAGCACCCGCCAACTCCAAACGACTCTTGGCTAGTAGCGCCGACAGGAATGCACCCGCTCATGTTTAACGAGCTGCTTCTTTCAGCCTCAACCGAGCCCTACTAATCGACGAATCGGTTCATTTTTGGTGGCAACAAGGCTTTTTTGGCGTATGAACAAGATACGCAATCTGTGAATTTCAGCTCACTATGGCAAGGATTGGGATGCTGCTGAAACACAGGCCCTGCACTCGGTTTCCACAAACACCCTGTCAAATCTCCACTCGTCGTTTGCAACCCACTGATTCGTTCTAATCTGAAGGCCGGCTTAAACCCAGACCTAGAACCAACGGCTGAGATATCGAACTAATTGGAAGGATTTTCCTTGCCGAGTGCAGATTCGATGATGACACCGAAGTGGACCATCAGTGTGAGAGAAAATAAACCATAGGTGCAAATGGTCAGTCATTTGCCTCGAACTCAGCCTACTTTGAGCATGATGTCACTCGTAGAGATTCACGATGTGATTCCAGGTGCACCGCCGAACATCGAGGACTGTAACAACTTTAAGCAGTCCCAGTCATCAGCATAAATAACGATAACATCCGCAATCAGTGACACTTCACCCAAAACTCTGGGATGCAAGCTTGCATTGAGGAAACCTAACCGGCAAGTAAAACGGACACTTTGAGGTGACAGGCTTGTAACGAGAAGATCCGGTTACCAACCGAGTCGGGACATCTTCGAAAATTGTTTTCACTTCAGATGATCTTGATTCTTAGCTAGGACTTGCACCTTCCACGATCGAACCTTTGTGAGGGATTATCTTCCAATGAAGAAGACGTGTCATCCTTGGTCACAGAATCACAAAAATGAAGTCTTTTAAGTTGGACCACGTTCTCCAGGATCGACTTTTAATGAGAGAGGAGCTGGTCCTCATTCCACGTGTCCCACGGGGAAATGTTGGTTCTACGATGGCGCCAGCGTCTAAAGGGTTTCGGAGGATGCCTGTTGACCGGGGGAAGTTATTAACTCGGTGACTGAGATGTTTGTTAACATGTCTTAGATCGATTTGGAGCGAATGCTGAACTGCTTCCGGAATACGGGGATTCGATGTGAGTTCAGACGCTTAGGGGGCGATGGAGCCCTTAATTAGATCGAAGGCTAAGGCTTGCGGAGCAAACGATGTCATGCTATACTCACTACATTGCGTTATAATCTACATGATGGTTCTTCCAATGTGGTGAGCTCACAGGCATGAGTTGAATATGGGTGGCCCGATTCGGTTTCAGATATGGACGGATTCAAAACGATGTTCACTGACTTAACAAACATCTCCCCTAATCTTCAGTAAAGGTACGCTGGTTTATGGTATTGAATCATTTCCCATTTATTGGATCAACTATACTAATGGCCCATTCTTCGACTATACTTGGGGCTACGCTACTGTGATGAGAGAGCAGGGAGACAGCAAGACAACAGATGCGACAACAGAGGACTGAAACGGGGAAGAGCGGCAGCAGCATGAACCAATATCGCCATTGGTCCAGCCTGTAAATAAGAAAAGATGCAATGTCCAGATAAAGCGCAAAACCAACTGCCTAAGTAACAACACAAGGGGCCAAGTACTCCTAGCACTGCTAGGCGGCATAGCGCGAGGGGGTGGGGGGTTGACATATCAGCAAAAAGCCAACCAGTGGTCAGATAGCTACGATAAAAGAAAGGATAGTACTAGTCATTAATAATGTTTAATATATATCCCAGTCTTCTTTCGAGCATCTAGACTGCAATACATAAAGGCCAGCCACGTTAACACATGCGAGCGCGGGTGCCAGGGCGCAAAGGGCCTTTGAGTCTTTGTCAAAGGTTAGCTGGTCGGGCCGCTCAGAGGGCGGATTGGGCCCCAGGGACAATACCGACATCTAAAAGTGTTGTGCTGCGGGGGGATGAAAAGAGAAATTCAATCCCAGCCCGGTCGCCGGGGTCATCGGAGGTCGGATATTGGAGGATGGTGCTAACCACGAGAAGCACCTGGTACGCAGCCCACTGGTCCTGGGAGCATCCTGGTTGTTGCGCCGCAAGTAGCCCGGCCACGTTCACGCAGGCGAGAGCAATGGTTAGGGCACAAAGAGCTCTCGGGTCGCCATCACGCTGTGGCCGCGGGGCTTGCTGTGGCGGTATGAAGACAGGGGAATCCAATAGAACAACATCGGCTGGGTCTCGGAGGGCCAGACGCCGGACATGGACTGGGAGATCGGTGGCAGGTAATTGGTGGCGGGGCTGGGTGCGTAGGAGGGAGGCGGCATTGTACTTGGTGTACGGAGTAGATGAGGGATGAACGGGCGAGAGACCGTGTTTGGTGAGAATTTGGTCATGGCCACATTGAAGTTGGCGAGGGCCATGGTCAACGTCCAAAGAAAGGGATACACGCGAGGGGTCAAGAAGTGACGATTTGCTGCTCTTTTTTTCCGTTCGACAATAGCTACGATGATGACTTTTGTAAAATTCCAGCTATTCCTTCACAACACTAATATCAACCTGACTCTGAATTTCTTGACCCTAAATATCATCCGCCTCTACAGTGGCGCGTGAAGTAGTTGATATAGAACGGTAAATTGCTCCCCATTTTGCGAAAGCCTCATCTGGCCTAGTTAGGCTATCGGTAGGAACGACGGTGAGAAATGCGTTTTAGTGGGATATTATCTTCTGGCCCCGGAGGTAGTGAGAATTCATAAATCGGCTGCAAGTGATGCTCGAAAATCTCTAGCAAATATTGAACTAGGGGTCATAAGGTGTAGTTGACGCACAAAATTATCAAGGCCCCGGCTTGACGTACGAGAAGCCTAGCCTGTTACGGAAGCTCAACTTAGACCATTCGAATGCCCAGCCACTGCAAGTCGGCATTGATGGACCTAATCTCAGCATCCGGATTGATAGACCAGCATCAGCAGTTTGCGGTGCAGAATACAGATCTCTCTATAGAGACCCCAAGCGAGCAGCTGAAGAGTCTAGATCTTAAAGCATGCTCTGATGATGCCTATGACTTGATCCGCTGCCGCCTGTTTTAGCCCTGAACAACGTTCACCTAGCCCAACTTCTGTCCCGTACTAAATCTACTTTCCAAGCTTGAGATGTAAGCTATGTTATTTAGGGCATTTAACTTATTTTGTATGCAGATAACTAAACTAGCAGCCTGCGCGTATACAACTACAATATAGCAAAGTTACTATAACAACATGTCTTTTAGTATGAAGATTCAATAATGTCATTCTGTAAACTAACATTAAACTAATAACAAAAAGAGATACAACTCACTGTCTTGCTATTACTATAGCAATTGCCTATGTAATTAGTTTCACAAAACTGTGCAAGAAATCCATTTGTTAAAACAGCCTGCATATTAAGAAAGAAACCCATTTCGCCACTTCAGTTTCCAAGGCCGTATGGCTTGGAGGAGTCTTTAGGGCTATAGGTAGGTGTAATATTACTTTGGGCACTACGTTGTTGTTGAAATCGGCGGAGGGAGAAGTCGCGCTGTGATTGGCTCCAGCATCGGAACCGGAGACAAAATCATGTCTTCATTCAGTCCGACGGCCCAACGTCTCACTTGTGGGTCCATCATCCTGTCCTCTCTGGCCTTCTACTGGACGACATCTAGGCCGGGGTCAGTGTAAGCGGCATGTTCATACTCGGACCCGGGTCAATTTGAAACAGTGATGAGTTGCTGCAAGAGGTGATATAAGAAGAGGGCTTTCCCGCATTTCTTGGTGCGTCTCTATGAACACAATACTAGGCTCAGTTCCAACACTCTCGCATTCTGACCATCAACGCATTATCTTCAACTCTTCACCTTTAAGCGTCATCAGAACCACATATCTCATACCATGCCCACCTTCAGCCCCCAGTCCGACATACCAGACCTGTCGGACAGAGTGTGCATCGTTACCGGTGGCAACTCAGGCCTCGGAGAAGCTACTATCGTAGCGCTCGCTCAGCACAATCCGGGAACACTCTACCTGGCAGCCCGCTCGCGCGCTCGAGCTGAGGCGGCTCTCGAACGCATCAAATCGACATCCACCTCAGCTCGGTCTGCCAACCTCATCATTCTCGAACTGGATCTCGCTAGCATCGACTCGGTCAAAGCAGCTGCAGGGCGAGTCAACAACGAGGTATCGCGCATCGACATTCTCTACCTCAACGGTGGCGTTGCTGCCATGCCCGCAGCCAAGACCAAGGATGGCTATGAGGTGCACTTCGGTACAAACTACCTGGGCCACGTTCTCCTGACTCAACTTCTCATGCCCAAGCTGCTCGAGACGGCTGCGCTTCCAGGCACCGACGTTAGAGTCATCTCCATCTCGTCGACCATGCACAGGTCCTTTGCGCCTCGCGAGGGTATCGTCTTTGACGCCCTCCGGACTCCTATGAGCGAGATGGGAGGGGCGGCGCGTTACGCCCAGGCTATGCTCGCCAAGAATCTCTTCGCTCGCGAACTTGCAAAGCGATACCCAAAAATCATGTCCTTGGCAGTGCACCCGGGCGGCGTCAAGTCTTCGGCCTACGACGGGACGAAGGACATGAACTGGCTCGGCCACAAACTTCTCTTGATTGCTATTGCTCTTACGGGCGTTTCGCCGGAAGAGGGCGCAAAGGGCCAGCTCTGGTGTAGCTTCAGCAAGGGCACCACGAATGGAACTTACTATGAGCCGATCGGGAAACCCGGGAAGGAGAGTGGCTTGTCGCGAGATGATGAGCTTGCCTCCAAGCTGTGGGACTGGACGAATGGGGAACTACTCAAACATGGGCCCTTTACCTGGCCTCTGGCTTGAATTGTAGCCGTAAACTTGCCTTGGTAGATACGGGGATGTTCGAGCAGATTTTTTCACTGTGGCCTTACTGGCCATTTTCCCTTTGTCATCGCTAACCATCTGTATATGCCCATAGACTGTCGATAACCTGTGCTGTACATCAAATTGACGGAAGATACAACCTCATCTTTTGTCTAGGTCGATCTCCTTGACAGTAATCTTCATCTCAAGCCGTCTCAAGGCAGAATTCTCGGCCATAGAGTAATCTGAGGAAATGTGCCCCCAAAAGTTGGCAATAGGGTTTCCTCTGTTCCTACTGGAAGCACCAGGGATGCTGCGGGGTTCATCGGCCAGGGAGAATCGCTTTCTAATCCAATCATAGACGCTGGGTCATTGGCTCTTGTTGTTTTGCCCGTTGTCCTGTCCGAGGAACCCTCTACATGCCAGCTGCGGACGTCAACTGCAATACCTTGGCTTGCGTTACCTCTCCTCATCTCTCCAGTATCCTGGTTGTTTTGAGGACCGCTCTCCCTAGCCCCGACGCTTCTAACATCGCCTTTTCCATCCTGATCTGAGGTGGATAGCATAAGACTGAGACGCTCACAGGCGAGCTCCACTTCATTCTGCAATGTTCGGTTCTTTGCACGATGTTGCTCTGATGACGGCATCACCCCTCCTTTGGGATCACCGGAGTTTTGAGCTGCCGGCTCGGCGGTGAATGTTTGATTAGGCTCGCCAGTCGTTTTACCTTCCATGCTTTCGCTGCGTTGTGGAGGTAATTTGAAGTGTAGGTTGCTCTTTATCACGTCGATATTCCATCCAGAGACATGATCCAAGGAGGTCAACTGCAGACACAGCTGATAACAATACAGAGATGCAGCAAATATCAGGTAACTTGTTTTTGAGTTGTCATCCGAGCCGATCGTATGGTTGATTAAGAAGTTGTTTGCAAGTTCCAAGCACGCACTGAGTAGCTCAACACGGTCGGTTATACCATCACACTGGCTTGCTACCATGTCGACCATCTCGTTTCGCCAATGCACCTCGGGCTGAAAAATACAATCCGAGATCGCTGTCTCGTAGATCATTATCTCTACTACCAAGAGGTGGGCACGCAAGAATTTGCCGTACTCTTCCGAGTCAGTCAGCCTTGTTCTTGAAGTGCACACAACAGAAAGAATTTCCATCATTGTTAACATACCGCCAGCCATTAGCTCTGCAGGTAGAGATTGCCTCAGCCTGTCGGTCTGTTGCCGGAAGCCGCTAGTAATCACGACCAACGGAACGTCGCCATGTCCGTACAACCGGCGCGATGTTTTCGTGACCGAAACACTCTGGGCAAGCTGTTGGATCTGCGTGAGGGACACCACCAAGTCGTCAAGGGGCTGCTTGCGAGCGTCTGACGCCAGCAATTTCCACACACTACGAACTGCCATAGAAGACGAACTGCAGACAGCCGAAGGATTCTGCGTTATGGTAAAGAATCTGACCAGACAAGTCATCAGCTGAGTGCCCATAGTACTGAGTCAAAGCGAATCATCTGAAATCGAGGTGAGTGTCTTGTGCGAGCTTACATAGTTGATAAATAATACCACCCACAGTACGTACGCGCCTGATTGGAGTAAAGTTTATACGATTCCTGTGATAGGCCAAGCAACTGAACCTGGGGTTGATGCGATAATTCGAACATATCGCATTGAGATCGGGCCAAGGCGAGCAGATTGCTGATCTGATATTTGTCCAGAGCCCAGTGATACCTATGACGGTAGAAGAAACCGATTAGTCACGTCTCTCCGGAGAGTGAAATGTCTTCCTGGCTTGAGGCGCCCAACACGACCTTCAAGTAAAGCAAAACTTACCACGCAATCAATACCAACAGTCCTTGGATCAGATCAATGTCTTGGCGCGACCTCAACACTATCGCCTCGACAACGTCCTTCAAGAAAGGTTCCACGAGGCTGGTAGACCTAAGCTCATCCCGATCTGATGCCACTATGTTAACTGCTCTCCACAGAAATGGTTGTTGTTGCCCGACATCTGGGCTAGCTAGATCCCGTGGGACAATGACAAATGGAAAGAGATGCTGCATGTACTTGCAATAACGCTCTACTAATTGAACGTATTCTTGGGGTCCTTCGATCGGCTCTGACATCTCTACTGCTGAAGCCCGAGGTAAGATCCGTCGGTACGACCCTCCTTGTTCTAAGATTCCAAACGTAGCAAAGGGCGCCGATGGCTGTGCTTTACCATGGGCAGCGCCAGCGACAAGATGTCTTGGATCGGAAGACCTCCTTTTGTCCGAGGATTTGTTCCCTACCCTTGCGGTTTCATTGCTGAGATTTTGCTCCAGCACATCGCCTTCGTTTGAGGCGGGCGGAGCAGCCGCGTTGCTGCCATGATGATCGTCAAGACGAGCGCTGAGCTCCTCCAGTCGGCGCTCAAACTCATCCGTCCGTGACGGTCTCTTTCTTTTACCCTTTCTCTCCCGTCTTGGGGCAGGTGTTTGCGAAATGCAAGATTTTCGAAGGCGATGGCATCTTGCAGAACGAGGTTAACGCTCGCTCAATTTGGATTTGCGAGTCACAACGTCACTCCTGGGCAATTCCCAGTGAATTAAAAACAGTCTTTCCCTGGCTCTTGCTTACTCACCTTTGACATAGGTGATCAGTCGGACCCGGAAGACACTTGGACTTGGCCTTTGCACAGTTCTCGCAAGCTATGGGTCCCATGACCCTGGGGCTAGGCTTGGGCATCCTTCTTCCGGCACCGTCGCTGAGGTCTTCCTGGGATACCTAGAGAAGTATGCGCAAGCATGAGGAAGGTTTGAGGCACGAGATGAATTTCTTTCAGCAAAATGAATTGAGGGTGAGGCTAGGAAACGGAAGGGAGCTAGAGGGGGGATGTGAGCAGAAAAAATAAGCACCAGCCTTGGTAGCATTGAGTGAGACTCATGACAGGTGATGAGATTAGTCATCGAACCCCCACCCTTCCAAGTTTCCAGGAGCCTGGCGGAATTGGTCACTTGTCAAAGGGCTCAGACCTTGCTGACCGACAACTCAACAGTTACCAACGACATGAAATGCAGCAACACGAGCTCTCAAGCATCTGAAATTTTGACGCAATTGCTTAACCACTGTGATGGATATTCCGCAACGGCATAATGTTTAATTAACGTAAAGCTTATCAGCGTCATGAGGATTATAAGCTGTTCAGCCAGCGTACTACCCAGTCATAGGATACAGCAAGCTGCTTCAAGACTGGTTTTCATTCAATCATGAGTTGCGCAAATCAGACACGCGGCATCAAAGTTATGATGACATGCTCAGTCATGAGAGAGTTTCAATCACGTGCTGGAACTTCTTCTAGCGGCAGTGGCCGACCCTGCGTTTGGAGCACGCCTACCTTGGGAGTAGCAAAATTAAGAAATTGGATTTAGAGATGTTTGAGATCATAAGTTATGCAGGGTCTTTCACTGAAGCTGCATATGATACTCAAACTTGAGGTCTTATCTCTATCTTAACCATTCAATAAAGATGTTCCGCTTTACAGTAACAGTGGTAGTGTAAGTGGGACTCTAGTCTCAGACGGTCCCTTTGCGAGTGATTACCAGGAATGCCGATCCACTGCCAAAGGCAATCAACCATATTACGAGCAAATTACCTCCCAACAAAGGGTTTCGGAATTATCTTGAATTTCACTTGTTCACTTGCTTGCACATTGTCGTTCATATATGTGTTTGTATTAGACTAAATCAGTGTACAATGTAGAAGGTAAATTAAGAGCCTGCATAATCACCCGGGTGCGATATCTGTCTATCAACCAGATCATCGTGCAGCCACCCATCCAATCACAAAACTGGCAGTGTATGCATCTAGCATGAGTTGACAGTGGTGTACTTGCAAGAAGAGCTAGGTCCAGAGCGAAGCTCCTTGGGCTCGTTTCCGGGGGTGGTTCCCTGGAACTCGGTGCAGATCTTCTTGACAGAGGTGGCACAGGTGTTGGTGATGGTGGAAACGTCGCCCTTGTTGGAGTTGATACCGGTGAGAAGCTTGCCGTTGTAGGCCTTGACATTCTTAACGATGACGTTGCGGGTGCCCATGGTCTTGCAGTTACCGCAAGAGCGGTAGAGCTTGCCGAAGTCGACAGCGGTGAATCCGTCAATGGTGACCGTGCCGAGGCCGTTGTGCTGGATGATCTTGTCAGAGGCGCCAGTGGCACCTCCGCCCTTGACGAGAGCGTTGCCGTTACCCTTGATGGACAGGGCATCTTCGCAGACCTTCTTCCACCAGACGTTCTCGATGGTGCAAGAGCCCTTGCAGTGAACGCCCTCGATCTGGTCGGCGCCGATGATGACGTTCTTGAGGGTAGCACCGTTCTCGAGGATGAAGACGGCATCAGCGTCGCCGCCTTCGGCCTGGCCGGTACACTTGACTCCACGGCCGTAGGTCTTCATGCCACCATCAAAGGTGCCCTTGATGGTCTGGACCTTCTTGTAGGTGACGGAGCCCTTGGAAGCGGGGATGGGGAAGCTGGCGCGCTTCTCGAGAGCTCCCATGGTGTTGGGAGTAACGTCGCCCTGGGGAATGGCAACGGCGACGGTGGCGAAGAGGCCAGTGAGGACAGTGGAGAACTTCATGATGAATGATTTGAGTTTGTGTTTGTAGATGTAAAAGTGGTGTGTAGTTGACTTTGAGATGTTGAAAGAGTGACGAAAGTTGTAACCACCAGGGCTAATGAATGAATGAATTGAGAGAACGAGTTGACAGGTGTGAAGAGTAGTGACTAGAAAACAACTACCATGACAGATTGATGGGAGTCTTATATACAGAGGCCGTTTGACTACAGCATGTCACTCCTCCCAATGCGTTCAACAAGATGCTCCAATAACCTCAAAACTTAATTTGGCAAATACGAGTTTAATCGGGGCTATCAGGCGTAGTTTCGGCTGCTAGACGCAATTTGGAAACAGTTGCGGTTGACCCCTTTTTGGCGCCGCAGTTTCAGGACTGACCCACCGCTAGGAGACAGGGCATAAACAGCATTGAAGCGGAACAGTGAGGCCACTAATTACTCGACTTGGCAGTTTCAGTTGTTTCTTAAGATTAGACCTAGTGTTAGTCAGTCCCTCATTGGTGGAAATACATGCCAGATGAATGGCTTTTTCCGAATGACATGCTCCTTGGGCCCAACAACCGGAAACCGGGGACAAGCTTTCTTGGCCGATCGGATGGCCTCCGGTAGGGATGAGGATCGCCTTTTCGGATGAAACCGACCGTCGGAAATGAGCCAAGCAAGAGCTTACCGACGTTGCCGAAGTTGGCAGTGGTTTAAGCATGACAAGCTTAAATTCATGGCTGACCTTATCTCTGTGGGTTTTCGGGCAGTTTTTGAACGCACGACCGCTCTGTTTGCCCTCGCTGTCGTCGTGATAATGAGAAGATGTTCTGGTCTTCCTTTTGCTATGGTTCTTCTATTAACATTGCCTATTCTAAGACTGAAGCGGTGGAAAGCCACCAAGTCGAAAGAAAAACTCGAAGAGAGGGGTGGTGGAGGAGAGTCGTTAAGCTACGCACAACGATAAGAAACCTGACACGTTTCAGACCCCAGCACGGCTCTCGTGTGAGAGAGGTCCGCCAAGCAACCAATCAAAGAAATCCTGCATCATCCTACCGGGAAGCGTTCAAACAGCGGGCCTGCAATTCGGTCCGGCTCGTCGCCTTGTTTCTCCGTAGCGGGGTGAAGATGTCACAGCGGCACGGGATAATCAGTCGTCTCCAGCGGCGCGGGATATTCCAGCCCAGCATCGCGTCTGACCTCGTCCATAATCTCCATAATGAGGATACTCTCATCCAGACCCAAGCAACTGCCCTCCTTGCGTCCCTCGACCAGAGCTCTGGCGGCGTCGTCGGCTTCCCAGAATAAGCCATGTCCCTGGCCCTCGGGATTCCGACTTGATCCCCACCCGTTGTACCACCCGCTTCCGGCACCAGGGCCGGGCTGGGGCCATGCGATATCCTCACACGTGCCGTCTTTGAGAATCAGCCTCGTCCGCGTGGGACGGTAGGCTGGAGGAAAGACTTGAAGCTCGCCTTGAGGACCTTGGATGCGGATGTTGGGTATCACGGCGTCTGCGGCAGTGGCGACAGCGTCGTTCGACAAGCCCATCGAACAGGAGGCGACAGCGTGAGCGGGACCCCCGTGTTCCTCATCTCTGGGAAATTCCAGCATCATGGTCACCATGGAGTCGACACCGGTGGGGGCATATTTCGCCACCATGGACTTGAAAGTAGGGGGCTGGCGAGTCGCAGCAGGCTGGGTACTGTAGAGGGCTTGGAAGGCCCAGGTGAGACTGTAGATACCCCCGTCGAGAAGAATACCACCGGCAAGTCGCGGGTTTACCATGATATTATTGTCGTCCTCAAAGCGACCGGCATATGGTAAGCTGTGTTCAGATAGAACTCGTTCGACAGGTCCGATTCGTCCAGAAGACACAAGCTCTCGCACATATGCGGACAGCGGGAAATACCGAGTCCACATGCCTTCCATAAGCAGCAGGCCC
This sequence comes from Dactylonectria estremocensis, assembly GCA_020744375.1. Lineage (NCBI taxonomy): Eukaryota > Fungi > Ascomycota > Sordariomycetes > Hypocreales > Nectriaceae > Dactylonectria > Dactylonectria estremocensis. The sequence continues at coordinate 419,742 of JAGMUU010000014.1, read as the reverse complement.
TTGTCCTTGGCTTTGTCGGCCAGGGCCCGGGCCTGCCGGGAGTTGACAGTAAAGGCTTTTTCGCAGAGCACATTCTTTCCTGATTCGAGCAGCAGCATCGCATTCTGGTAGTGGTGCGAGTGCGGCGTTGCGATGTAGATAATGTCCACGTCGCCATCAGTAGCGAGATCTGCGTAGGATCCGTAAGCTCTTGCGTGCGGGGGCGCATCGCATTCTCGTAGGAACTGCTCGGCTTTGGAGATGGAGGAGGATGAAGCCGCTGCTACCAGCTCGTGACGGACATCTGTAACGTTCCGAGTGTTCGGGTCAACAGACAGGTCTCTTCCGCTGATACAATGATTCAGAATGTCAGTAATGGGCCTACTTAAGATACGACGATGACGGTAGCTCACAATGACTTTGCAATGCCTCCCGTCGCAAGGATGCCCCAGCGAACTGTTCGAGACGTTATCATGCTTGCCGGTTTTGTAATTGATTGACGGCGTTATGCTTAGCTTTCTATGCTGTCCCGAATCTATATAGCATAATTCAGAAACAGAAATTTCACTACGTGGTCTGAGGGTTCTCTGCTTGTCGTTGTCCTCAACATCAATTATGCGCATGTCACTTTTGCTGCGCGGGGTATACAACACCATGATGTCACCATCAGCGCACACGTGGGATCAATACCTGTATGTCTTAGATAATAGCAAACTATTATTAAGCTTACGCTTGATCAACTCCAATCGATTTCGCTTCGGGTTGCGCGCCCTGCGCCCTGTGACATTTTCACGCACGCCCTACGCCCTGCGTCGCACAACTACCCTGTACCCAGCTAGAAATCCGGAAAAGGGTGTGAGGCTACGGAGTACAAACTCATTGAACGCTGAAACGTGGTTTTTATTGGTATTTTGTCATCTGCTACTCTATCTCAACGAAATCTATACTCCATCCCCGTCTACTCTTGGAGTAAATCTCCACTGAGAACCGGTCTGGGTTTCCTCCCTCCTCGGGCTCAGTACTAGGCGTAGCCTCATCGCTATTAACATCTAGGTCAACCATGCGTACTTTGATGATCGTCCAGCCCGCTCGCGGCCCGAGTCTGCTGTATTCTCTATCCACATAGGTGAGCAGCCGCTCGGCGTGTCGGACGTTCCAGATGCCCTCCCTGTCCCGCGGAAAGTTGGAGAGCCAGGTTCGGATCCAAGACTTGATCTGAGCGTCCTCTGATATGTAGTAGACATTCATCAAAGCCGGAAGCATCCCGTGTCCGTAGGCGTTGATGGCGGCGCATGATGCGGCTGGTACTCCGGCAGCGAGACGGCAGACATTGAGGACAATGTCCTCGGCCTCAGAGGGAAGCTGTCGATCGGTTCTCAGAGGATACTTGAGTCGTAAAATAGATACTAGGTAGTGCATAAAATTGGTGGCAGCCTGGACCGGGTTAGATGAGTGGGGAAGACTCAGTGACGAGATCGAAAGCTCGTCCCCTGATCCCGACCTGTTGGCCAAGGCACCATTTGCTGATTGGTCGTCGAAGCACGGCACATCACAGGGCTCTAAGCTGTTCCGCCAATCTTCCAACTCGTCCACCAAGCCCCTCGCCTGCTCTTGCCAGTGCATTTGGTGCCCTGGGTTGCTGCGCCATTCCTCCTCCAGCTGAATCACTCGAGGCACAATGAAAAGCAACCGATCGAACGGCAACGGAGACGTGGTGAGCGACTCGATAAGCGACACTGAAACGTCTGAGATGACCAAGTGCGAATGGACTGAGTAGGCGCGGTCGTAAATGTCGAGCAATGCAGCTATCCTGGAGAATGATCGGATCAACGATCCTCCCACTTGAGAGTCGCGGACTAGTTGGAGATTCTGCGATAAAAAGGCGATGGCTCCGCGGCAGTGTGTATACCACGGCCCAATCTGGCCCCTTTGCAACTCAAATTGAGCGAGGAGCAAGACAGTCGCCAGCCACGAGATGGCTTTTTCCTGATCTTTGTGGTCTGGAATTGTGGGTTTGGACAGACAGACCATGCCTTCATCACCCGCGCCACTCACTTGTCCCACGACTCCCAATGCTGCGACGAAGTGTTCCAGGGCATGCAGACCAGCTTTGCCGTTCTGCGCTGCGTGTGTGTTGGAAAGAGAAATATCGAGGGCCGAAAGGGCGAGGGCAGCGTGAAAGAAGGTGCTGTCCAAATACTCGGCCTCGGTGATGTCATCGAGCGACAGGATGGACAAGATGCCAAATGGCGAGCTATCACGAAGGTGGTGGTAATAGACTACATCCTCAACGAACCTTGCGCTTTCTGAGAGTCTGGATAGTGTGGAAAGCCCGTAGTGGATGAGTCCCTTCGCTGGTTCTGCTCGCGGGGGCGTTACGACAACACTCCCGCGGTTATTGTTGCCAGTATCTAGAAGTGTTGATATTGATGGCCCCGATGGAGAAAGCACAACATCTATAGGGGAGTTGCTAGCCTCTGTGTGTAGCTCGCTTGGGAAGCGCTCGTCGAGCAATGGTGAAGTGCTGGCATAAAAGGACGTAACCGCATCAATTTGAGTTGTGTGAGCAGGACTCGGGTTAAGGGGTGAGGCAACAGCTGGTATGGCACTGAGTGATATACCACTGTCGCAAGAGTCCGGCCGTGGGCTCGCAGGATTGATCAACCATTGGCAGTCTGGCAAGCTGGTTGCCGCTTCGTTGTCATCAGTGGCGACAACAATCGTCTGTTGATGGGAAGAAGGCGAAGAATGTGCTGTAACCCGCTTCTCTCCTTCAGTCCGTACTGCAGCGCTTCCTCTCTGTGAGCGTCTTCGGCTATCCTGTCCATGCTTCTGCTTCAGCCGCTCAGTCTGGTCCTTGAAGACGACGCGCTGCGCGTAGCCGCCGCATGGGAGACTTAGACGCGTGCACTAATCACATAGCACAGGCCACACGGTAAGCGAATCTATTCCAACGAGCGGACAGGGTGAAGAAACGGCAACTGTCCATACATTGTTGCACTCGGGCTTTCCTTCGTCGCACTTGAGTCGGCGGGCTCTGCAAGTCGAGCAGCCAGTGCGGTCTCGCGAGCTGACGTTGCGCTTTCTTGCGACCTGAGCCATGCTCCCGTGATGCTGTGTTTCAGTATGGAGGTAACTACGACTGTCGTACAATATTGCCCTGAAGGGATGGATAACTTGAAGTCAGGTTGAATTGACGGAAACAGAAGACTGGGGGGTCAACCATCTCCACGCCTGTGGGGACTAGTTGCTCCGTTCGTCGTAAAAAGCTTCCCCTTAAGGAAAGGCTCCTTTTCCAGGATGACTAGCAAGGATTCTGTGTATGTGGATCCTCGAGAGATAGCTTTGGAGAGATAAGCATTGGGTTGATTCATGAGAAATGTCATGCATCTCCCTGCCGCAATGTCGGGGGCTGACATCGCAAAAATTATCCTAAACTGTGCAACACCTCTGCACATCTAAGATAGTCATATTTGGCCCCGTATTCCCGTAGTCCAGGTCTCTTTGTGATGCATAAACACCCCAAATATTTGGGGTTTGACAGTAAGAATTGAGTGTTTGACGACCAAGGGTATTATTCTATCAGCCACTCCACTGAGCACTGTTAATCCCAGCCATGAAGGCACTTCCCAAGGCCCTTGTGATCGGTAGCCCCCAAGGCTTGGTTCCTGATACGGTTTGGGCACAATTCTCGTCAGGGTTCGAGGTTCGCATGTACGACTTTCCGACCACCGAAGCATTCTACCAATCGATGCAAAAAGATGGTAGTTGCCACGGCATCAGCACTATTGTGAGGCTTGGGCTTAACCTTCCTCCTGGAATCGAAAAGGTTGGCCAAGGATGGACGAAACGAGCATTACCACATCTTCCGTCCACTCTCCGACTGATCGTCAACTTTGGCCACGGATATGACGAGGAGGACGTACCGGCTCTCAAGGCGCGGGGGATCGAGTTCGCAAACACTACCGGCGGCAGCGAGTCTACAGCCACCGTTGGCCTGTTTCTAATCATTGCGAGTCTTCGACAGCTGAGCCGATACGAGCGGATGCTCCGTAACGATCAGTTTCTGCCTGCACTGCGCGACTCTGCCAAGACGGCCATCGACCCGTTTGGCAAGAAGCTGGGAGTTATCGGAATGGGATCTATCGGACAAACCGTCGCAAGGCAGGCGGCCGTACTAGGCATGGAGATCCATTGCGTGGACCGGCCTAACCTCAGAAAGATGGTGGACTTGGCTGGTACGACAGGACTTCCGCCATTGGTGCTCTGCTCCAACATCGAGCAACTCGTAGCGAGTGTCGATTGTCTCATTTTGACTTGCTCGTACTCATCCGAGACCCATCATTTCCTATCACAGCATCTTTTCGGCAAGATGCGGCCCGGGATCCGGATTGTCAACATTGCTCGGGGCAAGTGCATAGACGAAGAAGAACTCTGCGACGCGATAGAGAGCGGGATTGTTGGTGGTGTCGGACTCGATGTTCACTATGATGAGTGCGTTTACCAATATCTCTCTATTTGTGATGGCATGCGAGCTGACCAAAAAAAACAACCACAGACCGAGAGTGAACCCGAGGCTTCTCAAATATGAATGCGTTACACTCCTTCCACATGTTGCTGGTCTGACTCACGACTCGATGAGCGTAAGTACTTTAAAGCTGTTGAGGACTTCGCCGTTGGATACGAAGGACCTGACTTTGTTAGAAACACGCACAACTGGCTTTGCAAACAGCCGAGAACTTCTTCCGAGAGCCACCTTTAAGTCAATAGCACACGCATCTCGTCCTATATATCTAGTGTCGCTTTGACTATTCTGGCGTAGTTTGGGCGTCTTTCAATCACAAGAAAAGTTTGGACAGTTTTCTAGGCAACACGAACGAGAATACTACATGTATCCATACCGTGATTCAAGTCTATGAACCAAGAATGGGATACAACTCGACATTTATCACGTTCCCTGCCCATATGTGACAAAAAGATTCCCCATTACTTACGTCGCTCACTTATAGTTCTCATTAGAAAGGCTGCTCATCATGGCGATTGATCATGTCCTGCTTTGAGTTGCGCCCTCAATTAGTAAAAACCTGGGACGAGATCGTCACACGAGTAAAAGTATAACTGAGGTCAGTGCCAGACTTGTAGACTGGAGCTCAAGTTAACGAATAGAGAATTTGCTTTAGGCATATGTACTCAATTTCTTCAAAATACTGTGCATCACTACTGTTCTATAATATATGCCCACTCATGTTCCTCTTTGCCGTACATGATGCCTTCGAGCCACGATTTTAGAGTAGAAGCGTACGGGGAGTTGGTGGTCTTATGTCCATCAGCCGTCACTTTCATGGGGAGATTCACAACCGTGTCCGTGTACTTGATCACGGATACAGACGAAACAAACATCTAGGTGAGTGAGTTAGTTGAAGCTTTGAATCATTGCCGAGAGAGAGGGAATCATAGACTTACCGCGGTACCAGACACGAAACACTCGAGAAGCCGTCCGTCAGTTTGCGCTTGGATAATCTCATCCATGCTGTAAGGCCGTTCCACGACCTCGATCGGTGCCAAAGCGGCAGGTCTTGCATCAGACCTTTCGGACAAGCGTTCTCTCGCCAGTTCAAGAACACTGCGTCTCGTGATGCCATCCAAGACAATCTCCGTGTCCAAAGAGCTTGTGACGAGCTCAATAACATCTGAAGATTCGCGTCTCCAAACGACAAAGAAATTGCTGGCTCCAGCCTCAGTAACCAGCCTCTTCTCGCCAAACAGCCAGAGAGTCTGGCTGCAGTCGTTCTCTCTGGCCTTGGCCTGGGCGACCATGGCAGGGCCGTAGCTGGCTCCGACCTTGGCAGAGCCGAAACCTCCAGGCCATGCTCGGATCAGCTCGGGGTCACTGGCCAACAGCTTGATTCCTGGTGAAGGTGTCTTGGACGCCTGGGGGAAGAGAGCGGCAAACAAGAAGAAGAGTGCCTCGGGAGGACGCTGGATCCCCAGCGCAGAGCCGCTTCCAATCATGGCTGGTCGAACGTAGAGGTTGGTTCCCTGGTCGGGAAGCCATCGGCGACATTCAATGGCCAAGAATGAAGAAATAATCTGCAAAAGAGCATCCTGATCGAAATCCGGCAAGCATACTCTCGCATTCGACTTGGCCAGCCGCTTGCAGTTCAGCCAGGGTCGGAAGAGGCGCAGCTTGTCGTCGTATCCTCGGTACACCTTCATGCCTTCGAACGATTCCGTGGCATAATGAAGCACACTGGCCGTGGGGAGGAGTGCGATCTTGCCGTATGGCATCATCTCGGGAGTCTCCCAACCCGACTCGGTGCGCCAGAGAGCCTGGACCATGTGTGCCGTCATGGCTCTCTGCGTCATCCTAGCGGCGTCTTGGAGTCCTGGAACTTCTTCTTGCTCAGACTCGGGAATGAGATTGAAGCTCATAGCCCCGGCATCGAGCTGGCCAGCTCGGCTTGGCTCAGACTTCGTGGCCGCCAACTTGGCTGTTTCTGCTGTAGCGCTGGGACTCATGGTTATAAATGCTGCTACTTGAAAGTTGAAGTTGTTGTAATTCTGGCAATGGCTGTCGTCAATAGAAAGAGGATAACTCAGAACACTGAGGGCTTGTTCATTGTTGGGAGCGGAATTGTACTACATGTACACACCTCTCGTCTCGTACCATTAAAATGGGCATTGGTGAGAAGATTGCTGGTGAATCAGTTTAGTTGGGCCTAACCACCGTTTTCCAAGGCTGCATAAGTCCCGCATTAGGAAAGCCGACGATTGAAAGGCCGATTGGCTGCACTCGAAGCTCAGTCTTGCTTTCAAGATGATACTGCCGTGGAATAAAACTTGCCCAGTTAGGCAAAAAGGAACGCGCAAGTGGACCGCTCCATTCTTGACTCTACCGCCACTCTCACGTGGACATCAGATACTGCCGGCAATCACACGATTACATCAGTAGAAGCCGTGTTCATTCGCTTGCGCAGGCCATATTTGGTGTCTCCGGTACGTGGCCTGAATGGTGTGGAAACATTCGAGTGATATTCTCGACTCTCTTGCGTGTCGGAGCAATCAACAAGCTTGACAACCGCCATGACACATACTGCGATATCTTCAGGTAGATGTCGCCATGGTGTCATGTCTAGGGCAATTTGAGTACCGGAATTTTCCAATTTGGCAGTGTGTAGATAAAAGCTGGGCTCCTCCTGACTTGGGTCCAGTGGTCAAAATTCAGCGAGTCAGCCCATTCTTACCATATGTGAGCTCGGATTTCATCATATATGACAAACAATCTTGACTGGCATCATACTGGCCAGCTCTGACTAGCTGCGGATCGCTTTTGTATCTGACAGAAGAGCACGACACTCGGCTAAAGGCAAGAGATATGTATGTAATTGGCCACACGCAATGGGTGTAGGCTCAATTAAAACAGGTAGGTAACGAATAATGAGCAAGTTATCAACTTCATGCATTGAATCTATAAGAACCAAAAAATATTTGCGACGTTGTTTAAAACAGTTTGAGGTCTTGAGAAATCTATTTACCAAACTTTTACGATGTTTTGCATCCGTAAACAAGTATGCTCTATCACTTCTCTAACTCCTCTGCGAGCCCCATGATGACTTGGACTTGGCACGAATGCGTTCTCCATAGAAGTAGAAGAGCCACGGTATCGGGATCATTGCTAGAGCAATGAAGCCGAGCATATTGGTAGCCCACATGACTCCCAGCTGGTTGTACATTCGCGCAGTTATTGGAGGGAAAATGCTCGCCATGATACTTCGCATAAAGGTGTTGGCAGCGACGGCACTTGCGGCGTACGCTGGAAATGTGTCCACCAAGTAATTTAACGCAGCCTGAAAAATTGTGAAGAATCCAAAACCCATCAAAGCCGCGCCTATTATAGGGGCGATCCAGGGGAAACGAACATCGGCAGTGTTGGCCATGACGAACAAGCCACAGGTCAGGACAGCCGCACCCGCCATCATGGGAGGTAAGCGGGCCTCAGGGCATGATTTACCGTGATTTGAGGCCACCTTTTTGAGGTAGAACCCTTGACTCTGGATGTTGAAAACTGCACCAGCAATGATCCCTACGATGAGTGCGAGGAACGGCGTGCTGGCAGTGACTTGTGTCCAGCCTCGCATCTGACCGAAGATGATGGGAAATGCACCGAGATTAAGGTAGACAATGCTGTATACTATCTCCAAAAGTCAATGTCCGCGGCATAGAAGCAAATCCGTTTACATACCGAAGCTCGCATGCAAGGCGAAGAGGAAGCACACAGGCGTCCCCAATAGTTGGAGCGGCCTTATCAAGAACTTTGTGGTCATCTCTCGCAAACTAGGATCCCACTCTTCATGGGATGCATGGTAAGCCCACTCTCCGGTGCTGAGCCGTAAACGACGAGCCTTGGAAACGAGAAGCACGGGGGCATACGACTCGTGCAGTACCAGGGCGCCGAGGCTGACGATGATCAGCATGTAGATGGCTGTCACGTACTGAGTCCAACGCCAGCCGATGCCACTCGCAACAATAGCACTTCCTACAACCGGTGCTATACGGAAGATATAGATTGTTAGCCACATTTCAAGACAAAGAAAGGCATACTTGAATCAAATTGTACATACCGAAGACAGGCCCACCAACAACAGCCGATGCATACCCAACCAGAGCCAACCCTCGCTGGCTTGGTTCGAACATGTCGGCTAGCACTCCGCCTGTGATGGATAAAGGCGCACTTCCAAAGAAGCCAGCCAAGAACCGCATAACGAGGACAGTCTGAAAATCAGCCGCCACGCCAGTGCCCACAGTGAAACAGAGCGCTACGAAATAGGGGACCAGCACCGGGACTTTCCGGCCGTAGATCTCGCTCAGAGGGGACCAGAGCATCGGCCCGGTTCCGAAGCCTATGAGAATGAGACTTGTTCCCAGGTTGGAGAGGTCTTCGCTGACACTGAACTCTTGAGAGATGTCGTTTACAGCCGTCGAGTAAATGGCAGACGACCAAGTCGATCCCATTGTAAGCAGTCCGTATAGAATTGTCGTGGTGATCTTTCGAGACGCTGGCCAGTTTCGTGGGCTTTTTGGATCACCGGGACCTGCAAATTCCACGAGCATTGTTGTCGAAGTCAGAGGTGCGTCGATTGGCAGCCCTCTTTCAAGGCCCTTGGTGGTTTGAGGATGTGCCGTCTCATCTTCGACGGCGCCATTCATCCCTGCGCCACTCATGTCGAGATAAAGGAGCCCAAAAAAACCTAGAGAGTAACAATGGGGTTAGCAGTGTCCCAAGACGGTTTGAACATCTCTTTTAATTGATTCGGTGGTGTTATTCCTTTGTCGATTGACTCCCAGGTGCCCCAGAATGGTGTTAATCTGGAGTTTACGAGCCCTTGTCCTGCTTCCTCTCGTCTATTGGTGGAGTGGGCCTTGTTCTTCAACGCTCGGTGCTCGTTCCCATTGCCCCCATTTGGTATGGTGTCTTGACCCATCTTGCCATCTTACTCCGTACAGCGCCGAGAAATGCTCTTGTCGGTACTCCGTACATGGCACAGGTGGAAAGCTCTCGGGTGGGTTCTCACTGAACCCGAAAATCGGTTGGTCTGTTTTGGACAACGTAATGACTCCCAAGGGGAGAGGGGAATGTCAGCTTCAAATTCCCAAAAGAGGATTTAAATTCTTTTTTCCATCTCATCTACGTGTCCATGCTGCATTACACTTCTTCGGGTTATGAGGTTGTACCGTTCCGAATTTATTTACACAAATAAGAAACGAGTAATTACTGTACATCAGGTATCCAATCCAAGGTTTTCACTGACTCGGCCGAGCTTGAAATGCTGGCCAGTCACAGGACACCACTATCCTCCAGCACACTCCTGATGAGTCTGAGACAGGTTGGGTGGTAGAAAGTCTTGTGATTTTCATAAGCCCTAAGAGCAATCGAGCTAGCGATGGAGATAAGTCCCTCAAACCCGTAGCACATTCGAATTAGCGGCTGCTGTTCGCAGATTGATGAGTAATGGGAAACACGGGCGACATTACAGTGGTCGCACAAGCTTCATCCGGCCAGTCTGGCCTAGGACATCTTCAGTTTGGGATAGAACGCTTCTGTAAGCAGCACGCACGGCAACTCGAAGATAGCGTTTCAGAACTTCTAGGTTGGATGAATTTGCCCACCCATACTCAGAACCAATAGCGGAAACCAGCTCCTGCGACAATGTGTTGGGCCTACGAATCAACTCATCAAGGAACACGAGGCTTTGGCCTAATTTCCATCCTTGCATGTCGTTGGCGCGCAGCTTGTGACTTGGGCCGTCTGATATCGAGTTCCACTTATCAGCGAGTCTTTGGAACTCGTCGAAGAGAGGAGAGACAAAGACGGGCTCTGGGATGGCTCCCGGTTTGTAGCACCACATAGCCCAGTCAACCAAATCAAGCCTTGCTGTAGCCTCCGTGTCCAGGACGAACAGTTCGAACATCGTTTCTTTGAACTGAGTAGGGTCTACCGAGTTCTTAGGGAACTCGGTGAAGTACTGGAAGCCTGACTGAACATATGGTATGAAAAGCATGAATGGAGCAGACACTCCAAAGGGAAGCCACTTGGGTCTCCCAACAGTCTCCTCCAGGCGTCGCAAAAACGGGTAGCCCTTTTTGTAAACAATCGTCGATATGATGTCGTCGGGCTGTTTTCTGCAGAAATTGAGCACCATTCTTGTGTCAGGACTATCGTCACCGCCATATGAATCAAGGCCGCATGCAAGCTCTTGCTATCCAGTAATGGCTCTGAGTGTTCTTTCGGCTTCGCCTCGTACCTCTGGCAGTATCAACCTTTCGATATACACAGTCCAGCCTTCATTCAGCCAAAAGTGTTCCCAGGACGCGTTATTGACCAGGTTGCCACTGAAACTATGTACAAACTCATGGGCAACCACATTGACGTTTCACAATCGCCCGAGATGACACTGACGCTATAGAAATTGAAGATGGGGTCTTCCATCCCACCTAGGTAGAACAGCTTAGGCAAGGTGACCGGATTGTAGAGTGGCCAAGGGTATCCAAAAATGAGCTTCTATTAACAAGAACACGACCAATTTGGTTACAACTCATGCGCTGAAACATCAAGCTTGGTCACTAGCCTCGGCAGCGTTGATGATTGCTTGTAAGCCTGGCCTTAACTCGTTTTTCCGCCCAAACTTTCGGCGGATGAATACAGATAGCTCTTGGAACCAATCTGCTCACCTACCATATATTCCTGAAAGGTGAATTAGCGCAGAGGCCCGAGTTGCCTGACCAACCCCACAACTTACCCGCTTGCTACTGCGAAGAGGTAGTTTGAAATCGGAACGTCTTGAATGAAAACATAGTGTTTGGTACTCAGTATTGTCTCAAGTGGCGGGAAGACTAATTTATGCTGCGGAACACCGCCTACACTTACTGGCAGAATGGAGTTGACTCAAATACGGCATGTGCTCTTGAGTGATGGTGTGTCCTGACACGGGACGATGGGGCGCGCGTGCAGGCTTTCATTGCGAGACTTGAAGCCTTTGTCAGTAGATTCGCCCCGGGTACTTGATACAGGTTGACTTACACATGAAAGGGCGCTGTTTGTCCTCTGTTTGCGCCGTGCTAAACCATTGCAGGCCTGTTGATTCCGGAGTCGTTTCGAACTCGATCTAGCAGTAAGATGAGATTATTTTGTGTATGCGTGCTTAAAAGTCACCAATAAGTGCATGGCGATAACTTTATTTGAAACGATTCAGAACTGGTGTATCGCCTTGCAAGGTATACCTGGAGAGGACTGCCGTTTGGTTCACTTCGGGGTCGCAACTCCCATCGCGCTGGCTTGGAGCCGACGACGACACACTCGATCTTGAGGTAGATTGCACGAGGATAATCTGCTCAAGGTCCAATTAACATTCGGCAGTAACGATTGTGCTTCCTCTCATCACATTACGCTCAAAGTTGATGCTAAGATCAATGTCGGTGTGTCGCGTGAGAATATCGTGGAAATGTGATACTGAATTTGGGTCTGCCGTACGATATTCGTGAAGCATCTTGTTGATTGTTGAAGTGGTAGACGGAATGATAAATGCAGCAATTAGAATCCTGGTGAGGTTGTCACGCAGGAAATAGCACGTTTTGACTTTCCTGCCCCATTCCCATACGTTGAGCTTAGCTCTGAGTCGAGTTAAATAGACTACGTAATCTGAGACTCTGAGTGCTAACTGAGTCGTTTGTAAGCTCTAATTACGGTACAGTGGTGGGATCTCTCTCACCACTAATACTTGTTAGGCTCTGTTGAACGAGGCGACCAAGGACCAAGAGAAGGCACCAATCGAAGGAGATCAGGATGGAGCGATTTAAAAGTATGATTTTCCGCAGCTCGAGTACAAATAGTAATTTTCCCGTATATTCGTGTATCTCTGCCATATTTAGTTTCAATCTCGGTATGCCTATTAGAACTATTCTCATATACCCCATCAGTCCTTACAGTTCGTCTCTCTCCATCCGATCTCGATGATATTCTCAGCCGCTGTGTTGCCTATTTCCCATCGAGGGCTATATTGCCTTGCGAAGTAACTTCTTCGACTGGCTCCGGTCGAAGAATGCATGAAGGGTTACGGTGCCACAACACCATTAGCAATCAGACCACAGGGTCCATTACTAACAGAAGTAAATCCCCCCCCTCCGCCACTACTAGTAAGGTAGCTTTCCGCACCGAACTGGTTGGGCGTGCACGTACTAGCGACGAAAAAGTTGCAATTACCTGACAGTGTGTATGAGCCTTTGCAGGTTAAGGTTGTAGTGGTAAAGCAGGCGACACAGCAACTGTAGGGTGAGTAGCCCGAGCCGAGTGAGTAGAATTTACTCGAGCTGGAAACAATGCGCATCGCCCAGATGGATTGGCCACCGTTTGCCTCTGCGATCAAGTTATCAGAGCCACAGGCTTCATAGAATGTGGTAGGTACAACGATCTCAATGGTAGCTGGATACTGAGTTAGTTTGGGAAGAGTCTGAAATCGTTGAGAAGAAACCTACATGTGCTGGTGAGTGTCGTTGTCGTTGTGGCGTCTTCGGTGATGGTTTTGATGATGGAAGTCGTCTCGGTTATAGTTTCCGACACGTCAGGAGGGTACTTGGTCCTTACAGCCGTTTGAGTAATTGTAGTCGATTTGGTCTTCGTATGCGGGGCCAGTGTGATAGTGCGTCCAGGCACTTTCGTGGTGATGGTCTTTGTGGTCGTCTTGATAATCTTGCGGATGCAGTTGACGGCTTGTGGATATTGAGGAGGATAAGCGGTGGGCTTGGAATCACCCTTGCCGCACTCAACCACAACCTCTCCCTTACTGCTTTTCCTTCCTTGAAGCCTGCCAGGGGCGGCTCTCTTGGCGACATAATCCGGGTTCTTAGAGATGGGCGTAAAGCCAGCAGGAGCTGCAATCGTATTGGTTGAAGTTGTGGTAGTGTCCGTCGTTACTGTGGAGTATTCGAACTCGGTGGCGGTGATGGTCTCAGTAGTCATGGAAATGTCTAGGGACATTAGTCCATGCTCGCCATGCTACTCCACAGGGTCGATACTTACCTGAAAACGTAGTAGTGGCTGTTTTTGTTTCAGGGCCAGCGGTGATCCATGTCGTCTGAATCCGAGTTGCCGTGATGACAACAGTCTGCTCTCTGGGGGTGATGGTCTTGTCCTGCTTCTTGGTTACCTTCTTCGTGCGGGTGACGATTTTGGTCGTGGTTGAGGTTTTAGTCTTGGGATGCTTCACGACGACGGATCCAAGCTTAGTGGTGCAAGTAATCGAAGGGTTCGGCTTGGCCCAAACCTCGGTAAGGAGAACGACAGTGAGAAGAAGAGCCTTGATGGGTACCATTGTGATGGACGAATGCACAATCGACCAGCTTGCCCTGGAAGTTGTTGATGTGGCGATTGAAACATGGCAAGGGCATTATATATCCAACACGCACGTACAACTGTCTTCCATTCCGTTTCGACGCTCAACATTACCAACTTGATCGTGGCTTCAGGGGTATGACATTTCGTTCCACCGAGTGTGACTGCGCCGCACAATTCCCGTTGCGGCGGTGGGCAGGCAAGGTGCTGTCAGCGGAGTTATTCCTACATAACCTGATCGGGGAGTCTTGCATGAAACTATCGACTGAAGGCTGAATTTCACCCCGCATGGCCAATGTTTAACCACGCAGAAGCGAGCGCTGTGGCAGATCGCCTAAATGCTTCCCTATTTACCCTTGACCGCACACAAGGTGTTGGTTGGCCATAGTCACAGGTTGCAATAATTTATAACTAATGGAGATTAGTGCAAAGTCGTTTATTCGTATTGAGCGCTTTGTGCGCACATGCCCTTAGATATAATGACTTCGCCATATAGATCCATGTTTATCCAGACTGCTTGGTAGTGGTGTGCTCCATAAGCGGGAATGATAACACGACTGAACTAATGTCCCAACACCAGGTAATTGCCTCACAGCCTGGAGTTTCAGGCATTAGCTGCACCTAAATCTTTGACGAGTCACCTTTTTGTCCATAGCCTAACGAATTGCAGCACAGCGCACTCTCGAGCACTCTACAGTCGTCAGCATGCAGTCTCTTTTGGACAGGAAGACGGCAAGATGCTGCCAACCACGAGATTATTCTGATCTTTTATGCCACCTTTCCATCATGCATACATATTCTAGCGCTTCGTAGATCAGCTTGGCGTCACCGTCCCCATAACAGACCTCAAGAAGAGGTTCGGCACTTGAAAACACCGGCGCTCTTGGGCAACTTGCAGAGGTACGTCAGATTCCCTACATTCATTGTATCGTACACGTCACTTGTACTGTGTGTCTAAGCTTTCTGCGGACACCCTCTTTTGTCAAATACAGCCTGTTCTGTAATCCCGATGGCCTGATCTGGTCTGGCTCTCCCTGCTGGAATTAGTCTGTCTGTAAATGCGTGACAGGTGTTCAACTGTGCTTGACGTTGCATCGAATCCATTGACCGCTTCCGTTTCAGCTGCTGGCTTCACCGACTTCGGGTATTCTCTCTTGGAAATCAAGAGCTGAGATTGTTTGGCAGCCCGGCTCTAGCTTGCAACATCGCATTCCGATGCGTCTGTCATGATTTGGTATCCAATCTCAGCACTAAATGGGTCCGCTCAGAGGTTTTGAACACGATTGGGCTCCTACATAAGGGGGCGTCTTTTTACTCGATGCTTTGCGCTGATTGTGGCTCTTCCGCAACAACAAGAGCATCTCAAAGCCTAGAGGACGACGAAAATAGGATGAAGATCTAGAGTCCGCGATCCAACAATTCTTTGACAGTAGAAATGTGGCGGAGTGAGGTCACTGGCTATAGTGGCTAGTGCTCACTACCAACAGTTCGGCGGCCAGTCTAACAAGCCCTCGGTGCACCACATAAATCAGCTGCTAATCGTTTGTTTGAGCCACCGCCACCATCCCAGAGGCTGCTTTGGTTCTCCCCAATTAGTGTGAGTTCAAATCACAGACTAGAGTATAATTTAGTACCTTCTTTGCCTACCTAGCACTAATTCCAACCCGCACTCGGGGTTTTGAAGGTACTGTAATGTCAACAACGATGGCGCTGTCAACACGCGATCTCGTTGTCGACCAAAAGAACAAGAAATCGACGGCTTCTCTCGAGAGTAAACCACTTTGCTCCATCTTGGAACAATGCTCCCTTACTACTCTTGACACAGGCTCGCGATTTTATCCCGCACTTATCGCCATCGGTTCACTGATGACTATTTTGGCGTTGTGCCATACTTTTCAGTTATATTAATTCCATGTTTGTGATGACGTATACAAGAAAAGTCGCAATCTACTTTTTGCCAAACCCCTTAATCACGTGCGTTGCGCACACTCAGAAGAAGAATGCGAGCAGATGCAGAGGTAGGGGCAACTGTGATTCTGCAGCCAATACTGCAGGCCTGCTTTCGTTCAGAACCTGCTACCGCTATAGCGAGCATTTCATGCTTGACTTCGACTAGCATAAGTTGATAGTTCTCGGCATCCTCAACATGAGGAGCCACATATGAGCACAACTTGGCTCATCAGGTGCATCTCAGGCGAACAAGGGATGGTCGTCACATCACAACTTCACGAGAAGCTGGCTACTGATCGACACCAAGGCAGGTGAGAGAAGAGGTTCGCATGCTTGTAATATCATAGCTTAATCAGAGAAGAGAAAGAAACAGGAAGGAAAAGTTGAATTAGGATGAGAAACCTTTTATCGAATCATCGCCAAACCCGAGACACACTAGCAATGCGACAGACGAGAACAATTCATCATCAAATGCCTCAAGCACTCAAGGTTTTAAATTTTTACCTGTGATCGAAAGATTCTTTCATGCCATCAGGTGCTCTTCATTCCGGCGCGGCCGTAAAAACTCAGCACACCTGTAGTCTAATGGGTAGCGCGTCGGTTGCTCAAGCCACCAACGGGATCTCCGCACTCTATTTCTGGTGGCCATCGAATCGCATGCGTGACTGAGAAATGCTTTCACCTTGACTAGTGTGTGCTTATCGATAAGACAGCAGTCGATAGTGCAATAGCGCATTGATGAATGTGTTGCACAGATCCTCGTCCGAGATCACCGAGCCTCCAGGGTAGCTGCCAGCGAATAACAGGAGGGATGGTGATGGAACTTGATAAGCATCGATGACCTAATGCCACAATTATTGGAGCTGTTCCTAATGATTGAACTCCTTTTATGAGTCTTTCACTTACTACGATTACACATTCTCGACGTGATTTGTTGCCTCCAACTTTTCGCTCAGCTTCACAGCCACAAAAGGCACTAATGGGCGAACTCGACACAAACAACGCAAACTAACCCGCGATTCGGTTAGCATGGGCTTGGTATTTCTTCTTTTCATGTTTGTTTTCTCCCCATGTAACTGCCCAATTTCCTTCTCCTACACATTCTGTGTCACGGAAACACCGATCATCTTAACTCGACTGGGAAGGTGAAGAAGTTCTGGCCATACTATTACGACACTCGGCGCCATGCTGGACCGTCCCCAGACCACGCGACTCCGTTTTGTACGCTAACAAGCCCCTTCTCCCTGGACAAGGCAGTTTCTGTTAGCAAATATCGAACGCAGAGCCCCGCAGTTAAATATCTCATGCGGAGGTCATGGCCACCGCCTGGTCCGAGAGTATTTGGGCTGCACCTCGTGATTGGCAAGTCTCTAAGCGATTCTCCTCTTTTCTCATTTCCCCTCCTTTTCTCGTTGCCCGACTACTTACGTGATGACACCCGAAGCCTGAGGATTCGACCCCAGCTTCAACCTTGTCCTGCCCCAAAAACCCCGCATGGAGAGAGTGCCCACCTCCGCAAGTAATCGCGGAGTAACGATGAATTTCGTGATGGAGTACGTAATAGCGGCGTTGGGGTAGATGAGAATCTCGCCAGTCTCCCTCTGCCCCAGGATTCTAACATCTAAGCTTAAGCGGAGAGACGGGGATTTAGGTTTGCCACTTCCGTTGGCTTCCGTCCGTGAGGCAGACTGGAGCTTCACGAGCCAGTAGGAAGCCTGTGATACGGGTAGGAACACGGCTTTCTGCGTCCTCGGCTCCTCCACCTAGAAAACACGACTCAGGACGCCGTGCGACTCGTCCTTTAGTCGTACCAAGACGGGGTCTGGATCCTGTTGCCAAGAGTTGGTTGGCAATGCTTCGACTCCACGTGTGGGGTCATACGTAGTTGTTATTCCCCACACCCAAGGCACCCCAAGCAATCAAGGAATCAAGGGGACCGTTTGCGGGATGTGCAGTTATCGTGTCTCTGTATAACTATCCCGTCGAACCCTTTGCAATTTGGCCTTTCTCTCCGCTCCCCATCCTTCCCTCTTCTCAAGCTGTTTGTCAGCTCATGACGCCATCTCCCTTCTCATAATCCCTTCTCTGTCCAGCTTCGCATTATGAGCAAAGACTACTCGAAGGGCCCGCTGCCTGGCGGCGATATCGGTGAGGCCACGGATATCCAGGTCTCAGGCGACATGCACGATGTGGAAAAATCCGTTCACATCCGCGGTCTCGAGACCAGCGAGGACACCAAGCTGCAGCGTGGTCTGCAGGCTCGACACATCACCATGATAGCAATCGGAGGTGCCATTGGCACTGGGCTTGTCATCGGCACAGGAAAGGCCCTCGCCCAGGCCGGCCCTGGCTCCGTCTTCATTTCATATACCATCATCGGCTTCGTTGTGTTCCTAGTCATGGCCGCCCTCGGAGAGATGGCTGCTTGGCTCCCCATGTCTGCCGGCTTCACAGGATATGCTTCTCGCTTCTGCGACCCGTCTCTTGGCTTTGCGCTAGGTTGGTGGTAAGTGAAATCTCAGCTGGATGGATCGGACACATGCTAATTCGGTCCGTGTCTCACAGTTACTGGTTCAAGTACATCATCGTCACGCCGAATCAACTGACCGCCGCCGCGCTGGTAATCCAATACTGGGTCGATCGAGAAAAGGTCAATCCTGGAGTTTTCATCGCCATCTTCCTCGTCGTCATCATCTGCATCAACTATTTTGGTGTCCGCTTTTTCGGAGAGTTTGAGTTCTGGCTCTCCTCTTTCAAGGTCATCACCATCGTTGGCATCATCCTCTTCTCACTCATCCTGGCTCTGGGCGGTGGTCCTGACCACGACAGGAAAGGGTTTAGATACTGGAAAGAACCTGGGTAAGTTGGCTCATGTCATCCTGGCCTTGACTCGCTGGCCGGCAAGCAAACAACGGCTAACTCCTTCTTTAGTGCCTTCAAGCCCTACATCAACGAAGGATCCAGCGGCAAGTTCCTCGGCTTCTGGTCTTGCATGGTCACAGCTACCTTTGCCTATCTTGGTACTGAACTCGTTGGTGTTACTGTTGCTGAGGCTCAGAACCCCCGGAAAACGATCCCTCGCGCTATCAAGTTGACCTTTTATCGAATCCTCTTTTTCTACTGTCTGAGCGTGTTGCTTGTGGGCATGATTGTCCCATACAACTCCGACAAGCTCGCTTTCGCCACGACAGAGGCTAAGACTGGTGCATCTGCATCTCCGTTCGTGGTCGCCGCTGAGGTGGCTGGTGTCAAGGTCATCCCCAACATCCTCAACGCCTGTATCCTCATTTTCGTCTTCTCTGCCTCCAACTCCGACCTCTACATTGCCAGCCGAACCCTGTACGGTCTTGCTTCTGATGGCAACGCGCCTGCCATCTTCAAGCGCACAGATAGCCGCGGTGTGCCCGTATACGCTTTGGGATTCTCAGCCATATTTGGTTGTCTAGCATTCATGAATGTGTCCGATGATTCGACCAAGGTTTTCGGTTACTTTGTTAACTTGACCACCATTTTTGGTCTAATGACTTGGATCTCTATTCTTGTCACTCACATCTACTGGTGCAAGGCTCGACAGGCTCAAGAGATCAAGAATGAGGTCCTTCCGTACGTGGCTCCTTTGGGCATCTACGGCTCATATGTGGCTTTGGCCATCTGTATACTGGTTGCTCTCACCAAGAACTACGACGTGTTCGTCGGAGGCGACTTTGGAACATCCAAGTACAAGACCTTCATCACAGGCTACATCGGTATTCCGATTTACCTTTGTCTTATTTTTGGCCACAAGTTCGTCACCAAGAGCCGTGGATACAAGCCCCACGAGGTCGATTTCTTTACGGGCAAGGATATTATCGACAATGAAGAGAATGAATTCCTTGCTTGGCAAGCTGCGAAGCGGGAGGCTGAGGGCCCTAACCGCGGCTCCTGGTTTTATAATACTTTCGTCTCTTGGTTGTTCTAAGAGTAGAAGGCTGGCTGGTTCTATTGCACGATTGCTGAGATGTCAACAAAAAAAAAGACAAGTGGGTGCATTCAGACTCATGAAGGAGTTGTGACACTCCAAGAAGGACCAATTTAGATATTGGATGAAGTAGAATGAGATAGTTGTAGACAAAAGTATCGAACAACAATCATTCCAACACTTTCTGAGCACTCTGTTGTCTAGTGATTGATGTGCTGCTGAATGGAGTTGCCCACGTCCTGACACACAACTAGAAATTGACCTTTCTGTTGGGAGGGGAGCCGTGGAGCATCAAGGGAGTTCGAACCATTCCTGAAGGAAGTGCGCTATTCACAAGCATCATTTCACCGCCACACCCCCCAGCACTTGTTCCTGCAGGACGCCTCCTTCGCTTTGACACCATCATTATCAACAATATTTTCATCGGCGCCGGCTTGAACTAGTACGCATGCCATTTCTGCGTATCCATATGTACACGCGAGATGCAAGGCCGTCCAACCGTGGAACCCTTGATTGTTAACTTCTGCGCCCGCTTGCAGCAGCTCCTTTGCTGCACCAACCTGGCCGTACCGCGCTGCCAACATGAGCGACGACCAGTCCTGGGTCGAAGCCAGTGATGGACTTGCTCCAGCGTAGAGAAGATGCTGGATGCAGAAGAGACAGTTGCTTCGCACAGCCTTGTGTAGGGCCGTCTCGCCAGCCATGTCTGCTTGATCCACGGGCGGCTGGAGGCTCAGAAGTCGCTGCAGGAAATCATGCCGACTATGTTCAACTGACTTGTGGAGATACGTGGTGGTGGCGTTGACATTTTTTATCTCATCGACGATTTGATTCGTGATGTCTTGATGGCATAACTTGTCGAGACGGTGGCAAGTTGCGCGAAGTGCGAGGAGCTCGTGCTTGTCAAGACTCTGGATCTGGTCAGATAGAGTACCTCCTGAAATCAAAGTCTTGAGAATTATACCGCTATTATCATTTGTTGAAGCTCTAATGGAAGATTGAAAAGCATATTGGAAGTAATGGCAATGGTAATGGCGATTAAAATGAAGGATGCCGGAGCAGAGTATTGATAATCGAGGCTTTTCATGATAATTATGCGACATCTTCCAGCCAGCCACGGTCTGTTTGTAGTACTTCCAGCCAGCCACGCTGCCTAAGTGATTATCTACAGCCAGCCACTTCCTCTTTGTGACGGTTCGATGGGCCACTGAGCTGCAGGCTGACCGGTGTGCGTGGTACATACTCCCCATGCGCTAAATCTGCGACGTCTTACAGGTGGGAGATGACGGGTTGTGTGGAGTTGAGCTGATTCAATTGGACATGGGTCTGCTCGGGGCGTCGCATAACACCTGCTCATGGGTAATGCGAAGCGCTGACTGTACTCTAAGAGCCAGCGACATGGCGCTTTCTCCGACGGGAGACGACGCCTGGAACAGAATAATTCTGAGCGGCGTTACTAAAACTCGGCTGATATCTCGTCGAGCAGTGCCACAGAAGCATTAACGAGATGCTTTCGGTCTTAGTGGTGCTTGCATGATAGTAGATTTCCTCAAGGTGCTCAAGTCCATGCGTATTCTTGGGGCAGTCACATCTGTATGATCACGCTGTGAAAAGTTGTGGAAGTGTTGTGGTAGATTGGTATTATGCCATCAATCATTGATTAACATCTCATTTCGGTGATATATCTGCGGTGTACAGAGAAGCATGCGGAGAACCTTCCTCAGACGTAGTGGTATAAGCGAACCTGGTCAAATGAGGGCAATTATTTCAACTGTGACCCATTGATTCGGATAGAGTCATTTGGTCCACCCCATAGCTTTGTATTTGTTCAAGTGGTGAGTTTACATGGCTCGGCGAAACTCCCGGAATAGGCGAATTTCGAGACTTGATGTATGCGTCGGCAGTGCGATGAAGGGCGTGACAATAGTCAACTTGACCTTTGCAGTCCGGGCGCTGGATGACATTTCTTCCAGTGCCCAAGCACTCGTGAGAGCAATACCAGATCACTTGCGTCAGACTTGCCAATGAAATCCATAAAGACAGCGATGAATGGCGTGAATGTCGAATAGGCCGTGATCCTGCTCGCATTTAGCGGGTGGTCCACAACCAACGAGTTTGCTTCACGTACCAAGAGACATCTAGAAGTATGTAGTGATGCGCACTGGCTTTCAACTTGACAAACACACTCATATGAGTATTCTAAGGCGCGCCACGCAAGCTCGATACAAGAAAGAGGCAGGTCAGCCGCCGAGCAGGAGTCGAGAGCCCCACAATCTAACAGAACGAGCAATGAATGATAAACAACGTCAACGTCCTGGGACTTGTTGGTGAACATTTCAAGATGACATGCACGTCATGCATTAATCTGCTGCCAAGTATGATACCACTGCGTGAGTTGAGTAGAAATATCAGTAGAAACGAGTTTCCTGACACTTGCGTCGAGATTCTTCGCCGAAGGAGCGAATGTATACTCATATATTTCCACCATACTCAGCTAAGCACTACTTAATGTTCCTCTTAACTTAATCCATCCATCTAGAATGCATAATAATAGAAATGGATGAGCTTTGAAGGGTCATTTCTCAGCCTGCACCATCCTTCAATCGTCTCTTTGCCTTGCCTTGCTACAACGGTAAGACCTCTCCCAGGCAGACATCGTCTATCGCCTAAACCAGGAAGCGTCTCAGTCAGCCATTTTCCTTGATCCTTGGTCCAATAGGCATGCTTCAGTATGCCATCTCTGTTCGTCCAGAACACCTCCTGATGCTGGCTGTGCATAGACACAGCTGCGATAGCTCCCGGGAAGGCCTCATCATCTGATATCTTACTGAACTTCCAAGCAGGTGAATCAGCTTTCCAATATCCCTGCCAGATCTTGTTATCTTGGCCAACGTAGAAGAAGTTCATGTTGCTACCTTCTTTCGTGGATGATGAGCGCATTAGGGTAACAATCGAGGAGGCTGTATTAGCCTTTGCGGCCTTGTCAATGTTTGACCGAGTCCAGCCGGTTGAAGGAGTCCAGTAGCGACTTTCTAGAAGCCCCAAGGCTGTAATCCAAAATATTTGTTGGTGCTGGCCGTTTCGACTGTTGGATAATATTGAGTCAGTAGATGTTCTATTTTGCCAGCACTGGTAGGCACTCTAGAAATAGTATCTAGAGACATCAGTTGTAGAAAAAGAGTATGTAACTTACCTCAACGCTGCAATGGGATCCAAGCTGTTTGTTGAGACTCCTCCCCAATCTGGCCCAGAAAGTACCTGGTTTGGATTCCACGTACTGCCGCCGTCGGAAGAATATGTGTGCATAACATATCCCTTACGCCATCCTGTTCCCGGGTAGAAGAGCTCTATGGTGCTAGAAAGGGAAACCGCTGCGATGCCAGCGTCAGGTGGAATCGGGGTCGTCTGCTTGTCAAGCCCCCATCCCCACTGCTTGTCTGGGCCATCTCGACGTACGCTGCGTATTCTCAACTGACTCTTGTCCACAAAAAAAATCTCTTCATGGCCTGGGAAAGTGGATAAACTTGCAATCCCGCCATTCAGACCCAGAGTGTACGAACTTGGCGACCAATTCTGACCCTCGCACCAGTGATTGGAGTACAGGCGTCGTACTGTTGGGTTGTTTGTAAAGGACGTGACGAAGGAAAGTGCGAGGCAGTTAGGGCTGGGGCTTAGTGCACTTAGGCGAGTAAGCTCAATCATTTGAACTTCTGGGCGATTCGGTTCAATTTGCCAGGTTTCGACAACCCAGCCCCTGGCACGAGCATGAAGTTCTCCATTGTCTGTAGAACCCGATTATCGGTTAGCATAACTCGTGCTTGAGAAGAGACAATGGTTGATCCTTTATTTCTCCAAGACTTACCTCCATCAATAGAATGGGAATCTGAACTATTGGTGGTTTCCTCCAGGATGTCCACTGGAATAGCGAGTGCTCCTGTGACAAGGAGACCCAGAAGGGGAATAGAAAATAAGGATCTCATTGTACAGTGAAAACTGGAGTGTACCAAGAAAATGCTGCCTTTCAGCACTCTAGGCTCTCAAGAAATGTTTGACCTCGTTATAGATAGGTATGGCTGGGTAAGGTCATCATTCTCCAAACATTTAAGAGAGGACTGAAAGAATGCTTCTTATTAATAGGCGCCCCGAAGGTAATAAAACAGAAAATAAGCAACCCCGATGCAATGTAAGCTGATCCATGAAATAATTGCCGCCATTGGAAATTTTATGCCCTATTTTTACTCACTTACTTGCAGAGTAAGTCACCAATCGACCTCAAGTCAATGCTCTCAATTCCATTTTTCGTATTTTCTAGTGGGGCGACGTCGTCAATCTCCAGGCACTTCAAGCCATCGCTTGAGGAGTGCTTCTTTTTAATAAGCGCTAGGGAAGGAATGCGACAAAAAATAAGCAAATACGATTAAAATAAGCAATACGATAAGAAAACAAGCAATTCTGACGTAAGATAAGCTGATTTTGCCAATAAGCATTGCCGTCAAATGCTCAGCCTCAACTAGCTAGACATGGACCTCCGTGTAGGCATGGCCAGGTTTATTAGAAATCATTGGTAACCGCAGAGGCAAACAAGGCCTAGGCTAGGCCGAGCAGGGGTAGGGACCAGGTGTTCAACAATCCGACTCGCTTAGGGCATGCGTGAAACTCTTCTCTATGTAAGCGCTAGTCCAAGAAAGACGGACCCAGTATGAAGGAGACGGAATAGGAAAGGCTAAGTTATAGCCGCGATGAACATTCTCCTTAGAATACGAATGGTGTAATTTTCCAATAATCAGTGTCTTCAGCTCTCTGGACAACATTCGAAATCATAACTTCAGTGTCTTGTTCACAATGGCGAAACTTCATCTAGCCTTGCTTGGACTTGCGATCTCCGGTATTTCCGCCGCTCCACAAGCCATTGAACCACGCCGGACAGACGATCAATACTATGGTCCAGATCAATGTGTGTTATCACCTAGCATCGTCTAATAGTAATAATGCTAACAAGCTAGTCTGGTCTGAAGTAGATTACAGCAATAACCGGGATCCTTATGGCTTTAGGCTGCACGACATCGATGTGCAAAACCAGAAATGCAGTAAGACCACTTCACAAAGCACCAAGCAAGTACAAGTAATTGACGTTTAAACTAGTGACCCACAAAGAACTCTCATGGAAAATCTGGCACTAGGACTTTGTGGATAAAATATCTTCATATTTTATTGCTTCAAATGTTGCCTGCTGGCTTTTTGAGTATGCTTATCCTTTCCTCCCCGCCTGAAACACACTCTTGCATATAACTAAGGAGCACTTTTACCCTAAAAGTGCTGGCAATTGTGAAGGGGAATCTACCTACGCGTTGGGGGGCTGGAATCCCAATTTGATAACCAGCGGCTGGAATGATAAGATCGGATCCCTAAAGTGTCATTATGTCTAAATTCCTCTCGACTTACTAGAGACAGTGTCAGAAGCTCTACCGAAGGCGCCGCTGCTTAAGTGCGACGGCGCTGGCATACTACTGATACGCTACTGATTATACGAGGCTTAGCAGGGGTTGGTGTTTTACGAGTAGTATGCTGATGCGTGCCGAGTTGGACTGTGGTCTAGGGTGGGGAGGAGATGACCTAAACTTCCTAGCAAGGGGGGGGACTTTTCAGACGATTCACCTGCAGGAGGAGATAAAAAGGGATTAACAGCTTCAGCAGCTAGGGAAAGAGAGACAGCCAGCGTGCTAGGGGACTGGGAGATTTCTTTTTTTGACCGTGCCATCTATTAGATTCATCTCTGTTATCCGCTGCTTGACGGTTTCCTTTGCAAGCAGATTAAAAACGCTATTTTCCTACGAGCCTATCTATCACTCTCTAACTATCACAGAATAATTGGACTGTCTATCTCAACCGCGGTCGTGCTACCAGCAACCGCAGCCGACTCTGCTAAAGTCAGCTGGAGCGCCTCGGACGTCCCTGGCTTGGACAACTTTTTGCATGGCTCGATATCGCAAAGGAAGCCGCGCTATTCTTCAGGGAGAGTAAGAGTCCCGGGGTGAGCGCTAGGAAGAAGGGCTTGGGCCAAAGAAGTGCGTCTTGGCTTGGTACATGGGGAACCGTTTCCGGCTGGTGGTCGGGGCCGCCAAAGGCTCTATCTGGCGAGCATAGAAATTGAGAGATCCGAAGGCTCTGCACTAGGATCGGAATGTCTCCTCTCTTTGTCTTTCTGAGCACATGTATTTTTTCCTCACATTAGTCTTGATGGAAGGATTTGGAGTAGCGGAAGGCAGTCACTTCCGGCGCCTGACAGACCATTTTGTTCACTCAACTGTGTAGCTAGCAAGGCGTCAGTAACCAGGACCAAGAAGAGTTGCCATTGCGAAATTTGGCTTAGTTTCTTCTTGTTTCTCGAAAATCACATGAGAGATGAAGCAGAGTCTTTGAGATTGCTCACCATGTCGTGACTGAATATGAATACTTAGCTTAGCGGATATTAACGGCTATTCGTGAAATGCTTAGCTTAGTCTGCAGATTACTTGCAATGATTTCATACATATATGTGAAGCTCAATGTCGCTAACCACTGATCTAATTCTACACTGCACTTGTGCTCCAATTTCCACATGTGAGGTTAAGTGCACTCTGCTCACGTAAAGTGGCAAACGAACCTTTAAATCACATTAACTGGAAATTTCCAAAATGGAGATGAAAAGGTAAAGTGCAATAGCTAAGAATAAAGACCTTATAACTAGGAGCAGCTTCGTAATTGACGAAGTCCCAACAAGGGCGTGGAATGAAATGAGGCAGTATCTCTTATAAGCAAAACAGACAGAGGGATTAGAGAATAGTCTCCTAATTTTACTGCAATCTAATCTTGGCAAAGTGCGCTTAACTCCGCAAATAATTTAATACTTAGGCTCAGGGTGAGCGCTTTTCATAAGACCGCCAACAATCTTTGCTATGGCGATGCGCGTTTCATATTCGTATTTGCCACAAACAATCTACACTCCCACCGGCATGCCTTCCAATAGGTCAAAGTCGTCTACGTAATAACTGTCAGTAGCATTCTGCTCAGCTAGCTGAACGGTGGAGGTCTCCTTAATTAAAAATGAACTTACATTGGTGTTTGTTGAATTAGTCAGATGTGTTCCTGGCATTGTGTTCCAGCCAGTCGCTCCATAAAGGCTGATCCTTCTCTTTGGAAACCTTTGTGACAGGAAGCGTCAAAGACACCCAATCCAAGAGGTTCCAGATACTTGTGTAGCTCACATACTGATGAGACTTTACCTGTGTCCAATGCTCATATCCCACCCACGGTGTCACAGGCTTAATCAGCGCATCGAGATCAGCCGCCTTCCAGCGCTGGAGATACGCGGCTTCGAAAGCATATTTCTCGCCAGACAAGGATTATGAAACAAAAAGAGCTCTGGTTAGCATGACTTGTTGCATTGTAACCAAGTAGGAAACAAATCACTTTGTGAGTCTGTAGCGTGGTTAGCAGATTTGCATCTGTGCAGATGTACATCCCTTCAATACATGGCTCGCCGGATGCGTCGAGGATGGCTTTAGCCCACAACTATCATATAGGACGGCTTTCTCGAATTTTCAAAACCAGCGGCATGACATGCTGCACCCCATTCTGTGAATATACGTTCGTTGGAGTCAGATCGCATGTTCTCGATGTAGAGCGGCCGTCCATCTTGCCATCGTGGCCTGCAGATCTCAAAGCATCGATGACTTCCTTCATAGCACGTGTAATCGGTGGTCGAGGGTTCACCACACCGTCGTCAATGATAAAACCTATCTTTAGTTTCTGGGTTGGGGTGATAGTACATTTATCCGTACGTCAAGGAAGGGGAACGACCTTCAGGTCGACTTTCCATGACTATGCGTATGGAAGAGCCTGCATATATGCTTCGATGCTTGCAAGACTAGGAGCAATTGGGCCAGCGGTTGCAAGCACAATATTCTGTCTAGATCTTTCGATCAAAACCCAGCTGGCATTGTTTTGCATTTTTCCAACGATCAAGGCAGAAGTTACCTCCTCGTTCATACGGATGTCGAGAATGTGTAGGCGACAGGCCGTTAAGACAACACAAGGCCGCGGGGATGCAGGTGGAGCCTCCAATATTAGTACCGATACCTAGAGGGCTACCGCGTGTCCCGACCATAGTGCCTTCGCCGCCACTACTACCACCTAATATGAGTCGACGATTAAGAGGGTTGACGCATTGCCAGAACACAAAGTTGTTCGAATCAGACACCTGGATAATCCATCAGCAAAGTTAATACAAAGCTCGACCGTGACTAGGAGTTTACCATCAGTGATTGCGGTACGTTTGTCTTGACATACAGCACTGCGCCGAGCTTCCGCAGTGTCTTTGCGGCGCTGGAGTCTCCCATTGCGGGTTTGTTGATGAATCGCATCCATCATAGACCGTTGGTACCTAAACAAAGTCCTGAATGTAGTGTAGAGCCTGTATCCACCAAGTCAAACTTACTGAGTATGTTATCTAGCCCCTGTCACATGAATGCAGTCCTTTACGCTCATGGGCAAGCCATGCAATGGGCCAACCGTTTTGCCCGTCGTTTGCTGTGCCCATACCTGACTGATTAGGCACCGTATGTACCAAGATCTAGCCGGGCTATGTATACTGCACCTGAATAAATATTCGCCTTAGATGTGTGCGGTCTCGGAGCAAACTGGCTTGCTCCGAGAGGAGGCTCACCTGACTAAGCTGATAACTGCTACCTTATATTTGCTGGCTGTAATATTCCACGTTGGTGAGTACATTGCCTTCCAGTTTCGGGAAAGTTTCTTGCACAGATTAAGCTGAGTAGTGCCGGCCGGCTTCCTCATTCATCACCACTCGCAAGTAGAGTGCCATATATCCACCTGTTGCGTTTTCTATATTTCTTCACACCTTGTTAATCTATTCGAATAACAACAGAAGCCAGTTACTTGGCAGTTCTGCCAGTCAGTTTATACAGTTTCCCGCCGCTGCACACTGTATGCATTGTGGCTTGCTGAGTGAACTGGCCCTGTCGAGTGGACTGGTGTAGCCGGATGCATATATAACCTCGATGATGTAGGGACCAATCCGACATTTTGAGACATATGATGCCAAAACTACTTGTCTTGTCGCTCCATAGGTATAGTATTAGTACGGTCCTGCTCCGCTGAGTTAGACCCGATTTTAGAAGGCTGTTCCACGTTCCACAAACAGATCTCGATAGTTGAATCTGAAAGACCTTCTCCTTTTTTCACTGAAATGAAGGACGAAGTGTCTCAACTGAACATGTCAGAATTTTTAGAAAGGTCTTGGTTCACGCCTCACGCTGCTGATCTTGGAAGCTTGGCCCTATGGTTGTACGAAAAGGAACCCACCACTTCATATCCAATGCCCCATCCCAAGCCCTGTCCTACGCCCTGTACCCTTCCACTTACACCCTACACCTCTATCAAAGGGGTAATGCCGAGCTAGTAAAAGACTAATGTGCTAATAAGAGACATCTACATAACAGGTATAAATATACTTGGCCAACTAATTACGAGAGTTCATCTTCTTTCATCTTCTATTACATACTATTCTTGCAATCGAATTGACCGTACGGTATCTGAATAACTCATTAAGGGATGTTGTATAAATATTTTTACAATTTGACAGTTATCATTCGCAACTTGGAGCAACATAAGAGCCTCCACGTCGTGACAATAATTTGATTTTGGCAGTAACCGCTGGTGTACATGTGTAAGATTAAAATTAATGACACCGACTGTATTTCTTGCCAATGACCGATACTGGAGACCAAGTCCTACTACCACTCAATTGCCTGTAGCCATCTAGGTCAGGTAATACGAAATCGAGTCGGGATATCTTGATGGTTCTCTTGAACTTTGAGGTGCCTTGCAAACAAACACATCCTTGCCCTTTGACAATCGAGCGACTCTATTGTCACAGTTTTGGCAATAATGTTCTACATTGAAACACCATTTCGCAGCGTAGGGGATAGCAACGCCGGGACCGGTGGCGACGAGTAAAAAGGCTGCCTGCATACTAACTAGATTAGTTGGGGAGTTAGGCTGACCTATGTAGAATCGACTTACTGGGTGAGGTGTGATGGCTTCTTCTTTATCACAGTCCTAGCTCGTCTTTCGCAAAAGGGACAATCGATCCAATCAGGCTGATCTCCAAGCAGATGTAATGGCGTCACAGTCCCGGTGGATGGTTCTCGTGATGGAACAACCCCAAGACCAGCATATATGTCAAGATCCTGATTTTCCAGCTCGGGTGCATCGATGTAGGCCAATTGCGGTAAGTGATATCCTGTGACTGGGTTCTCTACTCCAGCTGGTTCTGGGTCGTCCGAGACCACGACTTCGGGAAAGCAGTCATAATCGATTTTTCCTTCGCAAGGCCTGAGGATACTTTACCTGTTAGCGGTATGTTGCCCACTAGGTTGGTATTCTGCACACACCAGAGATCGGACGAGCCTGTAGAGAAACACTCTGTATTTGAATTGGTCCGACAGAGAAGAGGCTTGAATCGTGACAATGCGGAGTCGGTCGGCGTATAAATCACGGGGGATGTGGTTACGGATGTCGGGGGACTCGAAGAGTCTGTCAACGGGGAAACAGCATCGTCATGCACAGGCCTTGGCGTGCAAGAGTTAGGACATCGAGGCTGTGCCATTTCCTCTGAGCAGTTGCGAGGTTGAGTCATGTTTCAAAACTGACCTGGTATCCATCTTGGAGCGGCATTCCCCAAGTTGAGGTGGGTGAAGAGAAAAAACTCAATAAAAAGCTGGAAAGGCAAGAGCCCGCAGTAATCATCTCTTGGGGTGCCTGCGTTAATAATGTCGTCTTGGCCGTATTCATCAAAGTCAAGAACAAGCTTATCAGGCCTAGACCACGCTATTCGCTAGCTAAGTTTGCTCTAAGTTTGCGCAAGCTGCACACGGACATGAGCGTGCGTTAGTTAATTCGGCAAAGAAGCTCGTGGCTTGTCATTGGATGAAATGTCCGAAACGACAACGAGAACGAGAACGATGCAGGGGGTGACTCGGCCTTGATTGTGTCAGCCGCAAGCCGCGGCCCATGCTCCAGGACATAAGCTCTCCAGTCCAGAGCTAGTACGGAGTTCTTTTTATACATGTCACTACAGACTCGACAAAGGGATTCACCTCCCTAAGCACATTTCATCCCTGAACCTAACCGATCTAATTCTAGCCCCGAGACGTAGCCACTGCTCGATGCTCCACAGTAAAATGCTTGAACATGATCGTCGAAGAGAGTCAATGCCCATGTCTCAGGCCACTTTCAGAACGGAGAATTTGTTGAAAACTCGGCTTTAAATCAATGCGACAACGATAGATGACGGGGTCTTTTTGGTGGTAGTTACTCAGCCACCCTTGACTGCGCAAGCCCTGCCCATGACATGGTTACGAATACCAGGAGGTTGAACAAAACAGAGAGGCTGCGTCGAAACAGATTCGGTGCATAAAGCTGCTGAGCTCTCCCTTTCGACTTATCCGAGTCATCGTTCAATACTAACAATCTGTCACTTCCACCCACGAAAATGCTCCAAACGTCTCTCCTTTGTGCCCTCTTTTTTGCATGGGCGGCCTTAGCGGCCAGACCTTTCCTTAATGAGCCTGACACTATGTACGTCGACTGAATTCTTCTCAATGTGTAACTGCCAGTTTTCCAACTAACAAGCGCAGGATTGGCGAGTCTTTCGAGACCTTCCCCATCGCGAACGGGAGCCTGCCAGATCTCTCTCGAATCCTTGGCCTTCCAGACTTTGATTGGGCCGCGAGTCTGGTAATGAATGACTCAGCGTACACCCGGTACCGCCACGGCTCGGGCGGCGAATGGTCCTACAGGAATAACCTGGAGGTGTTTGAGCGCTACCGATTCAGGCCTCGAGTCATGGTTGATGTGGCTGACATCGAGTCTTCCATGGAGTTTGTTGTTTCTTACAATGCATGAGGCTGAGCAGCGGTGACTAACTCCCGCTTAGGACGACCATCCTCGGCCACAAGTTTTCTGCGCCGTTCTTTATCAGCCCATGCGCCACGGCAGGCCTCGCTCATCCTGAGGGTGAGATCGGTCTGCTCAAGGCAGCAGCGGAGCAGAACATTCTCTACATTGTACGTTTCTTGTGACTTAGCTCAGGGTATGAGTGAAGACTGACCGACCGTAAACAGCCTTCGCTTGCCACCAGCATCCCTCTGGAGAACATCGCGGCTGCTAAGGCCCATGAGAGCCAGGTTCTGTTTCAACAGGCATGCAACCTCCAGGCTTTCGTTAAGAGTAACTGTACTAACAGCTTATCAGATCTATGTGTCGAACAACAAAACCGCGAACAGACTTCTTTTCCGACGTGTCGAGAAAATGGGAGCCAAGGCAATGGTCCTCACTGTGGACTCAGCTGGGGACCGTACACGCCATCGCGCCCTTCGATTTGAGGAAAACACAAATCTGACCCGCTCTGCAAACTACATCACCATGACTTGGGACATTTACAAGGGTCTTCAAAAGCTGACAGCGCTTCCCATAATCCCTAAAGGCATTCAAACGGCTGAAGACGCCTTACGAGCCGTTGAGGCTGGTGCGCCAGCTATCTTCCTGTCCAACCATGGAGGGCGTGCTCTTGATGGTTCTCCGTCTGCATTCGAGGTGGCTCTAGAAATACACTAGAAAGCGCCGCAGATTTTCAAGAAGATTGAAGTTTATGCAGATGGCGGCATTCGCTACGGTACCGACGCTCTCAAGCTCCTTGCTCTTGGGGTGCGCGCCGTAGGCCTTGGCCGCCCATTCATGTATGCCAATATTTACGGCGCCGAAGGTGTCTCTCGTGCAGCCAACCTCCTCAAGAAGGAGATCACGGCTTCCGCTGCGTCTCTTGGAGTTGCAGACTTGAAGAAGATCAACTCGAGCTTTGTAAGTTGGAGTCCTGCACGACTATGTGATAATTCCGGATTTGCTAACAGGATTGAAGTTGGAATTGACCCCAAATGGATGGTACAGCTAGATCATGCGGGTATGCACCCGAAGTACTAGAAGATTGCCAGAGTTAACTACCTATACAGCGATTGCCCGTTGCGGTCCTCTTGGAGCCACGCCTGTACAGACTCACCCACCCACCATGTTTTCTTTCCTCCTTTGCCGCTCATGCTAGGCCTCTGAGGAAGGCCGCACCAATGGCACTAGGCTCGCCCTTGTCTTTGTAGACTAGTTCTCTAATTATCAATATTGGTTACACCCGCAGTCTCGCACCGCATCGCTTTCATCTATACTAGTGCCACAATTACATAAGGCCTTGTTCTTCTCCAAAAGATAAAATACCTCTATGCACATCTTTGAGGCGAAGGTTAAATATTATTAAGAACAAACCCTGATAATGATTGTCTAAAGTTTATTTGCCTTTGGTACGCACACCCGGAGGAGGGACCAGATGTCAAATAGAAAAAACTAATAATAATTGTGTAATTATTATTGAAGAGGTAGCAGGATTAGTGCACTCACTTGCTTAAATGTCTCATAATAAACCTAAATTAAGTATAAAGTATAGATAATATTAGACCTCCTGCATCCTTCAGTGTTAAGATTGTGAGACTATAAATACGCGGCCGAATGGTGCATGCAGCCTCTCCTAGTTCACACAGCGCTTTCCCATCCTCACTCAATTGCTCATAGATTCAAACCACCTCTTTAATCTCAACCTCTACGCCGTTTTCCTGCAGACTATCTAAAAACCTGCTACCTAACAGCGCTGTAGTCAAGATGCCTCCACCTTGAAGCCGGGCTAATGTGCCAGTATCTCGTGAGAGTAGCAGAGCAACCTCGCCCAGACAGAGCGCAGTAAATACATAAGGATCACCGCTAAACTTCAAACGACCAACTACCTGCTGACCTTGCATATTGTCTGCAATGGCGGAGGTGCGATATTCGAAGGAACATTGCTGTCGAAAGCTCTCGGTCGGTCCATCGCCGGGTTTGAAGCAGAAGCGGGTGACCAGCCACCTTATCGGTGGCACGCAAAGCATCATCATGGCTATGACCAGAGAAAAGTGCCAGAAAATTGCTCTCACAGGGCCTGGCATCCGAACCCAGGCATGGAAGTCAAAGTTCCCGCCGTAGGTACCTGGTTCGCTATCCGCAATCAGACCCCAGCTTCGGTTGACGTAGCATCGATCAATCAAGCCTTGGGGGTTGACGCCCATCCACCCAAGCCCGGATACGTAGCGAAGGCCAAAGATGTTGGCCGAAAATGAAAATTTCTGCCGAGGATGGCGCTGGGCTGGGTGTCTTGGCGAGAGTGAGAACGGAGCCATCTTCTTAAAGAGATCGGAGAGGGAGTACAGGTCAAAGGCATTGATAACAGAGCGCACAGTGCCCCCACTGACACTACCTCTGATTTCATGCAACGAGCAATCAACCTTGGCGGTGTGTGAAGAGTATTTAGTACGGATGTGATCAACCACGACAAAGGCAGACATGTCGGAGGGAACAGAGTCGAAGCCACAGGACGGAATCATCTTTTTTTGTGTGAGCAAAATGCACCAGTAAGAACATTGAGGCGGTCATCCGTTGGAGACCAGCCTTGATATGGGAAATGAGCTTACGATGGCACCCGTACCCTGCGCAGTTGCTTCATACTTCGCGATCATCTCAAGGATCCAAGGAGTCTCTCCGGTGCTGAGCAGAGTTAGCAATTGGAGTTGATGAGATTAATCAATCACAAACCAATCCAAATAATGGGTACCAGTCTGTGCACATGCTTGAAACATGGTCTCTCCATAGTTCTGATACGGGCCTACTGTTGAAATGACTACTTGTGCTTTCTGTGCCAACTTTCTAACCTGGTCGGCTTCCAGTCCGCAAACTTCGATTGCTAGAGTTGCAAGTTAGATCTCTGGTCTCATTATCTCGGTGACACGTACCTGGCAGAGCTATTGAGCTATCGTACGATTTGAGCATATCCAATACAGAAGTGAGTTTGTCCAGCGATCGGCCAGCAATAGCCCATCGTAGATCACTGGGCAGCTTCGTATGGATGTACTCCGCACACAGCTTTCCGGTGTAACCGGTAGCACCAAAGAGCAGCACATCATATTGACGCGATGCATCCTTTTCCGTGGCTGTAGTTGGTTCGCCAGTCATCCGGTTCCGTAAATTGGAGGATAACTGAGGCGGTGTGAAAGCCGACATGCTGGTTTGTCTTGAAACCCAGAGATGAGTTAATAGTATGTCTTTCGTATCCTCTTAACTTCCTTTCGAGTGCCCTGTGTACCGAATTGTCAATGGCTGTCGTCAAGGGAGGGAGACGCGGTGCCTCTCAACTACCAATATGCCAAAGGATTCAATGACTCTGTTTGGCACATGCCAACCGAAATCGCGAGGCTAGTGGACGCCTTGGTGTCGGACTCGGACGATCGTTCCTCCGCTTGAATCGGAGCTAGACATTACCCTAGAATTCGTGATTTGCTTACCATCGGAGCATTGGTCGGATCCTGCATCTTCGGATGAGACCTTACCCTGAGTCCTCAGCACTTCTTCTAATTTTTCTAGGCGTTCCTCTAATTTGCGAACATGCTCCTTGCTGTCAAATTCGAGTCAGTCAATCAATCACAAGGCAGTGCAGCGCCGCTCGTCAACGCCTACCCCTTGCCTGGGCCACGGATTTGCCTTTGCTTGTACACACAATTTAACCGCGTTTCGAGCATCGGGAACATATTAAACCGTCTCTGGCGCCTTTGACCTTGCAACTTTGACAGGCGAGACAGGCCTGTTTTCTTATGAGCTTAGGTCAGCCAATGATATGATGTAGCTGAGACGGAGAGACTGACGTTCTCAATGCGAGCTCGGGGCTTCGAAGACGCGTCTGCGGTAGAAAGGTCTCCCATGCTTCGATATTTGCCAGAGAGCCGAGGAGGTTGAGTCGCAAAGCGAAGATGCCCAGAACGACTGATGAGGTTAGTACACGATTCTTCTTTTAGCGTGATTGAATTGATAAATCCGTCACCATTTGTGGCTTCAGCGGAGGCAATTTGCGTCCGCTAGCTTGTTTATATTTCCACCATGCGCTGTGATTCGTCGATGGGCGTAGCTACTGTGGGACAATCGACAGTGTGCATGCATGGGAATTGACGTATCATTAACTATAGATGACTTCTGAAAGCAACCGTTAACTTCAAGGCAAATTGTTTATTCGTACGCCTCCATGGCAAGGTCCCTTGGGTCTTCTGGGCGCCTCGATAGCCCTCAGAATCTCAACACACATGATTCAACATGATGCTTCAGCTCCGGGATTCCCTCGGTGACGCATCAGTATGTTCAGAAATAAACGGTTACTGTCTTTACCGTCTCGGGAAAAAAGGTTGAATACAAATTAGAAAACTGACGAGTTAATTTCTCCCTAGATGGTGGTTAAGATAAGGACGTGACCGGGAGTGTCGATACTAAATCTGAAAAAGCTTCTTTGAAACCTTCTGGGGCACCGATTCTCTTGTGGCAGAAATCCATCGCCGTTTCCCCTCTGGTGTTTTTGAGTTGATGATCTAGTCCGCTCAAGTGAGCCGCCTTCACGATTTGGATGGTTTTGATATCACCCTCGAGGGCAATCGCATGTAGCAAGGAGGAACCGTGGTTGTTGGTGTCATCGTACCTGGCCCCGTCTTCGAGGAGCATGCAGAGAAATTCATGGCAGTTGTGGTGAATGGTTTCTCGCAGCGGAGAGTCTCCGTACTTGTTCGTGCTGTATCTGTCTGCACCCTCGTCGAGCAGATACTTGCCAGCCGCAGTCCTGTTAGCGATTGCTGCTCCTGCGAATGGCGTGTTTCCCAGAGGATTCTTCCGGTCAACTTCGGCCCCGGCATGAACGAGAATTCTGACCGATTCCACGTCGTCTTTGTGTCTGGCTGCATAATGGAGTGGAGAGTCGCCGCGACCGTTGACGTGATTCACGTTTGCTCCTGACAGGATCAACAACTCAACGATGCGGGGGATGGCGGCAGAGGCGGCGTACGTCAAAGGGGTGCAGTTGAACTCGTCAACCACATGGACGTCTGCTTTGACGTTGAGCAGAAGCTCAACTGCACTCAAGTCTCCACGGAGCGCTGCCCAGTGCAGCGCAGTCCGTTGTTGTGCATCTGTATTGTCTGGGTGAACTCCTGGGACACTAGTACTGGAATCGACAAATTGAGAGAGCGTGAAGCCTTCGACACCAAGGACGGCCTTGTGCAACGGAGAGAAATTCCAATGGTCCAGGTTATCATATGGGAAGAGCGTTTTGAAGGAGTCGAGAATCGCGGGCGTGCCTCTTTTGGTAAAAATGTGTTCCCATGCCTTCTGGGTCGCTGACCTGTGAACGGGGTGGTCTCAGCACTCATTCACTTTGAATGAACATAGAAGGATATTACATGTTGCTCTCGTCTTCAACGAACCTGTCGGCGCCGGCCTGTAGAAGAAGCCTGCATGATTCGGTTTGATTCCTTAAAACGGCGTACTTGCCGTCTTCTCAGTACCACCTTTTTATGAACAGAACTTGGGATTAGGGTGGAACTAACATGCAGAGCAGTGCGGCTATGGTTGGGATCGACGTCATGCAGAGAGCCCTGGCCGCTTTCAAGGATAGATCTAATACCACTTACGTCTCCTAGGAGCGAGAATCGGATGATCGTATCCTGGCCACCCCATGGAACCTTCCTCGGAAACCTCAAGCCCAGGGATGGGCTCCCGCAAGAATTCTTCTCAAAAAGAAGATAAATGTTGTAATTGGAAATCCACTCCGGAATCCAGTATTTTAATTCCCACAGATTGGAAGCGTGGTTCCGACAAGTACCCCGGAAGGACAGAGATCCGAAAAAGGCCTTCAAGAACGACGGAGACTTCAGGTATCGCCCAAGGTGGCAAGAGCAAGCACATCGAGGCTCACCGCACCGGAAGCGGGAGGGAGCTCTGATATGAACGGATTGCTGATCCAGTGTCGAACAGACCTGAACTGGTCGAACGTTCATTGTCAGGTCGGATGATGTGGTGCAAGCATTCTCTAACGCCTTGGGAAGTATTCGAATGCTCTCATGAGCTGACGGCTCTGGTGGGATCGTTTCTATAGTACAAGCCGACACTTTTCCATTCAAGGCTGTCTATAAATAAAGAGTCAGTCTGTGGTTCTAGTGTATGGTCATCTGCATAGAGCAATGTACTTCGTTGCTTTCGTCCACAACGGAGGTTGCGCAAATCATGTGGCGGCCCGAGAGGATCATGGCATCAAGCTTTTCTTCAATCCTGACAACTTTTCCCGCCATAGAGTCCAGGGCCACCTGCACGTGGTCTTGATGTTTCCTGCGTTGAATTAGACGGCCTAGGCGGCTCCATTTTGAGGTTAGGTAGCGCTTTGACTTACTTTGATTCGATTGCGATATGGGTGGTAATTTGACGCCGTAGGTTTGAAAGCCTGTCTTGAAGGGCCTTGGTCTTATTTTCCCCTCGAATTGTCCGAAAAGTTCTGGAAACTATCTTACACTTGCTGCCCGCTGCGTCCACTCTGACAGCTTCTATAGTCATCAGGAGCTCTTCCGCTATTTTGCAAGATGAAGCACAAATAGCCTTGAGAGCTGAGCCGTGTTCCTGAGCGGGGTCTGTTGAGAGTCGCTTGATTGAATCCACAAGATCTTGCGCTGCTGTTTCCATGTCGTGCATCTCGGCGGGCACTCCGTTTGGTGATTCGATTAATTTTGATGCCGTCTTAATGATCTTCATCGAGTAGTCCAGGATCTGCAGAGCACCAACCGTGGTGCCAAACGCCGATACCGGATCCATCGTCAGGTATACGCGGGGGATGGCTTTGTAAATGACTCTGAACGTCTCCAAGTCGAGATGTGCCTTGTGTGACGCTCGGGAGAAGGACATTCATGGAGAAACGTCCTTTTGTATTTCTGGATCAGGGCGGTGACTGAGCACATGATTGTCATACTCGTATCTTACTTTGGGCAAGGGCTGGCTGCAAGTTGGACGAATTAGACAGGAGATCGCAAGCAGCACCAACATCAATTGGTCGCATTTCAGGCAAGAATTTGCCTTGCAGACTGCACAGAACCACGTAGAATCGACGAGAAACCCCCACAGGTATTTACCCACGTGTCGAAAAGATGACAAGGCAGAATGCTTACTCGTATCTAAGAACACCATGCTCACCAGCAGTACAGCATTCGCCAGTCAGGGCACTCAAGAGTATTCGTCTAGGAGCCATGTCAACTGAGATTTTGCAACTGCATTTCAATCCCCTCGATTGCAGGTAATCTACTGATGCCATTCACCTACCTGTGCAGAATGGGCGAGACCCGGGTATTACAATGTTCTCACATGACCGTTTCGGTATTGGAATCGAACAACAAGAGGGGAATATATGGCAGTTCCCCTAGTTTGAGGCATTGATCTATGATATTAGATGGTGTCTCCGTCAGTGCATTAAAATAAACGCACCATCACATGTAGATCCATCATTGAAGCCTGAATTGCCCAAGCGCTTCGGCTTCCTTCATCGCCGCCACCATCTCTCTCATGCTTTTCCTACCCGATCTTCCAGCCACTGTGCTATAGACCGCCTCATCAAGCATGTGCCATGTGCATGGGGATTCTCCAATCACCATAATGCTCAACAACGTCAATAATGCGACAGGGTGAGCCGCTTCCTCGAGGTTTGGGGGTCTTCTCCAGCGGCCTGGACTGGCATTTCCTGATGTATCTGCGCAGCTGCCAGTATTTCTTGACGCGTATTCGTCAATTCGTCGTGGGAGTCGGAATGGCCTCACGAATCACGCGTTACAGACAGACACCTAACGACGTTGTCATGGTAGAAGCCCAGACTGCGGCAGTCGTCCTAGTCGGCCAAATCTTGAGGGATTGAGGGCGTAGAAGAAGAAACGAGACTGCTCAATCAAAGGTGATAATCAGAGGAGGTGCGGACTGGTATGTAAAAGTGGCCACTCTTGATGGCTCATCAAATGGCTTTTGCTGAGCATGCTGGGCAGCTTATGTCCCCAAAGTTGGTGGCTCGCAACAAGTCCAATCAGATGTTCCGTCTCATCGGGAACGCGTCTGTTTCGGTGTCGGAGTTCTTACTTTGGACTTGATTAAACATATCCCAGACCAACTGGTCTGGTGTGTTGGGCTGGCGAATTCATTTCATGTCGGATAGCCCAATTTGGACGCTGGTGTTATGAGTCATTCTGATTCAGGTTGTACTTATCATCTCATTCACCAGGACGGAATCCCGGAGCCCGTGCCATCCACAATCCAAGACGCTACGATTGGGCGAGGTCAATCCAACAAACATGACCCGCGAGCTAGCAGGGGCGGTGCCCAAGCTTGGGGGTCTCATCTTCCAGTTTAGGTAGTTAATGAGCCCCTGTATGGTTCTCAGAGTCCCGGCGTCTACCAACTCCCCAGTGTTCAAAGCTCACCATGATACGAGACATGGTTCTCAGGGAAACGCTTATTCCTGAGAATTCAGATACATTCGTAGATCAGAAACACTACCTAGCCATGCAGCCATCTAACTTCCGGAACCTAGATAAGATTTGTAACCGAAGCCAAGTACATACAGCTTCCCATTCCACGCAGATTCACGGTGACGAACCAGGAACAGCTCCCTGAGAAGACCCCTGGTAAGATGCTGCATGACAAGATCTCCATCACCATGACTCATAATGATCCAAGATACACCCACCATGGCTCATCGTAGTTCTAGCAGTATCAAGGTGAGAAGTTAAAACCTTCCGTAACTTACAATTATTTTATTTAAAACATCAAAGCGAATCATGCTATACAAAATTCCAATCCATGCACCATCAAACCATTATCCTGGAGTGACTGCTCAATAACCGATGTTAACGACATCTGCAGATCAAGGTCAGTAAGTCTCCTTGTCTTTCCTACGCAGCACAGTGTGACTATGATGAGCCAACCTTATTTTGCCGATCTGAGGTCCCTTGCGACCCTGAGGACCCTTTTGAACCGACATCGCCTGACACTTAAGACCCTACTCTCATTATTTTTCATTTTTCCTCTCAGAGTAATTTTACTAACCCTCTCATATTCCAAACCAGGCCTGTGTCGCTCTCACAGTGGAAAGACCTTACTTCAGGCTGCAAATTATGTGTTAACAATGCTCATATGTCATATTCATCTCTTCCTCAAAAATCTCCTGTCTCGGATGCCCGACCGTTTCCGCGGAGATGCAAGCATACCATGCTGCCAAGCCGCTCAGCACCACCCTAAACTTGTCAGGCGAACGGCACAACGTCCGCATGCCAGCTCAGGTTTACCGTCACAGTGTCCAGAAGTGACTCTTTCGGAGCCAAGTGACTGAATATCGATCCGAGGATGTTCGACAAGAAGAAAAAACACGAGTGCCGAACATAATGGCACAGATGACGATGTGGCCATCGCCGAAGCCCTGTGACAACCCGCAACCCAAGGCAAAGCAACAAGGCTAAAGTGCAAGACGCCTCACTTAACTACGCCCATTTTTTTGCCCATTTCCTAGACCACTTTTTTCGGATGGGCATCCATGCCCCCAGGGAGGCGCCAGCCCTTCGGTTTGTATCTCGACTAGAGAAAAGAATTCACGAAATAGTACATGGTGTTGGCAATCGTGATTTTACGACGGGACTAACAACTACAAAAAGTAACCTGGACCTCTTAGGGAATGGTGGCGCCGACTCTTTAGTTGAGTTGATTTTGCAGAAAGTACCACAGCGACCTCAACGTACATATCCGTCAAAGCTGCGCCACTAGGGTCAATGCCACCAGAGAATCCGCCGTTTCTCTACCATTTCGCAAGGGCTCTTCTCGAAGAAAGTTTCTGGCAGCTCCTCGAGGATTGTCTGGCAATATCCCTTGTTGCCGGTGATGCCTGATGCTGGGTCCGTAGGCCGGCTATGTCAAAGCATGATCTACGCATACCGATGGATAGTTTTATCGTGCGACATGTAGAGTCACAATTTGCGAATGAGGGCACTGATGTCAGAGAATGATTCAACTTGCCTGGCTACACGCAGGACGCAGTCATTTCCAATCAGGGTATTTTGCCACTGAAACCAGAGGACCTACGAGCCTTCCGCCTGAGCAAGTTGCACTCAGAGTGGGAAAACCTTCTTGTCATATCTAGGTGTGCGAACATAAACGGCCACAACATTGACACCGAGCCGAAGAATTCATTATAGATGTTCGCGTAGGAACGGATGGCCAGTTAAGAACTCCAGGAGGGCATTTTGTCTAGTGTACGGGTCTCGCTTGGGAGCTGGCGGCTTGGAATATTGGTAAGTGTTTACCAATCAAAGAGGACAGTGATGCTGCATAGCTGTGATCGCGTCTGGGCCGTCTTACCGACATGCTCGTAGTGGAAGAATCGCACCTGGATTAAATGGTCAAATTGGGAGTATGATGTGTAGCCTGAGTTGATGATGAAAAGACTGAAGCCTC
This sequence comes from Dactylonectria estremocensis, assembly GCA_020744375.1. Taxonomy (NCBI): domain Eukaryota; kingdom Fungi; phylum Ascomycota; class Sordariomycetes; order Hypocreales; family Nectriaceae; genus Dactylonectria; species Dactylonectria estremocensis. The sequence goes on along the minus strand of JAGMUU010000014.1, from coordinate 377,500 downwards.
TTGGGGCTCAGGATTAGATTAGTTGGGCCTTGGTCAGGCTCCAAGTCTGGATGACTCCAATGAGCCGAGGCAGATTGATCCAGTGACTCCATTCGTTGAATTTGTGGCACAGCTTGCATGCTTACATTGCTTCCGTACTGGTGGAGAAGTCCGAGGTGCTGCAAATTTCATTCAGCGGGCAACAAGAAGGGCCTCAATGCATGATGTTGAAAACAAATGCATATAAGGCACCCAATGAATATCAAGATAAGTCTTTCACAATACGGTACTCATGTGATCGGATGGCTGAAAAATGCTGCCTGATCTGTCAGTGACAGGGAACTATAACGGGCATTTCATGAGTAGTTATTTACGATCACTTGTCTTGCATCTTCTGCGTAAGAGCCCAAATTGTTATGGGACGCCGTCAATAGACGTTCATGCCTTTGGTTTCTTCGGAGTTTGAGTCCCAAGCCAAAAGGTCTTTTCACGAGCGCTATGGTAGGTGTCGGTTGTATTGGGCAGCAAGTGAGGAAAATTCTGACTGCAGACGTGGCATCGTTGCGCGATTTTAAGAAAATAGGCTGTCCAACAGCATGGCGAAGCTGAGGCGTGGGTGCTGTCAGTTCCCTTTTCAGCCGTTGCATTTGCACCATTGACCCTCATCTTCTCTCCAACATACATCTTCCGGTCTGCTTGCCCCCATATCTAACCATGCTTCCTACAGCCGTCTGCTCCTCAAACATGAGCCTCGTCTGTCCAACACTCCCGCGATGGAGATTCTCGGCGCTGCTGCCACCCTGATCACCCTTGTTGGGGCGGCCTTGGCGTCAACGCAGGCCCTTCATCAAGTACTATCAGCAATCAAAAATGGCTCTCAAGCCGTTCGGTCGCTCAGCAACGAAGTTGAGCTATTGCAACATCTCCTAGAACGGGTTTCTCAGTTACCGATACAGGATGCATCAGAGATGTCGGGAATGGCCAACCAAGCTTGCCTCTGCGCTGCTGATGTTGTGAAATTCAAGTCGAGACTCGAAATGCTGACGCATTCTGGAGCTGACAGCCGAAGCAGCCGGCTCTGGAGAAGGGCTAAGGCATCGATTAATGAGAAAGATCTGAAGCAAATGCAGACTGTCATCGGCATGCATGTGTCAATGCTAAACTTGCGACTGAACCTACTTCAAGCAAAATTGACAGCCAATATGACACAGGCGCCTCAGATATACCGCCTTCTTCAGCAGGTGGGCAACGACGCCGACATGGACGAGGCGCCCACATCCTCAACAAGCCTCCGAACACCCCCCGAGCGAAAGGAGGTTTATAAACATACAACACAGTCTACGACACTTACTACGACAGATATTAAGGCAGTTTTCGGCAAATTAGTTCGATCAGCTGGACACAAAGAACGCGCAGTGGATTCCGAGGGTGGGTTGCACATCACACAGCACTTGGAAACTCTCCTGGGACCTGCCCAACGACACGAATGCGAGGCGAAGGAGGGCAAGACAAACGGTGATTTCATTGTTACGGAAGGGTGCGTGTTGGAGGAGCTGAAGCTCGTTGCGAACATGCTCTCGTTTGCTCCGTCGGTGTATGTCAACAAATCCGGTGAGACTACTTCAACTTCTGACGGTATCAAGTCAGACACACTCACCAGTTCTAGAACCACCGATAACTCTTAGTACTACTGTGCAAAGTCATATTGTCGAGCAACATCGCAAGCGCAAAACCATCGACCTTGGCGAAGTCAACTTGACTGTTTCTAGCACGAAACGCCGGGTGAGGTGCCCACAACAGCGCCGTCGAATCGAGACAAGCATCATTGATGACGAGACGACGATCGACACACCCAGTGGGATCACACAAAATACAGTCAGGGAGTTTTCGACGGCGCTTCTTTTCAAGATGGCCAAATCACGACACGCCGTTGAGGTTTCTGTGTATCAAAGCCTGTTGCCTTCCGACAGCTTTGTTTGCGCGGCACCGCGGGTTTCCGTCATCAACATTCGACCAAGAAACTCTCCAGTTTTTCAGCTCGCTGCTCATGGTAAGACAGTGGAATTGATGGCTCTTGTGTCTCGAGGTGGAGCAAGCTGGCGTGACCATGATACACGGGGGTGGTCGTTGCTCCATGTGAGTTGAAATATACGAGGCTCGCTTGAAAGCACATTTTCTCACCTAGTGGTTAATAGTATGCACTGCCTCATCCCCAGTTGTGCCAGTTCTTGATTCAGCGAGGACTGGACGTGGACGAAATGGTACTGCTTGATGAGGCGTCCACAGCGGACAGTTCGGTGTCAGTCACAAATGTCTCCCTGTATAGAGTCTTTCTAACTCAGCATTGAAACAGTACGCCTTTACATATCAGTTACTTGCGGGAATTGCATGGAACCGCCGAGATCCTTCTTAGGGGAGGCGGAGATCCGACTATTGAAGTACCTCTTCGCCACAGCGTTCTGCATCTTGCGTCTGGTCGTCAGACATCTTCTGTACGTCCTGTCAACAAAGCTTTGCGTGAATGTACTCACTCTAACGGTCTACTCTGCAAAAAAGAGCGACACGATTCTGAAGCACATCTTCAACATCGGTGCCTATTACGGAGTTGCAACTACACGAGCCTCCGGGGCATCGAACAGGCAGTTGGGCGGATGGAGCGCTTTACTCAGTGCCTGTTACGTCGGCGACAATTACATCGACGCAAGCGATTCGGAACCACGATCGAATATTCGCAAGATCTCTTTCTTGCTCGAGAAGGGATGCAGCGTATACGATACGGCGGACGACGGATCCAACTGCTTGCACGTCTTCTTCTCGTCGAGGCCATCCTTAGCGGTAGGGTACAGCTGGAAAGAGGCCATCGTGTACCTGATAAGGCACGGAGCCGACGTCTGCGGCAGAGACCACCGGGGATGGTCTGTGACGAGCCTCGCATACGGGGAAGCTTTCGACGATGAATGCGCGCAAGAGTCAGGGTCGTACTTTGGCGATCTCTGGGACGCCGTGCTCGATTGCTGCAACCGCGACATACTGGAATTCCGAAAAGACCATCCCAGACAGGCGAGATATAGCGAAGAATACAAACGAGCAGACTTTGAGAAACTTTGGGAGGGACGAGAGGAGCGATGCCCGTATTGGGACGACAACCCGTGGCCCGAACTAGACGCCACAACAGAACTAAACCCGATGCATGAGGGCCGTGTGAAGAGATGTCGTCTCCCGTGGCTGCATGGGAAGTAAAATTGGCGAACGCGATGGATTAACACCTTATGGTAGGCAGATACGGCGGTACTGCGGTGAGACTTGACCACTGTTGAAGCTTAAAGAAGCGATGTGATGCTGATAAATAGAAGTCTACGTTGAGGGTGGTTCCAGGATAAAGTAGCACTAAACTGTATCGACCGTACTGCTAGCCAACTGTTGAACGTGTATGGAATACTACATCCCAGTGATGAAACCAACATAAGTTTGCCAACCTAACATGTCTCTAGTAGCCAGTGGCCAAGACACAACAGCCTTACCTTACACTCCCTATTTCTCTTAGGATTGTTTTCCTCTAACTACCAGTCACGCCGACTTCATATGCGAAGCGATCCCTACGTGTCAGTCGAGCTCCGAGCACCCTTGGCCTCGGTCTTGTCGTATTTGGTTGCGAAGTTGCTACAATGAAGACGCGGCACACCCTCACGAACGGTATCCGCGGAGACAGATGGAAAACTAGCTTTTATAGCTTGCGCGTCATGTGCTATATATATAAAAATGAAACTGAATGCAGTAAGGGTTGCCCCCCCTGCACACGCCGTCGATGTAAATGTGCCTTGCTTTTGAGTTGATGTCTGTGATGGAATGCGGAAGTATGACTAATTCTAACACTGGTGTTGTTCTGGAGCACGCTCTAGCTGCAGCATTTAAGACAACGCCAATGCCTACAGCTAGCGCACTTCTCGTTGCTTATTTGAGTGCCTTCGTATTCACAGGCACACTAGAGGAAGATAATTAGGCACCTGTCTCATGTAACGCAGGAGGTTCATGAGGGTGAGCAACATACACATTGCCATTTACCAGCCGAAATTTTCGGGCCCGTGTAGCTGGGCGGCTTCTGGAAGAACCCAGGGTCTGTGTATGGGGGCGGAGCTGTCGCGTCTCGGTGCTCGAAACGAGACTTGCCGTCTTCGCGGGAGTCGGCATGATGGCCGAGATAGTGGGTGTGGTGCTCTTGTGTCGATTCCATGCTGGAATTGGGTAAGTTGAGCTCGGCGGACGAGTGCTTGATGTCTAACTGCGGTCTGCTGCTGCTCGTAGGGGAGGCTCGAAAGGGCAAGGGGGGTTGGCGGGGCGGAGCACGGAATTGAAAGATTCCCAGTATTCGTTGCATGGGTGTTGAAGGCGACTCTTGGGGGTCCAGCTGACTCGAGTATATGCGCAGTCAATTGGGGGGAAAATCAGTTGATTCAACGTGACAGAGCTTTGGTGCTGATACAGTAAGGAGGAAGAGAGACAGGAGGAGCGGCGAATAGGTAGGTAAGTGGCTTTATACCTAGGAGTCTGTCTGAGAGACCGTCATGGCACATGAGGAAGATTGGCCTGGACACCGCTGTGGCCCAAGCACCTGAACCGTCAGTTCCCGATGAGCGAGGTGCTCAATAATTTCTCATCACTGACGGCAGTTGGGAGATTCCGATAGGTCGGCAGATAGTTTGCGCTTAGCGTTGTGGGACGAGTCTGGGGTGTGGGACAAGTCAGGGGCCGTGCAACGGTGAGGAATGGTGCGAAGTTCATCGTATCTCAGTCTACACGGTTGGCACCAATGACGTGCGCCGTTGAGACATGATTATGCACATGACATGTATAACCACTACACAGCACTGTAAAAACCAGCGAAAGCTGTCAGCGATGCCTTATGCCGAAGAAGGTGTTTTTTGTTGAATTTGCAAGTGACACAATTGCAAAGGATATTGTCGATGCTCAGTTTGACGGCATTGAGCGTACTGATAGTAGTATATTTGAAGTGGGTGTAGATATCGCATCCGTATTGTAAATATTCATAAAGAACGACACTTGTCGAAAGTGTGAGGCCGAATGAAACGACACATGCGCGTTATGCCATACATCTCTACGTCACTGCACGGCAGGTCTTCAAGGGACCGCCCCAGTGAACGTTGCGCCGGGTGTATCCACAGCTGAAGGGTTGGAATCACGGAGTACTGCAACTGCGAGAGGCGTCGTGACTTCGTCACACGATTTGGAATGGACAAACCTGTCTGCTAACTGAGGTGCCTAGCTTTCGGCAATGTGGGCATCGTGAGCATTGTGGAGCAGGCCGCCTACCAACCTTTTCACGACTCACGAGAGACATTGGTAGGCGGCTTGCCCCTTAATGTCAACTGGTACCGTAATACCGGGACATGATTGGCGCACTGGACGTAGAGAGGCTCAACCACACAGCCCCGCCAACGAACCGGTATCCTTTCTCTGACAGCAGGCCGTACTAAACGCGCAGCGGCAGACGAAAAGCCCCTTCTAGCTCTTCACCGGCAGTCAATGTAGTAGATCAGGTTTCTTTTTTCCACCGGGCTCGGTAGAAACACTACTAGAGAGCTCCTCTGAACTGTAGGAATCCACAGAGATTGGGGTCATACAGATACCAGTCCTCGTACCGTCATGCTGAGATGCTGCACGACAACCGATATCCGTGCAACATGGGCCGTTGCATTCATAAATCGTAACAACATTTGTACTAGCTCTGCTGGCTTTCAGCCCGACGAATCTTGGACGCAATCCGGAAAACAGAAAGCTAAAACACAGTGCCCATCATTTCCACTTAGTTACCCCTTTTGAGGGCGTAAAACAGGCAATTATAACATACGAATCTCGACATTGAAAGTTTCCTCTATCGTGCGTGAGCTGGAGCTGTTGCCGCTTTAACCTGAATCGTGTCTGAGTAGTGTCTGAGTAGCAACTGAGTGGCGCCTGAGCAGGCCCTTCAGTGGCTGCGACCACTAAAGGGTTCTGTGGGCCAATTGCAGCTGCCTGTGCCGCCTGCAATCCAATTACAGCGGATGATAGAGGTCTTATCGCTAGCTCTTCAGTGGCCATAGCCACACCTCTTGTTACGGTCGGGCAACCGTTGCGGCACCGAGCCCGCCCCCGCGGGCTCTACTTGTTGAATAGAGGCATAGATGAGATTGGCTAACCGGAAGTCCAAACTACCGGTCGGAGAGCTGTCCCGGCATTGTAACAACCTCTCAGCTAGGTCGTCACTTGACAGATAGAAATAGGGCTCCAACTCAACCATTCGACAAGAGAAGAAATGATTAATACACACAATTTCATCCCAATGTTCGACAGATTGTGACGAGGCCAAAAGCCGGCTGTCCCTATCGCCAAGCCCGTCTCTTGGCCTTTCTCGTCTTGACTCGACGATGCAGGCGATCCTTTTAGTGCCCAGCACGTGCTCATAACTGATAAATAACTAATTATGGCCTTGCGCGTCCTCGGAACGTACGCTGCTCTTCCGATACAGAGGGTGTAGCCGCTGTCCCCAAAGACGTTCCGCACCTCAGCTCAAGCTCTAGAATCCTCAGTCCTCGCTCATCTGCAACTCAGCCTAAAGCGACAAGAACATAGATCAAGAAACGGAAATAAATTTACTCAATTCACGGCTTTAACGAAACTCACAAGGAAAAGCCAGTATCTAGATGTGTATTAATCGCTAAAACTCGTGACTTGTAACCCAAACATGATGTACTCTGACGAAGAGCTAAAGGCACAAGGGTCCCATCATCCCACTAGTGTAATTAGTCAACTGCCTCCAAGTGCATTGAACGACCAGTTTAACTTGGTTGTGGTATCAACACTCTTCTCTCACACACTTTGTATCCACCTGCGGACACAAACTCGAGCATACCCTCAAGGCCGAGACGCCAAGGACTGGGGTAGAATGTGAGACCCGGGTTATTGCCATCGATGTCGAAGACCCGGGCGAGGATGTACGCGTTGTCATGATCATTATCAAATCTCTGCATCTTTGGACACCATTTAGCACAAGCATCAAGGTCGTAAGAGTGGGTGGTTGTACCATGTTGACTTGGTTCTGACTCGCAAAGAACGGCTCACTGCAATCGTTCGCTGTTGCCTTCACTTCTAAATGATATGTGGTGCGGCTGGACCATTCTGCACTTAGATCTAAACCGCCTTCTTGCAAAAATGCCTTCATCTGACCGGAATGATCGAAATATGTAAAGTCGGTAAATTGGCCTTCGGGCAGTGTGAAGGATGGGTGCCCAGCTTCGGCTCGTAGTCTGCTAGTCCAGTTGTCGATGGACCAATCATTGATGTGGCGTTCGAAAAATGTGTGAATCTGCAATTAACGTTAGGAATGGCCAATAACGTGAGATTGAGGTAAAATACGAAGAGCTCGCCAAGAAACCCAATCTGCCTGGTTCTAACTTGCTGGGCACTTGACCTAGCAGTTAACTCTGGAGGAGATCCAGGGTCCCAACCAGACTCGACAGAAGAGCTTAGCAGGGGTTCTTGTGTTGACGCTGAAGCTTGGGAAGAGAGAAGTGCTTGTCGAAGCCTCTCACTTCTCGTCCGCGTTCTGATGGAATGCCGTTGGAAATGTTTTGAGATTCGAAAACTTCCAGCGCTCGCGGCAATGCTCTGCGATTTAGACTGGATTGAAGGTATGAACTCTCGCAAAGAATACTGCATCTGATTGTTTGAAGAATTCACAGACAGATCAGCTCGCTCACTGTGCCGTTGCTCCATTATCTTCATGTCGTCTGGATCCATTTTGTCGACTATCGTCTCGCAATCAGGGCTAGAATCGTTGTCAAGTTCCTCCGGTAGGAACCGATTGCTTATAGCCATGATGTGGCTCAGCTCTTCAATCGGAGCGCTCAATATGAGGTTGAGAAGGTTTTTATCATCAGCATTGATATCGTGCCGCCGGGAAAAGAACTCTGCGAGTGCAAAGTTGACCTGAGACTGCTTCGATTGAGGTATGGTCGTGCGAAAATATATCGTCAAATGGGACCCTTCTTGAAACGTAATCAACTCATTGTTCTCTTCGACTTCAATTGATCCGAGACATCTGACGCTGACGATGGATGGAACGGACCAGACACATAGTGGTGGCTTTTGTCTAAGTCCAGCATCTGATGGCGTATTGAGGCTGCCGCAGGTTAAGAAGGCACAGAAAGGAACGTAAAGGAATACGTACTAAGAAATATATCTGACTCGAGTCCTCAGTTCATGTTCTTTGCACGGGTCGCGGATTTTGGACCCTCGTGCCTCCACAGTCTCACTGACAGCAGAAGAAAGGTACATATGTTGGCATCTCAACTTCGACCACAGGAACTCGAGGCGTTTCACAGATTGGAAAGAAAACCCGAGCATATTCACCTTTCCGCGGAATGTAATCTCAAAAGCTATCCGATCCGGGATATACCAATCTGCATCCTGTAGGGCTCTGAGAACCACTCTAGGCTCGGGAGGTTGGGAAAATCCCCCGACTTCTAACACGGGGAACACCTTGGCATGCCTGACGCGTAAAAATTGATGCGCTGTAAACTCCGATTCCGGCGAAAGATGACGTTTCAGAATCATCAAAAGCTCTTCGCAACGTTGTACTATGCCCTCGAGACTTCCCTCGTGCAAAGCGCAGAGCTCATCTGCAACGTGTTTGATGCTGGCGTTTTTGACTTCAAGACGACTGCAGAACAATGTCTGGCAGTCACTATAGCGGTTTGCGAGTTTAATCACATGCTTGAGCGCTGGAGGTGCACTCCATACGCATGAACCTTGCGTGACCCATGCTGGCTGCGGCCGGGCTATAAAAACCAAAGGCTTCAAGGCAAATGCTTCGCTGTAGTCATTTATTATTATCGTCACAACATGTCTTGGTCACGGGTGTAGTTCTCACGAGATCATGTGGGCTTCCTGATGCGAGCTTAGGCTCAGCCCTCGATAGCATTCATGGATAGCGTCCTTGTCAACCGACTGAATGGGAAGGCTCGCTAGTACATCAAGCTCTCGTAACCTTGCAGTCGTGTTTGGGGTAGTAAGAATTCCGAATTTTGCAAGAAATTTCCACCTCTCCGGCTGTTGCAAGTCAGCGAAGTCAAGATGCGGACACGCTTGCAGGAGATCCTCGGTCGGTATGGCCAGCTCAGCAAGTGGCCGACGCGTACCATTGCGGCATTCGATCTGAAGTTCTGGGACAGCTTGCAAAAGCCGGGGGCCAGGTAAAGCATGTTTGCAAGTTTGCTCAAGAACCAAGAGTAGATCGGTCACCTTCGTATCCCTTAGAAACGCCCATTCGGGAGTGGGGTAATTATCGCGTAGGAGCATTGGAACAGTAGAGATGTTTGGCGATCTCAAGAGCCACCCAAAGAATGCCATTGGGGAGATCCAGTCATCATCACTGACCAATTTCTTATAAAGCTCATCCAATATGTAAAATGGATTCCTTTCTGTGTCCTTGTAGTTTTCGATAAGGTTGGGTATGGCCGTCTTGTCAAGAATGTAGATTTGAGTCTTGCGCCGGAAGGACTGTCCCCGGTTTGTGACGAGAAAGAATATCTCGGGAGAGCATTCTTGTCCAAGTAGATGTAGGTTTTTGTAGAGATAAATTGCGTCCCTCACAATATCTTCGGGCATACGATCCATTATCCTTGAAGTGTTGCCACTGTGCAGCTCCAAGATCAGACCGCAAACAAGCATAGGATTGTAGGTTGGGATGCCCAAGAACTCATAGAAATGCCTTCTCGCCGAGTTCTGAGATGCGGCTCGGTCAACAATATATATACTGATGCCGCCGGGAACATACACGTCGCCGGTACCCATTTCCAAATAGAGATGTGCCCTCCTTGGGCTGACCCAAGAGCCATCTCTAAGAGGAATGATCGGAAGGCTCATAAGATGACCCTTCAGCCCTGCGTCGACACAAAAGATGGAGGCGACCTTTTGATGCCATTCTGGAGGCTGAGTGCTAAGTCTGGAAACACCAACTTCTGCAATCCACACCGAAAGCTCCTCGCAAAGGTCCTGAATACTGATCTTCTGGACCCCAAGCGGCTCAAGCTCCTCATAGACCTGGTCGTATTTGAACGACAAGTGTTTGCTCCGCAGGGAGGGGCAGTCAAATAGGGCATCTCCTTCAAATCGAAACTCCGTGGGCACGAAACGTAGCTCTTTGGGTGTATAAGAGCTGGCAAATGGATCGCAAGATTCAAGGACGCGTTCATAGGATAGATGGCGCAAGATATCTTGGTTAAGTTGATTCCAGAAGTCGTGTGAGCTTCGATGGTGTTTGGTGTACTTTGGCCACATGTAGCGCAGTCCTGGTTCTGTTTCGCTTGTCGGCGCGGAGGCAAACCGCTTAATCGCCGATAAGAATGAACCATAAAGCGCCCTTCGAAGGGCTAGGTTCCATGGGCAATCATAATCGAGGCCCTCCCGGCTGGCCACGAGAAGGAAGTCTGCATGAATGAGGAACTGAATATGAATGAGGTTAGTTCGCGCTCTTTATTCCATGTTGAACAGGCTCTGATCACCTTGAAGCCAAAATCATCAATCGGCAGAAACGCAAATGTTTTCTGTGTGCTGATTGTTGGGTTGTTTGACTCACCCACGGGAAATGCAAGCATGACTTCGGATGTCGCGACTCCCTCTCTCCGAGGCTCTGGCGGCAGTTTCCTAGCCTTGGAACGAACAATGATATATTTCATTCTCAGAGCTCGCCCGTCAGCTTCCTGGCTCGTAAGTATAGTCGCTGTCTCCCCCAGTTCGGTGTCTGCATCATTTTGAATGCGATATGTTCTCTGGATGAAGTTTGTCTGAATTTTCAATTGGCGAATCTTTCGAAGAAAAATCAGGAGCTGCGGTTCGATGTCACACAGGTCAGCTTGAATCTTCTTGTAGTCTCCTTCACTTCTTATTTGCAGAAGAAACTGGGTATGCCCTAACAAGCGGTGCTCGAGTGGGAACTGCGAGAGGATTGGGAGAATCATGCCGAGTGGCTTGTCTCGATCCAATCTGAATTCATAGTGGCCACTGACGACATTGACGATGTCGGCGACTTTAAACACTGACTTGAATCCAATACCTTTCTCTCCTATGTAGCCCCTCTCTCTGCTACCGGCACCTTTCTTAGTGCTGTTCCCGGTGTGAGTGATGGCATCGATCTCGTTGAATGTGAAGCCGGCCTCATTGCAATCGGTACGTAGATGTCGGGATCCCGACTCGGACAAAGTGATACTGAGACTGGGCGTCACTCTTGGCGAAAATGTATTGTCGTCCGCATTTTGAATGAGCTCAAGAAGAAAATGAGACGGCTTCTGATAGAGGTCTGCCGAGATACTTTCTCAGCGTTAGCAGCTGGTCGATGAATTAAATGAGACTCGTACACATGAAGGACGTTATCAAACATAGATACTAGTGTTGGCTCTTGTTGCTCTTGTCCATTGAAACCTCTCTGTCTCCGGAGGAACCCAATCTGGGAGTCGGCCTCTGCTTTGGATCTTGCCGCGCAATTTCTTGCGCTGACATCCATTGTGGAATGTGCTTTAGTTTGCCCAAACTAAGGCCAAGTATCGGTATATTTGGATAAGGGAAATGAGTAGCTGTTGGAGTTTTGGGGATGACCGACACTACTAACTGGCTCTTATCCCAGGACAGTTTTGCATCCTGGCCTCAGGGAGAGAGGCCCCGGAACCATCCGGTGTTTTGAGCCCAGAGCCAACTCCACATTGACGGGCGTTTGGAGAAGAGCGATTTAATTGGATAGGTCTAGCCGCCCGTTACAGAGATAATCCTTAAGCGCCTAACATATCGCTGTGCTTCGCCACGGAACGGCCGTACTCAAAGGCCCAATTGAAATAGAACTGTGGTTGAACCACCTGTATCCAACTGGACGACGCCCGCCCAGGGAATCCTTGCCATCTTAGCCGCAATTGATCAACAATAATAACTGACGTCTGACATCTGACGACCAAACGAAGAAGTCGCCGAGGTGAAATGGAGTCAGACCAGTTATTGCCCTATCAGACTTTTACGACTGGAACCAAGCCGCCAAGAGTGACGGTACCGGGCTCGAGGCCAAAAATGTACGTTTGCTTGGGCGTCAAGACGAGTGCTACTATCACTATAGATGACAAGACGACGAGCACCACTGCAGGAGGTAGCGGGTCCACGCCCACGCCAGTTCAAGAAGGCATGGTCAGCGGCTGCAAGGACTTTTACCTTGTTCAAAGCGGCGATGGATGCTGGGCCATTGCCAACGCTAACGGTATCGAGCTGACTGATTTCTATGAGTGGAATCCTGCTATTGAAGACGATTGCACCAACCTCCAGGCCAACGTGTATGTTTGCACAGGCAAATGGTAAATGTCACTATTTCTCGTTGTTGAGGAGTAAGTGGGTGCAGGTTGCGCGCAGGCTCTTGATGTCACTGTTTGGCAATTGACGCAAGATCTGTTCCCTAATTTCTGGCGGGAGATGAGTGATAGGGGTAGGCCCTGTTTGGCTAGAGTCTGGTGTTTCCATCGAGAAAAGAGAGGTAAGGCTTGAGAAATGTGAGAAGCAAGATGTTGGATGAGAGTTCGAAGAGAACGGCACGGGCTGCAAAGAGTAATTAACTCGCGACCCTATCACGTGATAGACTCATGCTGGGTGTTGGTTGCACATTTTGTGAACATGGATGCACTTCATAAAAGATCCTGGCGTGTCTCATCTTGCGAGGAGAGCAGATGATCAAGCACAGTATCTCTATTATGTGAAGGACTTACGAAGTTGTTCAGTATCGCACAACGCTGGAAAACGAAGTCAAAATTAAAGTCAAAACATCTACACTCCGTAACACAAGAAAACAAGATCAACGACCGGCCTCTTCAGAACCGATGAAACTTCACTTCTCCAGCTTAAAATCGTACATCACCGTGAAGTCTTTGACGGCTTTTCTGCTTCAATCAACTGGAGAGCCTGAGTAGTTCGTAAGCCGCATCATCGTAATCGGTGCAGCTTATTAATCCCAAAAAGGCCACACTGTGCAACTTGCAGCTTGCCCAACGTACCCCGCAACTGAGTGAGAATTTATTTGCACTGTGCATAATTCCCCACCAACAAAAAATTCCCCGACATAGATCCCACAACTGCATCTCAACTCCTAAGACATACAGGCCGCTGCAAAGATGTCGTATGGAACAGTAAAGCACCAAGCTTCTAAGAAGCCTAGTGCTTCTAGCTCGGACGGGCCTCTACTACAGGGCGTGTCTGAAGCCTCGTCTGTATCGGCCTCTGGTCAAGACCAAACTTGCGACCCAGATAGTCTGAGCGTCGGCATCTGGCCGAGGCTGAAGGCATTTTACGCCAAAAACATTGGTCTTTTCTTTGTATTCCTTGCTCAAATGTTTGCCTCCATTGTAAGTGGTATCCTCACGACCTATCTCCCAGAGCGGGCGGCAAATGTTGACCGAGCAGATGTCCATGACAACCCGACTTTTAGAGACCGGCTTCGAGACAAAGTTCCATGCATTGCAAATCATTTTCGTGCGCATGTTCACGACTGCAGTCATTGGCTCGCTGTATATGTGGTACAAGCAGGTGCCGGGATTTCCCCTGGGCCCACGCTCTGTGCAGGGCTTGCTCGTCATTCGAGGCATCGCGGGCTCAACGGGGCTGTTTGGTTTATACTGTAGGCTTTCCCATGATGATACAGAGGATACTTTTCTAATCTACACAATCAGATTCACTATCATACCTCGAAATATCGGATGCCACAGTCATCACGTTTCTCGTCCCTACTATTACCGCATTCGTCTGTTGGGTTGCTCTCAACGTAAGATCACGTTATGAAATCTGCGAGTCATCTCTTACTGATGCCTTTTGTAACAGGAACCGTTCACAATCAAAGAAGCTTCCGCCGGATTGGTCGCGTTTGCCGGTGTCTTGTTCATCGCTCGACCAGCCTTCCTATTCCCAAACCACAATGCTAGCAATCCGTCCTCCCTGTCAATGAGATCAGCTTTATCGATACTGAGTGTCGATGTTCAAGGCGGCCTACTCCCTCCGGTTGAGGCAACTCCGACCGAGCGGTCCATTGCCGTTGCTTGTGCAATTATGGGGTCTTTTGCAGCTGCTTCAGCCTATGCTACCATTCGTGTGATTGGGAAGCGAACACATTCGCTCGTGAGCGTCAACTACTTTGCTGTGTTTGCTTCTGTCAGCTCGTTTACGATCATCATGATCCACCCAAATCTCCATTTTGAGATCCCGCAAACCCCTGCTCAATGGTAAGAGACCCTTGACAGAATCACAAAAACTGCAATCACTCATATTTGGCATATTCAGGGTCCTTCTCCTGTCTATTGGAATCTCCGGTTTCTTGCTCCAGGTCCTCCTGACAGAAGGGCTGCAGAGAGAAAAGGCCGGCAGAGCAACCAATTTAATCGTAGGTTCTCTTATGGTACAAACTCACATCTACTAGCTGCTGACATTTGAACAGTACTCTCAAATGGTCTTCGCGCTGGTTATCGAGCGTGTTGTTTGGGGAACAACACCGCCACTGACAAGCTTCCTTGGAAGTGCCTTGATTATTGGTGCAGCTATTTGGGTCAGCTTGCAGAAGAAAGCGCCAGTTGAGCCAAAAAAACCGGCGGCTGATGAGGAGAGGCGGTTGTTGAGCTCTGATACCGAAGAAAGCTGATGTTCGAGTTCAAATGTTGCATTTTGCCACTACTCTCGAGTAAACTTACGTGTCAAAAAAGTTTGCGACACATATGGTTGAACTACGGTAGACCTAAGAGGGCGAGCACAAAGCTGTATGTTCCGAGTGCAAGGCATCAACCAGTAGCTGCATCGTACACAAAATCCTGCCCAGAAAGAGGGCGAACACATTATCGAGAGGGTGGTTTAAGACAGGCTGATACTTGTCCCTGACTTGAGTCTGAAAACGATCAACATGCTTATTATTCTTACTTCCAACACAATTTGACAACTTTGGCACACAGCTCCTCACTCCAGGAACACCAACAGCGCATGACTAAACGGCCACAGACTTTGTTTTTCTATCCTCCAGCTCCTAGCCCAAACTGAGGGAACTCAAAATGTGACAGGCTCTCAAGGTCATCCCATGTTCACTTCCACTTGCTTTTCATGAAGGGCAAAAATGGCGAGGATACCAGACGCTTGCTGCTGGTTGCATGCTTTGTCTGCTCCATATGACTGGGTCAATCAATAAGGGAAACACCTCAAGTATTTGACCATTAGAAAGTTCTCTTAGAGCCGGAAATCAGAGCGATTTCTCTCATCTGCGTTGTCTTCGCTGCATCGACCTTAGTGAAGCACTTGCTGTATCACCCGCATGGTGATCTTAGATGCCGACAAGTCTCGATCCACATCTCCACTGCAGTCACGCTGTCAACTATGCCGTGCTTTTCTGTCCCCTATCTTTTGGCATCACACATACTCGTCTGACCCAGTAATGCAAAAATTTGAACCAGAGGAATTCGCTTTCCGTACCTTCTCGCGCCTCACCAGCTCCTAAATGTCGATGCTAAGCCCCAACACTTTGCTCGCTGAAAAGGCATAAAAATCTTTGGTTGCTTCCTTTCACGCATATCTCCCTCGGCTCATTCAGTCACACACACCCTCGTGGGACTAAGAGGTGAATTATGACGTCTGTTACTCACGGACCACTCTGGTTAAAGAGGAGCTGGTCATTACAAGAGGTGCTGCGACCATGTCTGCGGCTGCAGTGTACACAACACCACATCAAGTTCAACTATAACGTTAAGAGGCGGATTCATGTGGGCCGGAGTTCTTGGATGAGGTGACACGAAACGAGTTGAGTGGAAGACCAGGACATCTCCTTTTCGACTGATGTTTCAGCATCGCTCAAGAATTCACGCAGCATGAACTGAGCCGCGATCCAGACTTTACACCCTTGAAGAGTACGATTCAGCGCCCAGTCCTGGGAAGAAGTAATTTAGTCTCCTAACGATTTGGGAGAAGAAAAGGATCGTAACATGTCATTCAAGTTTTGAAATGGCCAGCCATTCCATCTGCTGAACGGTTGATGGGCTCCCGGGAAGTAAGCCTGGCACGCGTGTTAATCATCGACTCTAAACCTCGATTCCTCTCCTATTCTCCGTTCTTCGTCAATAACAGAGACAGATTTGGCACAGCAGGAACGGGTGAGAGTGGCAGTGAGGGTGAGGACGGCGAGAATCATGAGGCCAGCGTAACAGGCGAAGCAGAGTCCAACCCTGATAATTGGGCATAGTGGCCGGTAGAAATACACAGGTTTTGCCTCGCCGGGATCGCTAGTTCGCCATGGGAGCCAAAATATTTGCTCCGCCATCTGGTCGACGATACCTGGGAATGATCTTCTTGGGGATTACCACCTTGCGACTTTGCCTCATCGAAGACTTCTGCTGGTGGCCTGAGCCTGTGAGATGGATGAAGGATGCCACGAGGATCTGAGTGCGTTGGGTGCAACGGCATGCATTCCAGCCAGGAGCACAGCCTGTGTATCATTTTACAATTTATCAATTCTGACCGCGCGCGGAGTTTTATTTTTGTTTTTATCCATGCCCCCCATTGATGAAAAGTCATTCTTCATGACGCTGTCTCAGTCCACCCTTCACTACGATCATCGTGCAAAGCCGGTTCCCAAGCCCAGCCAAGTCGCCATTAATTAAAGAACGGTTAGTCGGCCGTGTAGTCCAACTCTCATTCGGTCCTTGAACCTGAAAACCCAGAATTACAGGGTAATGCCAATGATTACAGTGACGAATCTTCCCCGACCAGAACCTGATTGGCGGCTCTATTCTCGGAGTCAGATGCGGACATGCATCAACAACGATCCGCACACCAACTGTACAGCAGACAGACATCAGGTCGGTTACGAGTTAGCGGTCCAAGGAAAAAACAGAGAACAACACGAATGCAGTAGCGGAAGTCCTTAGTGCAAGCTTAATTCTTCAGCACAGCCCACATGCTCAATTCTGCCAGGGCCCATGTTTCGGTTGCGGCTTCGGTCTCGCTTTCGGATGCCAGCGCTGATTTTTAAGTTCCACACACCACGTCAACTGGGCAGTAATCTGACATGCTAAAATCCAACCTGCATATGAGGCTTATTACCCATGGAGTTGAAATGAAACTGGCGTCGAGACTGCCGTGTCCGACTGGCACATCCCGCAAACTCTCGAATGACGGCATGAAAAGCTGAATCGCCTGACTCTGGCTCGGAATTAGTGCACACTGCGGTACCCTCTTCAAGGAAAACTTCCCGGCATTGTGCAGCATCAAAGAAACAATGGCGTCAGTCGAGAAGTCACAAACGTCGTAATGGTGCTTGCTCATGATGCCCCATTGAGCTCGTTCTGACGAGTCAATCAACAGTGAGCGATGTGCTCGCACTCGAGCCCAAGGCGGCGTGTAGATATTCAACAGCCGAGGTCGGACGGTAATTAACACAGTGGGCATTGCTCCATTCCTGTCCATTAGTTTGGCTGCGGCGGCAATGGCCTCGAGGCGCTCTACGAAGAGATTAAAGTGGCCTGGGCCTAAGAGTTCACTTTACAGACCCATGATGTATTTTTACGCACTGATATAAGACAGTACCCCCCAGGACCTTTAGTAGATATCGGGGACAAAAGCCCGCATCGTACCCTTGCTGACGACGGTGTAGCCGTAGGCAAGCAGTGTGACCTTGAAGAGGACTTGATGAGGCCCAAGAGGCATTTCTGCGTACAGTACTCGCGGTCTTGTTCGTCATTGTCTTTTCCGGGTGACTGTTGTTCACGAACTTGTCGGCAGTGTCGAGCTCCTCGCCCTCCGCTAGATGATGGCGGGCTCCCGGGGTAGGAGAAAAGACCATGGGCTCCTACTCGTCATCGGAAGACTCGAAGGGATCTTTTTGTAGAATGTTAGCTTCGACAACATCATCTCGGCGAGGTTTCTTACGGCGGGGTTTCTTTCGAAGGTACTCTTTTGGTCATCGGCTGACGGACTCATAACCGGTGGGGTTCCAGCCGGATGAGCTGTCTGGGGCTCGTCTTTCGGTCTCTGGAATGGCTCGTAGTACGGAGTCCATGTCGATTGCCCGCTTTCCCAGCATTCTTGTCGCATGGATACGCTCATCCTGTCCATGTGTGCGCCGAGAGCCATAAGGGTAAAGGCCAGGTACTGACCCACGGCTGAGCAGACTTGGGATTGGTTTGGAGGTACCACCACCTCAAAACCAGGCTCCGCCAGGTGGTAATACAGCGTGCCTGGGTCCTCCCAGTTGATGTTGAGGAAGACAATGGCTTCACCCGTCGTTAGGGTACCGTATTCAACACCCCCTTCGATCATGCAATGGTAGGTCTGTGCGACGGCAGAGCTTGTAAGGAGGTTGATGTGGTACTGGAAAGCGCTTCGGGATCGAGATTGGTGGGAACGGTGATGCGGTGGACAACGTCAGCAAGGATGTTCATGGGCCGCAGGCCAGGACGAAGATGCGGAGCCGTCAACTTCTGCGGGGCCTTGTGTTCGGATACGTGAACCAAGGTGCGCGTGGCATCGTCGGCCAGATAGGCGCAGATCTGGTCGGCACACAGCTTGTTGAAATCCAGGAGCAAAACCCGCGTCTGTGGTGGCGTTGAAGGAGGTTCGCGGTGGATGACTTCCTCTGCAGCGTCGCTGATGGCGTGGAGAATTTTTTCGAAGACGATGCCCTGGTCCTTTTCGAACTCTTCTTTGACTTTGTCGATGTCGTTGAGGTGGTTGATGATAGTTGACCGGTTCCTCGAAAGTGTTGTGGAGGAAATGCTCCAACCTCTTCTCATCCGAGATGGGCCGCCGTGACACGACTCCTCCTATGAAGTTCAAAGCAGTGCAGCCATCAAAAGCTTGGGTCTGGGCAGGCATGGCGGCGTAGAGCTTGCCGAATACCTCTCTCTATCGCTCCAGGAAGTCGGACTATGGCTTGACTTGCATCGGGCACCCTTTGTAGACCGGGTTGGAGATGAAGCTAGTCGCGGTCAGCGACTTGTCCGTCTCGACGATGAGCTGAAAAATGACAAAATCCTGGAGCCCGTCGAGATACTCATCAACTGTGGTTTTGTGGTTCATTTCATGCTCTTTGTCGGCGCGTTGTTACTGCTCGTCGGCGCGTTGCTCTTCCCTTGCAAGGAGTTGCTTGGACTCCCGCAGCCGCCCTTGGAGCTCCTCCCAGGTCCTCCAGGTCATCTGCCTCATTCATCGCGGGTTGTTGTGTGGTGTGAAGATTGGTGTATCGCGGTATGTGGTGGGTGGTATCGTGCGATTCTTGGTGCATCAAACGGTTGTTGTAAAGGAGAGGTTGAAGACTTAAGTCAGGTTCAAGCAGTGATTAAATAAGGTCGAGCTGCCCAGTTAACAAGCGCCCCGCTTCATTCAAGTTAGTGGACTATGTACCATCATTTAGTGAGTCTGAACTCTCATTTAGTGACCTGTTCTCGATAATTTCAGTAGCATCTCCACTGTGATTTTATGACCTCTCAACTACAATCTCCAGGCATTTCACATCACGGCTCTTGAATAACTCGAACAAACTTGAACAAATACTCAGGTTTTATCGTCCATGGTAATTAAATATTTGTTGCACCGACCCCCAGCTACTCTAAACTGATTAAAATGACAAAGAAATGTACAGCTACTAACTGTTCTGTTCTCCTTTTCCTCCCCTCCCCTCCCACAATGTCTGCTACATCTATCCCATTCGCTGCGCAGACTCGGTGCTGTTCATCTCGGTGTCGTTTCGAGGAGGAACTCGACCGTGCAGCTGGCCGGGATACCACCAGAAGAAGGCAGCCATGGTAAGAGTCATCAGCGGCGCATCAAACACATAGGTAGGCCACTCGTGGCTCAGCAGATATCCATCCGTGCCCATGGCATACTCGACCACGCGGAAAATGTTTCGAGCCATAATGAGTCCAGACGTCAGATACAACATCCTAAGGCTCTCCTTCCAGGGCACTGCCGCCGTGGCCTTGGCCGCCTCGTGCTTGCTGAACTTGGACTGGAAGTGGAAGATGGCCAGGATAAAGACGGCGAAGATGACGATCTGGAACACCAGGCCGCCGGTGATGACCCACGGGCCCAGGTCGGGGCTGATTTTGCTGTCGGGCTCGCCCGCCTGCACGCGCAGGCCTGCGCCGCTCGCTTGCACGATGAAGCTGAAGACGTCGCCAAAGACGAAGATGGTGGTGAGCCATCGAGGGGCGATCATGGAGCACGACTGGCCGCCGACCGCACGGATGACTCTGCTGAGCGTCATGTACAGGGATGCCGCAAACAGAATCGGAGCAAGCAGAAGTAAGGTGGATTGTAGGACATAGGGAATCAGCTTTCCCGTCTTGTCATGTGCCAGTGCTCTGCCAACATAGCCAACGGTTTCAACTATGAACTAGGGTTAGCACACTAAAGCTCGAATCAAAAGGAATCGAAAACTTACAACCACCGCCGACGACAAACGGGATGCAGAACCACGTCCTGTGGCGAACCAGCTTGAAGGCGTGTCCTGCCGTCAACAGGCCAAACAGGACGATGAAGACGATGGCAGCAGGGAACGAGGGAATGTAGTGCCACAGATAGTGGCCATTGTACATCTCAAGCTTGGCCATTTTCGGGAAGAGCGGATGCTGTTGTTTAAGTGGGTGGTTGTGTTGACTTGTGGGGTATGAATGCTCAAGCGTTTGAGATAGAGGACTGATGATGAGACAGAAAGGCTGATGATGAGAATCCGCAAACAACATCGACAAACAGCAGACATGTTTAAATATCTAAAATCCCAACAACATCTTCCAGCCATTCTGGTGCGAACGGTTAACACGGCACCGAAAATACAGGCTGAAGTCGAGCACTATCAAACGCACGGCGAGATACGATTGCGGGAGCGAGACCGAGACGCAACAAGCTTCGGTGGCTGAGCACCTGCAAATTGAACCACCTCCACACGCGGAATTGATCGACGGCGCCAATGAGATTCTAGAACGACGCTTTGGTTTTGGCACTGGCTTCACATAAAAAATGTCATCCCTACGCGGTGAATTCTCTGCGCTACGTCATGCGGGATTTGCCCTCTACCGGTAAGTCTGTGGGATAAGCGCAACGGACCCAGGCTGGGGCAGTGCTACATGTGATGAGCCGATGGTCAGTGAGTCGATAGATTGTCGAACACTTTTGCACAGCCCAAATACTCATCACCGCTCTATTAATACATACCCTTAAGACGTTTATCTATCCATGCGCTGTTTTTGGTTCTTGTTCCAATCAAGATGACCCCTATGGTGTTGTCCATGACATGATCCGATAAAACTGCTACCCTGGAGCCTCGATATTCCAATCATTTGTTTTCTTTTTTCAACCCCATTCCAACGATCACCCGGCTCACTTCGGCAGTCCAACACGGGACCGAGTTGGTCGCCTACCATGAGGGCGTAATAAGCATAAAGACATGCGCAAATGCCGTAGCTTTTATCTAAAGAAAAAAAGGTCCAACCCATCTTGTCCTACTCACGACCGGCTGAAAGCATTAGGGACTAACTTTGCTACAACAGAATAGCCGTCTTGCAATCATGCCGAGTCGTTTCCGTCCTACTCTATGTCGACATCTCTGCGCTTAGAACAGTTCACCGAAGCACCGAAATCCCTTCAAGCTACAGTTCGACCACCGGATTCGCTCGACCGCATAGTCACCATCTACCACAGGCAATCGACCACGGTTCGCGCCTACGAGTACGA
The DNA here is from genome assembly GCA_020744375.1 of Dactylonectria estremocensis. Classification (NCBI taxonomy): domain Eukaryota; kingdom Fungi; phylum Ascomycota; class Sordariomycetes; order Hypocreales; family Nectriaceae; genus Dactylonectria; species Dactylonectria estremocensis. The sequence goes on along the minus strand of JAGMUU010000014.1, from coordinate 355,750 downwards.
ACGATACACCATATACGTCGTTGTTTCAGAGCATGATGGGCGAGCTTTGATGCTTGGCCAAGAGAGAAGAACTGAGTGTCTGGAGAAGATAAGATGTCGCGCAAAGTCAAACAACCTGTTCCTGCCTCACTCTCCAAAGGACCAGAAACGGGCTCAAGGTTGTCGACTTCGGCTTCGACGTCCTACCCTCCATCTACCCCTCATCTCGACTCTGGAACTTCTCTTCGACAACTTTTCTTGTCTCTGACAGAATCAGCTTCACTCTCTCAGCTCGGTATCAAAGTTCAACCGATCGTCTCATTTCAGGGCCCTCAGTTCTGCTCATTCGACTCTCAGCGATTGGTTGGGAGAGGTTCGAGATCCTACCAAACCCCAGTAGCGTCACTTGAACATGCCACAAGTCTCAAAGAGCTTCCGACATCGCCTCAAATACACGGACATCCGAGGACGCGTTGTGCATCAGAATACTACCAAAAAACCATCCACCTTGAATTGGCCTCAAGCTCTCAAACCGAATGCGTGTATCCGAACTTTAGGTGTACGTGTCGGATCAACTACCTGGCCCCTCCTTGACCAAGCATCGTCCACAGTCTCCATTTGCACAGCCCTTTGCCACGACTATGCCTCCTGCGACGTCATGCATCAGTGGCCATGCTTGATTGAGAGAAGCATGATGGAGATCTGGGAGTCGCAAACCACAACAGACCCGTTCTACCGGCTTGGGCAAGGGCGTCGAATGATCCCCATGAAGTTCCTCTCCTTCCAGACCAGAACACTCTCTGCTGACAGTGCCTAAGACATTTCCTGGATAATCTATTCATTGCAAAGTTTTCACTGCGAAGCGATGACCAATGTCGAAGACTCACCAAGCTAGACTTTGACAATCCCAACTTTGGTGGTTTTGCAGTGCGACTTTCAACTCCATCTGTATTCATTCTTCACTCGGCTCTGAGACAAGTCCGCTTAACAAACTCCCTCCCACCACTGAGTCTAACCCTACTGAGTATAGAAGCCATCATCTACAGTTCAACCACTAGCTTCGTAGCACTAACCCCAGCCTCGCTCTTCTCCAGCGCCTCCTGGATGTGCCCCAAGCCCACGCCAACGACGGTCGGAGGCGGAAGACATTTAAGCTTGCCCTCCTGCAGGGCAACAGGCACATAGTCTTTCCAGACTGGCGTAGCCGCATCGTCAACGGCGTAGATCATGCCGACCTTGACGTTGTCCGGGACATTCTCAGGTGGAGGGTGGACGCAGGCCAAGTGGCCGCCGCCAAGTTTGGCGAGGATGGCGAGGCTGTTGGAATACGTCTCGGGGGACGAGACGGCGTCGAATATGCCGACAAACTCGTGGCCGGACGCAGACGCGGCTTCAATGACCTTTTCAACAAACGACGCGTCGTGGTAGTCGAAGACTTGGGTCGCGCCGCAGGTCCTGCCGAGCTCAAAGTTGCGCTCGCTGAGGATAGACAAGACGTTGATACCGGCCGCCGTGGCTACTTGCGTCGTCATAGATCCGACGGAAGATGATCCTCCATACACGATGAGCGTCTTGCCGATGGAGACGGGCTCCAGCGAGGGATAGGGAAGGTCGAGGGCGGGTGTGGCCACGCCGGGCATGGCGACACCGGGCGTCTTAATAGAGAGGGCGCAGACGGCTGCTTCTAACGCAAATGGAACTACGACACCCTCCTTGAAGGGAATCGAATCGGGGAGGATGGCAGCCTTGTCTGCGGGTACGACCGTGAAGAGAGCAAAGGCTGCGTCTTGGGGTCGGCCACTGACCAAGTTGATGGCGTGTCTATCCCAGAATTAGTCAACATTTTACAACATCTGTCCACGTTGAAGTGTCTTACCCGATGACACGATCACCCTTCTTGAAGCGATCGCCAACACCCGATCCGACCTCGTGCACCTCGCCGGCCACGTCGCAGCCGAAGATGGCCGGCCACTGCTGGACAAAGACGCCGACCTTTTGCATGTGCCAGTCCAGCGGGTTGATGGCGATGGCGGCATTGCGAATGACGAGCTCACCAGGGCCAGCGGTGGGCATGGGGGCGTCGCCGACTTCAAGGGGAGTACCGGCCTTGTGGAGCCATGCAGCTTGGTTGGAGGCCATTGTGGTGGATGGTTAAAAAGAGAGATACGAAGAGATTTGCTTGGTGGTGGAGAGTGAGATGATGTGAATAAAGGTATCGAGAAAAGTGTCAAGGTTGGTCAGGCGGCATGTTTATATACGTCTGTCGACGAAGACTGGTAGATGGAAACAGAGATAAGTCCAACATGGCAACGGCAACAATCAGGTTGCAAAGTTGTGTGGGTAGTGACAAAGCGACATGGCTGATGGATATTATTTGTAAGTGATTCGGGTGTAGACCCAAATGGTCACTGTGAAATCCATGTGTCGTTCTAAAATCCAATGTGTGGTTCTGGAATCTCATATGCCGTTCTGGAACGCCACATGATGTTCCAGAACCACACATGCGGTTTCAGGGCCTGAGCTGACAAGATTTGACAGATTTGGAAGCAATGGGACTAGCTTCACGCTAGTCTCCGCTGGACGTCATCCTAGTAATGACATGGTTTCAGTGCATCCACCGACATGTCAACTTCAACTTCTCAACGTCAGACTGTTCTGCTTGCAACATGCCTATCACATTTGGCCCAGACGATCTCCTCGAATACGACGCAATCAACCGCGTCCTCATCTGCCTCGCCTGCAGATACGCCATCCAAAAAGCCGCGCTGGGAAGCCATTTGCTCCGCCACAAGGTCTACCGCGGCGAGCGGCAGCGCATGCTGTCGGCGATATCTCGTCTGGAACTTGCAGAGCCGGACCAGGTGCAGCTGCCGCCTGCAAACGGTTCCCCCGTACGAGGGCTGCCCATCCTCGCGGGGTTTAGATGTGCGGCTGATGGATGCGAGAGGCTCTGCGCCAGCTTGAAGCGCATGAGGCGTCATTGGAGCGAGAGCCATGGCGTGAGTGATCCGGTAGAGCCGTTTTGCTGTGCGGTTAGTCTGCAGACGTTCTTTCGGGGTACCAAGTTGAGGTATTTTGAAGTGGCCTCGCCTGGTGCTGGAGACCAGAGTCCGTCTGCTTCCGGTGATGATTCTGTTAATGGTGTTGGGCAAGAGCATCGCCTTGACCTTGGGGATGTTGCAACAAGTACCGATCAAACACCCAGACTACCGCAACAGCCTCCGAGTTTTCCATTCAACCTTGATCTGGAGATGCTAAAATACTTTTACCATTTTACCACCGCCACGAGCCTCACCCTTCCATCCCAACATGACGACCCAGCCAAGCACTGGCAGACAAACGCAGTTGCGCAAGCCCTCGACCTGCACTGGCTCATGTGCGGCCTCTTGGCCATCTCTGCCAGCCATCTCGCCTCGCTGTCAAACACAGCGACGGCTAAGCGCGCGCACCAGCAGCGATCGTCGCAGTTCTTTGGCGAATTCCACACTGGATGGAACCTGGCAAAGAGCGATTCTGGGACGGCAGCGAAAACGGGTGCTCAGATTGTTTGCGTGAGGAGGTGTTGCTACTACGCGTTTCTGGATTCACCGGCCACGGATCGAAGTACGGCTTTGATAGCGAGACCGTTTGAGTTGCCATCATTCATGGCCACTGTCCAAGGCTGCGCCGACCCAGAGTTTGCTCTTCGTCTTGAGACCAGCGATACAGCTGATAATACACTCGAGCAAACGATAAGCAGATTCACCAGAAATGAATCCACAGTCACCGAGACGTCACAACTCACTGGCACGGCGCCTCCCGAAATGCTGGAACGCCTCCGCACGCTGCCCTACCGTATGGCAGCCGCACTACAGAAGCCCGACAGCGCTCGCGACTACTTTGAAGTACTCTGCGCCATCAACGCTTTGGCCGAATGCTGGTCTATGAGCTACGCGGCCGACGATGCGGCAACGACGTGGCTGGCCATGCAGTCATGGCTAGCGAGGCTGTCGGATCGCTTCATGCAGATGCTTTCGCGCGGGAACCCAGCTACGCTCATCGTGCTCGCCTATTGGAGTCCGTTGGTCGAGCGGGCGGAGCGTCACTCTTGGTTCTTGCGAGGGTTGGCGGCGAGGCTGCATGGCCATGTTGTGAGAGAACTGCCTGATGACAGCGCTGTTAAGAGCTTGGTGGAAGATCTCAAGGCATGAAGCTGCAAAACGCATCGTCTGGCAGCACGCCAATCCGGAAGACCAGTCACCAGAGCAAGGGCCGGCATATCATCAAGTTAATTTACAACAAATTATATTCCCCATGTCAGGTCAGATAACTTCGAATGATCCAACATCGCGCAATGTGGCTTAATGCAGGGGGCTGCTCACAAAGATACACATCCGCACATCTGTTCCGTTGATTTCTGAGGAGACATCAGTCATCTTGAACAATGAATCCTCACTGTTAGACCCATCCCGTTTCTCCCGTGGTTGTCAAGCGGCCTGTTGGCAAGGTGCATCAGAATAGCAGCGGGCATGGCAAACAGATGTGGAAACCAGTAGTAGCAATTGTGATAAATAGAGCCTGTTTCGGCTCTTGTCCAGAATGGTTAACAGTTCGTGGCGGCTTGACAAGGCAGAAGCAGATAGCAAGCAACAAAAAGAGAGCCCGACGGAAGGGAATAGAGGAAGAGGTACCTCTATAAATAAGCCTCTTCTTTCCCCCTAGATACTGAATTGATCCACATTCCAGTCTAAAGCTACACTTACAACCTAGCATGTGTCATGCACTGAGACAGAGCAAGCCCTTACCCTGTTCTCCAATAACCACTGCGACATGGAATAATGCCTGATGATCCGATATCCTCGGGCCATCGGCCTCAGCGTTGGCATATCTGACCTACGCCAGAAACGATTACTTCTCTGCTACGAGCAACGCTGCAACTCGGAAGATCCAGGGGGATGCATTAGATATATCTGGAATTCCCACCATCGTCGTCGCCTCGACTGATGCCCTTGAACCACTCCTCTGTGACCTCGCCGGCCCCCAGCCCAGGCATTCCGCGGTGTATCTAGACGCAGTCATCATCAACAAACTCGAAACGCTGGATCTTCACATTCTAGTACGACCAAAATACACTCCCTACATTGTCAAAATGAATAGCATCGGACTAGGCGATGTAGCATTCAAGCTTCGAAAATGCTGCGGTGTGTCTCTGCGGTCTTTCCTCGAATCGACTTCAATTTGAAAGGTCGCATTCGATATCCGCGCCTTGTCCAAAATCCTCATTCACAAATATAGCATCGGGCTCGGCAGCATTCAAGACCTGCAGCTCATGGAGCTCGCGAGCAGAGACGCGGAGCGGGTCAAGGTTTTCCTGAACGAACTCAAGGAGTGCATCCACCAAGGCATCCAAAGCACAAATACCGTCAAAGAAAAGACCCAGGATCACTCAGTAAAGAGACAAACCCCTTAGAGTTCTCATCTGTCAGTCGAACATGCGGGTTCCATAGACTTTATTGATCAGGTCTCAGTGAGGGACTTACTCGGTGGTGAAACAAACTTCAAATGAAGACAGTCACGTGCAGAGTCACATGATGTTCTTGTCAACGGGATTAATCCGCGAACAGAAGAGAATCGCGAGTTCAAAAACTTTATCTTTAAGCAAGGGAAATAATTGCATCGCCACCAACGGACAGAATATATACAGCAGGCATCCAGGCCATTTCAATTCGGGCATAACTCAAAATTCCACAGAGTTGAAGTATCCCTTACTGAGTTCAAATTTCTCAATGGTAAGCACACATATTTATCCTCTGAGCATTAAACCGCACTGACACTATGCAAGGAGGTCCTCCCGTTCAATCAAGAGGCTTTTGACAAGGCAAAGCTAGAGGAAAATGAGGGAGCGATAGAAGGTATGGATCAAGAGATCCACTGGACTCAGTGCGACCGCGCGTTTCAGAGGAAGACGGTAGGGGGTGTATGGTTCGGGATGCCAAAGGAAGGAGGGTGCGTCAAGGTCACAGCAGGCTACTCTGTTTATTTCATCAGGGGAACGCATGGCGAAGTCCGAAGTTCATCTTGAGTACCCATCTAATTCCAGCTGCACGAGTTCAGTAACTACCTATATCTTACTTCGAGCACTTCGAAACGTTAACTCAATTCGTCTTAAGGTCTTGTATAAACCAGAAGTCTATTATAACTAATCTGTCTTGGGCTTTGTACCAAGGAAGAACTGATGCCTGATGATGAGCCGGATGTAACAGCCCCATAAGTCCGGAAAGATGTTGCGGCATTCACCAAAGTCCGCTGCGTGGCGTTCTCTTGGGGGCCTATTTTATCTACCATAGTAAGCACGGATTTCATTCATAGAATGCGTTCTCGGGTGGTATGGCCCAATTCAGGCATCTCACCACGGTCAGAGGAGAAACTTTCAAGATGATGAAAAGTGCGGACGGGCATTACTCCGCAAAAGGCAGACACTGAAAATAGATTGCTAGAAAATGGATGCCAGGAGATAAGTGACGGCTGGGGGCGAATGGGGCCAAAAGCGTGCTGACATGCAGTTCGCTCGCTTCTGCAACCAGATGACCCAGTAGATCCCTGTTTGTGAGGAAAATCAGCCCACCTGAATATTCTAAGAATCGGACTTAACAGCTTCGGCAGGAGGTATCGTCGTTGGTGCGTAACTCATCGCCTGATAAGGCGTCTGAACCTGCAAAGTCGGTGTCTCAGTCTCTGCTGAAATCCTCTACAACTCATCCGAAACTGCAAACATCATTCTCAATGGCTTCATCTCCGTTCGAAAGCCTCTGAATCCGGGCTCACGTGCCTGCCATTTCCCTCATCAATCTCCTCATCGCTCTACTCCTGTTTATCTCGCGCGACTGGCGAACCCAGGGCCAACTCCTCACATATGCTCTAAAGTCCCAGTCCACAGTTTCGTTTGTTGTCCAGTTCATCAGCGCATTTCTAAGCGCCTCCAACATCTACTCGCTACTACTGTCGATCAACTTCACGCAGCGCTTGCGGCTCACGCGGAAAGGATTCCTTTCGACAGCTTCGTTTTTTGGGCTGCCTTGACTGCCGGCACACCGAGTGCAAATCTGTCAACCTTGTTTCAGGTGTTTTTGTATCTCGCATTCGCTACTCGATTTGCACTGGCACCACTTTGGGCAGCTTCACTGGCTCCAGTCGTGACAGATCAGCTATGCGGCTTTACGACTCTCGGTGCGAGCTTCTCCTCGTCTTCTCAGGATGTTTGGGACTCCCAGTTTGGGTTTAAAGACGGTAAGGTGTGGAATCGCATACAAAATTGTCGATCCGTGTGGAGAGAAGAAAGTCTTTTTTACAAACTGCCCGGTCCCTCATCTCAACGGCTTCTTACTTAGAGCTGCAGAGGTGAGTGCGGCAAACTCTCAACCGATGCCCAAATTTGATGCGTCGGGATACACCTACACGGGGCGCACTTACGGTGCGGGCTCGGGAGTCGGTACGGCGCCTGGGATGAAGGCCCAAGAACTCCAAGACGCCCTGGTGAAGAGCTTCTCGTACAACGAAACTGGGTACGATGCATTTTTACAGTGCACCAAAAATTCGTCTGCGAGCTATTACTTTGTCAACGATGTCCCCAAAAACGGAGACAACCCGACTATATATCACGTTGAGGGTTATCTTTCCAACTCTTACAATGGTAGCGAGGCCGAAAGGTATCCAGTCACGTCATGGATGCCCCCGTTTGAGAACATGACGGCATGGAGTGCCTTGCACAATCCTCATGCCGGAAGTAGTTTTCTATCCATAGCGGCAGGGCCGAAGAAATACGCTGTCTTCAACCAAACACAATGCGAGATCCAGTTCCAGCCGAGACACATGCTTGTCAAAGTCAATGTGACGAATCACTCATTCACCGTCGATTTGATGTATAAGACTGCCCAAAATATTGATCCTGAACCAACTGGCAATCACACAGCGGCAGTTGTACGCACCTTGAACTTGCTGTCTCGAATGACAAGTCATCTTTATGTCTCAGAAGTAGGCGAGGTTTTGTTATCAAGCCTCAAGGGGCGGATGGCTCTGTCCAACGCAACAGAGGTGACCGAATCTCTTGTCTTGGAATCATCAGATAAAGTCTTTACAAATTTGATCGACAACATTTTATCGGCATACAGGCTATCGCAGATATATCTAGCTAACGACACGAATGTCATCGAGGTTTCTGACGCACGTTGCAGAGCGGTGAGACTAGGGTCTGACTTGTATATCGCGATTTGTCTGACTGTGAATGCTTTGATGGCTGCGTACGTCTGCGTGGACTTTTTGATGCACAAATCATGGAATGCTTTACCTGCATGGGACGCAAGAACAGTGCAAGACTTGGTGAGGTCGTCACATGTCACATACCAAGGAGATGGACAAGAGCAAAATGTTGGTCACAAGGAGACTGAAAGGGTGCACTTGGCAAAGTTTGTCCATGAAGACGGTATTTTACAGTCTAGAAACAGTAGGAAGTGGCTTCTTCAGATTTCTGACACTCCTGATCGGGCAGGACTTTTGTTGGGGTCATCCCAATGAGGGCTAGAGTGGTAGATAGTAACAGCAGGTGGAATGGACCCTGTAGGCGGGTTGAGCTTGTTTATGTATTGGCTCTTCGATTTGACGAGGAGCTATTGATATAGACCACTGGAATCTAGTTGGGAGAACTAGAGTAGTCTGTGAAGCAGGGATGTTCGTTTGGATGGGCCACGGTGGATCTGTAGTGGCACAACTGCTGTGCTGCATGCAACACGGAGATAAAATCATGGCCCCGAAGTTGAGCATGACATTGTTAAAAGGCCTAAAGTCCCAAAGATAACGCCTCCTTCCGTAGGCAGCCCCTATCATTACCTGAATAAATGGCGGGTCAGAAAGCACCTAGAATTGCCGTTGGAACTTGGGGGCCTGATGACACTGGAGCAACCCATAGCATAATATCGAGCAAACGAATGCCACAGCGGGATGGAGTGACTAACTTGGACTTGGATCAGCCCTAACAAACTGGGTGTACCCTATGTGAGGCATGACACTGACTCATGACAGAAGAAATTTAGCTAGTTTATCAAACACAGCATATTGTAGTTGAAGTTGAGTGCTTACTGGCTTCAAGCTCATCCGACTGCGAGGTATAACTTTTCCCCGCACTGAGCGATGGATCGTGCACAATACCGCAAATAACTTATGACTTTCGTTTCTAAGGTCATTATTGGGAGAAAAGTGTTCTTATCGGTGGCTCTGTATCATGCTCGATCATCTGTCGCGATGGAAACATAGGGCCCTCTGGCTGACGAGCCTACAAACGCAGATCTCGAAGCTTGGATATTTGGCGTCTGAGTTGTTGATTCCAAGTTATTGAATTCGTTTTCAGAGCGACGCAGCCTCAGAATAAACGCTAAATTGACCCCCAGAGAGACGGAATATAGGACACTGTGCGCGCATTAGCCCTACATCTCTTGAATGCCATGTCATCTAGCCCTACCAGTAAATGATGGCTGCAATCCAGCTTCCGTTCAGCGCACTGCATCTTTTCTGGTCTGTGTAGAGACCGGAACAGTCGGACAGGGTTTCATGTCCCAGAATGGGTACATATCGGGACTGAAATGCTGCAAGGATAATCCACACTCCTAGGAGCATAAGGCGGTTGGGAAACCAGCAGCATGAGAGGCACTTTCTCTGAAATCTGACATTTGTTTGCGAGTAAAAACTCTTCAGTTCCTTGAGCTGCAACCGTTGGGATATCAAGAAATAAAAGTCAAAGAAGGCGAGCCCCACAATGGTCTGTAGAAGGCGGAGAATGAGCCTGCGTGTTCAACACCAACACCTTTTTGAGGCTTACCATGACAAGTTCTGTCCACTGAATAGCGCGGGCTATGAGTGGAAGTTTGAGTTTAGTGCTCTGCTTTCCTGATACGGCGAATGCGGCGAGGAAAAAGGTGATGATGCCGTGAAGACAGATCAAGGCAGCAACGGCAAGGGTTGTGTAGCCCAACCATCGTATGCTGGCGGGAATTGTGAGAGTAGGGATATGTTCACGATTATAGCGTCGCCCAAACCGAGAAGTCATCGCAGCTATTAGGATCGTTAGGCTACCAAAGCAACACAGGAATTTGGTGCATGTACGCACCGGGTAACTGTCATAAATAATCGCGAAGGTAATGGGAGGCCCCAAGACGCAGGGGTCTTTCCAGCTCGGATATAACTAGGCTGGAAGTGGTTCATGGTCCGAGTGAGCAGAAAGCATGACTCGCCAGATGCACGTTTAAGCTGTTTGAGATAGTGGGGAGAAGGCGTAAGATCCGGGGTTTTGTTAGCCCGACTCTTGACATCGGGGATATGCGACATGGCTCAACCTTCACACGAGGCAGATTGAACATGTGATCTCTTACAATGATTAAACACCTTGTAATATAGTTGTTTATTGCCAGACATCTTGAATTGGGGCTTATATTGAAGCAGAAGTTTGCAAGACAGAGGTGTAGAAACCTCTTAAAGATTGTCCAGTGTCCTCCTAGGTCCTCCCTGTTTACCTCGTTCTTTGTCCAACACCATATTTTCTGCGATCAGTGTTAGGCTCACATACTGCAAGCTTCTGGTTTAGGACTAAGACGCGAAGGGTGGTCGAGATTTCAGCCGCCTTCCTTATTACGGTGCCTTACTAAATCTAATATCTCATTGTAAATGCAGTAAGGCCGAATTTCAAGGTTCGGAGTCAAAGTGTCTTAACTGGGTAGCCCATTTTATCAAGTGAGAGTAGCAATTAAGATGGAAGAGGCTGACGGAGTTTCTGAAAAGATGGAGAGCGTGACATCCATGTCGTGCCGCCATTCCGGTATTGTCTATTATTCATCGCCAACCCACCAGACATCATAAAGACATTTTGGAATCAGACAGCTTATGTATTAAATGAATGCAGCTCATGCAAAGAACATGTCAAGAAATAGCACCATTTCCATTATTCGCTTTTGGTAAGTTGAATTTGTCACTATCTTATGTGACTTTGTTCTTCGCCCATCATTCTTATGCAGCAAGCAGTAGCCCCCAAGGTGCTATAACCAATACCTTGATCTCTAATGAGCGCAATAGCTGACACAACTTGATAATCGGACGACCTGACTCTTGTGTTGTTTATGAAGGGTTTAAGTTACCCTACGAACAACAGCTTACTCTGTGGACCAGCAAAAGCCCACACTCTGAGCACGCTCTTACTTCATGCCAATACAGCACCAGTCTATCCAAAACAACTAATCATTCTCCCTCACTCTGAAAACTCTCACCAATGCATGTCTAGCTTGCCGTTCTTATGCAAATCTACTGGAGACGTACACCGCACATGGTCTAGTCTCGTTGCGATCAGACCTGAACTAGGCGCTACATTCATTAGTCTCTCGCGTCTTAGTTGCGGCTGACGTCCACCGAGTACTAGACAACTCCAGGCGCCACGCTCACCCATCCAGCGCCTATAGGTTATTGAGCACCGTACTTAAATTGGCCCGCATGCAAGAATCGCTCCATGGTAATGTTCAGCCTCATTTAAGAGTTGCGCGCAACATGCCACGAATGTGCTAGCTGTGAGACAGTTCATATGTGCGGCCAGTTAAGTCATCGAGCATTCGTCCTCGTGACGGTTTCCAATCCCAAATAGGGGATTGCTCTCTTGGATACGGGGAATGAGGCCAGCTGATGGAAAGGCCTTGGGATGCAGCTAAGACACTCCAGCAGGTCTCAGCTGGTCTCTGCACCAGATCAACTCAACAATTTACAAGCATCGAGCGAGTATTAAATTGTCATGATCTGCTACCACGAAGACACGCTTTTTTTCTCCACCAAAAACACTCACTCACCATAGGACGAGCACTCAATTCAACTACGAAGCATCATGACGCACTACATCCTCAACTTCGAAGTCGACAGCGCGATTCTTCGACTGTCACAGAGAGACTCACTCTGCCTGGCGAGGAAGGCAAGCGCTGCCAGTCTTCCCATTACCCTAGTTACGAACCAACGTGACAAATAATTCTTAGGTGAATGATGGCTACGAGGCCGTCTTCTTAAGCGCTGGACTTCGCCCCTCTAGTGGCCAGAAAGCGTTCAACGAAAACAACACGTTTGAATGGGTTGACCGTTCTCAGGTGTTCCTGACACAATCGTTCAGCGATGGCATGTTGCTGAGCTGCCTGGTTGTCGTTACCAGGACTGTGGTGCTACTATCTTCATACCACTGTAAAGTATGTTGCTCTAGCCTTGTGCCACTTTAGATTTCAGAGTCCACGAATAGTGTTAATATTTGTCCCGGCCAGATCTCGCAGTATAAGGACGATATTCTTGGACGTGCCCAACCTGCTAGCAGTAAGGTTTTAACAGTGGCAAGATATCTGTCACAGGCTTGATATACTTCTAACGAGGCTTGCAGGCCCCAGCGTCTGGGATAGAGGTGACGGCGCCGGGCCGGATTCATCGTTCGGCGTTAAAAAAATACCCCATCGCCTTCCACGCGGCTATCAAGCAAGAGACTGAAGCTGGCCAATATAATACCATCTAAGTTGACCCCGGCGTTCTTATGAGCACGCCACTGATTCATTTGACCCCAAATAACATCACGCTTCTTCTTATCGCTCCTACAGAACACAACAACACATGACTAACAAGAGCAAGCACGCTAATTTTGTGTGGGTGTATATATTAGCACATGGAGACTGGATACACTGTGTCGTAATTATGGTGTAGCGTGTACCCGTCGTAATCCACCCGGGAAAAGAGACTGACAAAATAAGCCAAGCATGTGTCAGATTTCTCTCTCTACTCGGATGTCCATGGCATTTCTGTCGCCTTTCCTTTCATTTTTACACGTATCGATAATAAGGCAGATTGACAATGGCACATTCGTTGGTCTGACAAGGATGTCATGGCAAATCTGCCTGCAGATCATGCCCAGAATGCCCAATGCCACCCCCCACCACTTCATTCACTGGTTCAAGAGGCGCAGGTGGGTCGTGGTCCCCCTGTGCTTGCCAGGCGCCTCACTGTTGGGCTGTTGGGCTGTTGCGCAGTACTTTTCTCGCTGCGCTCAGCCTGTTGGTGCTGCATCGGGTTCTGCCCTACACTCGACTTGTAACCATCGGCTACAGGGTCAACTTATAGCCACAGAGGTCGTTGGGCTTCAGGCGTAACAATCTGGGTGTTGAGGCGCTCATAGTTCATAGCTGGATTATGCCTAGATGGGGCAAAACGTTTTGGTGAACGTATCCTATCCCATCCTTGAGAAGTTGGTGGTGCTGAGCGTCTTTTCGTGTGCAGTGTTTCTTTCAACCACTTGCCGCACCTTGAGGTTGCCCGCATGGCGGTCGCAGTGCTTAGTTCGGCCAATAGATGAGTCTCGGTGCTGCTTCTTTCTGCTCTTCGTACTAGCCACTGGGAACTCATCACTCTCTCTGTGAGCCCTGTAACCCCGCTCTCCACCCCATCCTGGGCACCACTGTCGCATTACTCGTTTCAGCCTAGCGATGCTTCTGCACCTCATGCCACCTTTCTTGGCATTTCAACCTCTCCAGCGAGTCCTATCATGACATCACAATGCTCGAATCAGCCGTCCAGCGACCAGCCCATTGCGTATCAGGCTGCCCTCAAGGCCTGTTGAAGTGTCCGTGTTAGGGGCTCAGCGATGGGTCGCCGACGATCGGTGTCTGACTTGCAGCACAGAGGCTTGCTCTCTGCCATCTCCATTGGCCTAGTCACTCCCTCCTGTCTCCACCCTTGTTCTCTCTTTTGTTCTCTTCTATTCTCTTCAAATTCTCTCATGTGTCTTTTGTGTTCTCATCCCTGTTTCCTGTCGCAATGCCCAATCCGGCATCGCATTGTCACCCGCCCTCCAGCTACCACATGTCAGCCAACGCCATCTCTGCAGTCTCTTCTCTGTGATGGTTGATGGCATTGGCCGTTGCGTTTTTTCATGGCTTGCATCTCATAATTTGCCTTGGTCTAGACCGAAAATCTCTGCTTGCGACCGTCCTGGCCTCATTCTGCCCATCGTAGTCCCATTACCTTGGCACTGTTCTGTCGTGAAGTACAAGTATCAGGGAATCTACCATCCACCACCACAACCACCACCGCTACCACCACCACCACAATTCTGAACTACTCCGTAGTGCAGATATCAATCCAAGTTAAACTTACAATACTACACCCAGAATCGTCACTACTCACCTGCTTGGCAACCTTAACCGCTCAGAACCAACGTTGCTTAGCCACCCACACACAAGGTCGTTCTACGACGCACCGGCCACACCTGCCACATCTTCCGCACTCGCCACTTTCGCCAAACTCCCCACTCGCCTTGTGTGTGGGTGGCTAAGCGAGCGTTTCCTCTCCATTCCCTATGGCGAGTTCAATCAATCAGCGTGATCGCGAAATCATGGAGAAGTTCATGATGAATCTGAGGAATGAATTCATCCAGGACATTCCAGCTGTAGACCATCATTGCCCCTGTTCAACTTCCACCATGACCGGAACTGACCGATGTCTCACAGGGCCATCTCACCTCGGCCTATCATACTTGCTTCAAAGGCTTCAAGGGCCGCCCCCTCAAGTTCCGCGGCGAACCCCCTACAGAAATCATACTTGAGACTGCCTTCCAGATACCGCATATACCAATAACCCCCCAGGATTGTCCGGGAAATTCCCTGCGTATCCCTCGAAATAGCCGGTATTGCACCCGCTGCAACGTTAATGACCGCAACATATATCAGCCTACGTACTGCGATAGCTGGCTTGTTATGCATTTACATATCCCGCTGGATGAGCACACTTTCGAGCCAGTCTCCCGACGGTCGATTCCCGGCATCAAGGCCATAACCATTTATCCCAGTCAAGCTATTTACGTACCCGAAGATAATAAAGTGCAGCCCCGTGCTGAATGGAGGTATCTTTTCCAGGCACTCTACAACTTTTCCCACTTATCAAGTCACATTATTTTCCTCTTGCCCAGCCGCCCTCCGCCAATGCTAACACCCGTTTCAAGATTTCACTTCGATCCAAGAAAAGATCATTACGATCAGAGCCCTAACAGAGACTACAATAAACGGGGTCAGGTGTTCTTCTTCAACGACGACGACGATAGAGATCTATGGTATCCTGGTAAAGATCGGTGGTATCCTGGTACCAACATCCCTCAGTTCGTTGAAGGGAAAGTATTTGTCAACCGCGATCTGTTGAATGATTTCGTGAGTACTTCTCCCCATCATCCAACTCACATTCAGTACCCTATTGAGGGTTGAATCCCTCCAGAGACTAATACCTATTCAAATAGGGTCGATGGCTTATCAACGATGGAGCGTTGAGCAAGCTTAGCCTCCAGAAAATATGGCCACACATCAACGACCGCAAACTGCATCGAGATAAATTTCCCACATGCGATAACTTTGTGGAAAAGTTTTTCAATACGAACTGGAACTCGGATGGTACCGAAGCACAGAGGTTACTATCTCATGACAACATTCCACGCAATATATACTTTACATACGTCAAACAATATTACTCCCAGTATGGAGATGATCGAAAGGGTTATCTCGAAATCTGTGGACGACAACGAAACAAATCAGATAAGAAAGAAGTGAGTGTCAAACTCCTCATTTGAGGCACACGGCGCAGTGTGGAGTCTTTTCCGGGATAGATCGATTATGAAAAGGGTTGAACATCAGGCTTCTTCATCTACCTTCTGCTGCGTTCCTTCGATTCTTCCCGTCTCTTGCTGTCTTAATCTCTCGAAATACAGTATTCAAACCGGATTAGGGACAGGGGACCAACTTTGGGCGCCTGGGGGTTCTTGGGTGTCTGGAAACAATTTGTTTTATGTAAATTAGAAAACCCCCAAAAAAAACCTACAGTCCTTACCGAACAAGTTCCTCGCCAGTCTGTGAATTTACATCTAATCAAAGACAGCTACCTTACCCATAGCCCATTCTTGACCAACACTTGCCAAGCCTGGGATGACGTGACTGCAATCAACAAACAACATCTTATCACAGTCGTCTCGCCGTTAGATGGGAGATGAGGAGTTATTGTGAACCTCCCTAGGACTAGTTCCAAAAGGACCTAATACTGCGCAGATTTCGTGCGAAGCAGAAATCTCTAGATGAAAAGGCGGTTCAGCATTCAGAGTCTCTGTGGCGACATGTCAAAAAATTGGTAACGTTTGGCAGAGCGGAGGCAAAGGGAAAGCTCCCGAAATGCAGGGCAAATCGCGTGGTATTTCTTCTCAGACTATCCCAGATTTATAATCTTCCAAAGTCATGGGTATCGGGGTCCACAAACATGACCTGTGGAGCTACAGTAGCCAGGGATTATCCGTGACTTGGATGTCTGGGAGTCCGGACGGAGCAAGCAATGTCATCATTCTACCGGGGTTCAAAAATGGGTTTCACTGGAGAATTGGATGTTTTCCAGCTAACTGTGCCGCCCACCCAGCGCCAACCTGCGCATTTTGCACCAAACAGTGCCCCGGAAGCGGCAACCAAGAAGCCACCGTTACTCAGCTGGCATGTAAATGGAGTTTAGGTCTTGGCCCAGCCGTTTTCGTGGTTTAACACCGAGTTGATCGGGCCTGTACTCCCATAGACTAAGGACAGGAGGAAAATGCTGGCCAATGTGCAGTATGCAGCCACCAAGTGACAACCTTGTTCAGTTTTCCACTAAGCAGCCAGGATGTTCCGAGGACGATGCTAAACTGCCCCCTTTGATGCTTCACGTATTTTCCAATGGTGGCCTGGGTATCACACAAAACCTTTGCAACGTGTATGCTGCCACCGGATCGGTCCACGAAACGAACCTCGACTGCCTTAACACTCCACCGTCTTTGACTCATCGCCGGCGGGCGAGCAGGTACAAGTTCATGGTTTTAGCTCGAGCTGCCATGTACGGCGTACCCAAAGGTTGTTTGGCCCAGCGTCTCGTCGCTCTGCCTCTGGCTTACCTACTAAGCGCTAGTCTTTGGGTCTTAATCCATGTCCTCCGAGGAAATGACTGGGTAGGCATTTGGGCGCAAGCGATCAACAAGACAACGACCATTCGACTTCCCTTGAGACGTGCAGATCCTACGCCTATAGCGATGCAGACCGTTGGTGAGACGCCATCACATCGAACAACATGCTGAAGACGCGACAGTAGAGAGCTTCAAAGTCTTGCACCGAGAAAATTCGTCGATGGCGCAAGTGTCACACGCTCGAGCGGACTCGATGCGGTACCGGAAGCTAGTAAAGGAAACATAGGACGGGCACTTAGAAGAGGCTATTAGCCTCTTAGGGTTATGTGAGGCTAAGGGGTTATTTAATGTTTCACTGTGACGAGGTAAAAGGACGCATGTAGACTAAATCTTGGGAGTTCGCTATTTAGAATATCATGATATTGAACAGGGTGTCTGCCACCCAGACATCACCCATCTTCGATACCAAACACGCATAGAAGAGTGACCGTGAGGCTGAATCGAAGAGCCAGGAGTCTAATAAACTCAAATCAAGGTATATCCGCATTTTTTTTTCCTTTCCAAAATTGCCCATAAATGGATGCATATTTCCGTCTATGGTGTACAACACCCTCGCCGCTCATGCATACGACTCATGATCTCTTCTCTTTGGCCGAATACTCGAACTCAAGTACAGCTCGTGATGAGGAGACGGGTGACTCACAAAGCACTTCCATCTCTCAGGGTCATTGCTCTGCCGATCTCGAGCACGACGCAAGAGCATGACTGCGCATCGATCAATCTCTTCAGACACACCTCTACCGTCCTCCCCAGACGCACAATACGCCGCAGTACCGTCGAAGATGGTATCGTATGACGTGTAGATGTACTTGTCAGGCTTGAAGTCACCCTTTTTGCGGTCTGCTTCTTGGGGCGTAGCTTCTTTGAGCAACTCAGCGTACCACTGAGGCCGAGCAGGATGTTTCTCTGGATCGATGTGCGAGGAAAACCCTTGTCGTTGAGCCGGTTCCTGGCTTCCCTTCCCCACATTCTTCTTTGGCTCCCTCTTGCAGTCACCGAGTTTCACGCCTGCAAGGCCGTTTTCCATAGGGCCACTCTTGGCACGGCCGACGGAGAACCTGAAGTAATCCGAGCCGCTCTGTTCAGCAAGCCCTCGAGTCTCGTTGTCGGCAGCGGTCGTGTTGGTCACCCCTCCCTTGGCATATTTTATGAAGTTTGTGTAAAATCGAGGATTCCATAGGCTGCCGAACAATCCTCGCTGCTCTTTCTCGCCACAGCCCAAACTAACGAGCGCGGCGACCTTACCTCTGAGAGGGTCCAGAGGGTTCGCCATCCACAGGGCTTCGTTCCAGGCGATGTTACTCGGGTTATTGTTACCAGCACCGCCATCTATAAACTCGTTGGTACCGATGGTAATGCTAGGGAAGTAATACGGCGCTGCAGATGTAGCGCGGGAGGCCTCCCATATCTTGGTGTTGGAGCGGCCGAGCATCTTGGGGTTGTACTCTCGAGGATTGTTCTCGAAGCGTTCACTATGGTTGTAGCTTCGGAAGAGGTGAGTAACCTGTGACTGATACTGTTTTCGCTGTGAGACCAAAGCTCTGCATTATCATCGTTAGCTTTTTGTCTTTTTCTTCCCTAAACTCAGACACACGTACACCTTACAGGTAAAGTTTTGGCGCTCTGGATGCTCGCGAAAACAAATGTCGCCATACTCGGCGTAGTCATATTGTCGCAAAAGCTCACTGGCTCCATGACAGCTTTTCCCTTGGGGATGACTGCCGCAGTGCTTTTGCGTTACATGATTGATTGCCTTTTCCAAGTTTTCTGCACCGTGGAGTCGAAAGTAGCGATATAGACGAGGACGGAATATGTCATTCCCAAGGATCCAATACTCCATGATCGAATCATCGACACTCATCCTCAGTCGTCCTAGCATAACAGCAATAAGACTAGCGAAAGGTCAACAAAAAAGATCCAGATGTCTTGAAGGTCAATCTTACCCCCCGGTACTTGTCCCCACCATATAGTCGAAGAAGTAGCAAGGTAGAAGCTTGGGTTGACGAGAGAATGCTGAACGGGCCCCAGGATGATTCGAAAAAGCACGGGAAATTGGGTTATCCCCTTCTTTATCAATCATTTCTTGAATTCGCTGCATGATTTTGTGAAGAATGAAGAGCTCCGAGAGCCCACGAATTCCACCACCATCTGCTTGATTCGTGAGTCGCTGCATCCCAACGACGTTCATATGACTTGCACTCACCAAGTGACAGCACAACCGGCTCCCAAGGGTCATAGCTTATAGTCAAGCCGCTGATTTGCGAGTTTCTGGCTTGCGACCTCGAGTCTGTCGAGAGCCTGGAGGTGTTGTCAGACGGTGACAGTTCTCTGTTCCTAAATCTCCGCCATCGTTCGGGAATGTCCAAAGAATGCATGTTGTCCGAATGATGGTTTGGGGCGTGATGGTCTGGGGGGCTAAAGAGAATGGCTAGACCTCAGGGACAGGCAAAGGTCGCTTGCTTATATGATGGTAACATGCCCCGGAGGAAGTATAAGGCTACCAATGATCATCCCAGCTCAGAGCCGCATATGTGGAGGCTGCAAAGGTGACAGAATGGTGTGCTGAGAACCGAATTACCAATTTAAAAAAGAACAGGCTGCGGGCAGCTGAAGCTCTGCCTCTCCCGGGTGTATGTCAACCGGTTCGCAGTGGTTACCAAATGGACATGATGTTCCCACTTTGTCTACAGGCTGACGCTCTTCAGACGCCGATTCTCGATTGGATACATTTCCAATATTGGGGGCCAGAATCAGAATTTTCGATTGGACGCTTGACGTCAATGACCCTGGACAGGCAGATGATGCTATCAATTGACACACAAGTGCATCCAATGAGGAGTACTCTTCAATCCTCCTTTACCGGATAGTCAGCGCGTGAGTACGCACAGCCACTGATGCTGACCAGCCAAGGCAGACTATGCAGTAAGACTGAGCAGGTTGTGCAGCCAGAAAGAGATGATGCGCCCGTCGCCACCAGAAAACGAGGCTGAAGAACTCGGCCCCCAAAATTCCCGGTCGATCCAACAGCCCACTGATAAATATCTAGGACGCCCAGAAAATAAGCCCAGCTGCCAGAACGTCTCCAGATCTCACCTCAACGAACAGCAATACAGAAACCATTATGGACGCCTCAGGAACTGGGACGCTGGTCTCTAGGTCAACCACTTCGTCGACAAGATCATCTCGAGCACGCGTTCTTGTCTTTGATCTCGACACAGATCTCCGACGCAGTTCAACAATCGAGGAGCTTGAGAAAGAGAAACACACAAGTACGATGAGCAGGCCTCAAACACCTGATGCCAAAGATCTCTGCAACCACAATGAGGCCTTACCTAATGACAAGTCTCGCAGGAAAGTACCGGTTCGACATCCAGCGATGGCAGCGCTTCGTCGACGTCGACATACCCCCCAGAAGTAGTAGCGAAGCAAGCGCCCACGTTGCAAAAGTTCAAGTGCCGATACGAGCATGGATAGGGAGGGTGTTTGGAAGTTATAAAGAGATGCTTGCGGTATCAGCGACATGATGCGTTGGGGGCTGGCAGCTGTAGCAGGGTTGGACTGAGATGTATCGAATTTCACGACAAAGGCTTTCTCCGGGCGAGAAACATGACGACCTATATGACCAACCGGAGAGGGACTTGGGTATCTGGGTGGTTTGAACCGCAGCACAGGGATATATGCCACGTACACGCTAGTTCTAAGATGTAGTACTAGAAGTGGCATCGAAGGAAGTATGTATTGCTAGCGGATTTCCAAGATCCACCAGGTGAACGAATATACGGGTGAAGAATCTAGTTACAAATTCGGCCTTCCTCCACGAAATCCACATCTCGAAATGCCATTAAGCAAAGTTAGAAGTAGCCGAGTACTTGGCATTAGCAGTGGTTCCGACGTTGGTGATGGTGATAGTCTTTCCAGTGGTGGCGGTAACCCTGACCTGAGTCGTGTCGACGAGGAAGCCGCTGGGGTTCTCGAAGAAGTTGTAGTCCTTGCGGGTGGTAGCCGTCCACGTCTTACCGCTGTCGGTGCTGACCTCGAGGCTCTTGATGGGCTGGTTGTGGTTTACGACCTGCATCGAGAACCACCACTTGGAGGTGCCCTCCTTGTTGCGGATGTAGATGGGGGTGCTGATGCCACAGGCAACGAACTTGTACGAGGTGCTAACAGTGCCATCTGTGCCTCCGACGGCCTTGAAGGCATCGGGGAAGAGATCGAGGTGCCCCTCAGCGCACTCGGGGCATTGATCAACAATCTAAATGGTTGATCTTAGTACGCTAACTTTCGGAAGGGGATCAAATCACTCACCATGGCCTTGATGGTTCCCTTGGGGCCAGTAACCTGAATGCAGGAGCCGCAGTTGGCCGCGGCGTTCCACTTAGCTCCGGAGTAGGCAGTGCCATAGATTCCGGAGGGAAGCGAGTAGGAGGAGAACATGCAGTTTCCACCAGCGAGGTTACCGCCATAAAAGGTCGATGTTCCGGTGATGTCAGCTCTGGGGCTGATATCATTGGGCATGGCATATCCCAGAACGGCCGGGATGGCGAGGAGGGCAGTGAACAGGAACTTCATTGTGGCGATTGTTGGATGGAAGGGTGTGAAGATGTGTTGATAGAGATGGAGATGGGGATGAAACTTGAGTTGGAAGTCCCATACGCGACTATTTATATCAAGTTGTCGTTGATTGTATAGATCAAACAAAGCGGGTAGTGGAAACATTCGGTGCTCAGCTCATTGGCCAGGGTTGGACATGGGTTCGACAAGCATACACGCCTCCCTCCCTCAGCGTCCCCTCTGGACCGAAATTAAATATCGGCTTAGCCCGAGCCCCCAGTCCAGTTAGGATAAAGTCAAAACATGACGTTAGAGCCGATTGGATACGTTACGTGACCCCTTGACTGCTTGTTCGGGGTAAGACCCGGTAAGCCAGCAAGGGCTATGCATGTCTAGCCCATCGCATCGACCCGCCTCAGGTCAAAGCTTCAAGAGATACCCGCCAGCCCCTGTTTCAACGGATGAATCAAGTCCGTCCATTCTCGATCGATAAGCAGCCGTTGGAGGGGTTGGTGTCGTCAGACTAGGGCTGCGGCGGTCCGTCCCAGTGTTGCCGCCATCGCCAGACATTGACTTTGGGACTATTAGTCAAAGACCCTTTTGTCCTGAGTTGTTATACGAAGAGCCAATGGCGGCAACCCTCGACACCACGCTCGTTCACCTATTCGTAGTATTTCCTTTCTGGGAACTATCTCCGCGTTCATCGGAAGCTATCCGACTTACCAACGGCTTGGCCTCCACATGTCATGCGTCGGCAACGACACCCGTTCGCTTTCGCCACCGCAATTGCTCCCTGTCAACAAGGACGCTAACACAAAGGACCGCTTACTCCGTGGGACACTATGATGATTTATACTTTGGCCCCTCATGCCTTTTCAGGTGAATCAACTATAAACCATCCGTTACTCAATGTGGTTCGGCTGAGGCTGCTGCGGTGTCAGCAAACTAACACGCTATAAATGCCGATACGAGAAAAACCTCAGGGCGGTGAGTTCGTTCGAGGTTGTTAGAAGAGCATAGGTACTGGATTCGTTGAACTCGGAAGATAAGCGCCTCGTAACCAAAGCGCCGTCAAGGAGAGCTAATGTTAGGGAAAGGGACGATTTCGGGGTTGCCCATCTGACATGGCTAGTCTCTCTAAGCGCTCAGTCTGCAACAAAGTCACGTAAATCCCAACTAGGAAACAGAGATAGAGCAACCATCGCTTTTTCGCCACCCACCAACATGGGTTTCCCTAGCCGAGATTCAATCCGATCGACTGTGCCTCAGAGTCACCGTAGTCTAGACCGGCCTCTGCGCTTCAACGAGCTTTCGGCAACCTTTTTCTGGACTAGACCTGTGATTCCGCGGCAAGACTGGACGAGACACGCCAAAAGCGGCTTTGTTAAAAGAGTTCCGGCGAACAAAGGAACACGGACTCGCCGATCACCAAGACTATCCACAGTTTGGGATGTAACGGTATGTTAGAATCCGGGTTAGGTTTCCCGTGGGATATTCAACGATTGGGTAGGACTCTTGTTGTAATTGGGCCTCTTTGTGAATAGTTTGCGGCCTCTCCGAAGCAAACTGGTATCGTTTGCTTGCTCAGAGGCTCCTTGATCGGAGCATCTGGTAATCTCAAGGAAACGGTCCTTGTTCCATGCCCCCCAGCGACTATTTTCTCACGTCCTGGACGCTGATGCTCTATGTCGTAGCTTTCTTTGGCAACCGTCGAAGCATTGGGTGTTGGAAATGCCTCAATTGTGAAGGAAACTGTGTTTTTTCTTTCTTGCCTTTGTGCCAGCACCTCGCTTGCCCTTGATTGAGCGGACAGCCAGGTAACCAGTCGTGCTCTCTTTCAAGTAACCTCCATCAACCCAGTTCAATGCCTGGGGGTCTTCTTCTCCTCTTCTCAAAACCCTCACATGAAATCTGAGTAGTACGCGCAGAGTCTTTTTCGACCAGTTTGCTCAGATCGAAACTTCGTGATGCATCTGTCGGATCGGTGTGGTCTGCACCAGGTAAAGTTTGGAGAAGCGTTCCCGTTTCCTGGAGGGGAAATTGGAGCCTCTGTGTAGATCGAAGACGAGACGAGGCAAGTTTGTCATTGTGCCAGAATCGATATTTGTGCCAACCTCCTTGCATACAATTTTGCCATGACATATCACAACTCTGTTGAAAGTGATTGGCGCGGAAAGAGGATGCGCAACATAATTGTGATTTGCAAAGGCGGTATGGGGAACAAATTCATGATTGAATTCAATTGTAGTGAGAGTAAACGACGCACCGTGGGAATACCTGGAATGCGATCGAGTGCATGGCCATGGTGGATGATGGAGACGGGTGAAAAGCAAATGATGGACGTTGCACTGCTTGGAGGGCTAAAAAGTCGTACGTTAGTTGCATTAGGATTCATGATTCCATGTGAGACAAAACGCCGTGGAACGAGTTGCTGCAAATTGATACGAAAAGAAGTGTTGGCGCCGTCGTGTTAGAGTGTCTCACACCGGAGTCCTGGTGGGTGGGACTCTGTTTCACAAGTAGACCATCAAGCTCCTTGCATGAAACATGAAACGATAACGCAGCCGACATTGAGATTGCAATGCGAAAAGTAGTGAGCCACGACTGAACGATCCCTCAATGTCATAAGAGTGTTACGAATGGTTTTTAATGGTACTGACGGCCTCCCTCAACGTCAGTAACGTCTCTAGGGTAGGGAGTATTGCAAGCGACCCTTGCAGCCTGACCTCTGGGAAGAAAAGCTCCACAGACTGACTGGCCTCTTTAACTACACTTGGCCCATCCGCTCCTCAAGTTAATGATAACTAGGTTATAGAATAAAGCTCAATTGAATAAGGTAAGGATTTTACTAAGTTAGGCCTAAATATTTATAATTTATCTTCTATTATTATACCAAGATAGATGATACGTTCATGGTATGTAGCGTCTAGAGTACGCGGTATGGTGTGGGGTGTCTTTCTACCCTGAAGTTGCTTCGTGCTGCATACGTTTGTTAGTCAAAGCGGGGAAGCGTGGCAACGATGAGGCAACCATCTGTCACAAGGTTGAATGAACGCACAGCCGTTGCCAGTAAACCGCCTATTTCTCCGCCACAATCTAGACTTCAGCAATTCTCCCCCCATCCTGGTGCAATTTTCGAGTGGAGAACTCCATACGGGGCGGTGCCACCCTCGCGAACTTAACGCCCATCACGGACCACGTGGATACAGCACACAATTCCACGCTGAGGACATTCTCGTCCCACCGCACTTCAATTAATAAGATCCTCGTCATTTTCCGGCCGCAGGGATTGTCTCTGCTAGAGATATTCTGTCCACTGTTCGTAATTCTATACTATATATAGTGGCAAGTTGCTTAGGAGATTTATTTATTTATACCTGAGGATAGAGCGGCTTCTGTCTGCATAGGCGACTTCCATCCATGCAAGCTGCTTTTGTCTGTGTGAGCGGCTTCTATCAGTGTGAGTAGCTTCTATCTTTGTACGAGGCTTCCCTATGTGTGAAGTACTTCTGTCTATGTACACTGCTTGTGTCCGTGTAGGCTACTCCAGTTTACACGAAGAGCATATTTCATCCTCTCCTAGCGAACAACGCCGAAGCAGGACGCTGCAGACTTTGAACGGCATTCTCCCGTGACCAGTAGGCCGTCCTGGAGGCACAAATGAGATAATATGAATACATTTGACACCGCCTGGATGTATTCAAATTGTCGCACCACTGTTGTGCCTTTTGTGTCCAACCCTCGACCTCATTCTCCAGTTTTACCTGTCGTATAGGCTGCAGAAGTATCTCTAAATCCCTGGCCACCTCGGAATCCTTTATTTTCCAGCTCAACCGTGGCAATCTCCCAAGACATTTCTCCGCTTTTCAATGTCCTTTAGATCACACATAGTCGTCCCGGCAATGTTGTCCCATGTCGTTTTCCTACTTCAATGGAAGATGTCGGTGGTCCTACCATGATCACGACGGCAAGAAAATACCCATGTTGCGCCTTGGGGGTAAGGTGCATCAGTCGACAACATTTTCAGGCGAGACAGATAGACCAGAGTTGAGAAAAGGATCCCAGGCCGTTCTCAGTATTGGTGACCAAGATGGCACAGGAAGACCTCAACTGTTGGATCGGGTGCGCTGATGGGAATCTATGCAACGGATTAGCGCTGTAGGATAAATGCTGGGACAAGTAACCTACCACGCTTCTGACCTTCTTTGCAGCATTTTCAACTACGTCTTCTATACTCCCGCGTCTTATCAACAGATCCGAAGCGTGCTTGTTGGCTTCGTCCATGCCCCCGGGACAGATACGACTTTTAGCGGATAATAGGCTCTGGATAGAGTGGAATATCTGGTGTTGATGGGACCTGGCAAGGTGGAAAAGACTCCTGAGCCGTATAGGTATATTGTATAGGTCGATGGCGGAGATGGCGACTGGGCATGGCGTACAGACATGTAAGCTACTTCTAAGATGCTATTTCAACCCCATCACTCCCTGGGCGCCACTTATCAATGCTATTTTAATCAACGGCGCAAACATCTTGACGGGCGATCGCAGAAAGGAAGGATTTGGGTGGGTTAACATATGGCGTACACTTGCCCACCTGAGCAGCTCCTTCGACAAAATCAAAAAGGGCGAGGCAAACAGCGGATTCTGGCAACACAATACGGATCAGACTAAAGATGTGACGACCTGTGGCTCGACTGTTCCCAAGCCCGAGAAGGAAGGCAACAAGATGCACCTCCGAGCCACGGTTGTCTATCACGATCTACCGGGACATGAGATACAGAACTTTATAGGCCTCGCCCTTCAGCTCGAGGGTTCCAAGGATGCTGACAGACTGCGTGCATACGACAAGACGAAGCCGCAGCTGGAATGGAATAATGTGCAGAGAGTGGTTGCAACGGAGGTGACGCCATGGACTAAGTGGAAGATACATGTCGTAAAGGAGCAGCCGTTGTTGGGAAATAGTCCTTGGGGCGTGGCTTGGACGTACTTCGAACTTTCACCGGGCAACAATCCTACTAAAGACCTGCCAAAGCTGTAATCGATACAAAATTATGGATCAGAGAAGAGGTAATGAGGGACAAGGGGCAAAAGCTGAAATATGATATCCTGGACACTACGCAGAGGAGGATGTATGGGCCATGTTCACGAAATCATACACAACTAGATAGCTCAGGACTATGCTCAACTGAATTCAATCTACAAGACATTACTCTTATCTAGGCCCTTTCCACAACCAAGTTACTGCTCGGGTCTAACACTTTTCTTCATGAGAAATTGCGTCAAGCATCAAATGGTGAACTTGTAGATTGCTTTCTGTCCTCCCAGGCCATGTCAGCCTCTAACTCAATGTTGTCTGTTATCGACCGGAGGCCCAACTCCATCAGCTAAACAGCAACTAGGTATCAAAATCACTAATTACAGCACATAAGTGAAGCTCGCTTCGGGGTCCTCTCCATTAGCCTGAGCAGCTTTCTTTGCACTTCTCCTGCGAACAACCAAATAGAGACCGCCAACAGCAGCCAGTGCAGCCGCCTCCATCCCGAGTGAAACTGAGTTGCCCATGACATATCTCGGCTTGTCCTTGGAGGGGTAGATCCGGGACGATGCAATTCCGGACGCGTTGGCAATAGATATGAGCAACGGGATGCCAACAGAACGGACATGCTCATTTTGCAAGTTGTTTGTCACCCATGTTACGATGAGTGTGTTGTATGGGTAGACACCTATATCATGTCAGAGAGGCAATTGATGACGGTAGGACGAAAGACTTACCAGCAGCGATCAGGAACATGGCGAACAGACCAGCACCATGACTCGCAGTTCCAATCACAATAGCGTATCCGACAAGCACAGGGATCGGGACCATCATAGCAATGACAGCACGTTTGTTGAGCTTGTCTGAGAGCCAGGCAATTGAACAAAGAACTAGGCAGGCAAAGACGTAAACCGGAATGGACAGATAATTTGCCTGCAAGGAGGTGTACCTGGGCGGTTTAGCATATTTTTGGTTAAACAAGGGGCCATGAGACATACCCGAGTCCGACCATAATAGTAGGCAAGAAGGTTGAGAAGCCAAACAGAGGGATAGACGAGCAGAACAATCCCACTGCAGCGATGTAGATGATGGGCTCGGTAAAGGCCATGCGGACGTATTTCCAAGAGAACTTTTCTTCGCCTTTGTAGGCGGCATCTCGCTGGATGCGCATACGCATGACATTGCTCTCTTCTGCGTTGAGAAACCAAGCCTTTTCGGAGCTAAAGGGAAGTGTCATCCAAAGCCCCAACCCAATCACGATAGAGATGCATCCCTCGATAATGAAGAGCCAGCGCCATGCTGCAAGGCCATGCCTTTCACCCATGAGCTGAATACCGTACGCAATGAGGCCGCCAAACGCCCCAGAGAGAGCAATGGCGCCGTAGAGGACTGCAATGCGCTTTGCTTGTTGCTCGCGAGAATAGACTGTTGAGATGATGAACGCCAGGCAGGGGAAGAGCGCAGACTCAAAGACGCCAAGGAGAAGGCGCATGGCAATGCCTTGGTGGTAGTTGTGAATGAAGCCGGTGCCGAGAGTGACGACGCTCCAGCCCACCATGGCGACGGCGAGGATCGTGTTGGCGCCAAACTTCTTGACACCCATGACCCAGGGAATTTCGAAAACGACGTATGTAGGGTAGAAGAGAGTTGACAGGTTGTTGAACTGAGTTCCGACTAAGCCAATGCCCTCTTCGAACCCAAAGACTCTAGCGTTTCCTGTTATGCAGTTAGTGCCCATCTAAGAACGTCGGGGTAAATCAGGTTAACTCACCAATATTAGAGCGGTCGAGGTAGGCAATGAGCATTAGCAGCGCCATCTGCGGCATCATGAACTTGTCAAACTTGGAAATGGTGCGCTTCTCGAGAACAGGGTCTATAAAGACATCGCTGACGCCATTGGCAGACTCGGGAGCGCTGCCATGACCGGCCGGCGCGGAGCCCGAATCCATCATCGTTTCTTTGAGATCACTCATCGTTTCGACTTCGATGCTGCAGTGAATAGAATGTCTTTGAGGTGACGATGCCTCAGCTCTACAGGTTCGTGAGTTGAGGGCAGTTATAAGCAAGCTGTCATGCGCAGAGTCTTTCGTTACAGTGTGATAGCTGTAGATAGGTGGAGATAAGAGATATGACGTCGATAAGACTAATGACTTTGGAAAATCTGGGGCCAGTTTTGGCGGTGATATGGGGCATGCGGGGGTCTGTTCTTATCAGTCCGTAAGAGTACGCTAAAATTTCGCCGAATTGCTGTACCCAATTCGCCGAATATCACTTGATACGAGGACAGTCGCCGGATTTATCGAATTGTGGGTACAGAATCGCCGTAGTTCAGCGGTCGTGCCAACTATCCACAGCTATTTCTTCATACTTCTTCAAGAGCATGAATATTTAGCCTTGTCTGGTAACCTTCTTGTCCTGGCTTGAGATTAGCAATATTACCAATCCACGATAGCCTGTTGTTTCTTTTCAAGGGAAGCGAATACTCCCGTCATCACCACTCAAAATGATGCTCCAAAGCCAACAACCTAGTCTCACCGTCCCGACTCTGTCAATAGATCGGGTCAGGTTGATGCAAGATATCCATGACACGGCTGAATTTGGCTCGGGAGAGAGATGGGGCGAGTATGTTGACAGTCAACCATCATTCAAGACCCAAATTGCTTACAGTTTGATACAGCTCGCCTACCGATGTTGGCATGGCCCGCTTGGCGCTGAGCGATTCCGACAAGCTAGTTCGAGACTGGTTTGCGGAAACAGTCAAATCATATGGCTGCGAGGTCCACGTGGACGAAATGGGCAACATTTTTGCTATTCGACCGGGCAAGAAGGAAGGCTTGCCCACGGTCATGGGATCCCACCTTGACACGCAGCCAGCTGGCGGAAGATACGACGGCATTCTTGGTGTCCTGGCAGGCGTTGCCGCCTTAAGAGCTCTCCACGAGGGGGGAATCGAAACAGAGTATCCCGTCGGAGTGGTGAATTGGACAAAGTAAGTCGTGCCCTTCGAGTGACGTGTTGGTGGTTGCTCACATATAACAGCGAAGAAGGAGCAAGATTCCCACAATGCATGATGGCATCCGGAGTATGGGCTGGAGCTACGGACGTCGCCAAAGTCCACCAAATTGCTGATATCGACGACGCCAATGCCACTGTCAAGTCAGAGCTAGTACGGATTGGATACTTGGGATCTACCAAGGCTCACTGGACAGCCACCCCACTGGCAGCGCATTTCGAGTTGCATATCGGTATGAACCGTCGATATATCACCCATTGAATTATGCTGACGTGCTTCAAAGAGCAAGGACCTATTCTAGAAGCCTCCAGCCAACGCATCGGCGCCGTCGAGGGCGTCCAAGCAAGCAAATGGTTCACCATCACCGTAACAGGCCGCGACAGCCACACAGGCGCAACCAACTTTGAGAACCGCTCCGACGCCCTGTTAACAAGCGCCAAGATGATTCTGCGCTCTCACCAAGTCGCCACGCAGTTTGCTTCCCTCGCCTCGACAGGCCTGCTGAGCCTGAAGCCCGGCAGCACGAACACCGTCCCGGGCGTCGTCAACTTCTCGCTCGACCTGCGCTCGAGTAGTGATGCGAATATCAGGCGGATGGAGGAGATGTTGCGGAGCGATTTTGAGAAGATTGCGAGAGACGAGGACGTTGGCACTGTAAATGTTGGCTGCACACGTGGCCGAGGGTGTACCGTCTCGTGGCAGGTTGATTCTGACGCCAAGGTCGCCAACTTTGACAAAGAGTGCATCGACTGTATAGAAAAGGGTTCGGAAATGCTGTTTGGGGAATCGGCGGCATCGTTGACGAGACGCATGTACAGTGGTGCTGGGCACGACAGCGTGCATACATCTACACGAGTGCCCACGGCTATGATCTTTGTGCCGTGCCGAGAGGGTTTGACGCATAATCCTGCAGAGTACTGCACAGAAGAAGATTGCGGCAACGGAGCGCAGGTTCTGTTGAATGCTGTGTTGAGATATGACCAGTTGCGGTGTTTGAAAACGAAGTTGTACCAAAAGTAAACATGAATATTCAATTGCCGTCTCTCGTCACTGTCTTGACCGGGCTATCGCTTCCGCGAGGTACTTGTTCACCCTGAAAATCTTTTTCATATCCGACCAGTACATGGCATCCAGCCTCAGTATACCCAAGCTCATGTCCTGAAAGCTCTGGGACTGGTGTCTCAGTATCTGTCGCCACCTATCGATGAGGGCTTTGCATGTGATGGCATGTTCTACACTCGGCGACTGGACGAGGAGCAGTGCGAGGAAGCTGGATGTTGTGGCCCATCCGATGCGAGACCCTGCAAAAGATGTTTGTTAGTACTAGTTTTGCAATTGACAGCGGGTGGGAGGAGAGAGAGAACACACAGGAGTACCAGAAGCCGGCGAAATCCCATGACATCAATTCGACGGTAAAGTTGGTTACAAGAGCCGCGCACTTTTCGGCGGCAGAAATAATTGGCTCTGCTTGGTCTCGGAAGCTTGGGTCCTGTTTCTTAATATGACCAGCCGCCTGATCAGCCTCACGACAGTGGTCTGGTGTATCGAATCGAGCACTAGACTCGTGCATTACTTGATCGCTACTCTGTAAGTCTAGGCCTTGCTCGCCAAAGTCGGCTCCTCCGAGTGGCCGAAGCAAGGCGCGATAGAGCAGTACTTCGAGCGTAAGATATGCAAACCGTAGGCACGCGGCTGAGCTTGGAATTATCGGAGCAGTTCTCTCTGGGTCGGAAATCTTGTGTGACTTGAGCGATGTGGGGAGCTTCGCGTACCACAGTGTCAGCTCTTCGCGAAGAGGACGTATGGTCCTTATGGATGCGTCGAGGTTATCGGCGAGAGCCTGCGTGGCTCGTATCGTGCTGAGTTGTCAGATTAGTACTGTGGTAGTGGGAGTAGGCTACAAGGACTTACTATAGCGCTGTGTAAACGTTGTCGGCGATGCAGGCTAACGTAGCAATCTGCTGCGAAATGATGTGTTGGTCAGATCCGGTTGCCGGCGCCGAAACTCGCAACTCTTTTAGGAACTTCTTAACCTCGACAGAGCTGTCGTCGGGCATCCTTATGTCGTCCATGTCAAAATCAGGAACCGTCAGGCCAGAGACATTCCATTGATCTTTGGCGATGACAGATGGCCGGCCAAGCAAAAGACTCCGCCACTTTTCCTCCGAAAATACCATCCACCACAACCGGCGTCGCAAGCGCTTCTCCCAGTCGGGGATGGACCAAGATCTGCACTCTAGGTGAAGACCTAGACTTGTGACGAGTCCGACGATGGATGTTGTAAAGGACCACGTGAATGATGTGTCTGCGGAGACGTGTTGCACGCCGAGTCGAGGCTTGTTGAGGAAGAGCAGCGCTGCGGATATCGTCGCCATGTGTGGGGTGTGTAAGTCGGACTGGACTCCCTCGTAAACGATTTGCCAAAGTCTCTCCGAAGATGGCTTCTTGTAAATGTTTGAAACACATAGGACTTCATCGTAGGAGCTGAATTGCAGAGCAGAAGCATAGATGGCTGCTAACAGATAGGGCGGTATTGGATCTGAACTCTCTACCGTGGAGGATTGGCGATGGGTGATGTTTCGCGCCAGTTGCGAGCGAGAAATGACTGGTAGCGCCGGGAAAACATATTGTACAAAACTACTAGATCGTTAGTATATCACATCTCAAGAGGGAAGAAAACACTTGCAGTAATACAAGCCTCCTTCCGTGTTCGTCGTTTACAAGCGCATCAAGCTCGGACTTGACGGACTGGTGCTTATCTTGTTGATGGGTTGGGCCGATCTTCTTTTGCTCTTCTCCTAGCTCATTTGAGGTTAAGAGGAACTGAATAGGTACGGGAGACTTTTGTTTGTGTGAGGTATGGGTTGGATGAGAGTGGTGCAGCTGTTCGGATCCATGCCCATCGGTTTGGGCTCTCCGGTAGATGACGCGAAGAAAAGGAAATTCGTCAGCATCATTGTACAGGTAATGGCGTAGAAGAAAGGGATCCGACTCTCCAGATAGTCCAAAATAGGTGCCCTGAAAATCGAGTCGTTGATCAATACTATTGTGTTTGTGATTCGTTTGCCTTGGAGAGGCTGCTATGACATTGGCGCCGCGGGGGTGTTCAACTTCGGCTAGATGCATTGGACTGGATGTATCTGTGCCAGATCCAGCGGACTGCGGTCTGGCTGCACCCGAGCTCATGGGCTCATCAGTGTCTAATGTCGTCTCATATATTGGTTGCATGGCGGTTGCTGTGATAGCATCCATGCCGAAATTGGTGGAGTCGAGAGTGGTTGGAGGCGGGTGCGGAGTACGTTGTGGCTCCAATACTGGGTCGCACCAGGTAATTGAATCTGGAAGTCCTTCAAACAATGCAGAAATCGCCATATCATTAGGGCTTATGAATCCGTTGTGATCCATTTGGTGCTCAGCATATGCGCCAGCTGAACCTGGATTGATGACATCCGCTGTCGGCAACGCCATGAAGGCATCTGTCGCGTCCATGGCAAATACATCAACCGAGGATCCCACATCATTCGGCCGCGTTGCTTCCACAGGACTCGTCCCAGCAGATGGTGAGCGCTCATCCAGGAAGCTGCACCTCTGCCCTCGCTTGCGGCACGACACGCACGATATCTCGCTATCTGTCCGCCGACACGAAGTCTTTCGAGCACGGCACAGCGAACACGGCCGGTTCCGCTTTGAGCGATAGGGCCGGCGGGAAGTGGTGGCATGTGACAGCAGATCGTTCTCATGAACTGAGCGTAGCATTGTAACGCATAGAGACGCTGGTTGGCATCCCAAAATAGAACCGAAGGCAATGGCGATGACCAATTGATGAGTCTAGAATCTAGAATCTGGGGTACATTGGCGAGCATGAACCAAGTGGCGCTATGTGATTCTATCACGTGATGGATGTCCTTGCCACGAACTATACGATAGCTGCAGTGCACTAGCCCAATTAGCCATTAACAACAGTATTTCTTCGTATCCAGAAGACGCAAAATATTCTTTCCCTCTTTGCAACCCCTTAATCCACGTTCTTCGCTCGTTTCTCTCATTCAATATGTCTTCAGACCTCACCACAAGCCTGTTTATGCCAAAATTCGACCCTCAGCCCATCGTTGCTGAGGTCCTGGCCGCTGACGCTACAGCGACGACATACCTCCTGAACTGTCGCCAGGGAGCCGATCAATGCGGCATCTTCGACAACACGCTCGTCGTCGGGCCTTGGGCCAGCAAGACTGTCTCGCCTGGAGCTGCAACGACGGGTGAGCTGAACTACCGGATCACCGATTCCTACAACCCCTGGTTGTACTCGATCGAGTGCCAGATGAGCCACACTGTGCCTTTGGAGTGCACCACGACCAACTCTGGGGGCAATGACGAGGACCGCCAGACAGCAACTTTCACTGGCACCGAGGCCATTGAAGAAGAACTCCACATCACTGTGACCTTTACCCAAGTCATCATCACCGCGGGGCAGGAACTACTGATCCCAACGTCTTCGGCATCTGAAACCTCAGAGGCGGGCCATACCTCCAAGACTGCGCCACCTGAGACCACACCATCTGAAACCACACCATCTGAGACCGCACCAACCACTTCCACCCCGGCTTTCACTATTCATCCCAGCAGCAACGCGGCCAGGACCGACACTGCGAGCAGCAGCGCATCAACGCCCGAGGAGACGTCTGGTGGCGTCTCATACGTCGCTCGTGGATTCAC
Source organism: Dactylonectria estremocensis (assembly GCA_020744375.1). Taxonomy (NCBI): domain Eukaryota; kingdom Fungi; phylum Ascomycota; class Sordariomycetes; order Hypocreales; family Nectriaceae; genus Dactylonectria; species Dactylonectria estremocensis. The sequence continues at coordinate 321,415 of JAGMUU010000014.1, read as the reverse complement.
TGCCATCGCTCTTGCGGGATTTGCGGCCATGATGGTTCAATATTAAGACGTGATCGGGTCTTTTTGCTTTGACACTTGGCATAGCAGCGCGGCGTGGAACACGGGGTTCGGCCGATAAATCGAATTCGGGCAAGTAGAATACCCTACCTAGATTAATACCTCGATAATACCGACACGTTTCTGTTTCCCTTTTCCAACCTGCTTAGTCGTCTCAAGTTGGCGCGGCAGTCTTTGCAAAAAGCCATTAAGCATCCAGGGCGATGGGAGTAATTTGGGTCAGCCGCAGCACTTGCTGGCAGAACGGACTCCTCTGCCGAATAGACGGGCCAAATTTCATAAACACGAAAGGAATCAGCGCCATGATCAGAGTGAGAAATGCCAGAAGCGAGCATGCCCATTGGATCCCGAGATTTCCATACATCGGCGCAGCTGCCAGCGGTAGGCAGACGGCCACGATAGACCTGGTCGTGCTGGCTGCTGCTTGCGCCGATGCTGAGAATTGCTTGTACGCGTCGCCGAGATAGTTCAGCATGGCCATGAAGATGATGAGGTAACCAGTGCCGAACAGCAGGCCAGACAAGGCGGGTATGGCGGGGTGTATGGACGGGTATGATGTCCAGCCAAGCCAGAATAAAGATACGACAACCCTGTGCAAGTATGAGTTTCTTGGTCAGTGAAATCGCGCTGAAGTTGGGAAACTCACAATGGGCCTCCGGCGCATGCCAGTGGAAGGCGACGGTACTCGTCGCTGATGGCCCAAGCAGATCCCGCTTTCAGAGCTTTTGCGTGGTAAGAGCTGTACCAAAGAAAAAGGCACAAAGCAACGGCTGATCCAGCGGTGACTAGAAAGAGGTTAGAATGGCTTGACCATCACTCGTTCCGGCAGAAGTTGCTCACCAGGTAAGAGAGTAAGGCCAACCTCTCCGGGAGAAAGTCCGTAGACACCTATTTACGTCAGCTTTCTATTCCAGCGTGGGAAGTGCAAAGGCATTGTGACTCACCCTGGAAGATGATAGGGTATGCTTGGAAGAAGAGATACAGAGTCGCATAGATTAGAGCCAGGTACAGAGACGTGAACAAAACCAGGGGTTCCTGAAGAATCATCTTAAACGGTCTTGAGAAGACAATTTTGAGTTCATCCAAGAGACGAGTTTTGTTTCCTTGGGCCAGTATTCTACCCTCTTCGTACCCTCCATCTTTCATCAACCGTTTCTTGATGACGGGGACATATGTTTCCGGAACAGCAAGTATCACGGGCAAGCAAACAACAGCAATGCCCAAGCCAATCCAGAACGACAAACGCCAAGAAACCTTGGACGCATAGCCCGAGATAATAGGGCCAAAAGGAGGCGTCATCGCCGTCGAGCACATAAAGTAAGCCATGGCCCTGCCGCGCGGCTCCGGATCGTCGTAGACGTCGGCATACAGCGGCCCGATTACGGCATTAGGCGCCCCAGCCGCAATCCCACACAGCAACCGAAACAGCAGCAACACGCCAAACGTAGGGCTGACGGCGCAGCACATTGTGGAGATGGTGTAACCAAGGTACGTGCCGATCAGCACGGGGCGGCGGCCGATGTGCTCGCTGAGCGGGCCGAAGACCAAGGGCCCGATGGCGAAGCCGACGAGGTAGATGGAGTTGAGCAGGACCAGGAGCGTGGGGTTCGTGACGTTGAGGTCTTTGGCGATGGCTGAGGTTGCTCCCGAGGGGAGGGATGAGCCAAGGCCGCTGTTGATGATGGTGGCTACGCCGACGGCTACGACGAGGCGTTTCTTGCGCTGCAGTCGAATTGTGTTAGTGGGCGAGAGGTTTGATGATAGTAATGCGCCGAGTTGGACTTACAAGAGAGAATCTGACTGGATTATTTGAGTCCGGGACATCAAGAGCATCCGCAGCCAGACTGGAGCGCATAATTGCCATCCAGGCTGAGCCAGGTAGAACGAAGATGAAATGGGCTTTCCTTGAATCGCCTGTTGTTTTCCCTTAGCTCAAAAGCCTGTCAACCTTGAATATCCTGTCGTGAATAAAAGACAAAGCCAGTCATGAGAAGTGCGAGGTCGGCGACGCCCTTGAGCAAAACATTTTACACTTATAAAACCGGGGCTCTTTGATTCCGATGTCGAAGGGCGTGTCGCGTAGGGCGTGAAGAAGCCCCAGCTTGACCAATCACCATGTCTTCGAATCAACGCTTGAGCTAACTTACCCTATACGTTCTCAGCGCGCAGGGTTCAACGTTTCAATTTCTTCGTCGTGTATTCCAAGCATCGCAACCAAGTTTCGTACTTTCAAGATTATTCACAGAGGTAATAATTTACTACCAACGATGGAAAAATTATATCTTCCATTCTCCTCTGTATGATCAACAGTAGAGTGAGCTAGATGAGGCTCTTCAACTTGCAAAGCACTATCTCTTAAATACTTCAAGTGACTCGGTAGAATAGCTCCAATATTCGTTTGACTCTAGTACTAATAGCTGCACCTTGCGCCACGATCTACTAGTAAAATCCATTAAGTTATCCGATTCCGAGAGTACTGCGTCTGTTCACGCGCAGATTAATTAATCAACATTAAAGAACTCTCGCAAACAACACGCATGCATGTGCGGAAGCGCTGAAACTGAGACAGAGAGTAAATTTACATTCCCTCAAGGTGGATGCGCTTGCACACATAGGTGCACATCATAGAGCTTGAAGAATATTCACCATCGAATAGGTCGGCTTTGGAATACAACTCAAAGCCAAGAAAGACCACAGTACTACGTATAGTAACTTCTTCAATTGAAGGAATAACAACAATATGTGGGTATTCCAAATGGTTCTCCAAACCGGAAATCAAGGCCGAACTACCTCGGCGATGTTTCCTCTTTCGCTCTTTCAGCAACGCGAAAGCGAGCCCAGTTCCCTTTTGGGGCAGATGCTAGCACTGCCTACTTACTTTCTTCAGCTCCACACTTGACACGTAGGTGGGGGAGAAACTGGAAAACGGAAAGTGTTTGATGCAATTCGTATCTATATTTATCAGCGCTTTGCAGATCTATGCAGATACTCAAGTCGCAGTTTCTAGTAATGTCTTGTGTAGGAAGCCGGCTTTCCGCGGTCAATTGCAGGTTGAAGTTGCGCGCAAATCACCGCTAATAAGACGACTAAGACCAATAAGTGTAATAAGTGTCTCCTCATTTACAGGACACTAAAATAGTCAAACACTTGATTCAATCGATCACAATTGCAAACCAGCACCCATAGCCATGACGGCATCGATCCCACAGGGGAATGGCTCCTTGGTAATTATTCCCTGACAGCACACCTTTCTGCTGACCATCCTCAGCCTAGCAACTCGTCGGAAGCACCCAAAATCTCACCGCACGTGTCAGTCCCTTATCGCTAGAGGGATCCTTCCTTTCCTTAGCGCCCGTTGGGCCGTGCAAAGGAACCAATCGACCCCCCGGCTAGCATAACGGGCGTATTTCCGTTGCTTAATTTAGACCCGTGGCAGCCCCCGAAATTTCACATGGCGAAGCAGGGCGTCCTGTTTTTTTTTTAATTCAAAATATTTTGTGTCAAGGGAAGGCTGCTAAGGCTGTTTCTCGTTACAATGGCTGAGGCACAGGTACTCGTCGGAGAAGCGGGCGCTGTCAATGAGTCGGCTAATGGCTTCCTATCCGTTCTGACCAAGGACAGGGCGGGGATGGCTACCAACAGCGCCATCGCCGTTGTAGCCGGTATTGTCTTCCTCTTCCTGATCAGCAGCATATTTGCGACGCCTAAGCTGGATGCCCTGGAGCCACCGCTACTGAAGCCCTCAATTCCATTCCTCGGCCACCTCATCAACCTCCTCCAGCACCAAGCCAAGTACCATGTTATTCTCGGGTATGAGAAACCCCAGACACTATTCTGGAACATCCAGACTAAAGAGAAAGTGTTAAGCTCATACCACATCCAGCCGCAAAACTGGAAAGCCCATTGCCACGCTTCCAATGCTCAACGGCAAAATGTACGCCGTATGGGAACCAGCCCTAATCGCTTCAGGTCTCCGCAGCAAGAACTTATCAACGACGCCACAAGCCCTCGCCGGCACGCAGAGTCTCTGCCAGCTCCGAGACGAGACACTTGCCATCTTCTCTGGGCCGGGCAAGACGGCCCAGGTTGCGGAGCATATGCTGCTGCACATCATCCCCATGTCCCTTGCCGGGGCCCATCTCCAGAAAATCAACCAGGTCGCCGTGGCAAAGCTCGCCGTTGATTTGAGTCGTCTCCAGTCTGAGAGCGTGCCCAACTTGTGGCTGTGGTTTCGGCGAATGCTCACGTTGCCGACGACAAAGGCCATGTACGGAGACGAGGATCCGTTCGCCAAGGATTTGGACTTGGAGAATGTATTGTGGTAAGAGATGCCGGAACAGCCGGAACAGCCGGCAACATAGCCGCTCTCCCACACTGCTCATTCCCCTCTAACACATGTCCCAGGACCTTTGAGGCTAACCTCCCCAAACTAATCGCCAACGTTTACCCATCAATTACTGCCCCAACCGGCCATCGTGCACGGGCAACCCTTGGAGAAGTACTAGGACGATACTACGCAGCACGCCATGACTCTTCTCCCTCGGCATCTGAGTTTGTGCGTGCCCGCGCGCAATACTTCCGAGACTACGACATCACAGACGATGAGATCGCACGGATCGAAATCATTTTACCGTTCACTGCCATGGTCAACACGGTGCCGGCCCTTTTTTGGCTGTTTTGTTTCGTCTTTTCCAGACCGACACTGCTTGCGCGACTACGAGAGGAAGTAGAGTTGTTAACGACGCGAGACGGCGACGAGGTCACCATCCCGTTGAAATTGCTGGAAGAACGCGCGCCGTTGTTGTCGAGCTGCTACAAGGAGACGTTGCGGCTCACAGTTCACCAAGTGAGCACGCGGACCGTCATCGAAGACACGACCCTGAGCGACGGCAAGGGCAACTCCTACCTGCTCCGCAAGGACAACGTTATCCAGATGTCCCTTGCCGCCTCGCACTGGACGGAGCAGTTCTGGGGCTCAGATGTCAACGACTTCAACCCCGAGCGGTTTCTCAACCGAAAGACCGACGACGGACCCGGCAGCCAAAAGGCCATCCGGGCGGCGTTCTTGCCTTACGGCGGAGGCCAGCACTACTGTCCGGGGAAGGGGTTTGCGTACGCCGAGATGATGGCCGCCATGACGACTTTGCTCCTGGGCTTCGACGTCGAGCCGCACGGTGGGGAGTGGAAGGTGCCCGACTGGGCGACGTGGTCGATAGTTGACGCCGTCACGAAGCCCAAGGGTAAGGGGGAAGGGTTTGGGATTGAGGTCAAGAGGAGAGAAGGTTGGGAAGGAGTGGAATGGAAATATGACGTATAAATGAGGGGGATCCCACAGACATGTTGGATTATACGGGCACGATGCCGTTTTCAAAACTTTAGCAGTCCTTTGGCAGCACATTCAACCACATATTACCCCGCTCCTCATACTTTCGCTTCAAGTTCTTGAGCTCCTTCTCAACAAGCCGTCGCTTTTGCTCTTCCTTTTCAAATCTCGCTCGCTGCTGAACTACAATTTGAAGCAGTTCCTCTCGTGGACAATCCTGGAGGTAGTCATTAAACTCCCTCCGCTCCAGTCTAACAATACCCTCCACTTGTGGTTGCGAGTGGAGGGACGTTGTCGAAATTCCATGTACACCGCGCAAATGAACCATGAAGTTGTCCTTTCTAGAGAATTGCTTTCCTGCACGGCGACATCCAGGAACATGGCAGAGGTATGGCGTTTTCCGGTCGTGAATGCTGGATCGATGCCGATCGACGTCGTTTCGAGAACCGAAGGAGGCACTGCAATCCGGGCAGGGAAACTGACGTGCTTTCTTCTTGTCAAGGGTCCTATTATAAGTCAGCACTGGGTGACTGCGGGCAGATAAAGAGAATTCGGACTTTAGTGTTCTTCCCGATCGTGGTTCCTCTGTGTTTATCTGCAAGTCTTGTCCGTGTTTCACCACCTGGCCCGCATGTCCGTGAAAGAGTTGAAGCGTGGGTAGGTCATCGTAACGTTCCGCCTGGTTGAGATTGCTCGCGCCGTATAGCCACTCCGTGTCATCGAACAGGTTGTAATTGGGACTCGAAATATCACCTAGGCTCCATCAGCGCTCTCGCAGATTTCAAGGAGCAAGAGTAAGTGCATACTGATAGCGCGCGTGATGCGGTGTCGAGCAGAGCTGATGCAATCGCCCCCATCTTAACATGACTTCACTGGCAGCGGGACAGATGGGGGGATTGCAGCAGCCATGCTCCCGCACATCGCGCGCAAGTCGAGGGATCAATGAAGCGAATTGACTATTCCCGCTGCCTGTCCGGTCAAGATTGTCTTACTCATTGTGAGGTCCTCGAGCGATACAAAGGACGGACAGGGTGTGTTGTTGACGGCCATGCTTCCAAGATGGTGAATGTTTCGAGGAGAAATGGAAAATGCAAATATGTTACGAAGACTGGTGAAAAAAATTGACGATAAAGGGGAACATTGATTCACATCATACTCAGGATCGGACGCGTCTCTTTATACCCAAAAGACAGAAGGCGTAGCTTGTCGCCTGAAAGATTCAGGCAAATCAGGCAAACGTCAGGCGGGCTTCGTGCATCAGCTGACACATAACTTTGGGGCATTATGCATATGCTCAACTTGGTATTGGATGCGAGAATGGGTCGCGTTCAACATCACCCATGGGATTGGTAGACATGATGCGAGAGGGACAACAACATTGGACGCGTTAGCACTGCACAGCCACATGTGCTCCACGTCTCAGCTACCCTACACCAAACTAGCTGGAGTCTGGTCGAGAATAGTGAGGTGTCATTCTGGGATTTAGCTATCTCAAAGGTGTAGAAATCAGCCTCAACGAGCAGTGTATCCTCCGTCGAGCCGCAAATCCGTCCCGTTGATATTTCTGGACGAATCTTGACACAAGAACGACACCACCTGAGCGACCTCTTCCGGCTCCGCAAAATCCCTAGTTGGAACCGCCCTGAGGTAGCTATTTCGAGATGTGAGTCCATAACTAGCCTTCAAAGGTCTCGGATAACAACTTACTCTTCTCGAACCTTGTCATCAGCCCAGGCTTTCCTCCCAAGAGCCGTCCAGACAGGCCCCGGGCTTACGCTGTTGGCGATGATTCCACGAGCGCCCCATTCGCTGGCCTGGGATTTCGTGAGGCCAACGAGGCCAGCTTTGGAAGCACAGTACGCGCCGTGGTGATCTAACGCTACGTGCGCTGCCTGACTCGCAATATTGACGATTCTCGCGCCAGGAATATCCGGATGCTTGGATTTGTGTCTGAAGTACATGCGCGCGAAAGCTTGGCCTGTCAAGGTCGGACCATACAGGTTGATCAAGTAGTGCTTCAAACTATCCTCTGGCGTTGTCTCCTCCAAAGGGCTTAAGTTGACGTAGCCCGCGCTGTTGATCAGGAATGTGGGAGGCGCCACATTGTCGGATTCGATGGCAGCGAAAGCCTCTTCGACCGAGTGAGGCTGAGTGATGTCACACGCGTAGGTTCTAATGTCCGGATGGTCTCGCGAGCCATACACCTCTTCGAGGGCCTGATGGACTTGATGTTCCTCGAAAGGCGCGTAAAGCAGAGCAAGTTTCGCGCTTTGTTGTCTGAGCACCTTGCCAACGGCACTGCCTATGCCACCTTTTTGTAGAAGATTGTCAGATTTGTGAGCTTGAACCGAGCGGGTGAAACTCGAATACCTATTCCACCGGAAATAATCGTCAAACGACCCGCAAATGCCATGGTAACCGGGATTCAATGAAGTTCGGCACGCAATCACCGCTGGAAAGAGAAGTAACTCATTTATTTAGTTGAAGATAAATGTCTCGATGGATTTGTCTCACTGGAATTACCCCTCATGGCCCGTCTTCTCATCCATGTCTTGGCTGGTCACCCGCGTCATGGAACATCACAACCCACTTCGCCGATTTTGACCAATGATACCGACGTAAAAACTGCCTTGGTGCCTGAGGCTGCCATGTCATTTCGATGGGACAATTGAGATCCAAGAACTGAGCTATTGCGTGTAATCGAGCGAGCGATTGTCAACTGGCGGGTGTATTGGGCCTTATCGGCGATGATGCCATTGCTGTAACCACTTGAGAAGTCTGTCTGCGAAACTACGATGGCCAAGCATTTGTACAGACTCTGATCCAATTCTAAACCAACACTACGATGAGCTTCCATTCTGGAAGATCTTTTAGAATGATGTGAGATGTTATGTCATACATGCTATATTCATCAAATTACATGGTGACACAACTGCTTTTGTACTTTGGAGCGTAGTTGCGATGGTAGCAAGCAGTAGCGAGAGCGGTGGCAACGATTGGTAGGGAACCCGACGCAAGACAATGGTTACCCGCACACCAAGCAGAAGAGAACGAAATCCTCTTCAGGTTGGCTATGAGACTTGGACACGTGAAGTATGGAAGCTAGCTGGATAGTGGCTAGGCCACATCACAACGGCCAAAAGTCTAGTCACTGACGACCCAAGCACAGGGTACTCTGCAACGTGACAGAACTGACGAAATGAAATGTGGCCCGATGCTACAAGGGAGGGCGAATACGTTGCTGTTGACTCTTGCTTTATACGCTTTGGCTTTTCAAACAGATTTCATATTCTGGGATATTATCAAGCAGCCCATAACGCGCCGCCACTGTTGACTTGTTCATGTCGTGTGAGATCTGGGTCTGAGACCCTCAGGTATCCTCCACTGCCGTTGTACCCTTGACAAGATTAACGTACTGTAATTAGGACATATGCAGCCCCTGGTTCCTGAAAGATCCCGCGCCGTTGCAGGATCCCGATGTCTTAGATGGCGGCATGTAGGCCAAAATCCCCTGCGTTTAGTCTCGCGGCTGGTCTCGCCATCGGCGTTGTAATCTATTTCGTGGTCACTTAGCCCTACCGCCAGTCTCGATCCAGCTTGGCGGTGCGCCTTTGGGTCTGCCCCGGATCATCGGTAGATCGCGTCGCCCTGTGGTCCGCTAAGAGTACGTAGTCGCCGATGTGGAAAAGGGGGAAATGAAGTTTCAGGGGCGGCCGACTAGATGTTTCTATGAGCCTTGACTCTGGTCTCAAGCAGGAACATGGTAACTGGGAATATGTGATTGAAGGGTAATCCATCGTTGCATTCAGCCCCAGTTTCAGTGAGTGAAGGGATGAGTAGCCACCACAGCAGTGCGAGACATTTTGATACGTTGAGGAGGGGTCAATGTAACCCAACCACAGAGAAAGTTGGCTTGTTTGATCAACCTCGAGCGACTAGCCTGGAAAATATTGGCTGTTTTCGATAGCGGTAGCTATCAAACGGTTCCGTGCGGGATGTTAACAATGAGCAGAGCAACAACACAATACGGCATGAACGAAGAAGCTCAACATTGTCCCTGATGAGCCCACTTTTGCGTCACATGGCCGTCTGAATAAATATGACGTTCCCTCTCGCACTACCGTTCTGAGCTACTGCACGAGACTCTACCTTACAAGACTATGCTCTCAACTACCGTCTGCGTCGTATGTGAGTCAACAGACTAGACAGCCGGTAGAACAAAACTCAAAGGATGTCACTTTAGCGGGATAATAACAAGTGGTGGAGATGATGATTGCACAATGAGGTAAGGCCATCGAGGTCTCCAATCGGACGGGCCAGAGCGCTCCCGGGCAGGCGGGGGGACCAGGACGCTCCTTGACTCCTTGGCTCTCCAAGCCAGACGACCGGATCATCGGCATGTCAATAACGTTGGAAGGAGCGCTGATGGGCAACTCTACCAAACAAGAAACCATCAGGGCGGGTTACTGCCATGCTAAGAGTGAGGCTGAATCGCACTAAGGGCAGCCCTACAACGCATCGTTGCCGCTAAGTTGAGCCAGCTCCAACAGATCACTCACGATTCACTAGTTTGGCTTGCCCCCGCAGGGCCATCTAGGGCTGATGAGGGGGGGAGATCTCTTGGCATGGTCGAGACATTGGTTCTATCAGCCACTTGCCAACTCAATTCGTGCAAGAGGTGGCAAAGATGTGTTGGTTGGAGTCGGCAGTTGATGCTTTTCTGATCCCGCCATTTTGTCTCGACGCTCGTGATAAAGGGAGAAACGTGAGTACCCACCGACTCTGCATCGACTGTAGCCATCACCATCAACAGTCAGCAATCAGGAAGCAAATCAAGCCAACAAAGAACCACCATCCGTGCCATTTGCCCCTGCGCTATGCCTTAGACCACCTAAGCTGGCCACACTCTCTCGGGTATTCGCCTTGGACGACGCCATGTGGCGCCTCGCATGCTTTGGGCTAATCGGGGCTAGAACAACTCATCGTGTTTTTTTATTTCCCCCTCACTTTGGTGTCCAATTCAAGCCTTTAGCTTTGGAAGGTGGTGTGCCGTGACATCCTATAACCTGAATCGGCGCCCGCCACAGCGAACTAGACGGAGCTGCAAGCGCGCCACGGCTGAAATAAGCTCCAGAGGATGATCGTCTGCAAGGGAAAAAAAGAGGTGGACCTGGTTGTTGGGCCGGGTCGCAGTCGTGGCTTTGGTGATGATTCAATACTACGTGGCCACGCCTGGGGCCAGTCGCAAGCCAGTGCCTCGAACGCCGTGGCTGGATATTCTAACTGCGAGTAGCAATCATGGCTTGCGCAACTATCGAATCTCGGAACACGCTTGCCGGATCATTCCCGACAATATTTAGCTGGAATGCCGACGCATCTCGATTGCTGCTTGGGTTGGGTGAGAGCTAACCAGGTGTCGCGATTGCTATAAGATGCTGTTTCTCATCCACATCGTTTGAGCCTGCTTGCACTCTCCCTCTTTAGTCGCGCAGGGACAATAGCACCCTTCGTTTACGCTACACACGTCCACCCGCCACTATGAAGCTCACATTGGCCGTTGCCAACGTCATCTTGGCTAGCCTCGCGGCTGCTACACCTCTGTCGAGCCCCAACCAAGCTGGCGGCCTTGAAGGTCTGTCCATGACCCATCTCATGTCGTACCGTTTCGACAGCTAACAATTACAGACCGCGGTAGTTGCAAGTACGACAACAGCGTCTGCTGCAAGTACCAGGACGGCGACTACAAGCCCAACGGCTACGGCTACCCGTCGTCGGGCGACTACAAATACTCCCGCACCATCTACGTCAAGTATCCCAAGAAGATCCAGGACGCCATCGACGATGCCCACCCGGGAGACAAGATCATCGTGGGAAAAGGCACCTACTCAGAGCAGCTCACCATAAAAAAGGATGGCATCCAGCTGATTGGCAGGGGCGCCATCCTCGTCCCCCCGACTAAGCCTGTCACCAACGACTGCTCCGGCCTCAGCGGCCCCAAGAGCCAGACTGGTATCTGCGTGGTGGGATACAAGGTCAAGGTGTCGACCTACATCACCGAGCACGTCAAGGTCCAGTCGGTCAAGAAACTGGTCAGCAACGTCGTCGTGACTGGCTTTCACGTGCGAAACTTCTCGGGCGTTAACATCGCCGTCGTCGGCGGCAAGAATGCCCTCATCTCCAAGAACCGACTGAGCGACGCGGGTGCATACGGCGGCCTCACTATCGGGTCCGTCAATACGCACTTTGACGCCAACAAGGTCGACCGGGCCAAATTTGGAGCCATCGGCATCTGCATGGACAACAAGTCGGGTGTGCTCATCTCCAACAACAAGCTGGCCAACCACTTTGTCGGCATCTGCGTGCAGACCAACCACGCGGATATTCAGTACAACAAGGTGTGGAGCGCCTGCTTCGGCATCTACGTCGACGCAGGCACCGACGGGGCCAAGATCCGTTACAACAAGGTCGGCAAGCCGAGTCCTATCTGCGCTGCCTTTGGGTTCGACGCCGGCATCATCATCGACGGCGCCACCAACACAAAAGTCCTCGACAACACCATCGTCGACCAGAAGATTGGCGGCCGGGGCACTGGCGTCGTCATCCAGGACAACACGTGTGCTCCCACCGAGGCAATGCCCCAGCCCGGCATCGCCTGTATCACTCTCGGCCACGCAGCCATCGCCTCGGGTAACGTCATCCTCCGAAACACGCTCAGTAACAACGATTACGATTTCTTCGTTGACTCCAAGGGCAAGAATGTCATTGCTTGCAACCCGTGCAAGAAGTCGATACCGGAGTCGATTTGCAAGGCGGACTAATAACATGATCTGACTGGAGAGACCTGGTGAGGGTATAATAAGGATACTAGGATTGTTACAGTACGAGCTACGTAAATTACAAAAACGCTTTTAGTTCTGCTGCATAAGATTCGGTGGGATTACAGTTTACGCCGAAAACATGATCATGGCTTCATCTGCTTCAGCATGATTCAAGTGCGTTTGCTCCCTGTGTTGTGTTATGCGAGTTTGGTGTTTCAGCCTGTGATTGTGTCGTTCGATTTCGCCTAGGATCTTCAACTCGATCATATTGTGCAATTATTGTAACTGAAAATCAAATACCACAAATTTAGTCTCATCTCAAGATCAAGCATTGCATTACTAGTTGTTCATAATAGTAAACGCTGCCCCAGCTTCTCCAGTTTCCATGGTGGAGCAGCACAAGGATCAGAGCTGCGGGCAAGGCCGACAAGAGATGTGGCAATCTCGGTCGAAGACGGACATCTAATATTATCACAGATCCATAATTCCATGCAGCTTTGTGGGACGCCGAAGAGATGCATCGCCACTTAGGTTATGCGTGCCATCATGTCAACCATGTCAGTTCCACCAGTCGCTCCGCTTCTCGTCCGGTCGCTCTGCCAACTAGAATTCGTTCTCTCATGTTTTCGGCCTCTTTGTGTTGCATTTCATGAGGCTGGTATCCTTTATGCATGACCAGTGTTCGATGAGAGTTCTACCCCAGATTGGCATCAATAGCACCCCAGACGAGATACACTATAGCATATGATCATGATCTAGTCGTCAACATCTAACGTGCCATGGAGCAAAATGAGCCGGGCGACTGAGGTCCTTGTACCGCAAAAACAAAAAAGGCGTCGTCAAGTCTATCGTAACGCCGCTACGGCAAAAGAAAAGGCGCTTCCTCTTGCCGGTTGCGCAATTGTGGTCTACATCCCCGTCTGACAAAGTCAATGACCTAAGTAGCCCATTCTTAACATCATCATCTAACGTGTCTATTCATCACTCACATCCTTGCCATGTTCCCCTTCGCGCCGTGCCGGATCCATTCTCGTTTCGCACAGCTCCCACCCCTTGCAAATATCCCCCAAATCGTGCAGCAAGACCAGGAACAAGGACGTCGGGGGAGGGTCTTGCAGTGGGGAATCGGAACGTGCTACGAATTAGAGTCGCCGCTTCTCATGCAAGTCGTCAAGAATACGTTAGGCATAAACGTGCTTTTTTGCTAGTTATTCCCAGCGCGTAACGAATCTAGGCGCGTCTTCTTTGGGGCTGACGAGGGGATGTGCTTTTTTTGTCGCCACCTGCTGAGTCGCGTCGTATATAGATACCTGGAACCTGGACGACATTGCTTTTGGACTGTGGGGTTGCCGACAGGCAGCTCATCGACTGTGGAGTTTTGGTCGGCCATCTTTGTGTCTTGTCAAGGGGCCAAGGAGCCGTCTTGGGTGGTGTCGTTCATTTCCGTATGCAACATTTCGGGTTTCTTCGGCCGCGATATTGAGCTGAAAGCCGGACTCTGAAAGTAGGAATTACATATAAAAGACCGGCCGTCCAACACTCTTGGACCAGAAACTTCATCACTATCAACCCATCAACTCATTTTTCACTCAAATCTTACCCTTCACCTCTATCAATTATCAACATTTAAGATGTCTGCTCCCAGCGCGTAAGTCTTCCCCGTCGTCACTCCTCGCGGCCAAGCACTACGCTTGCCGCGGATTCGAACACACAACCCTGGTTCATAAACACCGTCTAACACCTGAAAAGCCTTTCCCGCAACCTCAGCTCTGAGTCCGAGAGCCAGAGCCAGTTCGTCGTTCCTCTGCCCACCGCCACCGGCCTCAACCGCCCTGCCGGTAAGTTTACTTGACGCTACAGTGTCACAGCTACTCACACTCATGCAGGTCAGCTCCTGAAGGGTGCCACCGATGGTGAGGGCAAGCAAAAGGCCGCCGCTCTCCTAGTCGGCATCAAGCTGGACCTCGAGGCTGAGGTTCACTTGACTGCTCGCGTCAAGGGTGACATCTGTGTTGGTCTTTACTAGAGGACGGACGTTTGGGGGTGATCCCAACTATGTGATGATGTTGGCTAAGCACACTGGTGGCTTTTCCAATGTCTATAGGTGAATGGGGGGAGGATAAGAGACGATGGAAACTTGGAATGTGACCATGGGACATGGATAGACATTTATGTACTCAACGAAAACAAAAGACACCAAAAGTGCATTACTGAACACACGAGCTGCTGTGAAACCCTTGGGCCAGTGCTCTCATTGAATCTGCAAAATCGTGCGTTTTTTCTGAATCTCGTATAAACCCCCTATGTGCTCCCGATGAAGCATGTACACTTCTCGTTTCGACATGCTTTGTCGCAGTGTGGGTGATGGTCACGGAGTTTGCGGGGACGGTCCATATCAGCAAGACAATTCCATGGAGCAATCCGGCGCTGAACTTTTCTCACAAGATGCCTCTTATGAAAGAGCGGTCGTCCCGTGAACGGACTGTGTTGTCGTTGGGTGTTGAATGGTCGTTCAGTTTTTACCACGTGGCGAAAGAAGCAACATTTTTATTCGTGCCTTGATTTTGATGTCTTGTCGGAGCGACAATTGAACTGGGCTTGATTTTAGCGCCATCCGAGGCAGATTTTGCAGGCAGCTCTTTAAGCATGAGACATTGTTATCAGCCGAGGCAGACTTTTCCTCTTTCAATGGGCATTTCTGTAATGTATCAAAAATGCCCCCTTTTTCTTCCCGTTTTATCATCTTTCTGTCATGCGCCAATCTTTTCTCCGTCTCCGCTGTACTTTGGGATGAGTTACCTTCCCCGGATCCAGAGCAACACCTAAACAGGATGCGCCTCATCAACACTTACACTATGCAATTGGCAGGCCCATTCTTCTCAGCCGATGTACCTGCGTACGCTATTTTGTCCCATACGTGGGGCCCAAAAGAGCTGTGTCTTCAGGACATGGCAAACGTATCGCAGCACAAACACAAGGCAGGATATCGCAAGATCAAGCGGTTTTGTGAACGAGCCTTGAGCGATGGGTACATCTACGGTTGGGTGGATACAGTGTGTATCGACAAGACAAGCAGCGCTGAGCTCTCTGAAGCCATCAACTCCATGTTCAAGTGGTACAAGAACTCGGGTGTCTGCTACGCAGTGCTAGAAGATCTCCACACAAACAAGGGATCAACGACCCTTCGTCATCTGAAAAAGTGCAAATGGTTCACTCGTGGCTGGACTCTGCAAGAACTCATTGCACCGGAAACAGTCACTTTTGTCAACGCATATTGGGACGAAGTTGGTTCCAAGACTGAGCCGAAATGGGGCGGTATGATCACAAATATCACGACAATCGACGGCGGAACACTACTGGGGCTTTCCCCCAAACGCATCAGCATCGCAATACGTATGTCTTGGGCATCGCGAAGAGAAACGTGCCGGACAGAAGATCTCGCGTACTCGCTGTTAGGCCTTTTCGGAATAAATATGCACCTTTTGTATGGGGAAGGAAGCAAAGCTTTTATTCGGCTGCAAGAGGAGATTCTTCGAGCCACCGACGACCATAGTATATTCGCCTGGTCTACTGATACGGCGCTTTATCCTAGCGAGACTGACCACTGGGGTCTCCTTGCACCTTCTCTGGCATGTTTTAGGGACGCAGACGACTATGTTCCTGTCCGCGGGTTGGGTTACACTGGTCACGCATTAACAAGCCGAGGTATCCATCTCAAGGCCTGGACCAACATGTCTTGTACTAAATTGACCCTCAACTGTCGACCAAGAAGCAAGTCGGGTGTGTTTTGTACCATACCCATTGAACGTCTACGCACTGGGCCGAATGATTTCTCAAGGACTAGCGACCCACCAAAGCCGGACATGGTACCATCTAGCGTACTTGAAGATATTTCAAGGGAAACGGAGATCTATGCCCGAACCAATATTCATGAGTTGGATTTCGAAGACGCAAATTTGGTAAACTATTTGGAGGTTGCGACTTTGCCTACCCCCATGTCTGGATATAAACTGGTAGATTGCTTCCCGTCCTGGAGATTTGATGCATCTTCTAATGTGATTCAAACATCCCCTTTTCCATACCAGCCCTGTGGCGCTGTTTTAGTTTTTGAACACGATGCAGCTGATCAACCCCGGCTCATGGTCACATTGTTTGGTGAGAGCCTTCCTGAAGGATCAGATTGCATCGCTCGAGACTTTGTTTGGGTGTTTAAGAGCGACAAGGACGCAGACGGTTTCTACCTGGAAGACTTCATGGATTTGTTCGCCAAGAAAAAAAAAGGAGAACTCCCAAGCACCGCAAACTCTATAGTTCGAGACGGGATCGATGCCTGGCTGTTTGGAGGTAACACTTTCGCTCGAGTAACAGTGGAGAGAGATGATGACATGGCCTTGGGCAGCATGGGACGCGTGGAGATTCACATCGGGACATCATGGAATCGTGATATCTTGAGACTGTCTGAAAACGATGACACGCCATAGTATTTCATGCAAATGACTGATCCGATTACCAATGAGGCAACAATCATGGGCGGCTAACAAATTGCGAGACATGTGGATTTGAAAGTCAAGATATCATTGTAATTAAGTCAGCAACATAAGCAGGCGTATACTCAGCCGATGTCTCAACTACGTCGTGGAAAACCGCCACCTTTGCCAAAAAGAGGCACTAGTTTCACATTGCTCAAAGTGTTTTAAACAGGTTTGAATTGATGAGGGTATAGTATTCCACTGATTATCGCTTCGTATACAAGATAAAATCCCACTCATTAAAAAGCCGTCCCAGGTCGTTTCATATCATACACAGATCTCCAAGTAGTTCGAGAGGCAGAAAAGTTCATCACCCCTGTCTTGATGAGGGTGATGTTCCCTCGTCCACATCGCCCAGCGGTTCGGGGTTGATGTTCAACAGCTCCCTCATCTCTTGCAACTGCGCTTCACTACAGCTTCCCTGGCTCTCAACGTCTCCTCCAGTCTGCCAAGTCGAGTAAACCGTTTCCGCCCTATTCATGCTCACAACGTCGAGATCCGTCACGAACGTCTTCCCGTTGGGCAGCTTGACTCGCACTTCCAAATCTTTAGAAAGCAGTGTTTCTTGCCTGTCTAGTCGTTCGCTTCCGCAAAACACGGCTGCGACGCGCTTCTTAATCTTCATCTGCTTCGCGTCATAACCCCATGATGAAGGATAATAGTTCCATCGTAGACGCTTCCGACTTCGGTGTGGCGGGGCTGAGTCGGGTGATGCACCCTCGTTGGTGTCGTTTCTGACCAGCCCGGGAAAATATGCGTCTGTTGGGCTCGTCTCGTTGGCCTCGGCGTACCCAATGTCCAGCTTGTGCATCCTCATCGTCTGTTGGAACTCCCAGTCATCCGCCATGTCAATCAAATGCATCGAGTTGACAGCCTCGGTGGGGTCTTCGTAGGTCAAGACAGCAAGGACGCAGTCTTCCAGGTGGTCGTACATGGCGCTGGGGGAAGGGAATATCTGTTGGCAGATGCTACAACCACCAAATGAATAGGTCCCGTCTACGGGAGGACTCGGGCTCTCAGGCCTCAACCTCTCATTGGGCGACTTGGGCTTGACCTTGTGAGCATCCAAAAGGTGTTTTTTGAACAGGTCAAGGCGGTCAAATGATACCTCAAGAGTTGACCCCAAGCCTGGACAGAATCCACACACCATTGTGCCCCGGTAGTGGTTGATTGCGTGCCTGTTTCGATCATATTTTCTTGAGAAACCCTTGATGTGATACTCGCATGCCCTTATGGGACATTTCTCAGGCCTTTCTTTCGCATGCGTCAGAGTGTGTGCCTTGAGGTCCTTGAATTGTTTGTGGCACTCTGAGCAAGTTTGTAAACGGCCATTGTCACTCCCGTTACTACTCCCCGTCGAGGTTGGACTCGTCTCTTGTGTGCTCATTGTGGGGCTGGGAGAAGCCCGTTTGCGCTTGTAAGGTCGCTGGCGGAGTAGCTCACGCTCTGTAACTTATTAGCCACCTATCGACCTATCACTGCTCAGATCATCTTACCTTGTGAACGCAAGGCAACAGGGCAAGGTGCGCTGCACATTGTAGAGCGAATTTGCCCAATCAATACTCGCAAAGTGGGAACTGAGGGTGGTTCAAAGTGTTTAGATTGCTTGTCAATCCCTCGGTGGTTTGGCCTCGGTGGTTGACAGATACGGGCAAGTACAGTCCTTTCATGGCTTTTAGTTCAACTTGGAAGTTTCAACGTTAGACTAATAAGTATATGTATAGACGCAGGGCAAGGTTGACGTGTAGCCCCCGGAGATACGCTGGATACCTCGCGGCAGTCACACCTCAATTCCACATAGCGTTTCGGTACCTTTTTGTGAGCAAGTGAGTTGTCGTTTCCCACGGAGCGGAGGTGATCGACATGTACTAGTGGGGAATCAGGTGCTTTCAAAGACATGGTTCTACTTAAACAGTCGTTAGATTGACAAGTGCCGGCTTTCACTGCCTCAAACTGCCTGCCTTTTCCAAGACCAGTAATGCCATACTTGAACGGCTGTGCCTAGCGGTTGGAAAAAGTAAATTAAGAATGCTGATCGCGCTTCCCGAGTCAGTTAATGTCTGGGAGACTGTCACTGGGAGACAAACGACAAGGAAAACGGCACAAGGGTGGCGCCGGGCCGTCGTCACGATGGGGAACGTAAATGGATATTGTACGGAGTCGCCATTGCCATTTCCTTTCGCATGGGTTTGTTAGCCGACAATCCAGTGTTGAGGCTAGCTAGGCTGTTATGAGTTAGTAGCCAAGACGGATGGTAGAATGGGTTATCCCTCGGTGCAAAATCCGCTCCCCATTGTGGCAAATTCGCGTGTAACACCCCTGCTCAGCTGAGATCCGACGCGTGTCGTGGAGACGCGAGCATTCGATCAGACGCTTATTGGTGCGTGAGCTGTAATTCAGGATAGAACCGTCGATATGAAGATGTGTGTAGATCCGTAATGCGACCGGAGTACATTCCACAGGATCTGTATTGTGTGCCAAAAGTGCCATTTGTTGATCACATTTGACAAGATTCCCATGGCAGCCGAAATCGTCGGGCCTGGGCGCCTGCCTCCTGCCACGTAGCATGGGAAAGTTCCAGGATGAAGTCGGTCCAGACATGGGAAATTAAAACTCGAGGGACCTCAGTTGACCATTCACACGATGGAGGAAGTGCTCCAGAGCCTACCATTGGTAGTCTGATGTCTTACCATCAGCCTGGGTGACAGCGCTTGGATGGGATTACCCTTGCAGCGTTCGTTTCGACAACGAGATCGACGGACACGGCGGGCCCTGACATGCGCGAAACCAGCTATGGCAATCAGATCAGATCATCGCCCTAGCAGGTTGACGTCGTCTCGAGGTTCCGCATGGGGACTAGGGACGGACGCGAGACGGAAAATTTCACGTGGAGTGGGGGCACACGGCCTTACCGATGAACTTATCAGAAAGGCAGGGCAGCTAGCTGATGGTGATCAGGAACTAGGACGTAGTATCGGTGCCTGCCCTAGCCCATCGGCTTCATCCACGGTTAACTGTTATCCGCGGAACGGAATTGTTGCCGTCTGCGGTGTGGCATTTCCATCAGCCTCACTCAACCCTGCCATACATCCATCTCCTGGGGAATCCATACCACTCGTTCCCTTGCACCGCGTCATACCCTGTCATTCCTTGCCAGCTACAAATCATCTTCGATACCGAGACTACGGATGAGTTGTTTCGCTCTCGCTCTCCAGGGCTCAAGGGGATCTGTCTCTTGATTCCCGGAAGCTCGGGCAGCTGACAGCGGGACGATGACAAGGAGGGCGAGGAGACCCATTAACTCCAACCAGTAGTCTTGCAGGGATCACCGTAAGGTTTACACCAGTCCAGCCGAACGCCGGAGCAGCTCCGCATTCCGACATCACAAAGCCTCGTTGTTTGTGATTGTGATTGAGCCGAACAAGAGATATACAAAGGCCAAGAATTCGGTAAAGGTCGACTGAAGACAGCCAAGATAAAAGATTGCACAATAGCCCGGCATTGGCGAATACCCAATTTAAAGCATGACTTCACCATTGCCAGCTGGCCCAAGGCCCAATCTAACAATTTATGACAAGTAGATCTTGGAACAGCTACTACCAACCGTTACGTAGCACTCCAGCTGGTGCTACGTTCGACAGGGCAGACAGCCAACGCGGTACCCGGGCTAATGAGTCGTCACCCACTGACAGGCACTCGGCTGACAGGGGTCGTGCTAGTTTGGATGAGTTCCTCATCCTACGTAGGAAGACAAGGTGCTGCTGGTATTTCCGAGAGCAGCCGTTGGCCCGGTATCGCCGATTCATTGTCTTAGCCCTACGCCACCCTGCGGAGAGTCCAAGCGAGCATGCCATTGTGAGACTTGGACGCCGTTAACGTAGAAGCGGCAGATGCCGCAAGCAATCTGCCGGCGCAAGGAGGTCGCAATCTAGTCCTAAGTTGAACTTGGCGGTGAGAGAAAACAAGTTCATTCCTCGTCGCCTTCGCTTGAAATGACACCGAGCGCGAGCATCATGCCTAGATGCCGGGTTTGACATCAGCACACCTTTCCCATAGACCGTTGCAAGGCAACACTTGACCTATAGTCCTCAAGGAGGCCCGGGAGATCAGCAGTACGCTAGTTTACTTCAAAAAGCTAGGTGGCTACAAGACGGGTTATGTACTGTTATGTAGATCTCTAACAGCTGTAACTTCTAGTGCCATATAAAATAGGCGGGACCTCATGTACCTCATCTTTCTCTCTTTTTCGTTGGTTTGAATCCCTGCTATTAGCGTAAGTGTTGCCTGACTACGGTCTAAGGGGTGTATGCGACACATCACTCCTACATATGCGTAAACCTTCTCATAGGTGGTAACATGGTAGTGAGAGGCCGAGACCCATCAAGATTCATTCCAATGAGCCTGGAAACCTCATTCCATGTTTTTCCCAAAGCTTCCGTTTGGCCAATGGACGCAAGCATGACCATCATTTTGCCTCCTGGCTCACTGTGAAGAGTCAGATCTCCAAGGCCCCGTACTGGCATATCTCGGCCCCTCTCCTTGTACAATATGACCTCATCGTGTATTTTGTAATGCATTTATCCCCCGTGGAACTCAATCTAGCCAATGTCTAGCCAAAACCACCTTCGCGACTAGAACTCTACGCAAGGTTTCTGATGACAGAACAAACTGAAGCGATAATTTCCACACTAAGCTTCGGGTGAGTGTCTACAAGATGGTGACCCAAGGTGTGGCAGACGTAATTGACGCTGAGTAGTTGTATTACCAACAGCTACAAGCACTCAGGGGATGAAAGAGGTCTCCCTGGCATCATTGTTACGTTCGGAAGCACACGCTCTAGGATGAATGCTCATGACGCACGACACAACATGCAAGCCAAATTTCGTGGTCAGTTGCGTGTAGCAGGGCAAGTTGAGGCTGTTGCCAAGTGCAGGTACCCGAAGATCGGGTATTCGGACCGGTCCGGTTGTCGGACTGTGCAGTCAGATCATGTCGGCCTCAGGAAATTTCGGTTCCACGGCATATTCAGGGTTTCTTGTCCCTGAAGGGGGTTGGGGCACTACCTCCAAGTAGTGCGGCTTTTGAACGTGTTTCTGCCTGTTCCTGCCCCAATCCCATCAATGGTCGCCTAACCACGTAGCTCGCATCTGTCAGAGATTCATGAATAAACAGAAACCACTACTGCAGCGAATTACGCATTGGGACAACGGAATGGGATGGATGCATCTATTGCAATGAAGTTACGAAACGGTAGGTCAACATATTATAACAGGCATGGTGTTTCGACAGTCAATGGCAAGTGTGAGGAACAACTCAACAGCATTTCGGACACTCAACCACCAGGTTGGGTGTAGGGTAGGCTGACTTCCGGAACTACCGGCCAATGCCGAGAGTCCTAGTCTTACAGATGATGGGGTATCTGTGTCCCAAGAGACGAAGCATTTCAATACTACATATTAGGTACGAAATTAGTAGCGAGATGGCATATGATTTAGTTGCCATGATTATGGTAGCCTACGCGGTTGATTGATCGATTTTGTTATCCTCATAATCGTCAATATCGTGGTCCGGGAACAGACCCTCAAAGTGGCTGAGCTCGCTGGCTAGCATGTTCCCTAAATCGGGCCTCGTAAACCCAATAAGCTGGAACGTCGGATCTGCTGTTGTCAGACATCTGGAACAGCCTTATCAAGGGCATTGAAGCTGCCCTGGCCGTCTTGTCAGCCCCCCTTTTTCACTTCCTGGGGCAGCCGCCTAAGGGACCGTTCTAGATGGATAGCGCTGACGATCTGGAAACTTGTCTTGCTACAGCGATGACAACACCACGTAGTGACAGGGCTTACAAGAAGTCCCCTGCTGCAGGGAGGTATTCGGTTAGCAGTCAGCTTGGTCGCCACCCTCAACAGCTCGGCTACAGTTCCGCACCCCCTCGCCGCCCCGAGCGCTTGCTGTGGAGCCTGCTTGACAGACGCGATTTCCTCCCTTAAAGCGGATTCTTGAGTAACAAGAGATTTGCAATGGGGTTTTGCATTGAAGACATGATGACTCTGGTTTGGAGTAAGTGACCTGCACGTTGGACTTGGATTGGCTAAATAAGATGGACAGGGGCATGTACTATTACTTAGTGACTGAGACATTGTCTTCTGCGATGGCCCTGGGCTACAAACAACCTCATGATGATGCGCAACATCATAGACTCCTTACTCTTGATGTATTTCCCCCATATTACTGTTCAAATCAAGCCCAACATCCATTGGCGAGTGCTAGCGTGAGTATGGTGATAATAATCGTCCCAACACAATTGAAGTATAACGTCGGAACCCCGGCCCTCTGGGAAGCCAGTTCCGGCGTTTCATAACCTGTGCCACCAGAACCGAGGCTAGGTTTCATACTCGAAGCCCCAATTTTTTTGAGACCGAGGTCGCGGCTTGTCTTTATTTTTGTCGAACTATTGTCATGGTTCGCCGGCCAACTGAGCGCTTCTGTCCAGCAAGATGTTGCCTCCAATCGGCAGTCTCTCCCATCTTCAGATTTTCCCTCGGTATGGAAAATGTGTATTATCGATATTGTGTTCGGGGTTGATTGCGAAGGACTAGAGGTGAAATATATAGATTTGAAGACCCGTTCTCTGGAGTATGCTCAACAAGAAAGTTCTCAGCGACCTACAATTTTTACTTGTTCTTGTAACAATAGTCGATGTCTTCGCTACAATCACAGTTCTCAAGCTGACCAACACAGGTCTGCCCGAATATTTGTCCTAGGTTCTCAGTCTGTTGAAGTCAAGTTTGTGTTGGTATATCACCCATCCAGACTTGGGCATAAGGTTGAGCCAAACGTTTCAACGATTTGGAGAGGATTCTCAGACTTTGTTAGCGACAATTCATTATTGTCCAGATAGAAGAACTGTATGTAGGATGAGGCGAGTCCGTCAAAGACTTTGCTAGAGCTCTTACGCGGAGAGAACCTGGCACGTGATCAGTTGCAATCCATGGATGGTGCAAAGAGTCGTCAGCTGATGCTGTCACGGAAGCGAAGTCGATGGCGTCAAGTACCATGGCATCTAGAGCCATTCAGCTATGTCAGTCCATGTTCGTATTACATATTCAGCTCCTTTAAGAGTTCTTTCTTTGAGACAAATCAGTCAACTCAAGAATTCGCTTACCGTTTTCTCACCGACCAATAGGTTGTATCGGGCAGAACCTCCGGCTACAAGGGTTCCATGTACTACGTAGTGCTCACTCAGCACGGAGCATCCTGAACAAGCCAGCATCTGCATCGTGTGCCCTTGCAACTCCGACAGTAAAATCCTCGAATCAAACATGCCAAGAGCTCAAAGTGTCGGACATAGCAGAACTTGTTAACCCCGATACCCTGGTGGCCTGTTCAACTCGCCGCCCAGCGTCTCCACGGATCCCCGCTCAAGTT
This sequence comes from Dactylonectria estremocensis, assembly GCA_020744375.1. NCBI lineage: Eukaryota > Fungi > Ascomycota > Sordariomycetes > Hypocreales > Nectriaceae > Dactylonectria > Dactylonectria estremocensis. The sequence goes on along the minus strand of JAGMUU010000014.1, from coordinate 297,263 downwards.
TTGTGCTATTCACACGAGTCACGTCTTGGATCAATCTCGACATAATTCGACTTATCTAGTAAGCCACCTATACAAATGCAGAATGCAGGAACGACATGAGCTAGTGGTGGAGCCGGACGATTTCAGCGACCGCGATTCGGCCATTAGCGCGACTGTATGCATCCATTACTCTTACCGCTCGAGCGATGCTACCCCACGCAGCCTTTACCTGACGATGTCTCACTGACCTGACCCCAATGGCTGCAGGACACGGAATCGTTGAAGGCTAGCTTGAATAGCTCAATATTCGACTACTGAAAAGAAAACGGGAGAACGTAACATAAGTTCCACGATGGCCTTACGTTGCGAACGTCCCATTCAACGCTCTGTCGATGATCACACATAGTGGTGAGCTGATCGTCTATACTTAAGAGTATCACCTCCACAATGATGCCGCCGAGATCGAGCGGCTAGGTACGCGAATTGCAGCCTTTATGTGAAAGTGCTGGCTGATATCCAAGCGTTAGACCTTCAGCATCACATATTCTACCTCAACCTCGATGAAAACCTAGGCTTTGACCTGCCCAACGAGCCTGATGCCAATGTTGGTCGCGTACTGGACCTCGGAACTGGTACATGTATCTGTGCGATGAATGTGGAGTTGAGCACCCCGATGCCGAGGTTAGAAGAACTTCCCAGCGGCAGGGCGTTAATTTGACATGTTGACGTCGTAGAACTGCGTTTTTTAACCTTGTGATAGCAGCAACACGCCCTTTATGGAGCGAACAGCCGAGTAGGAGTTGATATAGTAGGTCTCAGGCATCGATCTTTCGCCGACTCAACCTCAATAGTGTGCATAGACTGGGTTCTTTTAGCCTGGAACTCGGAGCTGATCCATATTGTAGTGTCCCACCTAACATTCATTTTGAAATAGACGACTTCGAGGAGGAGTAGGCCTACACCAAGCCTTTGAACTACATCCATTGTCGAACGAACAGCTTTACCATCTCGAACTGGGAGGAATACGTCCGCTAAATCGTTCAAGTAAGTCCACATCATCAACCCCATTATTTCCTGACTCACAGGCCCGCTCGAGGCACTTGGCACCGGGTGGGTACGTAGAGTTCCAAGAATTCAGTCTTCCGTTTTTGAATGATGAAATCCTTGTTCCAACTCACTCTCTCTGACAACTGATGCGTCACATGGAGCAGCTGTAGAACTCAACCGTGCATTCATCGACTTCGACTTGTTCAAACCAGTGTTCCAGGGAGCCGGCTTTGACCATGTCCGCGAACATCACTCCCAGTGGCCCTCCAAACACCTAGCCCCGTGACGCCAAGTTCAAGAAACTAGGCCCTTGGAACCACGGAATTATTGTCACTGGGCTGCAGGGGTTCCTCATGGCCTTTCTCGGCAGGGGGCTGGGGTGGACCCCCGAAGAGTCAACGTCCTGGCTACGGAGACGAAGAAGGATATTCGAGACAAGTCGATTCATGCTTACTGGTCCATAATTGTGGTCACCGCCAGGAAATTTGATGACAAAGAGGTTTCAACAAGGTTGAGGAGTGAGGAGGGTCTCGTGAGCGGAGTTGTTGGCCACGGGACTATGGCTAGGATCAGGTTGAGAATTGCAAGATCTGGGCACCTTTTGCAGCAGGGAACTTTCCGTATCACTTCGCGTACCAGAATGAGACAAGAATCTGGACTATTTTCTGACATTCTGACATACCAACCTTGCGAACAATGCCGATCAAGGAAAAATAGGGAAGTAGTCTGCGAATTTTCCACCCGTGGCCTTGTTGTCCCACATCCTAGCCCCATAGGGATGATGGAACCGCCCGCCATGCTGGCAGGGCGTTTGCCGCCAGGCCAGGGTACCACGGGTAGATGCTGGTCTTCGCCTCTTTGGACCACTCATGTGCGGCTTGAGGACAGCGGTGCAAACCTGCTTACCAGTCAACACGTAAGATGCAATTTAAAATGTGGAGTGACGGAGCAAGTGCCGCCTTGTCTAGCCATACCTGGAAGTTCGTTCCATGGGTCCATAGTTGTTATACTACATAAGGCTGGTCACACCACGTGGAGTACGAACGCGGCGCCTACGACGGGATTGAAAGAAGGAACTTAAGTCTATGCGCCACTATTGCTAGGAAATTGTTAAAATCACCACTAGTGCCTCGCTGCTAAGACATTGTCAACAAACCATGATCTGGAAAGAACACGGCAAATTGAGAACACCACAAGTTGACACGAAGTGCTGCGGAGTACCGCGAGTACCGGTAGTTATTGTGCGAACTCACGTAGCATTTTGGTGTTTCCACTTGTGGTCAACAAGGGTCTGGTGTCATGTCATTTAACTCCACTCTTACAATCCTTCCAAACCGACAAGGCTAGGCGATTGGCACATGTAGGGATAGATTATCCTTATTGATGGAAAGTACAGTCAGATTCGGACGTCCCATTGTATTCCATGGGTAGGATTGAGGCAACGGTACCCGCTCGCTCCTCCGAGTGAGGGGTTCCAGGATGTCCCTGGCCCACGCCCATGATAAGTGTCCTGCGTCTTTCCACTTGGTGCTTGATACTTCATCTTCGACCCCCCCGAAAAGCCCAGTTCCATTTCTTTGTTCGATTTTGGATCGACGAGGCAAGAACGATGCAGCCTTCGACTTTGCTTGCCCTGCTAGGGCTGGCGACCATGGTCTCGGCCAGGGACTCGAGCACAGCAACAAAGACCGACGACGACAGCACGGAAACCGACGAGAGCACGAAGTCAGTAAAGACAACGACAGCGGAAAAATCTATCATCGTTGTCACAATTGCCGTTGAAGCCCTTACAACGACCTTTACACCGCCCGCGATATGTACAGGCCATCTCTCACAGATGTCGGCTCCAGGCTACGCGCTGTGGCTCAACGAACCCCAGCCTGTCGAGGGCATCCAGGTCTCCGAATGTTACCCTTCGCAGTTTATGAAGCGATACACCAGTCTCGTCAACGAATCGAGTTCCATCGCGCCGCTGATGAGTCCGCTGGTGTGTCCGAAGGGGTGGAAAACGGCCAAGGTGTGGGAGAACGGCTACATCGCTTGCTGTGCGAGCGGATACAACCTAGCACCGCCGACTGTGACATCCGACACCGACCGGCCAGCATATGGAGGGACATGTTACAGCCCCTTTACAGTTGGACAGACTGCGACAGTCACGGCGTACGACTCGGAAAATATAACAGCAACGGCTGACTGGGTAGCGTCATCTTCGGCCGATCAGGCATACGCTCATGTGATTGATGGATTCGCACTCGATTTGCTCGTGACGACAAGTGTGAGTTTTCCGTTGATTTTTTCCGTGTCGGACAACTGTCTTTACTGAGGCTAACTGGATCTCTTAGACAACAGCTGTACGTTGAAATATAATAACCGGAGCGAACCATGCGTTATTCAAGATTACTTGCTGACTATTCATTGTTTTGTAGAGCACTTCATTGGAAACTACTTCAGGGGCCCCATCAGATACTCCATCAGCTTCTGCATCCGCGGCTGCTTCCTCTTCCAAAGGATCAAGTAAGCTCTCAGGCGGTGCAATCGCTGGAATCGTCATCGGTTGTTTAGCAGTTGTCGGCATCGCCCTCGGCGTCCTGTTCTGGCTATTTCGCCGCCGGAGGTCAGCCCCCACGGAGAAGCATCTCGGAGAGCTCGACGGCGACCCTCACCAAGAGTTTGAGGTCCACGGTTCTCCTGCCGACAGTGCCTTGGCGAGTTCCCTCACAGCTACCGAGGGCCGTTATTACACGGGCTCCGTACCGCCGAGCGAAATGGTGTCCAACGAAGTGGATACAATAGGTCGACCATCGGATGCGGTAATGAGTCCGCTTTCTGCGGAGGTTATTGCGGCGAGAAACGGGCGACTGCAACGTGCAGAGTTAGATTCAGGGTGGAAGGGGTATTGAGCAAGTTGCTGATGGAAGTTGGCATAATCAGACGGAGAAATGGCTGAGATGGTTAAGGTTTTCACTCGGTGCTGAGCCGACAATCAGGAGAATTTCTTCTAATCTATGCGGGTCTATTCTTCGGAGTCTGGATTTTGATGGATGTTCATAACGTGGATTGCACGCGTTTCGTCATTTATATAAGTCGAAAGTATGAAGAATATGTGCGGTGGAACTAGCACTATATACAACTATCCGTAGCCGTCCACATCTATCACCATGCCCCGCCTCCTCTTGCCTCAACTCCTAAAGTCCAGGTCATCTAATCACGGTAGGTGTCCCAGAAGCTGATCATGCGAGTTTTCTGGCCAGCGGTGAACTCCTCATAGCAAGAGCTGTAAGAGACAACGGTTAGTATCAGATCTAACAACGAATTGCAAGTCACTCACTCATAGGAATAATCCATGTAGTTGTGGATAGGGTCAACACCGGCCTGCTTGGGACACGAGTCACGGCCGATGGGGCAGCCTGAGGTAGCGTTGGCCTGAGCCGGAGTATCGGAGATGAAGTCACCATTGCCAGTGCAGCCACCCTCAAAGGTGTGGTAAAGACCCATCCAGTGACCGACCTCGTGGGTGCCCGTCTTTCCAGCATTGAAGTTGGTGTAGGAACCGCCGGGGACGGTCTGGGCATCAAGTGAGACGCCGTCAAGGTAGAACTGCTGGCTTCCGCTGGACACGGACTCCGGGAGGTAGGCGTAGCCGAGGGCCTCGTCCTCCAGCGCGGTCTGGAAGTAGATGTTCAGGTTCGAGTAGGTTCCCTTGCGGAGAGCCTTCTTCATGGCAAGCTGGTTGCTGTCGGCGGACCAGCCGGTGTTAACGGTGCGGTCCGTCCCGAGCAAGTTAAAGGCAACGCCGTGCGGGGCAAAGTCAGTGTTCAGGACCGCCAACTGGTCAGACAGCATCTTGTCCTATCACGTGGTCAGTCAGCTTGGTGTATATATGTGGATAGCCAAAGGTTGTCTTACTGTGAGGTAGCCACCCGCGACGGTCTTGGACTTAGCAACGACGTGGAAGTAGACGCCAACGTTGATAGTGGCGCGGCTCGTAAGGCTGCCGGACGCCGCAGCCTTCCTCTCCTGGGCAGCGAAAACCTTGGACATGCCAATGTGCTCGTCCGTCGGCTCCGCGGTTCCGCAACCGAATCGGCCAACAGTGGCCCTGGTGGTAACGCCAGCCAGAGCGGTTGACGCTCCAAGAGAAGCCATGAGAAGAGTCTGGAACAACATGATGGACAGTTTGGGATTGAGACAGGGAGGTGAGGTTGTTGATTGTGCTGGAGCTGGCTGGGTGATTTCTCTTGGCTTTCGGGGTTGGTCGGGTCTTTATATATTATGCCATTGGCGATAGACAGGAGAATCTCCAGGACTCTTGAATACGAACTCATCCACCAACCATTGCAAGAGAATAGAAACACGGTTAGGAGTTTCCTATTTCCATTAGTCCGGCATCGGTCTCGAGCAAAAGTCCTCAAATACTTCCAAAAGTTCTCCGTCCATGAGTGGGTTGACCGGGGCTAGGCTCCTCTACTTGCCATCCGACATCCGAGGAATGGCGAAAGGGATGGAGACCGGAGGTCTCCGGCAGGGCTATTCATTCGTGTTAACAGCCTCGAAGAGGATTCATCACGAGCAATCGGGTGACTCTGAGGCTCCAGCTGAGCCGCGGCAGTGCTCCTGTTGAACCCCCTTTCATTCCACATGCCTAAGGAGGATTCGCGCCAAACTAAACAATGTCCGCTTTCGAACCTAAACGGTGGCTGCACCAGTAAGGAATGCGGCTGGAGAGTGTTTAAAAAGTTCCTTAAAACACGGCTCTATTGTGCTGGTCTGGGGTTAATACGAAACTTACTAGTTCCGGCCATAGGGGCGGTCGACGATCGGCCTATCTTGCTTCCCCAGAGTGCCTCAGCCCGTCGATGTGATTGGCAGCACCGTGAAATAAATATTACCTAACGCATGGATTGATCCACTGGACGTGATAAGATCTCTACAGTTGGCCGACTTCGAATAAACAAGGTCCTGCCTAATTCATGCCTTGACCCCGCTCTCTGCCAAGGATCGCGGGCCGACTGCCGGATTCGATCAAGGGATCATCCCATCTTGTCCCTTATCCGATCCGCGGCCGAGGTCATAGCTCTAAGCTTATCATAGAGGCTTGAGTTTGTTGGCTTTTGCCGTGGCCTAGAAAGTCTCATGATGTACTAGAAGGGAGCTACCCAAATAGTACTTAGGTCCGGTGTCGCACGTTTCCGCACATCATATAGACAGTCGACCGCTCTTCTCGGTCACCGAGATCGCTCCTCGACGTCTTGCCCTACCACAACTCAGCTTTTGACTTCAGGTACTGTTCTGTACTGTGCTACAGGTTCAACGCCGGCGCTATCAGTGACTCTTTTTGCCCACTATCATGATTTTATCTGGTTTGAAAGACCGAACTCCATTCACCATTCAGCTCAACTCTCCGCCCAAACCTTCCACTGCGACTGACAAACCACGAGGATCATTCGCAATGGGATTGAACTTCTAACTCACACTGAGCCCAATGGCTTTTCTGCTTCTGGTACTTGAAAAGGCTGACCAACCCAAGTATCTCAACCGCTGGATCCGACCATGTGCCTCGATACAGCCTACGGGTTGAGCGTCACACAGATTACACCTCGGGCAGAATCGCAAACCGCGAGACCCTGAGATCGCGGCAAAAAAAGTGCCAAGGCTGCCAGTCCGGATGCTCAGAGTTGTGCTCGTGGTCTCTCCATGATCATCTTCTTTAACCTACCCAACTCTAAAACGTCTGCGACCACGACGAATACTTAGGGAAAGTTATGGCTTCATAAAACCTGTTGCTCGATTGTTGAATGATTGCCAACTATTTGTCAAGAAAAGGTCTGACACGTTGCGGGAGTCGCGAAGATTTTCAACAGGATCAATATGGCTCCTTCTCACCCATTCAAATTAATTCTAAAACTAGAGCAAGTGTAATAATCGTATCGGACGTAATGATGTGCGACATAGAGAGTAGCACGGGGGATAACCATCAGCGTGTCGTACTACTGAGACCTATTCTCCTCCACGCTCGGGAGGGACTTCTCTGAGGTCCTCATCCATGGCTGCTCCGTGGTCCAGATGCCACCTTGCTTCTTGAGTGCAAGGAAGAATAGGGTGAGCAAGATGGCAGTGTAGGGCCAGTGGTTGAGGAAGATGTCCAGCATCAGATCGGATTCTGTCTTGACTCCGGTATACATGTATACGACTGAGACGTGGTTGACCAGTAGCCACATAGCTCGAATAAAGAACAGAATGGCCATGGCTAGAAAGGAGATGGCACACTGGAGATGGTTTAAGATTAGCGACAGACAAAATCAGTCGTTTGAGTGACTTACTCCTCTGGTAGATTTCACAGTTCTGTAGGCATGCATGACGATGGATGCATATACAAGAACAGCAATGGCTGTAACCAGGTTCAGGACCTCGTATGTTAGGTTCAAGTGTTGAATAGCCGTCAAGCCTCTCATCATGTCCCCAGCGGTAGACGAGTCGTGCGAATACATGGTCTCGTTGCCAAGGTTCTTCCAGGTCATGGGCCAATACTTGTGCATCAGAGGCAGGATGGCCAGTTGAAGAATGAACATGATTGCCGCAAAGGAGAGGGCAAGATAGCGCATGGTCTTCTGCGACTTGGATCGTTGTTGCTTGAGCATAAACATCAAACCGCTGCCGAGCTCGACAAGCGAAAACAGCAGCAGTGCGTTGGCGATGATGCTGGAGACGACGCGGACGATATTAACGATCAGTCCTCTGTCCATACTCTTCTTGAAAGCCGCCCAGTATTCGTCCTCACTGCCTTCATGACCGTGTATTAGATTTGCCCGCTTCACAATGATCATGTTGGCAGTGATGGCCATGACTAGATGTCTAAGCAGTGTCAGTAGCCAAGCCGGCTCACGCGTATCAGAATGCGGATTGCGGGATGTTCTTACACCATGTACAGGATCATAATCACCTCCAGAAAAATGAAAGCCGCTCGGCCAGGTTCTGCGCGACCATGAACCCTGGATATCGAAGCAATCCATGCACCGAAGAGCGCCAGGACGGCAGCGACTATCAACCCGGTTTGGGCGTAGAACCAAGGCTCAAAAGAGAAATGCATGTCTGTTGGATGTTGTAGAAAAACAGTGGGTTGGGTTGTTTTGGAAACGATGTGGAATCAAGTGGTGATGATTTGAGATGAAGTTGGCGATGGGTCTCGTCTTAATATGTGAGGTGAAATTCTTGGAGGGCAGTGCAATAATGCGGCCCGAGGGGCCGCTTCCAAGACCATGCAGTGTCTCATCTGGGCAATCAATAGTGTAGTGTGCCATGCAATGCAATAATTACCTAGAAGCGGCACCTGCGCCATCTCGTCTCGCTTGGCAGGCTGGTCTGGGAATTGTACAGAACATGCGCCTCGAGGGCTGTACACGATGGTGCCAATCCCCAGCCAGCGCATCAGAGCATGACGGTGATGATGACAGGCTCCCATTGCCCTCTGGGCCTAGAACGGATCAACCAAATGATGCCAAGCCGCCTCGCAAAAACCCCCATGCGCCTTTGGTGGGCTGGCGGATGCGAGCAACCGCATTCTTTCCAGTGCTGGTGCTCCCAAGCTCACACGGGCGCGACAATCATATGCAGCCTTGTGACGGGTAGCAAATGAAGTTGCCACAACGTTGAAAAACAAGCCCAATGTTAAAAAACAAGTCTAAATTTCATGACGCCACCTGATGGGTTTCTCGCTCGGGGATTTCCTCTTTGATAGGACATTGGCCCTGTCTCGTGAGGCTTAGACCTGCGCAGAGAGGTGAGGCCTCTCGACTAGTCCCAACTCGGAAGGTCATTTCGGTTACGCTGCCGACCCTTTGCTCCTTACAGTAGGGTCAGGTGCGCCCTTGCATGTTCTGAGCGACCGTATTGGCTCAGATCTGCTGATTAAGGAGTGTGCTCGCGACTCGAGATGTGTAGGTCAAGCCTTGGCTACTGCGGGGGTTGGGGGTGGCAGAGATGAGGGTATGTTGGCGATATTTTGTTACACTTCATCTCATTAACTGGGATTCACCGCCTCGTTTTCTCAAGCGCCGAGTCTGATCTCGCGGGGTGAGATATTGCACGGCCATGATTGAGCGCATACCATTACACCAAGACGTTCTGGGAAGATGCCGAGCAGGAAGGTTCAACCTAAATATGAATACTACCTCTGTAAGGCTTGGATAGTGAGATGGTCAATACTTTATCAACAAGGGAATAGATTGGATTGTCTCGTTCATTCAGTTGCTCTTGTGCAAAGGAAAACTCCATGGTCCCGTACTCCAATTACTCTCGACCACTCCGACTTGGACTAACAACGTCAAGCTAACCGAAGGGGGCGCATTCAAAATGTGGTGTTCTCCCGCTCATCAACATGTCAAATTTGCAATGCGACGCGGTGAACAGTATGTCGGTGCACAGGTTAGTTCGACGTAAATCAAGATACGAGAGGAGCAAACAGTGGTTGAGTGGCAAGGCGGTTGTTGACTGGCCACAGGTGTCGCATTTACATTCAACGAATCGCTCCCGAGACACCGCTTATCCGTACGTGGCGCACTAGCCATGCAAATCTTGTGGGGAATTGGGCCATTTTTTCTCGGCTGTGACCTTGCTGCGTCTTTGCAAGTCGTTGACTATGCAGCTAAGATTCTTTCTACTAAAGCCAGTGGTCGGTCTAGACATGCATGGGCATTCCGGCACCCTTGATATACGGACTCTGTATCCCCTTGGCTCTTTGGACTACAATTTCGAGTTTAATTCAATCCTTGCGTGTTTGAGGTATTCTATTCCCGCTCACTCTGGCGAACGTTTGAGTGGTTGCTCCTCAATCACGCCGGCTAAGTCGAGAGGGCAATACAACTATACCAGGCCCAGTAAGAGACTCTAGCTGAAAACAAGCAGTTTGGATGTGTGAATATTCCATTGAATTAATGAGTGTGCGGCCAACATCAGCAATACCACACAGGTGCCTATCTCCAGTTGATTGAGAAGGCAGGATAGCTTATCAACATAGCCGCAATGAACGCCAGTAAAACGCTTTCAAGATGACCCCATCCACTCTAGTACCTACATCTGCGTCTTGCTCAGCCCCGTCAGCACCATGGTAGCATTGCATAACGGGAGAGCTGCATCATTCCCCACAATAGATCTCCGAAGAGTGCTTGAAACCCGTAAGTTGGTGCCTCACGCACCGCCTCGGACAACAGGGGTAGATGAGCTATTCACTTGGTCTTGCCGGTCATTCTCTCCGTGACTTGCCGGACAGCACTAACGAGGAAGCAGAAGAATATTGCTCACGACAACTGGCTCGGCTGTGGGCTGCCTCTCGGTACGCCTGCTTCGCTGATGCCCATTCATCCAGATCATCCATGGCCTTAGCCTCCTGCTCGACCAAAACATCGTAGCCAGTAACTAGGTCGCAACATCAAGACAGTCACACGCTCCCTCCAATGGTGCCATTATCGGTTATGCAGAGGCCGAGAACGTCATTGTCATCATATTGCTCCCCAGACCAACTTGTTCCATGCCGCGCGCCTACGAGTGTCCACGAGTTCACAACATGTCGCTGGGGATATTAGATGACGCTATAACGGTCCAATTGAATAAAAATACTAGGTTCTTGCCTGTTCATGACCCATTAAGTGTTCTTACACAAACGACAGCATTGAACTAGTGGAAGATTTTGGCCTCTGTAGGCTTGTCCGCCGTGAAAAGGTCGCTGACTAAGCGTGCCTTAGGGGTATAGGGTAGGTAATCGGCAAACAAGCCTAACAGTCAGAACGTTAAGCACGAATGCATACTAAACTTGGCTTGTTGAGAATACAGATTGCGTCAACGCTTCTGATACTTTCCTTGTCCCTTGTTCTTTGTTTTATGCTCGAAGACGCGCTTGGCAGTGGTGGAAGGAATTCTGGAATTGATGCATACTCCAATGATAAACTCTGATCAACACACCAGCCTCAAGGAGACATGGCTTCAGAAGAATAGCACTCGTTCTTATCTTACTGGCCAGTCAGGGCCAGATGGGGAGCGACTAATAGTATCGTCTGCCTGATTGAACCCTTGTGCGAGCCCTTGAGCCACATCTTGACAGACCTGGATGAAACCGTAAACACCCACTTAATCGAACATCAGGGAACATCCCATTGTGATCAGCGCTGAGTTGCTCTGAACAGTTGGCAGCTTATCCAGATTCAAATCATGCGATGTTTGATGATTGCATGGAATATTTAGTCGACAAGGGCAAAATCATTGGATCAAATCATACAGGCACCATTTTTTGGTTCTAATAGCTGATAACCTAACATGACAAATATTCTTTGTTCCACAATCCAGCTAAGCATCTAACATTCTGGCCAGTTCTCTTAGTTCAAAAAGCCAATCTCCTTCCAAATATGAATATACTTCCTCGCAACCTCCTCACTCACTGGCCCAACCGCAGCAAGCGTCTTCGAATGCCCCAGCGTATTCTTCACATCCAGCACCAATCCACCACAAGACATTCGCAGGTAGTTGCTGTCTAAGAAGCCGAGCAGCGTGGACGCGGGGTTGTTCCGCTGCGGCGCCGCTCGCACGCGCTCGACCCACTCCTCGAAGGGGATCAGATTCTTGATGCCGAGCGCGTCTGCGAGAATCCGGTTCATCTCGGGCCAGGGTTGACCGATTGGGTTCTCGATATGATAGATGTCGTGGGGAGTGGAGGAGGAGAGGACCAGGTCGGATAAGGTGCTGGCGATGTCGTTGACCGATGTCCAGTAGACAGTTCCACCTACGTCGGGCAAAGCGTCCAGGGTTTGTGATGATTTGATCAAAAAGCCGAAATGTTCCATCGGGTTCCAGTACCCGCTGGTGCTAGATCCAGCAATCTGTCCCAGGCGAACAGTCATGGTACGGAACCGGGTGGAATGCTTGTGCAGAGTCTCGTCCAGCATTCTCTCACATCCCCATTTGGCATCACTGTACCCGTTTGGTAGCACCGACCCGATGCTAGATCTCTCCTCTGGCACGTATGTTCTTTCCTCGCCGTTGCCAAGACCGTAGTGGCCGACGACACCGATGGAAGAGACCATCTGGAAGCTAAACTTAAAGGACTCTGGACGTCGAGCCACGACGGCGGTTCCCAAATCAATGAGATTCCGCATAACCTGGAACTGCGACTCAAAACCCGCCAAAGGCCGCTTCGCACTCATGGGCCACGCATTATGTATGAGATGCGTCACCGATCCCACGAGGTCCTCGTAGTCGCTCTCCGGCAGCCCAAACATGGGCTTCGACGTGTCCGTCTGAAACACGCGAAGCTTTGGCTTCAGCGCCTCGGGGAACCGGATGCCCTTTTCCCGCATGGCCTTTTGCTGGCGGATGTACGGTTCGGCCTTGTTCTCGCGGTTGAGGCAGACGACTGTCTTGACGTCGGGGAGCTGCGCGATGTGGTAGACTAGGTTACCCCCGAGGCTTCCTGAGGCTCCGGTGACGAGGACGACCTTTTCGTTGTCGTTTGGTGCGGTCGGTGAGGCCAGAGATGTAGGCACGGAAAATCCGGATGTGTACTTTTGGACAAAGTCGTCGACTGCGGCCTTTCGGGCGGCTAGTGCAGCTATTTCGCCTTCGTCAAGTGCTGGTGTGATTTGTTCTTTGACGGGTTGCTCCACTGCCAGAATCGGGACTGGCTCGATAACCGTGGGGAGCTGGACAGTGTCGCTTTCATTAGGGCTTCCAAGCAGCAAATGCTTCAAGTCGGCTACAGTAGGACACTCGAGGAAGAGGGACTCGTGCTGGATATCAAGCTCCAGCTCATCCCGGAACCGACTCACGATGACGAGAGACAAGAGCGAATCCACGCCAGAGTCGGCAAAATTCGTGTCGTTTGTAAGATCATCCACCGAAAGCCCGCTCTCCTCTGCGACAATATCAAGGGCACGTTGAAAGTCAACTTTCGTGTTCTGGAGCGACTCTTCGGTATTCGGCGTCGTAGCACCCGTGCCCGTCGTCGTCGGCAAGCCTGAGACGTTGTCCGTCGAACTCGGTGTCGATGCTCCAGTTGAGCTAGCCTCAGAATCTCCTAGCAACACCTTGAGATCACCCACTGAGGGATACTCGAAGAAGAATGCGTTGAACTCCAGCTCCATGTCGAGCTCCTCTTTGAAACGAGCCGAGATGGTGAGACCTAGGAGCGAGTCGATGCCGACGTCGGCAAAGACAGTGCTGTCAGTCAAGTCGCCTAGAGCCAAACCGCTCTCCTCAGCAATAATTGATAGTGCCGCGGCGATTCTAGATGCGTCTGGCTCTCTACCAACAGAAGAGGGAACTTGAAGAGTCTTTGGGGCTAGGTCAGCAACTGTGATGGAAGCTTGCTTCTTCTGCAAGGGTTGCTTCTGAGACTTGTTGCCGCTTTCGATGGACAAGATGACTTTCAAGACGCGACGCGGGACGCCTTGGATCTAGTAAAGTGTCAGTGTAGGTCACCATTAGCCAAGAATAGAGAAACATACCGCAATCTGCCCAAAGTAAGCAACAACCCGATCACCATCAAAGATGACCACATCGCCATGCCACAGCTTATCATCACCCTCGACCATCTGCGTATACGTCGTGTACTTCTTGTCAAAGTTCATCTTCTCAAACATTTGAAACGAACCCCAGCCATGGTTCATAAACACCTGCACGTCCAGATCAGTCGCGTCGTTGCAATTCATGGCGAAGCCGCACGACTGCGTGAGCGAGTCGATGACGGCCGGGTGCGTGTGGAAGTCGCCGCCGCGCTTTACGGTGCCGAAGCTGAGGTGGCTCGAGGCCTCGAGGGTGGTGCTGTTGAGGATGATTTCGTCGATAGCGCGGTAGTCGTCGTGGAATCGCGCCAGGGGCCGGATGGCGCGGTATACCATGGGACGGTTGAAACGGGCTGTGACGCCTGTGGCGATGCCGTCTCGGAGAGTTTGGCGCTTTTGCATGATGCTGGTTACTTGTGCTTGAAGGATCTTTTGAAGGCTTCTGTCTTTGAAGCGTACGACACATCGTGCGTGCTCCTGCAATTTCTGCTTGTTCTGTGGTCCAGTTAGTTAAGCTACAATAAGAGACGTGAATGGAAACGATAAGATACTTACATCGAAGGACATGAACTTGACAGCTGCCGATTGAGTAGCCCAGTCCACCTCACCGTGTGCTTGAAGGAGCTGCTGCGTAGCCCCGGCCTTCAGGATCAAGGCCTTTGAGATTGTCATATCCGATACATCCACGAGGTTCTCTTGTTGGGTCGGACGATACCGCTGGAGAAGATAGGTACCAAGCGTCAGGGCAATATCTGCGTACACGGAGGGAGTGCAGAGCGGAATCCCGTCGACTTCGTGTCCTTGAACCAACGGGCTCAAATCCTCACGTGCAATATCTGCTTCGACTACGATATGAGCCTTGCTAGAGTCGCCCGTCTCTTCGACAACCCTGTGTATAGTCGTGCTCTCAATCTTGGACGCCTCCTTAATCACCAGCGGTGGATCGCCCTTTCGCAATGACCAGTCGTTCACATACTGCATCCAGTACTCCTTCAGGTCCCAGCTATACGCGGGCAGCGCAACAACCGCGTGGGAGGCCTTGAAGTCGCGGTGGTAGTCTGCCCAGCGAATATCGGCACCGGCGTTGTACAGCACTTTGAGTGCCGCTGCGAGGACGTGCCAGGTTGGTCTGCCGCGCTGAGCCGAGGGGAGGAATGGGACTTGCGAGCCTAGAACTGCCCTTCCCATACCTGAGATGGCTGGATGCGGGCCAATCTCGATGACTGTCGTTCGTTCGGTAATAATCTGATCACTCTGGGCTGCCAGAAGCGCCTTGAGCATGTTGACTGGTTCTCGCGAATGTCTCGCGAGATACTCAGGCCCAAAGCTACTAATTTTACTAACCACGCTGCCATCCAAAGGGCACAAAACCGCGATCTGAGGCTCGTGGAAGGTCACACCGCTTGCAATTTGCGTAAAGTCTTGCAAGATCGGATCCAGCTGCGACGAGTGGAACGCGTAGGGAACCTTGAGCAGCGTCGACTTCATCCCAGCGTCCGTGAGCAATCCCTTTAGCGCGGATATTTCATCACTCGAGCCGGCCAAGACGGTCTCGACGGGCGAGTTGATGCATGCGAGCTCGTACGTCTTCTCTTTGAGGACGCTTGCAATCTCGTCCACGGAGCCCTTGACGACGAGCATGGAATGCGTGTCGCGTTGACACTTTTCATGGAGAAGTGTGGCTCTCTTTCCAACGAGATAGATGGTGTCTGCATCTGACAGAACGCCTGCGACGTTAAGAGCGGCGTACTCGCCGAGGCTATGTCCAACCACGGCGGTAGGAGTGACGTTCCACGACGCCCACAGCTTGCTCAACGCAATCTGGAAGCAAACACTCGCGAGCTGGACAGCAATGGGAGCAAATAGGCCAATGTCCTGCTCTTCAGATTCTATGACAGGCAGGATCGGTGCAAAGCCCAGGTTCTGTCCCATCTGATCCAGCCGGCGCATCTCGGACCGGAAGAACGACGACGTCTCGAAGAGCTGCTTGCCCATACCTGGGTACTGCGCGCCCTGGCCAGTAAAGGCAAAGACGACAGCTGGAGCGCTCTTGGGCCTCGTCATACCCGCATTATCTCGTAGTGCGGCCTCGAGCTGCGTGCATAGCTCTGGGACAGCTGAACCGGTAAGCATGACGCGGTGCTGGTGGTGAATGCGACGTGCGGTTGTGGTATATGAGAGCTGGCCTAGAGAGACGTCCTGGTTCTGCTTCAAGAAGGAAAGCATAGACTTGAGGTTTCCTTGCAGAGAGACGCCTGTTTTTGCCGAGCATGCAATGACATGCTGACCGCGAGCATCATCACCCACAGGGTTGCTCCGAAGCGGCGCATCCTCCAACAACACGGCCGAGTTTCCACCCGCAGCACTAAAATTGTTGATAAAAACCCTTCTGCCATCACTGCGCTCCCATTCCGTAGGCTTAAGGGCAATGTTGACGTTTCGCTCGTCCAGATCTGTCGGGAACTTGCGGTTGATCCTGGTCTTGATGCCGCAGTGCGGCACAATGGTGTTGCGCTGCATCATCAGCAGTACCTTGATCAGACTTGACACACCAGAGGCTGCCTCGCCGTGGCCAATGTTTGCCTTGGCTGAGCCGAGATACAGTGCTTCGTTGCTTGTTCGGCCTCGTTTGACTTGGGCCAGAGGTGGTGCAAAGGTGTCGAGTACGCTGGACATTTCGCCGGCATCGCCGGCTTGGGTGCCCCTGAAACACGGTGTTAGCACTTTTCTAGATATTAGATAGATAGCTGGGAATCTTTACGTTCCGTGCATCTCGACATAGCTGACAGAGTACGGGTCTACAGCGGCTTGGTTGAGAATCTTCTTAAAGATGGCCCGCTGCGCACCGACATGCGGCCTGGTGATGGACTCGGACTCGGCCGAATGATTCGTATACGCACCAAGAATCACGCCCAGAACAGGGTCATTATCCGCAATGGCATCGTCAAGACGCTTCAGAATAACCGTCCCGATACCTTCGCCTCGACAGTACCCGTCGGCCCCATCATCAAACGTCTTGCAGTTCCCCGTACGCGAGAGGAAATGCCCTCTATCCAAACCAGCCGTGAAGTCGGGGTTTGTCAGGACATTCGTCCCACCGGCAATGGCCGTGTCAATATCGCCGCGCCAGAGCGAGTTGCACGCCAGATGAATGCCTGCCAGACTCGACGAACAGGCTGTATCGACAGCGTAGCTGGGGCCGCTGAACTTGAAGAAGTAGTTGATGCGGCCTGGGATGAAAGCCCGGTTGCCGCCGGGGATGAAGTACGTGTCGATGCTCTGCGCGCTGTTGGTCTCCATCCAGTCATTACTGGTGACGCCGTAAAAGACACCCACACGGTCTCTTCTCGTCGACGGCGTAGCATCTGGAACGATCCCAGCTTGCTCAATGGCCTCATACGCCGTCATCAGAGCAAGACGCTGTGCAGGATCAATCTGCGGCGCCTCGCGCGGCGAGATGTTGAAGAAGCGCGCGTCAAACACAGCCGGGTCGTCCAGCCAGCAGCCAAACGGCGTCGCGCTCGTGTTCTTCTTCTTGCCCGTCGGGTCGACGTGCGTCTTGCTGTCCCAGTGCAGCGGCGGGACGGGCTTGTGCACGTCGAGGCCTTGGTACAGGAGATCCCAGAAGGCCTCGTTGTCTTTGGCGCCTGGGAAGCGCCCGGACATGCCGATGATGGCGAGCTTGGGCTTCGTTGGGCCAGCTGAGGTATCGTCGATGGGTGATGTTTTGGATGGGGCCGGTGAAGATGGCAATAAGGTGTGGAAAGAAGTCTGCTTCAGTGCAGTGTGGATGAGCTGGTCCGCAGTCGTTGCAATGGGAACGATGCTGAGCGACTGCAGCGTCATCTTTTGCAGCGTTGCCTGCAGCTCCTCGAGGACATCACTCCACCGGATTGGTTGAAGCAGAGCATGTCCAACTGCAGCTTCCAAGAGAGCGGTGAAGCTGCCCCCTTCCGCTGAAGACGCAGTGTTCGTGGTGCCCAGATGGCCAATAATCTCACCGACATCAGACTGCGAGTAGAGATGCGGTGCATGATATGGCGCATAGATCGGGATCTTCTTGAACCGCAAACCCTGGAAGCTCTCAGATTCGACAAGATGCGAAAGCGAGCTCGGCGGTCCGCTCACTGTGATGCCGCTCGGCGCGTATGCGCTGACATACGGCTTGCTAGTCAACGGGAGTTTCTATAAAACACGTAAGTCATCTACCCAAGCTAAACTAAATCAGCACGAAGCACTTACGGATTCTTCGCGAAACTTGTCTACGGCTTCATACGATGCCGTGCCAGGGACGATAATGGACCAGCTCTCGTCAGAGTCCTGAGCATGGGCGACTCGCGTCGCAGCGTCCGTCACATGCATGCCTATTCGGAAAGCCACCGTGACGGCATCAACCGCACGCGGAATAAGGTCCAGCATGCTGCGGCTGGAGCTGACAGCTGCTGCTGCCAAAGCTCCTGTGCAGAGGCCGATGCTCTGGGAGACGGATGTGCCATGGTAGCAATCTTCCGCTTGTCTTGACCACGAATCAGCTTACGTTTCAGACGTCAAGGGTCGAAAACTCACATGATGAACACTCCAAGCTGATACAAACACGTCACAGCCATGTCCAGGGGGATACACCGCCTTCCGGACTGGTTCCAGAGCACCAGGTCCTGATAGCAGGTAAACCTGGGGACGTCATCCCGGACCTGGTGCGGCAGCTTGAAGATCTCTGCGCGAATGGCATCGTACGCCTTGACGAGGAAGTCCTCGAGGACGGGGTTGCCTCTGTTCTGGAGCAGGTCTTTGAGGTGGGGCTGGATATCATACGTCTGGTCTCCAAAGACGTACAGCTTCAGGTTGTCCGACATGGTCTCTTTTGGGGTTGGTTGACTGGTGAGACTTGGTGGGATGAGCTGGAGTGTTGGTTTCCTTTGGATCTTCAGCACATCTCTATTCTATATATATGCTAACTCGTTTGCATCAGTTTATCTCGAGCAGAACTAGCAACTCTTCGATTGTATTTCTCGGGGTCGGTGATGTCCGTCGGGAAACCTCTACGAGTTCAAAGAGCCCGAGAGCATAAGCCTCAATGGCCGCCAAGTCAACAGCTAGTCCTTTGCACCAGCAACAACAACAACAACAACAACAAGAATTCCGGAGCTAAACATAGCGAAATCATCATGACGTGCCATGTGCAGGCAACATTAAAATTCCCCAGGGCACGGCCACTTCCCAAATTCACGAACTTACCTGCATGGGCTTTGACCATCTCATTACATCTACTTCGCTGTGGAGAAATCTCACTCGCGGCTCACCGTACCTTATCTCGTAGCCGGGAATCCTGCTCGGGGTTTATTGACTGGCCTCGGGGACATTCTTCGGGCTATGTGAGTTTACCGGGACTTTTGGCATCTGTAGCCAATCAGCCGAAGCATGAGAACGGATTCGGGACAGTACGGTCCGCCGTGTTGGAGGAGTTCAAAGATTATGGAATAAGCATGACGGAGAAAAAAAGGCATTGAGGTGATAAATCGATGGAGTATAAATAAATGCGTACGCGTCCAATATCGTAGCGTTACGTTACATTGTTCTCCGTATCCAATATTTGTTGGCTGTCTTTACATGATGATCCAAAGGTATAGGGTAGCCAATATAGCAAAAGAGATGCAGAGCCATCCGGCTGACTGCAGTCTCGCAGGCCTAAACTAAAATTAGCTAGCATGATATCCCGGCTTGACGCTCCCGGCATCGATACACTGCCACCCTAGATATCCGAGCCATCCGTCAATCTGAGAAAGTGCCGAAGCTCGTGTCAAATGCCCTCGTTTCTCGGTTGGTTCGGCAGAGCCCACCTGGGGATCTGCAACGGCCCTGGCCCTGAAGTGGGGGTCTCGGAATGATTCCATCCATCCAGAGCCCAGGTCCATGCTGGGGATCGACCTAGGCAGCCAGCAACCTTCAGGTGTGGCTAAAAGCACGCCAGAGGAGCTGCAAGGATCTCACCCCGGTAGACTCAACACCAAAAGTTGTCTCTCTTTTCAACAAAGTCTCAGAGGCTTGATAATCATTAAGCTTGATAAGAAATGCTGGTCCGTGAAAATGGTACGCTGACCACAGCGTCGGTGCCTATCTCGACTGCCGCCATTGGTCAGCCCTGTATCGCGACTTGCCCAGGTTATGGCGCGACGAGTACATGACAATCCACGTCAGACGAACCTACGCACCACATGGATGGCCGCAAAGAGGAAACACCGGCAACGTGAGCTTATCTTGGCTTTTGCTGCGATTTCCTCCTTGGCAAACCCCGTCTCGTGTCCAATCCCGCCCCGCCCACGCCGCACTTTGGGCGGCCCGTCCCAGGTGCATACGCCTCCACACCCTTCAGGTTGACTAGGGGGGGTATTTCGTATTCATATCGTAAAAGGCGACTCTGACGGTGCAGAGCTGTGACACGCCAATCAGTTGTGGTACGTAGGTGGGGGTCAGAGGAGAACAAGGACCAGGATGGCTCGGGGCTGCGGCCGAGGCCTAGCTGTATAATAGAGGAAGGATGCCTGAGACGATTCGGAGAATTTTCCGAGCTGCCCGCGTTATTATGTGTCTTAGATTCAAATGAAGATGTTTGATGCTAGGCACGGTCGTCGTTAGTCGTGTTGCTATTCTTACAAGTCCCCTACTAGCGCCTGCCCAAAGATCCCACCCATCGTCAATCGGCCCATCTAGTACGGGTAGCCTATCATTAAAGTTTGAAACACGATATGGGCGAATGGAGCAAGCAAAACGAGGCTGTGGCGTCGAGGTTGAACAAGCTGATGGTGTCGTGAGTGCATACAGGGTGAGATGTTGGGTCGGCGGCCGCCTGAGCAAAGCGAGGCCGACCAACAGAGCGGACCAGGTAGACCAAGCCACGATGGAGACGAGCGGCACTCGAGAGGTGTAGGGGGTATGGGGGAAGCCGGAGTAAGCGGCACTGGGTCTGAAGCTGCACAGGCCTACGTCAGAGTCAGCGGCATGCCACATTGGTCCGGCGCGGGAACAGAGCGAGAAAGGGAAAACCTGACATCTGACGTTATTCGGGGCTGAAGTGCGTTGGAGAGTGACATGTCAAGCGGGAATATATATACATGAATTACGCTCTGGAAAAACTCTTGCGTCATTTCCTTCACTTCGAGTACCCAGGTCCATGATGGCTGCCAACCCCCCGAAACGACCCAAGCTGCGAACCAGTTGCGACCAATGCGGCGCGGCAAAGGTGAAATGCGACCGCGGGCAGCCGGATTGCGCCCGCTGCGTGTCCCACGGCCGGACGTGCGTCTACGGGGTGTCACGGAAGATGGGGAAGCCGCCGCGCGTCAAGCTGCGATGTCCCAGTCCGAGCCGGAGTCCCGGGGCCGTTGTGCGGAAGATCGAGAGCAGTCTCGGCGATAGGGGCACTGCGGCGGCCGCGTTTGGGCATCCAACCGCCGGCGTCGCTGACGCGTGGGATACCATGGATGAGAATGCTGCTTGCGTCGGGCTGGATGCGTTGGATGGCTTGTTCAATGACCTCAATGGGCATTTCTCGCCGCATTCTCCTGGCCTCAACCTCGGCGAATGGGCCTGTACGGACCAGTTCGGCCATCACTTGTCTTCTCATCTAACACTCGGCACATTCCCAACCCCGGAACCGACAGAATGGGGCAGCTATACATCTACAGAGGCTTCCACGGCCCAGGCCACGGCACATCAGTCCCCTTCAGATGCGAGTCCGCACTCGGACCGAGCAGCAATGACGAACCTCGGCTTCGGCGGCCATGACTGTCCCCGGGCGGCATACGATATCCTACGAAACCTCTCATTCCCCAACAACACGACTCACTCTACCTCGTCATTAACATCAGCATCAGCATCTTCCTCGCTTCACATGGGGAACCAGGTCCCATTGGACCACGTGCTGCGCCTCAACTCCGAGGCCAGCGAGAGACTGGGCCCTCTTCTGAGCTGCCCCTGCGCACGATCGCCACACCTCGCATTTCTCTACGCCTCCATCATATCCCGGGTTTTACTCTGGTACCAACAAGCAGCTGGCTACACTCATAGTACCCCATGGACTCACCCCGCCCCAGATTATCCATCTGGCTCGGAACACATAACCGGTCCGTACACGACAGGCATGGCCGTTGCACCGGCCAAGATGGCCATTGGCAGCTTCAACGTTGACGACTTGCGCATCCAGACGGCGTTGAAGATCCAGCTGCTATCAGGCGAGATGGGACGGGCGTCGCGCCTGATTGACCAATTCACGTCGCTCAGCTGCGGCGGGCTGGATGAAGCTCGTTCGGACAGCGTTGATAGATTGTATCAGAGCCTACACTCGTGGCTGCGGGGCGAGCACTCGAGGATAGCGAATACGATGCGGTTAAAACTGAGAGAGCTCAACACATGAATAGAGCATAGAGCCCGATGCGATGTGCCTTGCCTTGCGTGCCTTTGCTGCTAGATTGCACCTTCACGGCTTGTATTCACGACCCGCACCGCCTGCATTGCCATCCGTGTCACCAAGTATTGATTGAGACACGCCACCGACGTCAACCGGTCGGCTGTGTGTTCCTTTCGGAGGGTTTCTTTGCCGCTCTCCGAATTCGTGACCTCGCCGTTTACTCCTTCGAGTAATTTGTTCCCTCCTGGGTGGAAGCTAATCGCGAGTACCGGGGTAATCATACCGATCTCCAGCATCATGTCGAGTCAATCAACAATGGGCTGTAAATGTCACTTGTAGTAAAAACACCCAGTCTTCTTCCTTAAAGCCTGACAGACCTGTGGCGCGTAGCCCACGATCGGGATAACCAGATCGGGATTCGCTGCTTACCTATAACGGAAACCGACATGCATAGCATAGGAGGCACAGTTCTGCATTACATCCGTCACAATTCCCTTGAGGCTGAGCCTGTCTCGGCTCCCGACCGAATCTGAGTAATTCCGTTGCATCCTCGGCCATGGCCGGCTTACTTTGAGGCCGCAGATAGGCAGGCAATATGCACCGTCGCTATCTGTCCGGCCGATATTCTGACGCCGAAGATAGTAGATGGGCCCCGAGGTTCGGTGCCCGAACAGCGTCCCAGGCGGAAAACCCGATTTGATAAGCATGTCGCTGGTGGGAGAGCCTCAATATTATTGTTACCTAGGCCGCAGAATCTCAACTCCCTTCACAATATATCGCTGATTTTTACAGCATTGCATGCGATCGGCAGTCAAGGTTTTAAGGAACGCGCAATCAATCGCCGTATTTACAAACATTACTCTTAAGTACACTGCATTCTGTACTTGTCTTATCCAGTCACCTGCCATGCACAAGATATTGTGCCTTCATGGGCACGGCACAAGTGCAGCCATCTTTAAATCACAAACCGGTAAGCCATGAGGACAATAAAAAATATCCGTGTGCTAACCCACCACTTGCAGCAGCCTTCCGCGCAAAGCTCGACGATAGCTTCATCTTCGACTTCGTCGACGCGCCATACCCCAGCCGAGGCGCTCCGGGTATCAACGCCATCTACAAGAGCGACACGTACACGTGGTGGCCGCAGCCAACTTCTCAAGCCATCCGGGCTTCGCATTCATGGGTGGCCGACTATGCGCGTGAGCATGGGGGATACGACGCTGTCTGCTGCTTCTCGCAGGGATGTTCCCTAGCTGCGAGCATGGCCTTGTACCGCGCAGTCGACGCAGCCACGAGTCACTCCAAGAGCAGCAAGCCTGACGAACCGCTGCCCTTCCGTGCTGCCATCTTCATCTGCGGCGGCGTGCCGCTGCCGGTGCTCGAGCACATGGGCCTCGAAGTCCCTGTCCGCGCGCACGAGATCAACAAACGCACCGGCGAACTCCTCAACGGAACGGCCCGGCGCCTCGACGACATGGCAGCCAACGTGAAGCTCATCCCGCGCGGCGTCGGGCTCTGGGACGCCGGCAAGGTCGACCTGATGCACGACCCGCTGGCGCGGCCGGCGCTGAGCGACGTCTTTGGGCTCGACTTTACGCGGTTCCCTGCGAGCGCGCGCATACGGATTCCCACGGCGCACGTATACGGGTCCAAGGATCCTAGGTGGCCTGCGGGGATTCAGTTGGCTGAGTTTTGCGACGATCGGTTGGAGTACGATCATGGGGGTGGGCATGATATCCCGCGATCGACAGAGGTGTCGAACCAGATTGCGGGGATGATCAGGCAGCTCATGAGTCAAATCCAAATACCCACAGAAGAACCGAAACGGTAAGGTATCCGATGAGCTAAATTCATTTGCTGGGTGGGGAAAAAGCATCATGATGGATCATCAACAATGGTCTCTATAAAACCGTGGAAACCACACCACAAAACGACAAGGGCGTTACCGAAACCAGACGGAGAGGCCACTGTCAGCATCCGGAATGGTCTTGCCGAGAGCTAGATAGATCTCAGAAGCACGCTAGTGCATGTAAGTGATGTGGTGAGACTCACGATTACAAGATAGATGATAGTGACGTGATGGTAGAGATTGGGAATAGAACACGGACAACCAGATAGCAACCATAGAGAGAACCACTCTACTCACACTTGTTGTTTGCAACAAAGCTTCCATCCTACTTGATACAGGCTGCCGCTTGAGACCTGGGCACATTGCAGCGTCATGGCAAGCATAACTAACCCAGCTAAAGTCACAGCACCACGGCTGACACTTGGAATGCGTATACGATCCCGCACTCGCATTCGGCGTAGCGGCCCAATCCAAACATCGAATCGAAATGCGCTCGAGCCCTCCACTACGGCCGGCCTTCCGGATCTCCTGGCAGCAGCACAAGCCCTGTTCCTGGCACTGCAACTACCGAGCACCAGGGCAAATGAAGCGGGCGTTGATCGGCGAGTCAGCACCTGCAGCCTCAGCTGACAACGGTCGAGTGCAACCCCAGAGGCTTCGACGGAGCGGGCGGGAATAACTAGCCTGCATGGCGGTCAGACCGGTAGGGGCGTTGATCAGGAAGCCTGCAATGTCCAGTGGTGGACGCCTCTGACAAGTGGCGGACGCCTCTGACACGTGGTGGAGCAATGAGTTCGTCGAGGAGGCCAGCGTTGGGTGGTGCCGATACAGATTCCGGCGAGTCGAGCGATGACGGTCCACTAAGCTCTGGTCACCTAACAATGTACCTTGTTGGGTTGCGTCAATCATCCTGCGTCAGATTGATCGCCTCCAGGAATGGTCTCGCTTAGGCCACGCAATGTTCTAGTGTTGACTACATTGCCGGCAAGGTCACATCATACCTGGGGCTTCGTAAAGGCTGCAGGTTCAATCTCGTATTGTGAAGAGATCCGCAAAGACATGCCGCCCGACAGGATCATAGACCCGTCGCTCCTCGTCTTTCAGTGTGTCAGATCTGCAATGCCCCAACAAACAGCATTTTCGTGTCGCCATCTGCAAACGCCCCCCGTTCGCCTCACGTACAAGCACAAAGATTGACCTTGTTGATGTCTACAAATGCGGTCTGCGGAGAGAAGATGCCGCAATCAGCACCGGTGAGGGCCGGATTGTATCATATCATCCAGCAGCATGTCGGGAATCAAAGACGGGCTTTGACTGGCTCAACCAGATATCCCCGTATCCACTCATTTACTGGCCTGACCTAGCATAGCTGACAGATCGGTAACCATTTCGCTGTCGATCGCATCTTGCACTTTCAGCTCGCTCTTTGCCTCGATCGGCCTCAGCACAATGCCAAGCACCATCGCAGTTACTAGTGTGCTAACAGGAGCTATCCAGACAGTGTTCTCGGGATGTTGCTCGATCCTATACACGAGTGGAGCCCTCCCTCAGTCTTGTACCAGCGTACCCCACTGAGTTGGGTCGGTTTACACTAACATGGGCATCCTATTCTGGATATTGGCGTTGAAGAAGCAGATAGTTACTACGCTAGACATCAAAATTGCGGCAGCCCAGTTTCATGGACCAGCATCTCGTCGATTGCTAGTGCGATGAATTACAGTAGGGTTTACAGATTAAGCCGGACTGTGACCTGTCACGAGTGATAGCATTGTAAAACCGGTCTTTCACACTCGCTGTTCTACTAGCAACTGGCCACTGTGATTCCTGTTTTCCCAGAGACTCTGAGCCTAGCACTGGGAGTATTCACTGAGAGATCATAATGAACATGCTTAAATGAGATTAAAGATGATTTTGGGACGAGCTGTCTTGGTAAGGACTATAGAGAGTTCTATCCAAATTTGTGGATGAACGCCGTGTGTATAGGGTAGTCGGCCATTTTTGAAGCGCCTTGGTCTACATTTATCACAACTCTTGTCAGACGGAACAGATATGCTAGGAAAGCCCTATGTTGCATCTATCAACTATTGAGACCACAGCCCGGTCTCAAAGACCCGGATCTCTAGCAAGCCGGTCTCAAAGACCCGGATCCTTTGGATCCAGTCTTAGGAGAAATCTTATTGTAGTCCCTAAGACGATGAGGGCACCTGTACAAATAGAGCTACTACGAGCCCTCTATTAGAGAGGGGGACAAGATCTTCTATCGTCAATAAGCTGTTCTTACCAATCCATCTTGTCTAATAACTCTAACCTATACAACTTCTTTCTAGGCTCACCTGAATGAACCGACTGGCCACACTGTTACCATGCCGAAAAATACCGAGTCAATCCACATTGATGTTTTGGCGTAGCGGGTGAGAACTGGATCAAGCATTAAAATCATCATGGGACGTACTTCAACTCCGCTCGTCCTTAGGGTTGTGCGGTTACCTTGACCATGGCTAACTGATCAAAAGAATAAGTAAATTCAAAGTGGGTTGTTACTTATCTCGCACATGCATGAGAGTATACTGCCCCCACTGCTCACTGAGTGTTTGTATGCTACTAACAAGATGGAACAGCACAGTGTTCTTGAAGGCTCATGCATGTACATATCAGACAGAATGAATTAGATCGAACAGATTGACGACGATGGACGATGTTGTCTTTTCTAAGTATCTAGTAGGTATGGAATTCATCTCTCTATCCCTCGGGATCCAGCTGATCCAGTTGCCCTAGGATCGATGATGCCGTTGGAAGCCAACGATCTAGGCTGATGAGGCTGAAGACAGTTTGGAGTCTCGATCTATGTTTGACCGAAATCATGGTCCGGATCCGGAGGTACGCAGGGCTTACTTTTCCATAGGACATATTCATGTAACAGTACTTGGATCATAAGAAAATGGGATAATGAGCACTGCTGGCACATTACGGTTCAAGTAACGAGGTTAGACCTGAGTGATGAAGAAATTTGCCCCAGGCCTGATGTCAAGCATCAACGGTGGAGAAGCGAGCAAGACCCGGTGTCACAAGCCGGGTGTGTTTGCAATGCGTCTAGATGGACTACACGAGTAGTCGGAACAATTCATCAATGACGCAAGTACGTGGACCCCAAAACCTCATCATTGATTCATAATTGGGAGTAGAGTTAATCGAGTGAAATCTTGACTATTGTTGATTCATTAACTGTCTATGCAGTCTCAATGCCTCCATCTCCAAGTAATCCACCCAAGAAACCCAACGCTAGTAATCCAATGGCCCCAAGCCTTGTATCTGAGCTTCTCTCCTCCATACAACCAGACAACCAACCCGTCGCCGAATCTCACAACCGCCAACACCGCGGCAACAGTCGTAAGGGCTGCCTCGTTCCGCTGCCGCTGCAACGCCACCATCATCAGGCCGTAGGATATCTCACGGATGCCCTTGAAGTACATGAGCGGCGACGCGGAGCCGCTGTTCCCGATAGTGGATGAGGGTGATGCAGCGGCATGAGACTCAAGTGGCAGGCCCATGTGGTGGTATTCTTCTCGCGGTGAAAGAAGGGCCATGACACCGCGAGAGGCGCAGGCGGTGCCAAGGATGTAGGCAGGGATGGGGGAAAACGTGGTCATGTCGATTCATGTGTTTGGTTGATGGCAGAGCTCCGAGGACGATGGAGGAGAGATGTGCTCACGTTGAAGGCAGATGTGAGCACCAATCGCGAGCCGCGAGCCGCGAAGCCTGAGGTGAATGCCACTGAAACGGGTTCTGCCTTCTGCGACCGCCTAGCGGTGCCGTGAGCCGTTTAGGCTGTGTTGTGAAGGCATCTCGTCGCAGCAACATTCCCAAGCCCGGCATCAAGAGGATTCCGAGATCAGTTGAATATTAATTAGACGTAAAATATGCCTCGCCGAATCTTAATTGTCCAGCCATGCCATCTCAATGCCAACCCATCACTCGCGCGGGGCGATCAGCCAAGCCCGTCTCCACTGCAACCCCTCAGCGCCTCATACGATTATTATCAAGCCTGTGTTTCCGAGAATTATTTGCCCGGTTGCTATCGTCCCAAGCCTGCTGCGCCCTCGCTTAGCGGAAGCGCGAGCCGAAAATCGAACGCCGCAGTGCTTCCCACATCTAGATGGTGGCGGGTCATGTCGGGCGTCAACACGACCCATGCAGATGGAGGGCCGATGGAGGGCAGATGGAGGCTGCACCCATCACCATGGTTTGAGTTCTGGGTTGGGTAGAACTGATAAACAGCGCGACGCGTGATTGGACGTTCCGTCCCGTTGTCGACGGAAGCAGGGCAACGCCACGATGAAGTGGCGGTCTCGGCGTCTTCCTTTCGCAGTGTAGCCGCATCTCGTGATAACACAATCCCCAATCGATGCAGCGGGCAGTGCCAGTTTGCATTACAATAGTTCTCGCTTGGGCGGAAGGTGTTTTAAACGACGCATTCCGCCTATCAACCTCTTCCAATTGATGACTCTAAGCCCCAACGCTCATGAAGCGCTGCCAATAACTTCAAGCAATCCACTCTGATCGGGCGACTTTTGCTTCCCCGCCGCCTTCCCCGCCGCCTTCCCCGCAATAAGCAAAGGCACCGGTGATGGTCGTCGCTCAGCCTCAACGGTGGTGGCGGAGCGCCTAACTCTCCCCTACAGTAGTGCTAACTGAAAGGACATAAAGACGTCATGCTCTCTGCGAAAAGTATCGACCCACCATTTAACCAGCCAGTCTTCCTCGCATTTCGGGCCGCATCTTGGCATTTTATCTTGGCATTTTATCTTGGCAAACTCTCGCTATCTCGATCGACAGCGACTACTTGCAGTCGGATTCCGGACTCCGAGCGACTAAACACACGCACACGTCTTGCGTCTCAGCAATTCTCAAGCCAAATCTTGACGACATAACCTCAAAACCCCGCCGTCAGAATGGCTGCCCCTCCTTCTTATCAGGATGCCGAGGCGGGAGTGCCGTACACTGATAACCAACCGCCACCCGGCCCCGTTGCATCCTTTGGAGACCTCGCTCTGGACGCCACGCCTCGTGATCCCGATCCAAACACTTGTCTCGCCCATCTCAGGCTGCTCTTTGCCTTTCAGGGCCTGAAGGAAGACGTCGGCTACGCCGATGGCTTGTGGGGTCTGTGGGACACGCGCGAGGACGGGGACGCGCAGAAGACCAAGGAGGGGAAAGTGGACGTGAAGGAAAAAGTCCCAGTCGATGCGAAAGTCCCGACTGATTCGAAACGGGAAGTTCCCAATGAAAAGCATTTGCTGCTGAGCAAGATTCGGGAGAAGCGCTGGGCCCTCTACGTCGCGCGTGCTGTTGACCGATACGAGGCCTGGTGGAGGTCCCTTTCTGAGGGACCTGGTCTCAACGAGGATGCTATGAACTCCCCGGATTCTCCTACTTATGCGGAATTTCCCAATGGAGGTCAAAATACCAACTACTGGGCTGAAAGGGCGCTACCACCTCTCGGTAAGTCCTACATCTGGCCCCTGTTTTTATTTACTTTACTGACGAGATATGAAGATGTCCTGTTGGTGTACCACTCCCACATGCTGAACCCATACAACTTCCTGGAAGACTGTCTCCGCGCCGGATACCGACAGTTCTGGGGCAACGGAATGCCGTGGCACTTGGTCAACGCAGCCATCGACGCAAACTTCAACTACAACGTGTCCGACGATCTCAAGGCCCGCTGGGTTGCGCAGACGGGCCGAGCGTGGGAAAACTCGGACGACCCCGACATCAAGACCATTCCATGCCCCGTGTGCACCGCGACAATTGAAGTTCCGTGGACGACTTGCGGTCTTGAGGAGTATCCAAGCGCAGGTGCAGATGCTTCCCTGACTGGGTCTGGTTATGGCGACGGAAACCTCGACGTCCACTGCCACAGCTGCGGGACGCACATCACAAAGGAGTTTCTCAGCCTGGCCAAGTTCTGTAATGACTCTCGAGACCTCCTGGTCAAGAACCTGCCCATGCCCGGCACGGTGCTCGACCCCATGCGCGGAGAGCCGCTCGGCTTCACGCCGGCATCCCACAAACCGTGGAACCCGCAGACATTCCCGAACCGCATGATCAAGCTGGTACTTCGCATCGAGATCCAAGACCTGCTCCGGACCCCAACCCCAGGCCAGCCGCGAACGATGGAGGACGTGCGCAAGATGATCGAAGACGTCCTCAGCAAGCAGAGCGCCTTGCGGGTGATTGATCAAGGCACAACCACACCGCGCTCGCTGCGTCCCGCCCGACCTCTACCCGTTGCAAGACTCAGCGTGCGCAAGATGATGAGCCGCTATTGGGAAAACTTCAGCCCCTTTGCCCTCGATCTCTGCGGCGCGGTGCTCCGGCAGGGCATCTTCTCGGACAAGATGTACAAGATCGACTGGCTGCACTCGCCGGCGGCGCGCGAGACCATGGCGCGCATCTGCGTCAAGTACCAGCGCTTCGTTGCCATCATGGCCGATAATGGGTCGCGTCTTATTGTGCCCACCCTCGACGTCGACTTGGCCTGGCACACGCACCAGCTCTCCCCCTCGGCATACTACGCCTACACCAAGGCGGTGACTAAGAAGTTTGTCCGGCACGACGACAAGGTCGACGAGGATGACTTGCACGATGGCTTCGAGCGGACGAGCAAGATATACCAGGAAAAGTACGGCGAGGTGTATTCCGAGTGCACGTGCTGGTACTGCGAATCAGTGCGGATGTCGCACATTTCGTCTATCGGCAAGGTATTTGGCATTTCGAGCAACGATAAGAGTAAGGACAAATCCCTTTTACTTCCATGTCCCTTATCTAACCCATTTGCAGTTGACGAAAAGTTCCACTCGTCCGGCTTCGCCAGCTTCTGTCCGCCAGACAACTCTGCTCACATATCGTCGCACAACGCGGTGAAGCTCGGCACCAACGACGAGTCGGTTCGTCAAAGGGTGCGCGCGCACATTCAAGCAGCCCAGCAGCACCGTCTGGAAGAAAACTACGCCAAGGCGTGCAAGCGCGCCGAGAAGAAGGGCCGGAAGCTGCCTCCGCGGGAGCAATACTACGAGCACTGGGGATATACCTACTACAGTAAGTCATTACTCTCTTGAATCATGGGTTCTCGGCTAACCACTCGTCTCTTTCAGTGTACGGACCTTGGATGTATCCCATGTACTTCGCTCCCGGCATGTACTACGCCTCCCCGGGCTACGCGGGTGCGGGCGGCGGTTCTTGTGCCTCGGGCAGCTGCGGAGGCGGCGTGGCGGCTGGCGCTTGTGGAAGCGCTGGAGGGTGTGCTGGTGGTTGTTCGGGAGGAGATGGAGGCGGTGGATGTGGAGGAGGAGGAGGGGGCTGCGGAGGAGGGGGCTGCGGAGGAGGTGGTGGCGGTGGGTGTGGAGGCGGTGGTAGCTGAGAGGGCATTGACGATTCTTTGATGATTTTATATGATATTAGTATGAGCTGTCTCACTCGTTCTAATGTTGTCGATAGTTGTGGTTTGCAATTTCACTCTTCTTTGGTCTCGCCTCCTCTACGTGCCTATAACAGTTGCTCCCATGGAACATTTCTCCTTACTTTTGTTGCCTGCTAGGGCAAAACTGCAAGCAATACGATATAAAGCGAAGTCTTTGTTCTGATAACAGTGACGAATATTGGACGGACGATTGGGCGCTGGAAACTTGACTCAAGTAGCGCGGCGGATTCTATGTATGAACTGAGTATGCATGAGGAAAGGAGACCGTCGATCGATGGGTCCCCGAACACAAGCAAGATCTAGTACAGTCTTGGGCCAAAAGTCTCCATACACCTATCCTAAGACTCAGCATTTTTCCAGAGATCAAGTCAACAACTATGCACATAAAATATACCTAAAAATATGATGTAGCACTTACGCTATACAATACTCTATAATTCAGTGTCCTCTCAGTGTGCCTAAATTTGATATCATAAACGCATTGTGGCTCATAGTATAAATCTGGGAGTGTACGGAGACTTTTGACCTGATGCTGCATTTATGCGGACCCCATGTTATCCATTTCTCTTAGCATTGACTTGGACCCATGTTTTTGCTCGCCAATATCGCTGAAAAGCGAGCTTCTGACAGGCATGCCTGATGTTTGATGGGTACTGTGGGCCGCGGTTCAATAGTTTGCTCGAATTTTTCCCATCTCGAACCCCATCCAGGTTAGACACTTCAAGCTAAGAGGCACACTATTGGAAACATTCCCCTTTGAGCCTTCTTAGCATCAGTAAACCCGTGCTCCATACGGAATACAGGCCGGTTATTGCTGTGTACGCGAGCTCCAATGATACTCGCATAGGAGGTGGCGTCTACTAGTGCTTCCACTCTCAACCTTGAACAAACCATTCTTTTCCATGTCGATCCCTCTTCTGCCATTATTGATCTGGCCTGTCCCGTCATCAGCTTCCCAAATCCCATCTCTGAAAAACAACCATTTCGACTCGACGATGCTCTCTCTCAAATCCATCGTCGCTGCTCTCGCGGTCTTGCCCATCTTGGGTGTCGACGCAGGCCGATGCAACATGAGCTCATCCACCACTCTCAACCCAGTCACGCCATCAGCAACGCCATCAGAAACGCCATCAGAAACGCCATCAGAAACGGCTTCAACGGCGACATCAGCCACTCCGACGCCCACACACGTCGCCGCCGACCCACCTTGCGGCGTCGAAGGCTTCACCCTAAACGCATCTCCGTATACCATATTGGAAAGCTTCCTGTACCCGACGCTGGATCAGTGCGTCATCGACTGCTTTTCCAATCCGAGCTGTTTGACGCTTGCCTACTCGTCGAAGTACACGTACTGCATCTTATACTCGGGAACAGCCGAGCAGATCAACTTTGTTGCCGACGGGAACGATTCGTTGTTCTACCGACGAGAGTGTTTTGGGACAGATTTTCAGGCGGCTGATTGATACCAAGATAAAAGAGGTGTAGTGCGTCGGGAATACTGCATTAGGGCCTTGGTTGATTTGATGCGCGTCTCCCCGATGGAGAAAGGGATTGCTCATCGACATATCCCAACGGATCTCGGCATGGATGTAGAAGTGTCTGTTCCGTTCTCCCCGGCGCACAGCATTCTCGGCCACCAAAGCATCTCCGGTCGATCAGTGGAACAGAACACACCGTAGAGAACGTTTGACAGGCGCGAGCTGAATGACTAGTTTAGCGCTCAATGTTGATAGTTGTCTTGTTCAGGTCTAATTCAGTGGCATGCTTGAATGGCGTTCACTAACCAATTCATTTGCTGTCCGCTCCTTCAAGGGGGAGCGAGTTGCCAGTACAGAGTAACAAAAACACAGCTTTCTTCGCAATTTAAGCACCTTCCACGCTTGCTGAAAAGTCGGGTTCTTCAGCTCTTTGAAGATGGAAAACTCGAGTCAAGATGACTATATTAGTGGTCCGCTTACCTTTCCTACATCTCTTCCTTCTTAAAAGAAACCAACTCAACTTCGCCATACGCTCAACAAGAACCCTTGCCCTTGTTGCATCTAATGCCGCTACTTTGCCTGGGGCGTGAACGCGGGCTGAAGCTACCCCAGCTTTTCTCTCACACCGTCAGTCAATGCATTAAAGCCACCAGCAGAAACACCGAGAGAACCTCTTGCGCCAACACCTATAGATGGCCTCACGTCTGCTGTGGCACTCACGGCTACATACCCAACATGGAGGGAGAGATCGATGAATACATTCTTAGCACGACGTACCGCGTGGCTACAATCGAGGCGTGCACCAGCAGCTGCCCGGCTGGCAGTACCTGCATAACGCTCTTGTACGAAGACAGTACGGGACTCTGCCGATTGTACTCTGAGACCCCCGAATTCCTCAATTTCTGGGCCGAAGACAGATACCTCGCCTTGATTTCTCTGGTGTCGTGCTTTGAGCAGGGCGTGTGATCAGGCGATATCCTGGTCTTAGTGTTGTGAGAAGCTAGAGACGTTGCGAGAGGAGTTTCAGTAGCATCTTGTTTTTCTACACCAGGGGGTTTTGTTGGGTAATATAAAAACAAGTGACAGACGATGTAGTCTCGTGGATGCAATGATGCATGACGTTGACTGAGAAGAATCCTGTTCTGTGGTCATTATGAACGGAAGCATGTGTATCAATCCAACCCGTCACCTTCCCGCTTTGAATACAGATACCTTGAGGCTCCGGACTTCGGCGCACAAGCCGTCCGGACCTTTTTGTAATAGCTTGGGTCGACCTAATACACGGACGAGGGCAAAAAGGCGTATGGAATATGAGTAACCCGTCAATGCAGGGTCCGGTTTCATGTTGCTAGGCGTCATCGGTAATTACTTCTAACTTCTAAAATACTATCTGCTCCACTAAGGGCGTGTTGCTGCTACCACAAGGTCAAAAAAACACAGTTTTCTGACATGTCTTACTTGGTCTCCCTTCTCCGATATTATTCATCCGGCGAAATAGACCTAGTTTGAATCAATATCATTCTCGTGGAAGAAAATCTGCATAACCCTTGCACACTCCATGTCATTTTGATTGCTGACCAAAATATCATCACTGAAGACAACGGTCAGAGAGTCTGATGAAATTTCTTCATCTGTCGCCACGTAAGACTTGAGTTTATCCCAATCAGTCGTAGACGGCTCCTGTGCATTGTCATAGGTACAGAGCTCGACCCCATGCCGATCTCGAGCCAATTTCTCCCAAAGGGAACTCCCTGGCTCGGGGTTGATTTGACAGAAACACTGTAGTTCGCCTCTACCCACAACCTTCACGCCAACGTCGATAATGTTCGTCCCCTCCGGACCATGAAAATTGAAAGATTTCACAGAAAAAACTCCGGAGGCTGTTGGACGGTAGGACAGGGCAGATCCACCACCCCAGGATCTTGTGAGGCTCTTTGTAGCACGGATGATATTTCCGCCCATGCCGAGTGGGAATATAACCATCAATCTCCGCCAGAAATCAGTGTCTTTAGCCCTTTGTGGCCAATCAAGAGGCCGAACGATCTGGATCTTCTTGTACTTTTTATGCCAGGCAGGATTAGCCATCCCAGACAACAAGATGGGATTTTGGGGGTAGTTGGGTCGTGCGAAGACATCGATTTCGTGGCCGATTCTTTCCAGTACTAGACCGACTAGATCCAACTCTCTGTATCGACGCCGGCATCTGAGTACCACTACAACCATTCTATTGGACCCAAAGGTATCGAAGAGTGGAAGTCGGATAGAAAGACCGAGATTGTTGGTGGCGTAAGGATAGAAGGAACAAAGGGATTGTGATTGCGAAAAGGATCCACAGTCATAAAAGGTGACGGGGTCAACCGAGAGCATGCTTCCGGGTGCTCTGAAATCGTGGTTCCAACGATCATCGAGCACAAGGTGGGTGACTCTCACAATGGGATAGTTTGGTTTCGACAATGGGGTGTGCGCTCTAATGGCTTCATTCGCCGCGTTCAAGGAAAGCGTCTTCAAATGTGCTCTCAGGTATGGCGAAAAGTAATTAGCGGCTATTTCCGGCATGGAGCTCCAGGTGAACAATGTATGGTCGTCCGACGCCTTGATCAACTCCTCCTGGAGTCGGACAAATGATTTTTTCCCTTCGCCGTAGAGTGGAGTCATGTTGACGTCAAGAAGGCCCAGCATGCAGTATGCGATGTCTTCTAGCCGCGTTGTCACGCGATTGGAGACCCAGGAGAGTTTCTGACCAACACTTGCAGAACTTAATGGCACAGAGTGGCACAGGTATCCCTTCGGTATACCAGAGACGTCGGATACCATAACGGAGAGATGGAACAAGTCTCCTAGGTGCGACCAATCTCTGGCAAAGAAGACCAATCTGCGGGGCGCTAGGAGTTCTTGCAGTGTCCATCCTCGAGTGAACCACCTACTCGACCGAAATGAGCTCTCGGAAAGGCCATGGTTCGAGATGGGCTCAACGTCAGCCAGATATGCATAGCAGATCTTGGATAGCCGGTACCATGAGAACATTGAATTGATTGCCTCTGATAGTTCTGTACTGCTGGTTTTGTCGATACAGACTGTGTCAACCCAGATGTAGTTGAATTTATCTTGGCGTGCTAGCGCACACGCTTCGAGGACCTTTTGGCACCCACTTTTCGGGCATTTGGGTAAAGCAGAAGGCTTCATAAGCTGCCACTGTTGGAGGGAAAGCTCATCGCTGCCCCAGGTATGCGATAATATCGCATAATCGGGAATACTGTCCAGGAACTCGGTGACTTTGTATGTTTGGGTATTGATGAGTCGCATGGTGAGGTTAAGGTGCGTGCCGATTCCAATACAGTGGTTCTCACATGAGAGACTTTATCCCGTGGAGCGAGCTCGTGGACTTATTATGTTTCAACAGTCGTGTTTTGCACAGCACAAGTCACCAATGCTCCCAAAAAGCCATGCATCAAGCCTAACGCCACATCTTCAACAACTTGTATAGTGCAGACCAAGAGGAAACCCCGGGAGGGGGTGGGGGGGGAGATTATCTAAATGCTCCAATCCCCTGCTTTCCACAGCCTCTGGGTAGACCGCAGCGAAGGCTGAGACTGCGCGATAAGTGGCTGAGCTGGTTTTTGTGGTGGCATTCAGTTCGTTCTGGGGTACGAATTCGGGGTAGTAGACCCCGTCTGTCGGGCGGAGCTTGGGTTGGGCTCCCCAGCCATTTCCACACCCAAAGCTCGGGTTGTGGTATCTTTGACAGCGATTGCGACCATTATTGGCCAGACCAGTGCATATTGAATGACAAGATTCCCCATGGGCTGTATTGAGGTAGCGCGACGTGAGTATTGGGAGGGGGCACGAAATTTTTGCTCTTCAATTGTCTGTTTATCCTTATCGTACATAACCTCGACATTTTGCCCTTGTTATCACATCAGCTCACATCAGGGAAACCCGTTCCACTGACAGAACAATTGCAACGGTACCCATATCAATGCATGTCGGCACTTAATCAATAAGCTGATTCATTTGACAGTATAATATTTCAAGTCATAGAAATTTGCCATTGTGTATTCCTTGTTGACAACGCTGCCCTGTCTCGCCTTCGAAACAAGGCTCACTATGTGGATATCTCCAGTCTTTTGCTGACCACCACATCGTTCCCTAGCCAATCAAAGCCGCATAACAAAACAGGTATCGTCCGATCCTCGAATTCAAGAAGCGGTCAACAAGGTTGGAAGGTGTTTACATGGCGCCTCACGGTTTCTTCAACATGTAACGATTAAGATGTAAAGATTTAATGCACACACTTAAGAGCGCATCGGTAAAATGATGCCAATGCTAGATGAACAACATACGTGGTCATGCTTCTGAGCTTTCGAATTACATAGTAGACATTACACAGTACAGCATCATGCAAAAATACCTGCCTTTGGAAAAAACGGCTTGCTAGTGCTGACTGTCTTCCACGACTACCCTGGATAAACCCACACAGCAAAACGTCAACCCATGGACATGCAATTTCCGAGCAGAGGATTCCGTTTCAAAGCATGGGTCTTGCAAAATGTCTCTTAACATCTGACAAATGGACAAGTTTTGACAGTGCCTCACCTAACCATCCTCATGGTAGGCCATTTTTCACCAAGCTTTACCTCGTACAGCAAAACGGCGCCGGATCTTGACGCCATCGCGGCAAGGTCATGACTGTCCACCATTCTACGTCACATTGCCATCCTCGGAGCTTGGTACGACCAACCAACTCAATTATGGAAAACCAACACAAGCCTCAGCCTCGGGTCTTTGGGAAGAAGATCTGGTTCATGTTCCTCAGCCTCGCGGCAGGCGTTCTCTGTGCTGTTGGGCAGCACTTATTCTACAATAACCTGGATGGAAAGCCACCTCCAGATTCTTCCTTCGAGGTCTGGCATGGCGTATCGAGACAAAAGGTCAACATTGCGATTGGTAACGCCCTGGCCTTTTGCACAAAGGCATTTCTGGCTGTTGCTATTGCAGCCGCGCATGACCAAATTAGTTGGAGGGCGATAAAGAATCGTCCCGCCGAGATTGGACTGATAGATGACCTGTTTTCATCCAAAAACGACTGGATGAGTGCTATGAACGCGAGAATGTGGTGGCACATGCCCTTTCCAGCATTTCTGCTCCTTCTTTTCTGGTATGTATTCTCTCAAGCAATGGCATTACGGCACCGAAATGGTAGCTAACAGCTGAAAAAGGATACTCCAGCTTGCGCCGCTCATCACGCCGTCGGCCCTGACTATTACAACGGCATGGGCAAACACCACTGAAGCCGTCCGTGTGCCCCGTGCAGATTTCACAAGCATGAACTTTGCGTCAGTTACCTCGACATTCACAGATATTTACAGAGTGTCGGACAGATCGGAGTGGCAGACGACTGAACTAAGCTACGAGAAGCCCCAATCGTCCGTCAAGAAAGCCGTCCAGGGCTCTCTCATCGCTCATGAAATCTTGTCGATCTCAGCCCCGTCTGTCAATGCCTCATGGAATCTTGATTTTCACGGGCCCTCATTGAAGTGCACTGCTCTAACCGAGGATAACAAAGCGTCACTTCGAACGCGTATCTTTACTCAGTACGCCGAGGCATGGAACCATGGAGCACTCGGGCCGTGGAAGACATATCTCTCTTGGTTGCCAGAAGGAACCGACGCAAATAGTAGTCTGCCATACACCGCTGTCGGGAACGACTCCTGGACCCCTCGTTTGACAGTAGCGGGTGGTGAGCCGCTGTCGATCTTTATGATGATTCTACCTCAAGACTCGCCGCCAGATCCGGGCCATAACATCACCACCGAAGGCATCGTCGATTATATGGAAGAGACGACAAAAATTTGGGAAATGACACTTCAAAATGTTTCATACAGCACCCGATTCAGCTACGCAAATGGCGCTCAGGAGATCAAGATCAACAAATCAGAACCCATGAACAGCGTCGACTACCTGTCCGGGTATAGCTCATTTTTGGTCATTGAGGACCCGACCTACAACGCAAGCATGACGCGGATCAAGTTGAACCAGTCTGCTGTTGAGAACTTTGCATATCAATCGGTCATCGATGCATTTTCATCCATGTTGCTGGGAAACGTCACAATCTACTCCTCTACCGTTGGAGAATCCACTCAAACCACCTTGGATATGCGAACAAATGTGGACATGACTCCCTTAATTCATGCCGCAGAGCTAGTCAACATTTCTCAGGCTGTTAGCTTGGCATACTCGAACCTAGGAAACGTTGCGTGGGATGGGGCTGGTGTGTACGAAGAGGCCACAACAACACGATCTCTGGCAGATCTGGTAGAGGAGATGTTTCAAAATGCCACAATTAGTCTGATGAACGAAGCTGCCTTGAAGTAAGTCTATGGCAAATCCGATTTGCCGGGATGTCGAGAGTTGAATGCTAATTTTCGAGGGTTAGCCCCAACTACACGTCCCCGTATGCGCCACCAAATGTCAACGTCGAGAAGTGGACTTCCCAGAGCGTGTACGACTACTCGGCGAGCACCCTCTGGATCACGTACGGAATTGCCATCTTCTTCACCGTGGTTAGCGTTTTGGTAGGCACGATTGTGGTGATTTCATCCCAGTCTGCGTACACGAGTCAGTTTTCGACGTTTCTCAGAGTGTCGCAAAACGTCCACCTGCACGACACGGTGGCGCCACAGGACAAGAGTGGCAAGGACCCTCTGCCAAAGTACTTGCAACGAATGTTAGCAGGATTCCCACGGGAGGGCGAGGAAGAGTTTGGACAGAGAGGCAATGCGAAGCGCTCGGGGGAGGATCGAGGAGACGTGAATGGCAGTGGGCTGATCCAGCACAGTGACGAAAAGCATTGTTGAGCATTCAAGGGCTCACTTTTCCACTGTGTGGAAAGGAGTCGGTATTTGATAGAGGTGGGCAACAGCTCATTGTATACACAATTCGGGATCATTGTATCTCGTCTCAGCCCCTGCTGTGGGAGCAGCCTGTGGATTTGATCAGTATTCAAAGCTTGAACTTGAAGACCGTCACGACTCGATAAATAATACGTCAACCGACCTTATAGTATGGAGAAAGTCTCCTGCCATTAGCGGGTTCCCTTTGCCTTGGGATGGCTGGGGTCGAAGCGAGGCGCTACGGCCAAGTCCAAAGTTCCAACCGCTTCAAAGCTGCCATAGGGCTGTTAGGTTCAGACCATACCTAATTCAGTATCTGACCGATATCCACTGTCAGACAAGGACCTTTGGTTTCTGCTTATCGGATCACCATGTCAAGGCTGAGCGAGATTCCCAGGTCTGAGTCATTTAACGTATAAATCGAGGCTTCTTTCAATCATTCCTCCTAATGACTAGGTCATTAGAGTGATTCTACATTGAATCATGGTAAGTCGCTGTCAGAGAGCGTCCAATGACGGACGGGATGGGTGGACGCAAGACTATACTTCGACTAGCTCAAGCGTCAACCATCGCCACATACAGTTAGCTCTGCTATCGACAGGCTCAGGGGTAGCCCTGTCCGGCTTACCACGAAGTCACAAAACTGGGCCATACCCCCGAGGCCCCGACGCTTGGCGTCGAAGCTTTTCTTTTCAAACCTGCACATTATCGAGCATGGACTTCCTCAGACAGCTGCTTGGGCTGCAACCCAGGCGCACGCAGCCAGCGAGAGTCGAGACGGACGAGATCTTTCCCGTCCACTTTTTCGACGACACCAAGACATACCGGTCCATGGTTGTTACTTGGACTCTCCGCTTCGACGACGTGCTTGACGCTGACAAGGTGTACGATGCACTGGCCCGGCTGTTGGAAATTGGCGACTGGAGGAGGCTCGGCGGCAGACTGCGATTAACCGTGAGGACCACCCTATGGTTCAATTTCATGACGCATCACTGTTCTGACTCGTGCAGACGGATGGAAAACTGGTCGTCCATGTCCCGAAGCAGTTCACCGCTGAACGGCCTGCAGTCCGCTTCTCCCATCAGACATTTGACGTGACAATAGACGAACACCCCATTGGTTGCCAACTACCCAAAGCAACGGAAAACAATCCGTCGGTGCAGTCAGACTTGGAGCTGTTTCGCATCTTCACGGCTCGAAAAGACGCGCCAGCCACCATTGAAGATTTCCTATACAGTGACGAGCCGCAAATGTCTCTGCACATCACGTCTTTCAAGGACGCCACGCTCGTTGCCCTCTTGTGGCCGCATACCATGACAAGCGCATTGGGCCGAGTCGACCTCGTCAACGCCTGGGGCCTGATGCTGGCTGGTCGAGAAGACGAGGTGGCTGAACTCCACGGTGCACGCGAAGATATCCTCGATGGAGTTGGTACCGCCTCTGATACCGATCAGGAGCCCTCCGTTTTACAGCCTCACATGCTCAAGGGCTTTGATATGGTCAGGTTTGGCTTCAACTTTGCTTGGGAACTCGTCTTCGGCCCGAAAATGACGACGCATATGCTCTACCTGCCCTCGACCTTCGTCTCGCGCCTTCGACAGCGAGCCCTCAATGATCTCAAGTCAATTTCAGGAGAAGTCGACCCTCCATTCGTGAGCGAAGGAGACGTCCTGTCTGCATGGGCCACACAAATGGTAGCAAAGACGCGAGCCAAAAACCGACCTCTCATCGTCATTGGAGCCGTCGACATTCGGTCTCGTCTCAAGTCGGTCTTCCAGTCGGGGAGCGCATACGTGCAAAACACTGCGCTCGGCACATTCACCTTGTTCAAGGCACGAGAAGCGGCAGAGCAACCATTGGGACAAATTGCCTACAAATTCCGCCGCGACATTCTTGAACAGATCACCGATCCGCAGCTGAGAACTATGATGCGTGGCATGCGGACGGCCTCCGCAGGTGCTCCGCCCCCCATGTTTGGCGAGACGAATTCCATGCTAGTCATTGTGAGCAACTGGACAAAGGCCAACTTCTTGAAGATCATCGACTTCTCCCCCGCTGTCATTGAGAGCTTTCCAGTGGACAAAGAATCGCACCAGCCAGGCAAGATGGTCTATCAGCATTCCTTCCTCATGGTCTCGAGTCCCATGGCAAGAAACGTGCTCAACATCCTAGGCAAGGATCCGAAAGGAAATTATTGGATCACGGGCGTTTTTCCACAAGAGTGGTGGTCGAAACTCGAAGAAGAGCTTAAAGTGGCTTCATGACGGTAATGGGACCAATAGTTGGGATGCTGTTTGGCATCGTTACCTCCGGGTCCCCATTGGCTAATTTGAGGAAGACTTGGTTTTGCGGGAGTAGAGGTCCCAACATGCAAACTGAGGCATACAATTGGTGACGGATGTGGGACTATGCACTCTCCGGCGAGCTAAAGGAAGCTTTGCACAAAGGACCAGTGAACTAAATAGGCCCGCATGGAGAATGAGGTAAGAGTTGTAACAATATTATTGTGTCGGCTTAGGCAACGAGATACAGTTCGATATCAAAAACACACACAACTCTCACACAGCACATGGAAGTAGATTGATGACATCCGCCTGATGCTATTATCATGAGAACAAATCTGATCAGTCTATTCAATCCTCTACTCGTTCTTAATACTAAACCTGAAATGAAATTTCTCCTACCAAAAGCCGAATCTCACTGCGATCCAGAATGTTAGTATTGTTCAAATTGTCACTTCTCGGGCACAACATACTTTAATTGCTTTTGCAGCTCGAGACTCAACGCCGTCCGTAAGAGTTCTAAAGATATAAAGGCAGTATACGCCGGCTGGTAAGAATTTTGTGTCATCAACATCTCAGAATTGATCCCGTGCAGATGTCTCATCAGCGGGAAGGATTCCGACACAGAGAGAAACGGCGGCAGCGGCTTCGCGTGTGTCAGAGAGGAAGCAAGATGACAAAACAACGAGGCAGTGGACTGGAATTGGAATCCTGTGGACGCCCAAGCAAGTGCCAAGTGATGCGACGACCAATCTGGCGACTCAACCGTGTCTTGTACTTGCTGAAAAGACGGCGCTGGCATGGTTTGGGCAATGTGCGCCATTAGCGACATGATGGTCAAAATCCGTTGCATTCCAGCTGTCAATTTGGTGTAGGTGGCGCTTGGAAACTTGCCGCCGATGGGGGGTTCGTACGTAGCAAAGTGATTGTGCATCCGCAGTCCGTTAAGTGCCAGAAGCTCTTGCTTGTACAAGTCCCGAAGAACATCCCGGAGGTGATTGTCGGGGCCCATTGCCAGCTCAGGACTCCGCTGTTGGCTGTGAATCCAGTGATCTACAGCTGTATGCATGGCACTGTAGAATCTGGCAAGGTTGAAAAGACTGTTGCCCGCAAGGCGTGGGACATTGGACTTTGCAGTGATGGGATAAGGAAAGATGGTCCAAAAGAAAGAGACTGCGCATCCCACTGCGACAGCAGCTAGTTTGTACGGGCCAAAGAGATAGATAGGATAGTAGGGCTGGCCGTTTGACTCAGCAACGTCAACACCGATGACCTTGACCTTTTAGGACGTTAGAATGAGGTTCATTGTGTTGCTCTGGAAGCTGGGTATGCTCACCTGGAGCTCATAAGCTATGATGATGTTTAGTGTGACGATGGCGATGATGGAAGGGCCAAAGAGATGTGGCTTCTTCACGTAAGTGTAGAACTAATGGCAGGGTAAGCAAACATCTAAATACTCAGGCATGATATGGCCACGGCTGACGTACTTCTATAACATTGGCAAGGAACAGAAACACAATGACACCAGGAATCTTGCCAGCAACAATATACCACGCCATAAGGCTCAAGGCCACCGACAATACCGTCGCCAGGATTCGCGCGAAGAAGCCAAAAAACGACTGGCCGCTGGTCGGGCTCATTCCGATGACGACGACAATCATGGCCCACACGCCTCGTTGGTGGATGAAGAAGTCGTGCGTCTGCTGCAGAAACGCCACGACGCCGATGCTTAGCGAAGCAGCGGCGACTCGGAGGCCGAACATGCTCAGGTCGGAGCCGATGAGGTGCGAGACTGAGCGGAACCGGCCACTGCTTCGCTCGAGGAAGTTTGCTGGCTTCAAGTGCACCAAGTCGACGACCTCTAGCCCTTGGACTTCCCTCTCAACATTCTGTTGCTGGTTGGGTTGGACTGGAGTTTCTTTTTCGCCCACAGAAGCGCCATTTCTGGACATGTGGCGAAGAACTTCAGGCAGTAGAAGCCGTAATTTCTTCGTTGTGTTATCGTCAGCCTTTCTCTTGGCGAATGTGATGAGATTGTGCGTTGCATCGAGAACCATGGCTTGGAGGTTGAACAAGTACAGGACTAGCAAGAAATCTTGCTGTATGACTAT
Source organism: Dactylonectria estremocensis (assembly GCA_020744375.1). Classification (NCBI taxonomy): domain Eukaryota; kingdom Fungi; phylum Ascomycota; class Sordariomycetes; order Hypocreales; family Nectriaceae; genus Dactylonectria; species Dactylonectria estremocensis. The sequence continues at coordinate 253,198 of JAGMUU010000014.1, read as the reverse complement.
ATCTCGATCAAGGCGCTGCGTGGTTTCTGATGCTTCGTCGTCGCTTGCATTTTGAGACGCAGGACTAGATGTTTTGACAAGAAATGCGTTGGCATGGATATTTTGTTTCGCTTGCGCCATGTCGTTAATTTTAAGCCTAAAAGCAGACGCAAAGTCTGCTGATGAAGGATCCAAGCCCATGGGCATGAAATCTTCGGTTTCGGCTTCAGGTTTTGATGACTTCCTCTTGATGCTCGCCGACTCATCAAGCTCCAACTGGAGCAAGAAATATTGTAGGCCGGTGCTGACCAAAGTCTTTGTGTCTCCGAGACATTCTGACAAAGCGTCGATGATGCCATGATCAATGGGTGCTTGATCCTCGATATTCGCTACATCATTTGTTGAACGCAAGCGCGATTCTGGTTCGGAAAAACTATTCACGATATCTGGAAGAAGTGACATGCCAGACAAAGGGAGCAACACGGCTCGCAGCAACATCGAAATCTCGTCCAGGTCAGCGGCCGAAAGTTTTCCCCATGCCATCTCATTCCGAGAATACTTCAGACCGGCCTGGATTTTTGCATCCAGCGCGTTGAGAGTATCTGAAGCTTTAATTAAGCGACTTCGGGCTTTTGAAAACTTCACCTCTGCTGGCATTTCGGCGTCATCTTGCGACGACGCATCGTCTTCGGAGATTACGTGGGTTTTTTGTCGGGTTAAAAAGCTGGACCTCGATGCCGTGTCGACGAATTCGGTCAGTGCTTGGAGAACTGCATTGGTCTCTCGGACGAAGTTGCGGGTGTCTTTGAACACGCCTTCGCGGCATGTCCTGGGCAGAATCAACAATGACACTCCAGTGGGGATTGCAAATCCGATGAGAAACGTTTTCATCAGACGGACAATGAAAGCAAGACCCTGATCAACAGTGACCCAGTTTCCAGCACGGGTCAGCGCAACCAGCGCAAATATGGAGGAGGCGACTATGGGATCCTGCAGCTCGGCCATGCGCCAGGCTCTGAGGGCATTGCCAACCCTGCAGCGTGCTATCCGTTAGTGTAAAAATGCCGCAAGACCCGTAGAATACTGACCAGATCATTAGAAAGAGCCAGACGGCAGCGACGGCAGAGGCGTTGCTGTCATATTGATCTGCCGTCTTGTTGTTGCTGGGATGACGCGCTTTGATTGCGGAATAGATGGCCAAACAACTGATTGAGGCCGTGACGCACAAGGAAAGCAGGCAGAAAAACATAACCTTGATGAACTTGGCGCGGGGTTGAAGACATTGCGCAGAGACTGCAATCAAAGCGGCCAAGTAGCCGGTGGTGGTGGTGACATCTGCCACGGCGTGGCTTTGGGAACTGTGACAACGTCAGGGATGGCCGCAGGGCGAGGTATCTGTGTGGCTTCGCTGCTACCTACATTGCAACGACGAGTGTAGGAGCGAGTGACCCCTTCATCATCATAAGTAGAGACTCGGTGTCCATCTCGAGGTAACGCCACCACGCCATTGGGCTGACCCATCTTGAAGCGTCACACAGTTATCAGCAAGCGGCTCGGTCAAGTCTGTGAGATGACGTCAAGAAGAGACAACCAACCTCCGGAGCCGAGACCCACTCAGGCCGTGATGCTGGGGCATGGTGATGAAGCTATTGCCACAATTAACTAGAAGACGGTTTGTCGACTCCAACGTCTCGCAAAGGCCAAGCAGTGGAAATAATGGAAAAGTTCAGTTGAGGACCCCCACGAACGAAGATGCAAGGGCAAGTCTCACTGACCCATCGACCACATGATTGTGACTGCAACTAGGCTGGAAATGGTTATGCCGTTCTCGCTAGACCCATTCTTAATCCCCGTTATCGGCAGTTCGCGGATCGGATTAGATGAGGCTCATGTGCTTAAGCGGAATGAAGGGCCCAGGGATGCGAAGGAAGACATGATGGATCTCTACGGAGTAACTTTTGCATAATTATTTCACGCCGTATATGCATGCATTGGTGTATCGATGAATGATGACGGCCCCCACTTCACTGCCACAATCATGAGCATGCTCTTACCTCGAACTAGGCACCCATATCAACTAGGCCACGGTATCCGTCGTAAAAAGACCGTTAAAGCAGCTCGTATTGGTCTGATAGAAGATGCCACAGCTCAGCCTCCGTGAGATGTGGCATCTCCTCACGGGGGGCTATTTATTCTCATTGCGACCCTCATATCGCGATCAATGCTCTGCTGCTCGCACGTATCAGTCGCTTCGGCAATGACAGAAAATAGCTTATCCATTCTATGCAGTGGATCCTGGAACTGGAACAGTGGGGTGCTGTGCCAGTTGAAGTTTCGTCAAGATGGTACTGGAGATGTAGGTTCCCCGACCATCGCTTACTTGCTGGGGAGATTGACATAGTGACCACAACAGCTCTTGGTAGAAGGAGACCAGCGAGGTTGGATTGCTGCCGAGTTCGATTGGAAGCTGCTGGGCATCGGAATAGCCCCAAGTTGGAGCTACTGGGATCTTATTGGCCTTGGATCGACTGAAAACAGGGCGCAGCTCATGCTGGAGATGACGCTTACAACAAGGCATATCCGCGATACTTGGTACCAGCAATGGTACGCGAAGTCCAGACTCAACGAGGATCACCTACACGACTCAGCTTTTGAGCCCAGAAAATTTGTTGCCAGCTTGGAGACGGGGAAGTTCATACCACAGGGTGATACAGCCAAGGTGTATCCGAAAAGAACATTCAAGTATCGCCTCACGTTCAATGTCTCCCCATTACCCAGTCGCGAAAGTTGGAAGGAACCAGATGCAGCATGGGGTTATGGTTGTCACTTCTGGGAACGGACCGAATTTTGTTCCAAGGAGAACTGATCAGTTACTCAAACGAGAATTATTGGAATTATGCTAAAATATTCTCCGCCATTAATTGCCCATTACTGCTTACTCTACTTCTGGTTCGCCATTAAGTACACTTCAAGGAGACCATCAACCGCGTTCTTGCTCTCATTCTTCTTGCATACCCACCGCAGACAATGAACTCACCGGCAACACAAGTGATGAGACACTTTGACCTCCATGATGTACAGTGTGCTTCACTGAATAGAGCGTCGTCCCCGTAGCAACAGGCTCCGCAGATCCAAGGTTGCGTACGAATTGAGGATGAGATCCACCAGCAATGAGGAGTCGCAACCTCGTGCCGGCCGGAAACTGATAGGCGGCATGTCTCATCTGCACTTCCACTGTGCGGCTGTCCCTCTTTTCAGGGAGTCTGATGAACCTCTCGGTGACGTTGTAGCTTTTGCCGTTTGCGTCCACTTGGCTTAGTCGGACGAATATGTCAGCATAGGGTAGGTCCGTGGAATGCTCAAGTTTGACAACTGGCCGCCCCAGAATCTCCAATGGTTCCTTCAACGGTTCTGTTGTAAACACCAAAGTATCATCCCGAGTTCCCAGGGCAGAGTCTTCGACGACTCCACCAGCGCTCATAAGCGGTCCTCCCAGAGTCGGTGTGGGAGCAGCAGGATCGAAGGTGAAGGAAGACGACGATTCCTCAGAAGGTTGCGCTCCTACCAAAGTATTACTACTGTCGAGGTAGAACTCCGAGGAAATAGTCGCAGGTGGCCAGCTCGGTAGTTCTAGCCACCTAGGAACAGGCCCGCCAACGTAAATTTGGACCGGGTGCTTTCTTTCGACCTCTTCCTTTCCTGCAAGATACTTTTCAAGCCATAGAAACGATTCGCCTAAAGCTTTGGCACTTTGACTGTCCATATGAGTTCCTGGTGCAATGGTGAGCGCTACATTACAGCCTCGTTCACGTAGTCGCTGATACTGCTGCATGGTCTGATCCAAAAAGACATCCTGCCACGTTGATGTCAACAGAATGGGGATGTTTACTTTCTCAAGTGCCTCAGTCTGTCGCAGTTGTGACCAACTTGGATCTGTGATGTCCGGATGGCTCAGCGCATGACTGAGCCATGGCGCCTTGGTGCCAAAGTACGCATCAATCCGTTCTTGCAACGGCAACGAGTCCATCAACGGAGCCACGTCAGTATTTTTCATGATCCTTATGCGTCCCAAGAGGCCGACGCTTTCCTGGTGCACAATGAGATTGGTCCAAGCGAGACGCGACAGGAGGCTGAAGGAACCAGAGCCCCAACTGCTGATGCCGAAATCGTGAGCGCTGACACTCATGACAGCAGCGATCTGATCTTGAGGCGGATCACGAAGGAGGGCCCATTGCGCGTAGCTCAGGTAAGACGCCCCGATAGTAGCGAATTTTCCCGTGTACCAAGGTTGAAGCCGCATCCATGCCACGACTTCCTGTCCATCCTGGGGTTGCGAGACGCCGCCGTTGAAATCCCCAGTCGATCCGAAGGTCCCGCGACAGCTAACGAGCAGGACTTGGTACCCGCGCGGCGTGAATATCCGTGCATTCCCAAGCGATGGGAAGAGCCCTCGTCCGTAAGGACACTGCACAAGAATCGTGCCAAGCGGATCGATGCCGATGGGTTTGTAGATGTCGGCGGCGAGGATGGTGCCATCTTTGAGCGGAATGGTGACGGCTTCTGCAGAATAGCCGCATCGCTCTGGAGGGAGGCCATATAGCCAGCCTAGAGAACGATCTATGAGGGCACTGACTATACCACGAGTTTGAGCCATGCCGGTTCACTGGCGAGTCATGAGCGATTTTATTGAGGTTGAGGTTGAAGGGACTGAAGAGGAGTCGAATCTTCTCACATAAGCACGGCCGGCTATTTATCCGTTAGCAGCCGCATCAGGGAACGCTTATTACCCGCCATGAAAAGCACTGGAAGTTTGTCTAAAACAGTCAATACAGTCAGGTTTCAGGTCTCTTCATGTCAAATGGCAGCTTTGTAGCTAGAAATCGTGACTGGAGCCATGTTAAATGTGGCACTCAAAAGTCGAATGTATCTGGTGGAGCCTCTGCTCGAGTAAATCACTAGTGCCAAAGGTGAAATATAATAACGGATAACAAGTTGCCACGATGTCGGATGCATCAGTGGAAGTTTGTCAGCCACGGGAATGTGATATTTGACCTATACACACGCACTCGAGCATCAGACTTGAACATCCGGGAGCTAGAGTGTGCCGGGCGAGTTACTTCGTTACCGAGTATGGCACAAAATCAACTTCTATTCTGTATTGCCAGTAGCAAGCTATGGTACCAACCCACTTTATGGGTTAGTCTGCAGAAACGAGGCTGGCTGAACAGAAATCGTCCAATACAACAGCATGTGCAGGCTGTAGTGTGTGGGGTGGCTCTCGTATTAATCACTATCCTGGGTGAAACATGCAGCGCACCTGGCTGTCGCTCACTCCATCAACAAGAGGTGCAATTGGGCTGCCTCGGTCATCTTCTACTGCAAGTTGAGCACACCGCCAGTCCCACAACTTCCGTCATAGGGTTTGCCTTAGAAACGGACATGCGATTGTACTGTGGAATCAGGTTGCCCCTCCTGCCCCCTCTCAGCTTTACCCTGCACTCTGGTCGGCCTCAATACTGCTTGTCCGGTCCTTATTAATATTGACTTCTCCGGCGCCTACATTCTCACCGCTCCCTTCGTCTTCAACAGGCGCGGTGGTTATTACGATGATCCGTCCGTTTCCGCCAACGGTGGTGTTCGCAAGGCTCGGTTAGGAACCTCTGACACGATGTAGATATTAGCCACTTGACGCTTATGCTAAGACATGTCGTGGGATATGGGAAACGACTGAGCTCATGATGGATTTGGGGCGGATCGGGGTTGCTACAGCGCTCGCTGCCGCTGATTCTAGACAATTTTGACTAAAGCATCTTACTACACAAATGAAAGTCAAGCAGGCGCATCGCTTTGTTTCACCCCCTGTCTGTTCAACGACTGTCGTCTCATCATGAAACGAGACTATTAAATGCCAATTGAATCTCCTCTCGCACCACGGGCACACAAGTTTCAGCCCCAAAATAGAGGACCCGACGGTGTAGGAGGGGATTCAGGAGGCCACTTGTAGCTGTCAACATCCTCGTATGCATCAACCGTTATACTCTCCTCACTATCGTCATGAATGGCAGGAACTTCGTCTTCCTCCCTGCGAAAGGTATCGATGCACTCGTGTCGGACTTGCGACCATTTCTTTCCTAGGAGGTGTCGGGCAATGTCGATGCCAGTGAATGGCGAGCCTTCCTTTTGTTCGTAATCCACACCGGCACCCCTTCTGGCAACAATCATAATCTCCTTGCCCTTCTCTCCGTCAGCCATCAACTCCTTGTCCTCTGCTATCCCAAATGCTTTTCGCGCTTCTTTGCCTTCAGGCACCTTCTGTCTGAAGTACACGCGCGTCTTCGGGTCAATGACTGTGCCGGGAGAGTCGGACATGCGTGAACGGTACATGACGACAGAAGGTCTTGATGAAGCGCCGTCCCTCTTCTTCAGGACATATTGCCAGTACAGCGGTTGTGGTAGACGCCAGTACCTGTATTTCTCAGATTTCTTGACGGGCTGATAATACGCACTCTTCGCAAAGCCTAGCACGTCCGAGCTGCGCGTAATGTATCGAAGTTCCTTCCAACCACAGCTGTCCCTGAGAAGCTCCGTCACAGTATCATAGATGAAATAGGTTCCACGATCACTCAAAATGGTAATTGTATCTAGACAAAGACCTGGGAGAAGTTTGAGTATCTTGGATAGACGAAACCGGACACTCCCCTGCGGAACAGAGAGAATGAGTGTGTAGCCCAAGATGTGTAAATGGCGTATGTTGGAGATTGCTCCAGGAGGCAATGACGTCAACTTTTCAAGCATCGTCTCGGGATCTTCGAAACGCAAAGTGATCTGGCTGATCCACGTGTCCCCGATCTCTTCTTTTGCTTGGCGACAGGTTTGAATCAGGGCCAAAGCATTCGGGGCGGGTTTGATGTTGGAGCTGTTCATACGAAGAGGGTGTCTCGAGCCGTAAGTAAGCCTGGTGGAAGAGAAAAGAATAGAGTAAATCTCGTTGCGAATTTCTGCAGGGAGGCGTACAAAGAGCATGCTCGTTGCCTGTGGGTTCACTGCGAGGCCTGGGGGGCTTGTTGTTTCTAGCTCACGCCTCGGCGTCTCTGTTTCACGCTCGTCTACCATGGCGCAAGTCGGCTCTTCCCTTCGACCAAATTGGGCAGGTATGAGGAGGAAGAGAAGAATGAGTGTCAAAGCTGAATAAGGGGTGTCACAATTGTCTCATTCAAGAAGTAATAAGGCTGTATGCCTGAGGCAGGACGCCGCATAATACTTGATCCGCAGGGCTGATTGGATTGAGGCATTGGCCATGTGACTGAGAGCCTGTTAAGACTTAAGATTCTGATAAACATGCCCAAGTAGTCATTGCTTTTTCGGACCTAAAATATGACAGAGTGACCACCCGGTGGCTTGACCTTATCACACCGGTGAGTGGAGGGGGCAGGCTGCTAAGTCAAGCCCCCGTGTAATCGTGTTGTCTCCTTCAGAATGCCAAGTACTAAATACAAACCAGTGAGTCCATTAGTAGTCTCAACGCTTGGTCTAAGGAAGGTAATCAAAGTTGCGAGTCGGCTTGAGCCATTTAATTGAAACACAAACACGTTATCTCCGCGAGATTGATCTCGCAGTAGACATAACTCGAGATCTAGCTTAAGTCCTCCATCAAAACTAATAGATCCAATTATATTGCCAATATGGATGTTTAGCAATCTTCATGGGACGTTATTTCACGAGCGGGCACATCATCAACCTCTTGAGTGTGCGACGGCTTCCTCCACCACGCTCGCACCACCAGCTGTCGTTCCAGAAAGATGACGCCAATGGCGACAGTAACAAGCGTGATGGGCAGAGTTGAGGAGATGAAGGGTACCCAGGACTTGTCGCTAGTAGGGAAGATACCAGCGCTGAAGATGCTCTAGTCAAGATTGCATAGTCAGCATATCGTAACAAAATCCTCATGCTCCTAGCCCGCTCAGAAGAATCATGATCCGGAGCTAACGATGGGATGAGACCTACGGCAATAAGGCTGGCAGGTGCAAAAACCAAGGCCAAGATTGCAATGAGACTGGTTTGCGAAGTCTCTTGGTGCGCGACCATGTTGTCGATCTACAAGCCGTTAGCACGCTGCTGGGCGCTCGTTTTAAGCCAAGCAGCACATCTCAATTCATACCATGGAAATTTGCACTCCAACACGTTCTCGCAGACACCCAATCTGGGCTTTTCGGCTGTTCGTGTGGGCAAGTTCGTAGTCGATGTCATCCCGGATAGCTTGCCATGCCCCATCGCCAGTTTTCGCCTTGAGCAACTGCCTGACGTCTTCTTCACTGGCTAGTCTTTGAAAGAATTCCCAAGCCGAGACTTCAAATTCGACTGCATGATTTACAAACATGAGATTATTCTGGCACAGATGCAGGACGCTCATGACGCTGTAGAAATTATGGGGCCACCTCACCAGCTTCTGGCCTGGGTCTTCCCAGGATGATGCCCGGGTCTGTACTTCGGCACCCAGAATGTACTGGTCTAAATCGCTGCGCTTCGATTCGGAGGTGACGCCACATTCCATCAAGATCATCACGACGAACGCGAGGGGGTTCTGTCTCACGAGCTTGAATGCTGGCCCCGAGCTGTTCAGCTTCTTGATGACGCGGCTAAGATCTTTTGCGGTCGCATCGAACAGGAGACAAGTTGTTACAGATGATACCAGGTCGACTCGGATTGCACAGAATATCTCGCGCACGGGTGTTTTCGGGGAAGAGAGCAAGATCACTGAAAACACCGCCGGCATCAGATCGGGTTTCCTCAACTTTGATCGGGTGGAAATTTGATACGCACGCAAAGACCTTTTCCCGTCGTCGTGATGCTCAATGAATCGAGCAAAAACACCATGGATAGATTTGATGGTTCTTTCCACCTTATCGGGGAATTCTAGGCTCTGAATAATCGTTTCGAAAAGGCCCTTGTCAAGACTGAGGCCGAGCAAGGTTCCGTTGCCAGTCCCAGCGCTGGAACTTGTTAGTACGCATCTGCTGAAACATTTAGAAAAGGAAAGTATGAGCTACATCAAGACCAACGACTGCTCGGTATTTAACCCTCCAGTTACAGGCATCTCGTTTGCTAGAGGTTTCTTAGGTAAAGTCTGCATGACACGTTAGAACATGGACGACATACAAGGAAGAACTGAAGCAGTATACTGATACTATGCACATACTTTTAAAAACTCCAGGACTCCATTTCGATCTTTCCATTGGCCCTGGGAAGGCCCTGTACTGTTTCTGTCTGCGACAGGAGCGTGTCATTAATAATGCAGCGCCCGATGAACGGTGGTGGGAGCAATAACGAATGCATCTGGGTCAACACGCACTGTTCACAAGGCAATACAGCCTTGATGGCCTCTTTAGGTCAAATTTGATGCCTCTTTCCTTTGTCACACCACTCTCGACCTCAAGTTCCCTACTGGTGACGTGCGAAACTGGTTTTGACATCCCATCAGATTTCGACAGGGAGAAATAATGGCGAAGCGTGAACCAATCGCGTCTACTCCCGGCCTAAATTTTCGAGCGAGACCTTGGGAACTGTTGGATTGCAACATTGAGGGACTTCTGATGTCGAAGGCGCGGCATCTTCGGCTGAGGTGTTCTGATAAGCGAGGCCATGGATGGCTTTAGCTTCATTGGGAGCTGACGCTGCCACGTAGTCGTCTTTCATAGGGTAAAGCGCATGTAGCCGAACTTTGCAATCTGATGATGTGATGATAGTTACTGAGCGCCTAGTAGCGAAACGGTTGCGTGTTGCCGAAAAAGTAAATTGTTACTATAATAAATCCATGACCTAGATCTTGGCTTTGATTGAATTCTTATACCCTATTTTTTGCAATTGACGTCCAGAACAACTGGACCTCAAAGTGAAGAGTCTAGTATGCCGCATGGTTTTGATCACCATCATCATCACAAAAACGTTGGTTCTACCATTAAGTTATCACGTCTAACAGCGGTGCGCTGAGACGGACCTGGATTTATAGCCATTGTCCTTTTTCAAACCACTCCGGGGTTCGACTTGGAACTCATAGACGAAAATGCCTACATTACGTGCCTTGTTATGTCCGAGACGCATCCTTCTCGCCCCGAGCGCTGCAAGCAGTTCATCAAGTTGACAACATCACATCCTCATCCAACCCGTTTCCAAAGACTTTGGCCGGCTCAACCACCAAAGTCTCTCACTTTTTACTCAACTGGCTATCCGCTCCTTCAAGGGCGAGTTGCTGGCACCAATTAAAGTCTCAAGGTGGGTGACGAGTAGAAGAGTCGCCAAATTTACGATCCATTTCGCTACAAAGTACAACGGTCACCCCGTTACTCACCGGTCGATGTGTTCGCCTTTTCCTGTCTAGTATCACTCCCCGTACGAATTTTGTGCAATAGGGTATGCAACTGACGTCCAACTAGGAACCTGGCTTCACCACTTGTTAGTCGCTATGGGGGTCAGATAGATTTTCTACGTGGTGCCAGGATAGTGGAGGGAGGTACCCGCTACCTTGAACGCCTCTTTCAACCCAACATAGTCTCGAGAGAAATATAATAGTCATATTTCAATGAGACTCACACATCAAGCACACTCCGATCCGTCAAGGTAGCTCAAATGCCCCTGTCGTCACCATCCGTGACTCCAGCTAAGTCCAGAGAGGCCCCCGTAATGTGCTGTCCACACGCAAGACGTGATTTAGCACCATTGTATTGCGTTCATTATGAGAAGGGGCCCTCTTTTGACACGGTGACACCCCATGCATGCTCAAAGCATTAGTTCATCGGTGACCTCCAAAAATACATCGCAGCTTTAAGGCGACGTTGAATCAAGGTCGAGACAGCTGCGTTGACTTTCTCCAGATGGTCATAGTCTAAAACTTCCCCTCACATTATCAGCCCTGTTATCTGGCTCACAGTGATGTGCATCCGGTTGAACCCACGCATAGGCACCCCTTACATGCGGGTAAGTGTACGTGGTGTACTTGGTGAAACCACATTCCCTTTCAGCTTGCAGCCGGTGAGCAACAAGAGCACACATACGATGAGCACAGATGAGCAAAGAGTGTCGAGAAAAAAGCAACTGTGCCGCTGATCTGCGGAGGGGCGAGTTCGAGACCGTCTTGGCTGCTGACTGTGGCTGCTGACAGAATCTCAATAGGACACACACATGCACAGCTACACCAATCGAATATGCATCAGCTTATTCAGAGCGACGCACGTCACTTCGGCTGGCGTGCAAGGGAGTTGCAGCCAAGCCCAACCACATAGGCAGCAACCAGTTAGTCGTTCAATAGTGCAGGCCCTTGTCCCTTGTGCGGATAGGACTTGCAATCGGGCTGAGACAGAATCCCACTCCCTCACATTTAAGGACTGGGCTGAGACAAACTGCTCAGCTGAGGAGCACATACTTTCAAGCCCGCTCCCATTTCCCCGCATCCCTCGCGTCTCAGACACGGCATAATTATGCATATTAGCCACACGTACCACTCATTAGCTACGACCTCGTGTCCTCCCCGCTGACGCTGTGCATGATTGTCCACCGAGACAGTATGCATCGGACAGCTAGCCACATTCTTGAAGCCTATTTCATATTCACCAGTCACGTCCACGGCATTTTCTCTGCATATCATCCGGCACAAGTTGCACATTCTTCCAACTGCCGAATCCATCTGTGCGTTGTGCAGCTGTGTTCTCCGCTGTTACGGCACGATGCAGCTCGGCAATACACAAGCTACCAATGAACTTCCAGGCTAGCCTCACGGTACACTTTGGTGCAATGATACGCTTGTGATTTGTGACAGTTTGTCGATTTTTGTGCGAAGCCACAGGCTTTCTGTGACGTACATACGCCCGTGGCGATGTTCTGGGCCTTCGGCGTCCATTGTGATCGCCGAAATGGCGGGGTGACCATTCAGCCACACCATTCAGCTCAAGAAGTCGAGACACATCTGCCATATTCCAGGATTGTGGACCCTACAAATCAATGGGATACCACCCGTGATTCTCGTAGTGGATATCAATGACGACTTGTATATTAAAACATCGTCTTGCCCGCCTAAGCTCGTGAATGTCTCTCTACGATCTACTCCATTCAGAACCTCAGACAGGTGACCAACTCATTCACCAATCCTCTCCAAGCCCATAAACTGGACGAACTACCTCCCCAGTGGTGCTGTACACCTTTCGACCCCAGTGGCATCATGGCTTCCGGACCCTCTACCAAGGAGATTCTCCTCGACGCCGTTGCCCAGACTCTCGGCAAGGACGCCCTCGAGCCAGTCGAGCCTACTGAGATCCATAGCCCAGACCATGGCAAAACCGTCGTTGAGGAGGCGCCTGCTTGTATCACTCAGAGAGCCATCCCCGTGAACCTCCGCAATGGCCCGGCCGATATCATCGTCGGGCTCAACAACGAAGTTCCACGCTGGGTTCCTGGCTCCGTCATCAAATGGGCGGCCTGGCGCCAGGGCTTCAACAGCCAGGACGACGCCGACTACGCTGCCAGCCAACTTGCCATTGCAGCTGAGGAGTGGAACAAGGCCGACATTGGTGTCACTTTTGAATGGGTGCCCCTGGCCAAGGACGCGACTTTTGTCATCTGCCATGGCGGTGCTATGGGCGGCGTCTTGGCCTCTGCATTCTTCCCCAACGCCAACGACCTGAACTACCTCTACGTCTACACCTCTGCCTTCCGCCCGCCCTACAAGCAGGGCATGTGGAAGATCTTCGCCCACGAGCTCGGTCACGTCCTGGGTCTGCGACACGAGTTCGCCATCGAGGGGAACCCTGACATGGGTCTCAATGCAGAGGGCCGAGGCGCCGTCGTCTTGGGCGCTCGCAACGAAAACTCCGTCATGAACTACCGTCGTGAGCTGCCAGAGATTCAACCATCCGACATCCAGGATACAAAGTACTTCTATGCCCTTAGTGACGATGCCCAGGGAAATCCTCCCAAGGTTGGCTTGACACCAGTGTCTGATTATACTCCCCGTTGAGAAGAAAGGGACGGCATTGGGTCTGATTTCGAGCGAGCTTGCGGCCTGAAGGAATTGTACTTCAAGATTGATATCGAAACTAGTTAACTGTCCTGAATCCGAGGTTCTTGTGGCCCCAAGTTGCAACGATGCTGTCGTCGTAAGTATTGTGTGAAACGATGTGTCCATTGGGCAAGTTGAATCATGAAGTCTCACTCTAATGATGACATAAATTGAGTACCGTATTATCATGCCCTTTCCCACTCTAGATGTCCATGCCCCAGCTGCTCTTTTAGTGAGGGCCTTGGTTCTGCTGCCCAATCTATTCATTGCTGAAATGAACATGGCCAGCTTGAAGAGGGGCGTCATTTTCGGTTGGCCGATCCTTGTAGCTTTCAGGCAGTGGTCTCCTTCGCTCAGTTCATACGAGAACAAAGGGGTTCGTTTCCTCATTACCCAGTGTGTCCACTGTCATACCGCTCATGACAGAGAATTGCGCCGCAGTCCCATGGTGCCCAGTGTCCTGGAATTTGCGAGGCTCGTTCCAAAAAAAACAAAACAAGTAGCATTTCGATGATCTTTGGGCTTACATTTCAACCGTGAAGTGCGGATTACACGGGAATATATGCACTGCTTGATGAGTTGTGATGGATGACGGAACCTCCACTCTCCACTTTCATAGATCATCCTCCAACAATGCGTAGCAATGATCCGGTTTCCTCTACAACTACCAGAAATGCATCATCGCTAGAAAGGGAGCCCATGACTCCATTGACTTGCGTGTACTGGTCACGAGTGACCCAAAGCGTGACTACCCTACGGACAAAATTGTTGAAGCTTGCGAGGTTCAATCACTGGTAGTAATAATCCTCCATCACTTCAGCTGCTCAAGCATATAAGGCCAACATCGTCCATCCAAATTAGAGATTAAACTTAAACTTTCATCAAACACAAATTTGTTGGCCCAATTTTTCAAACCTCCAATCGCCAGATCGATCGCACTTTTCGAAACAATTATCCCTGGAATAAGCTTCATCATGATCTCGAAGAGGGAACAAGTTGTTGACCGGAAAGGGTCTAAGATCAAATGCGCCAAGTGCAAGAGAAAGGTCAAGGGTGATTCAAAGTGCAGTGTATGCGGGGTCGTCAACGTCGTGTGTGAGGGCACTAGGTGCCATCAGAGCGTCAGAAAGGGAGGCACATGCAGAAAATGCGGCAAAAGGAACTAGGTAACCTGGCCAGACCTCGAGTATCTAGTCGAGTCTCCCCACACGATTTGCTATTAACACATACGTCGGTGTTCATTAGTTATACTACTTGCAGAATATCATGTTTGGATATTGCATGTCTAGCAGGGGCTGCATGGGCCGGTCGGATGAGAACACAGTAATGTCGTTTGAAAGGTTTATGGACATGTGTGGTAGAAGGGGAGTGGTGGAAAGGTGGAACGCTCATAGATTCGTCGTCACTTGGTGTCGTCACTGTGGCTTTTTCAACGATCAAAGTCCGGGACGGATATTCTTGAAACCCAGCAACCTCGAATACGGGGAATGTTTCTTGAGCCCCAACTTTCGGGCGTTTTCACTTAGGATAACTGAGCTTTTTTTTACTTTTTTCTTCTAAAAACTTCAATCTTTAATCTCCGGCTCCTGGTTAAAACAATCGACGACGGCATGATGACGTGTAAACTCAGCCTCAGTACTGGAAATCGCAAATCACCTAAACACGCCACGCGAGTTCCAAATCTACAGTTGAGTAAGCCATCAGGGTATGGCACCGTGTATAGAGTTAGTTTTCTTAAATCAAATACAGAGATGAGCATACGAACTTAGATTCGTCCAGTGTTTTTGCTTGCAAGCTCGTTGATTGACAATTTACTCAATTCGCAATCGCATTGCAGTCAGTTTCAAGTTGTGGCATGTTCGAGACTGTGACCCACGATTCCCAAGTGGCAATCGCCCATTGTTTCAAAGTGGAAAGGCCTCATAGGAGCTAGTCCGGTTTCGCTCAGGTGCATATGAGTTGAGATGGAGTATCATTGCTTCACAAAAATGGAGCTTTTGACTGTGGCCGTGATGATTTGGAGATGCCTACGTCGAAACGGAGGCAACGAATGAAGATCAAAGTGGGGTATCATTAATAGCAGCTCTAATTGAGTGTTGAAGGAGTTGAGTGAGTCGGGTGATTTAAACTAGCCGGTTTTGAGCTTCATGATATTTTGCGAAAGATCACCTTCAGGTTCCTGTCCTTCAGGATGTCATAGCCCGACTCATTCCCAGTCGTGGAGTGAGCCAGCTCAGTATCGTATCTTCCGTAAATACCAGCCATCGCAGCCCTCATGACTGCCCATGCTACATTGATGCCAACGCACATCCGCGGGCCCGAGCCAAAGGCGAAGAAATGTCGTTTCATGATTGCCAAATCATGCTTTTTGTCAGAAGCGGACAGCCCTTCTTCTTGGCGATTCATCCACCGTTCTGGTAACCAATCTCTTGGTTCATGAAATGCGGACGTGTTGTGTCCAACAACGAGAGGTGATGCACCGACTGTCCAGCTAGCTGGCACTGCCTTGCCTCCAAGGGAAATGCTGTTGTCGTTCGCAGGTGCATGACGCTCCAAGCTAAATCCGATGGGCGGGTTCGTTCGTAGGGTTTCGCGTATGACGGCATCCAGAAAGCGTGCCTGCTTCAGCTCTTTTGTTGAAAGAGTCGAACCCTTGGAGGTCATCAATTTTCGGATTTCCTCTTGCAGCCGTGATTGATGATGTCTGTTACTGTCGAACGACACCTGTTTCAACATGGGGGTAAGCGCATTGACAGTTGTCTCCACGCCAGCCCAGAAATGATCGAAACAGTCGCTCAGGATATAATCCCTAGACGGAACAGACGCTGGACTACCCTCGGTCGCGTAGGTATGGTAGAGGTGGTGGATCAAGGTTTGCGGGCTCGGGACATCGTCTGTGTCACTCTTCAAGCCCTGCATGTCCGATTCTAATGCCTGTAGGGCTTGACGACCAACCCTATCAAGGACGAGCTTGGATGGGGTTGATCCATCGATGGAGCTTGGTGCGAAGTTCATACGACGAAGCCACAAGGTGAGGTATGGGAAATACAACATAAATAGAGTTGATGGGATCTTGAAAGTGTCTTTCTCCCAGCCCACATCTGTTTCCGGGCCATGCCTAGAATCTGTTTGGAAGATGTTGGCCGCGTGAGAGGAGCCGTAGACGACGTGGCTCATTACACGGTACGCCAACCTGCGAAGCGCTATCCGAATGTCAACTGGACCTTGATGCTTCGAAATGAAGGCTAAAAAATCATCGACCGAATCTTGAAGAATCCTTTGAAAGTCAGGCGAATCAATGACGCTTGCCGAGTAGACCGTACGAAGGACCTTGCGTCGCTCATAGTGCAAATCGCCATCCACGGTGGTCACCAAATTCTCAGATTTGTAATTATGAAGGAATGGCAGAGGTTCGGGGCGAGATAGGCGATTTGATGCTGAAAATATTTGCTGCAGCCCAGAATAGCTGTTGACAGAAAGCACCTTGGGGCCAATTTGTACAACCGGTCCATGTTCGTGGTGCAGCTTGAGCAGGTACTCTTCGCGCTTCCCGCGAAGCTCATGGTAGATCAACTGCCATCTGTTTATCTTCGCGATGAAGGGTCCAGGGAATTGGGTTCGCAGCATTTGTTCTGATCTTGGATTCGTGAGGCCGTCGATGCAACTTCCCAATCACTGCTGACTGAAGGACAAATGTGAATCTCTCAGTCTCACTAGCCCATTTAAGTCATGCCCTATCACGTGACAGTCCTGGCTAACCTCATACACGAGGTCTAGTCGGACCAATCATGCTAAGTGATTCACTTCTAAGGGTGACTCGCTTCCCTCCCTCACTTAATCAGTTCGTGCCTGTTGTTGTTGCGTCAGAACGGGTCACATGGTTGTTTTTGCTACATCACCTTCGTTGACTTTATGACGTTATGACAACTGACCCTTTTGCAATACTTGGAATGAGTAATAATTGTTACATGAGATGCAACCATCGATTACAACGAGCTCGTTATTCATCATAAGTTTGGACATAAACCCACCCCAATACCTTGACACTGGTTTACTCCTGACAACCCCAGCCCGGCATTTACCTCAGGTTGCGGTTGTGAGAGTTAAGCATACTAGCCCTTTGATGCTCTATTTCTGCCATGCCCATCATATCCCTTGCCTCGGGCAGCAAGGGCACGAGCACTTGTTCTTCGGATACCACAAGCGAATGCCGTCTCTTGTCGGAAACTTCCTGCACAGCTTCCAAGGCGACCTGGGATAACGATGTTGACAGCTTCTCGCGGCGGAGAAGCGCACTCAGCTTCCGGCCGAGGGTCCTCTTCTTGGGTGTCCCTAAGGGACTTAGCGGTTGACTTTGTACTGGTTCAGGCGCCAACACCTCTTGTTTTGCCCCGGGCGCTTCTCGTTTCGCTAGTTCTTCCAGTAGGATGGCTGTCAACGAGTCGTTGTATCTGGCAGCGATGAATGTTGCGTCGTTTCTTGAGAGACATGCCCCGATACCTAAAAGATACTGAACCACCTCGACGTGACCGCGGTATGCAGCTAAACACAGCGGCGTACAAACATTGTCGGCGTTGCCTTCATGGACGTTTATACGAGCCCCGCCGTGGATGATCAAGAATTGAAGGGGACCTAAAAACCCGCCTAGGGCCGCCAAGCAAATAGGCATGAAGCAATCCATGCTGAATGGTAACTCGCGAAACTCTGGGGCGTCTATATCATCAACGTTGATCCTGCCATCGGCCAGTAAGGTGTTCAACAGAGTCACGTCATTCGATATGACGGCAAGATGCAGCGGCCCAAAACTCGCACTCAGAGACAACTTGATTCTTCGATCTGCGAGAACAGCCTTGACTACCTCGGTGCTTCCGTTCATACAAGCTAGCATGAGCGGAGTTAATGCGACAAATGTGTTCTGATGACGGCGTATTCTCCAATGAGCCCCGACTTCCCTGTGAAAGAATCTTAGGTCCGGCAGCAACCTGATGTGAAATGGACGTATGGTGACTTACTGCTCAGGGTCTTGAATCAGCTCAAACTTGTATCTTTTCGCTAAGTCACCAATAGTGATAAAAAACGCCGGCATGAAATTGACATCGGCGCCGTGACTGAGTAACACTCTGACGAGCTTCAATGCATTTCTCGACCGGCAACGCAGGACCGAAATAAGGGGAGTCTCCTCAACAATCCCAGTCTCAGAATATCTGACTTCTGGAGCACCGTGTAAGTCACGGCGGTATATTGCCAGTGGCACCCTTCTTCTGCAGTCGACTTCGGCGCCGTGACGAAGCAGTAAAGCAGCCAAGTCAGGCATATCTAACTGAATTGCGACTGACAGAGCTGTGTCGCCGCTCAAGATGCCTTCGTTCTCACGCGGTTCGGGTGGGCTCCAACAAGACCGACTGTTTGCACTCACTCCTAGCCGAAGCAAGAGCCTTGCGGTATTGAGATCACCTGTTGTCGACGCAACGATGGCTAGAAGGGATAATCCCTTCTCAAGATAGTTGAACTGATTTATCAGGCCCCAGGGGAACAAAGGCAGAAGGTCATTCATCCCGCGCTTAATGACCAATGTCAAGAGTGATTGCTCCCTCATGTGATCTAGCAGAGCAGAGGAGGTACCCTGGGTCTGGCTGCTCTCTGTATCTAACAGCAAATGCTGCAACACGAGTTTCGTCAATGCTTTGTTTCCGGAGGAACAGGCCGCTAGGAGTGGCGACGAGGGGTGGCGTTTCCGGCCCCATGGCGTAGCACCATGCTCCAGCAGATACTTGACTATTGTGGCTTGGCCTGCTTCGATCGCCCATATTAGCCGCAGGTTGAAATTATCCTTTGGATTGGTGATACTGGACCCCTTGCCCGACAAAAGGGCGCCCACAACGCCATGTCGGCCCATCTCAAGAGCTCTTTTAACCACCTTCTCAACATCCCCATCTCCCTCAGACTCTACCCTGAGTGTACGAATGATGACCTCGGGCCAGTCATTCTCAAGAGCTATGTCTTGCACCCACAGCCGCACACTTTCGTCAGGGCTGGTCAGGAGGAGTGCAACGAGGCGATCCCTCGCGCTCCTGGAAATGGCTGCTGATGAAATGACGACCCTTAGGAACGCTGAGACATCGTCAAGCGACAATGTCGGCTTCGAAAGCAGACAAATCTCTACAGCTTCGCTATTAGCGATATGTAGAGACCAAAACAGTGGAGATCGTCCACTAGCATCACAACGCGTCGCCGAAGCGCCTTTGCCCAACAGACTGCGCAGAGCTTCGTTTAGCCCTTTCTCGGCGGCAAGGGACGCGGCTGTTCTCCCTTGCGAGTTCATCGTGTCAAGACCAAAACTTCCTGCTGCATCCAGAATCAGTTCGAGTTCTCCTCTTTCTGCATGCCGCAAGATCTCAGGCACGATGTCACAACCATGCCGCACCAGACAAGTGGCCACGTCTGCTTTCCGACGACTTATAGCGTACTGAAGAGCCGTCATTCCTCGTCCCGAGTGTGCTTCCGACTCAAGACCGCGCTCAAGCAAAAGTTCGATCATCTTTGCGTCCACATCGGCACCGGCGGCCGCAAAGTGGAGGAGCGTGCAATCGGAGTCTCGCGCCAAGCTATTTTCATCCCACATGGCAGCTTGCACGGTTGGTGATATTCCGTGCTCGCCCATCTCATGACCACCACTGCCGCCGAGCAGGTATTCGACGATATCACAGTGGCCAAACTGCACTGCTGCGTGGATAGCCTGTGCTCCCAACCTGTCCATGACACAGGGGTCAGCGCCCATGCCAAGGAGAGCCTTCACAACGAAGAGATTGCCGCTCTTAGCAGCGACTCGCAGAGCTGTCATTCCAGTACCGGCACGATGCGCGTCAATGTCTGCACCATGAAGCACGAGGGAGGAAGCAATATGCGCCGCATGTGGTCCCGCCAATGCAGCGCAGCGTTGAAGGGGAGACATGCCCGAGTCATCAACCTGGTTTGGATCCTCTCCTTGCCGTAGAAGTAGTAAAACTGTTTCTGCGTTGAGACTTTTGATGGCTCTGAAGAGATTCGGTAGGCTTTCCTGCTCCTCATGATCTAGGTTTGCTCCACGAGATTGTTGGTTTCGTGTGTTGCGCCTGTTGAGTGCCCTGTTCATAACGTTGCGATAAGCAGTTGCGTTCACTGCAATGTCATCAAAGTCAAACACTCGAGATGACATAAACGTCGCTGTGTCAGAGTTCAGAGCAGATGAGGCCTCGGCGAGGCTTCGTGGAGCCTGAGCACCATTGTTCCGATTCCTCCACGACTTTTCAGACTCGGCATAGACTCGACGCACATCGTCGTGGTGCTGTCTCATCATTCTCTCCATCTCTTCGAGTGATTTTCTAGGCAACGTCAGCATGGCATAGAAGGCCCTCATGCGGGATGGATGACCTGCCTTTGCAGTATGGTTTCTAGGGTGGTCAGGACGCCACTTTGACCTCGAAGAAGCCCAGCCAGCTGATTAATGCGGTTTTCGTTGAGAGCGTAACCGACCTTCCCTCTGGCGTTGAGTGATCCCGAGGCTCCACTGTGATTCTGAATATCTGCAATCTCGTCTTGTAATTCTGACATGGTCATAAAGCAACAACGAATGGAGCCATGCAGAGCGTCGGTGAACGTTCCATTTTCGCCGAAAAGCCTCTTTGTGTCGCTCGATGATTTCAACGATGACTGGCGTGACAAAGTACCTTCGAGAACAGTGAGGGCGGCTCCCAGAGTGGCACATTCGGCGGCCAGCGATGTCAGGCTCAGATTCGAGTCGTCATATGCCTCTTTCAACGAATTGACTCCAGCCACGGCCTTACCGCAGAAGCCGGTGAGGGTCAGCACAAGCCCTACTAGAGATATCGGGTCCATAGCCAGACGAGGGTGTTCGTTTCCGACGAGAGAGCGGGCAAGTCTGATGGCCGAACCATGACAGAAAGATGATGTGATCTTTGAGAAGGAAGCTATTGCAACTCACAGAGGTAGCTGAAAACACGTCACGTGCATGGCGCCGTCGAGGAGCAAACGAGGCTACCAATGATGCCGCAGTTCAATCCAGCTGGCATAGGCGGTCTGAGACGGCATTAAGTGACACGCGGAGCATTGAATGAGATTTGCCCATATCAAAGTGGTTGTGGGATGCTATTTATAGTTGTCTGGTACGTGTGTCTAGGCGTGGTCGTGGCCATGGCGTACCTGACTGTCCGCAAGCTACTGCTGTTCTCGAGCTAAATTATTCATACTTCAAATCCCAATATAGGAGGTGGATGCTGATTCGTTCTTCTTGAGATTCTGTCCACTTGACACGTCATCAAGGGTGAGTTACTAGCACAAGGGCAAAGCAACATGGTCTTTTCATCTCACAATTTCAGCATTTTATTAACCCAATGCTTCTAGTTACTAAACTTGTTCTCTACAGTCATCTTATCTAAGTTGCTATTTACATCGCTATCGATGTGTTTACTATACTGTAAAGAAGTAAATACTTGAGCCCGGTAGCTTCCATATCGGCTGGGGGTCCATGGTCCAGTAAACTTAAATTCGGACGGTGTCAGCCGCGGAAACACAGTACAGCAGGGTTCTATTATCCGAGAGATTAGTCTCTCAGTACTCGTGAGCGGACCAGGGCAGCAGCATGCTGGAGGCTCTTGTCATCTTCAGATATACATGAACCTGGAGCGGGGACGGAATGAAACCCTGGAACACGCATGCGACTAGCTCATGCATACCTCTGATGGAGCGGGGATACATGTCGCCGGGCAAAGAGCCCATACACCGCGGCCATTTGTTGAGGCCTGGTACATGGGGCCACTTTAGATACATACGACGTAGTATCTCCTGTCCAAATTCAGAAAAAGGTGTCCGGTCAATATTACCGAGGTTGATCTCAATTCTTCGGCGATGAAACTACCCCGACCAGTGATATTGTCTACATCAGAAACAAAATTCTAAATGAGTAAAAATGCATCCACTTATTCTTGGACTTGGTAAATCCAAGTTGTACCAGCCTCGGAGTGAGGCCCCCCTCCTCAACACACATGACATCAGGCACGTGAAACGAGTTTGTGCGGTTCGATATAAGAACCCTCTCGGACCCGGATTTCACAGAAAATGCAGAGCCTGAGATTGATCATCTTCAAGTGGTCGATTCCAGAAACACAATTCCGCTGCGTAAATAATCCCCGCCCTCAGCTGCCTTACCCTTTGGCTTCAGTCACTGAACGGTACAACGTGCCATAATGGACTTCGAAAAATCGGGAGATCTTGCGCGTGCTGCGTACTTCACTTTTTTTGCCATACTTGTCATTCTTGCAATCAACAAAGGACTGAAAGGGTTTGCAGGTGAGTGCTCTATGTGGGCAGCTCGCACTTGTGTCAATCATGGCGGCAATGGTAACCGAGCTCAGATTGGTCGTTTTCAAGCCAGCACGGATGCCACAAGCCACGAGTGGCATCTTCTGGGCTCCTTGGTCTCGGCAGAGTGCTGTCTCTGCTATCGGCACTGAAGAACTGTGAATCCTTGGAGCTCATACGTAGCTGGCACAGCCAGTACGGCAGCACCTTCCGGACTTCGCTCGGCCGCACTGTTGTCATCACTATCGAGCCTAAAAATGTCCAGACCATTCTTGCGCTAAAGTTCAAGGATTTTGATCTAGGTCATCGGAACAAGGCGCTGTCGCCGCTCCTTGGACAAGGTATCTTTGCAAGTGATGGGAAGATGTGGGAACACTCAAGGGCTCTTGTCAGGCCGTCCTTTATCCGCAGCCAGGTCGCTGACATGGGTGCCTACGAAAGACACGTCTCCAATCTGATTGCGAATATCCCTCTCGATGGATCGACTGTGGATCTTCAGGAATTGTTTTTCCGAATGGTAAGACTAAGGAACCTGACAGGAGAAATATCTATGCTAATCAATTATGGGACAGACCCTTGATTCTGCCACAGAGTTTCTCTTTGGAGAATCTATCGACTCGCTTCATGCCGGCAATGAACAGCCATCGTTTGCAAAAGACTTCAACACGTCCCAAGATGGGTTGGCTATTCGCACTAGGTTAGGGCCACTGATGATATTCCACCGAGACAGTGCCTTCTCCAAGGCGACCCTCGAAGCCCGTCGTTTTGTCGATCAATTCGTCCAAAAGGCCCTGGACTACCGAGATGCGCATGCTCATTCTAAAGACACTGCCACAGATCCGGAGCAGCGATACGTCTTTCTGTATGAACTTTCCAAGCAGACCACAGACAAGACAGTGTTGGCCGATCAGGTCCTGAATATTCTACTGGCTGGCCGAGACACCACCGCCAGCCTTCTCAGCATTACTTTATTCATCTTGGCGAGACGGCCTGATGTTTGGAATAAGCTCAGGGAGGAAGTGATGAAAGTTGAGAAGGAAAGTCCATCTTTCGAAGACTTGAAGTCGATGACTTATCTTACTTGGGTCCTCAATGAAAGTGAGTCTAACCACCCCGACCTCACTCCCCCTCTCTGCCTTGATCTTGGAGAGTAGTTGAATAGATCTGAGACTAAAGATATCAACAGCTCTCAGAATGTATCCGGTTGTGCCAGTCAATATCCGGACTGCGAATAAAGATACTTGTCTCCCAGTTGGTGGTGGCCCGGAGGGTAAAGACCCCATTTTTGTTCCTAAGGGACAGGATGTCATGTATAGCGTGTACAGTATGCATCGCCTGCCGGCAGTGTTCGGACCAGACGCAACGGAGTATCGTCCGGAAAGATGGGCCAGTCTGAAGCCAGGATGGGCTTATATCCCATTCAACGGCGGACCAAGGATCTGCACGGGTCAGCAGTTTGCCTTGACAGAGGCCAGCTATACTGTTTGGCGTCTTGTTCGAAGATTCAATACTATCGAATCTCGAGACACGCAACCTTTCAAGGAGGGGTTGACGTTGACTCTCGCCAGCAAGAATGGGACGAAGGTCTCTCTAACGCCGGCGTAGGCTAAGGGTTGGACATTTGTTAGCTTAGTAGTCCATACAGTCATCTCATTCAGATTGCAATTCGAAGTACCATACTCGTGGTCATTGATAGTTGGGCTGAGTGATGTGCCGGATTTCGGGTAAAAGAGAGCCACGTCCTGGCTCATTGTAGGACAGAGTTTGCCACCAAATCTCCCGGTCGGGTTGAGCAAAATGATGGTTGGGGAGGGGTTGAGTCGCACATCGTTTTGTGTGCCTCGGACATACCCTGTCGTCTGAAGATGAAGATGTCACCCAGCGAGCCGATGACAGTGTCCTCCGCGACGGTTCTTCAGTCCCCTCAACGGTGAAGCGGCCAAAGTGCCGTGACGTCAATCAAGACGTCACACCCAGGTTTTGCAACAACTATCACATGCCTCCGCCCTGTCACTACTACGTAGTACAGGGTACAAAAACTTCACCTTCTGCTAGGGTCATTGTCGGGGACAGCCGAGGAGCCCCACCAAAGGCATCGGCTAGCACATCCTTGGTTGGTGTTGACCGGACACTTTTTGCTACACTTAGTTAGACTGCCTGCTGTTATCCAGGAGTAAAGCCAGATCGACCAGGATCATCTTGGCTTCCCCGCAAGACATCGGCATCTGGCCTTGACATTGCGGGGGATCTCAATCAGCCTGGAATGATGTCCAGAAACCGTGTCCTTGACCAATAACCAAGATTCGATTGTCATGGCCCAAGACTACTTGCACGGGCTTCGTCTCGTGATTTGCAAGCAAGGATCTGGCCAACCCCAAGGCATCCCCGCTTCGACCGGCTTTTGACCCATCATCCCTTTACAATTCTCACTCATCCTACACAAAATTCTCGTCAACCAGCATGACGCCAAAGGCTTGCGACCGGTGCTATCAGAATAAAGAGAAGTGCTCTTTCGCGTCTTCGACCGAGATATGCATCCGTTGTCAATATCTGAGCGTTACGTGTCACGCAACTCGCAAAAAGAAGCGCAAGGGACGCCGGCCGATACTGAGACCGTTTGATCATGGCAGCTTGCTGGTCTGGGAGCCAGATCCAGACGGGGAATCTAAGGCGAGCAATGCCAGACCAGTCGCCCACACTCTCGATTCCCATTCCAGCTGGACCATCGTCAATACTCCCCAGAGCATGTTTCAAAGGAGGTTTCAAGACGAGGTACTTCGGCGCCCCTTCACGCCGCAAACCGCTGGAGAGGCGATGAACGTTGTAACGAATGAAGACAAGTTCACGACCCTGCATAGCCAGTTCGCTATGGGACGCAGCTTCATGCGAGATTTTCGACTTGCGATATACTCGGCGTTGCATCACTCGGCCCCAGTAATCACGGACGGTTACCTGGCATTCCTGGCGCTGGTGTCACACTGTCAAGCGTCTTGCTTGCTCTGGGCCATCCCGGATCTACACAGGGGAACAAAGGCTTTGCGGTCTTTACAAAGCACCGAGATTTTGCGTTCTCATGACGCTCTCTGTGTTTTGCTTCTCGGTCAGGCCTTATTCGTGTTCGAGATCCTCACCAATTCCTCTGCAACCTCGGCGCACTCTATTGTGCAGAGCGCATTGATTTCAGCCGAACCTTGGTATTCGGTTCTGGGCAGAGTCCCCAAGTTCGACACCATCACCTTTTGTCCGGTTCTTCTAGACATGGTTGGTTGCCTGGTATACCGCAAGATGCCCATAATCCGGCTGTGTGGTCAAGATCGGATTGTTGTGGATCGCTACGTTGGCCTGTGCTCAACTCTCTTGCCACTTCTATATCGTCTATGCGAGCAGAGTCACGCAGCCAGGTCCAATGCCGCCACCCCGAGTTGGAAGTCGATGAGCCCAGAGCGTCCTGAGGAAGACTACAGCGACATACAAAGCAGTATTGAGCTTTGGGCACCAGAGATCCCACCTGATTTCTTCACTTCTTATGACAACGCAGAACGACGTATGATGATGATCCAAGCCAAGGCTTACCGCCTCGCAACCTTACTTATCATTCATCGCCTACGATTCCCCCTTGGGACCCAAGATGACCTCGGACAATTCTACGCTTATCGGATAATCCAAGAAATCTCATCATTCTTCGCTCAGAAAAACACGCAGTATGCCGGAGCCTTTCCGGTCACGTTTCCACTTTTTATCTCCATGTTGGAAGTTGAAGGCCCCGGTGAGGACCTACTTGAGAATCTCCGCAGCTTCCCCGTCCAGAACATCTGTATGTTAAGGATATACGAATTTGTCAAGCATGTGAGAATGATGAAAGACTCAGGTTTTTGTGGCCTTTGGTTTGATCTGGTGGAACTCAATCTTACATGTGCCGTTATTCCATAAGCCACATGTCAGACGGAGGTATTGACTATAAATGCACTACTAGTGCAAATTTCCTTCCGCCATAGCGGCTTTGCGATACTACGAATGTACTGCTTGTTGCGGCCAAATTTGATTTGGAACTTGATCACCACAGCTCTCCCAAGTTGAATTCTACTCACTGCAAATAGGTTCCGGTGTTACGAGGTCATTGCGTTATTGAGGCATAGACGCAAACTACCAAACTCCATCGAGCGGTACAGCCCAGTCAGTTCCTAACCAACCTTAACAACGAAAGTCATAGATTCGCACAGAGTTATTCTGTCCCCGAGCGAGGCATACCCAGAGATAAAGCCTCCATTTGCCAAGGAACTCGGGGTTAGGCCGCTTAGATAATTCGCTGTCACTGGCCAGACTCCAGGTCAAGTTCAAGGCCAGGTGCAAGCGGCGAGGAAAGTTACGTCTCTACGTTCTCGGGTATCCTACTTTTAAGAGTGTGTCATGTGTCTATGAGATAGCTTGTACTGTTTTGGGGCGATTTCGATGTCACTTCAGAACCAACGCTGGCACGACTAGAATCTGTTATCGGATTGTGTTGGCCCCTGCTATCGACACTGCCGTCGCAAACTCATTTCGTATTCGTCATACACACCGCTCCAATGAAGATCCCATTTCTAGCGCGTGGTAGTAGCCCAACGCTAAGCCAATGGGGGAACTGGCGAGACCATGGCATCATTTGGTTTCATCATTGCGGCCTTGCAGAAAACTTTGTCGAATGATTCATCACTCTAGAGGGTTCTGTGGGCGGAGTTAAAAGGGGTTAAGAAGAGGGGTCAAGAAAAGAGGGACGAAAAGAGTGGGTTTCGCGATGAGTTAATGCAGGCATCAACGAGCATTTGTCAACCAAAGTTTCATTAAATGAGAGGCATTTTCGCATTTCGGTGATCATACAAACTCGTTCACTTCATCATTCCATCACCTTGTCACTACAACTTTCCCATCACTAGCATCGAAATACTGAAACTGCTGCACTTGACAAATCATCTAAAATGCCGGCCGTCAAATCTAGCTACGATCCCAAGGACATGGAGTTCCGCCACCTCGGCCCCACGGGTCTGAAGGTGAGCGTCTTCTCCCTGGGAGGATGGCTCACGTATGGAGGCACTCAGAAGGGCAGCATCGTCAAGGATTGCTTGCAAGCCGCCTGGGACCATGGCATCAACACCTTCGATACCGCCGAGGTTTATGCAAACGGCGAAAGCGAGGTCGAGATGGGACAGGCCCTGAAGGAGCTCGACTGGCCTCGAGACGAGTATGTTCTCACCACCAAGGTCTTCTTTGGCACTGGTCGCAAGGAGCCCAACACCCGGGGCTTGAGTCGCAAGCACGTCGTCGAAGGCTTGAAGAGCTCGCTGCAGCGTCTTGAGCAGCCTTATGTCGACATCGTCTTCGCCCACCGACCAGACTATGCCACTCCCATGAAGGAAATTGTTGAGGGCTTTACTCAGGTGATTCGCAATCTCAACCTGGCCTACTACTGGGGTACTTCAGAGTGGAGCGCTAGCCAAATTACCGAGGCTACACAGATTGCCGAGCGATACAACCTTATCGCACCTGTCGCTGAACAGCCCCAATACAATGCTTTCCATCGCGAGCGATTCGAGGTTGAATTCGCTCCGCTCTACGAGAAGTTCCAGTACGGCACAACCATTTGGTCGCCTCTTGCATCAGGCCTTTTGACTGGCAAGTACAACGACGGCATCCCAGAGGATTCCCGCTTCGCCACCAACAAGGAATTCTTCAAGGACAGCGTCAAGAAGCTGGAGAGCGAAGAAGGAAAGGCCAAGATTGAGAAGGTCAGGAAGCTCACCAAGATTGCAGAGCGCCTGGATGGAAACGTGGCGCAGCTTGCCCTGGCTTGGACCCTCAAGAACCCCAACGTGAGCACCGTGATTTTGGGAGCCACCAAGGTCGACCAGATTGTGGATAACTGCAAGGCGCTGGCCCTTTCCAAGAAGATTACACCAGAAATCTTGCAGGAGATTGAGGATATTCTGGACAACGCACCTCCCAAGCCAGCCAACTATGGCCGAGAGAGATGAACAGGAACAAAGGATATATTAACTCGTGGGTAATTCAGCAGGCTTAAATGGAGGCGATACATTAATCTAGTCTCTGCGTATTTAGGCACTATGCAATGAGAACTCTTCAACATGCAACATTAATCCAAATTTCTCTGGATACACTCAGATCGAACCCGCCCGATGTCAAGCCACACTAAGTTGAGAAGCCAAGTATTGGACCTCGTGATGGTGACGAAACGAGATGAAGCCTCCAACTCGTATGTCCTGCTAGTCGATGCGTGTACATGCGGCCATATCCTTGCGGCTCAACTCCCGTATATAGTTGTCTCACAGATTGGGCAGCTTGAAAACGCTATCGGTAACCCAGTTGTTGCCATTCAGATATCCAGCGCTCATGACGTACAGCCAGTCCGGGTTATCCATGACCATCGTCTGTCTGGAATAAGCTCCGGGCTGGGGAATAGTATAATAGGTCCATGAGCCGGGGTCGCCCAACTTGGTGTTGATGTAGATTCCACCGTCACTGTTTGCGCTGGCAATGAGAGTGCCGTTGGCACCTCCAGACGGCGACCATGAGAGATAGGGCGAGGAACTGGGATACTTGCTACCGGCGACCAGGATCTGGTTGGCAGCCGAGTCGAAGGTGAGTGGGGAGCTGGAGATGCGGTAGTAGACGGGGAAAGCTGCACCGCTAGGGCTGGTTCCGCCGCCGTACTCGAAAGTCATCATCCACTTGCCGTTTGGAAGTTTGACGACTGTGGTCATGCCCGGGCGCTGGCTATAGGCGGTTCCACGTACGTCGTTGACGACCGATCCCCAGGTGACACCATCGGAAGAAGTTTGGTGTACGAGCTTCTGACCATAGGCTGAATCACGCTGGTCGGAGTAGTAGCAGACCAGCTGGTTGTTGTAGACCATTAGGAACGGTTCCCAGACCGGAGTTTCGCCGTTGTTGGGGACGGCCTTGCCTCCGCTAGCGATGCTGGAGACGAAGGACCAAGTGGCGCCCGAATCCGTCGAAGCATACAGGTCGATCTTGGTTTTGCTCAGATCGGTAGGGATGCTGTTTCCAGCCAACAGAATGGTTCCCTTTGCAAGGTTGCCGATCGCCTGCGGGAGGACGTAGAGGAAGGGCTGGTAGCGAAGACCCCAGCCATTCTTGGTGTCTTGGACCGTGGAGAAAGATGACCAGGTTTCTCCCTTGTCTGTGCTCCGGTAGATGGGGAAGTAAACTTTGGGTGGCTCAGGGCTGTAGTTTTCCCTATTTTCTGTTAGACGGGTCACTCGACACATGTCTCCATGAATGGGACAAGAACGCACCAGGTGGCCAGAAGAGTTCCATCAGCAAGCTGAACGGTACGCCCGTACAATGTCTTTGGTGTGTTGTAAGTCGATGGAGGATAGTAAATTGGCTGAAAAGTAACGGCGTGGTCTGCAACAGCTCGCTCCTCGATGGCTCTAGAGGTCGCGGGGCAAATGAATGCCAGACACGAGAGTAGCAAGGATGCCTTGATGCCAAGCATGATGGGCAAGTCCAAGAGATATTGGCGTGTTGAGTGATGGCTGAATGAGAATGGGTATTGTTGCATAGGTCATGATCCTAATGAGGGATTGAAGTCTTTATAGACAATTGAAAGGCTATGGCATGTCTTTTCAGGTTTCTCTTCTGGTTCCTGCAATGCACTTTGAGTTTGGTCTAGCTTGTGCCAGGCCGCATATCCGACTGGTGCGTCAGTGCTTCACGTACCTCATGACCGTTGTGCCAGTCGATTAGTCTTCTTCGGGGTCTCTCTCTAAACGAATTTTAGATAGTTTGGTGCGAGCAAGGTTCCCGCGCCAATAAGCACATGTTGCTCCGCATCAGTTCCGTATTCCGAAAATTTGACACGGTGTTCGAGGCTGGACTCTATCGGGCAGGGATCGACTCTCCGAAGAAACATGTAGCGCGCCAATGAGCGAAGCTGCTCAGCGCAGGGTGCCCGAACAGATTGCCCGTTTCCTCGCATCATCAAATTTACCCCAGTCAGTGAGATGCGGGGTGCCCCAGGTTCTCCGCCTTTTGATGTTGACAGACGTGCCGTACCGAGGAGCAGATGCATGTGCGAACTACCTGCTTGGCTGCTTGGCACCTCTCTCCATCATCCCGTCTCGGTCATCTTGACGTGCAGGTTCGAGCTCGTGTCTAGAGTCATATGCCTTAAACGTGGGTTTCTGAGATTTTGGCACATCAGAACCAACTAGTGATTGTCGATGCATCAACTGCTCAGGCGAGCACAATTTTGACTACTATAACTCGACCGCGGAATTTCACCGCGGATATGAAGGCACATCCAACCCCAGAATGGCCAATTGTTCCCCAAATGGAAACACCCTTGAATGCCCAACCGACGTATCCATCGCAGGAATAGAGCCTATTCGCGCGCGTGCAAACAGTCCCCAAAGTAAGTGGGCCAGTGACGTTCTAGGCCGTCCCTACTAATTGCACAGCAGGCTAGAACATCCGAAATCCGTCTTCTGAGTAAGTTCTACAACATCCCAAAGCGTAAGCTGGGGTATCCTCCAACTCAAAGAATCTTAGCATATGAGCATCTCGAGGGAAGCATTTGACGAAGGCGACCTTGAACAAGAAAACGCATGGGGTGAAAACGTTTGTGTTGTAGGAATATCTTCATAACCAAAGTATGTCCGAGCTTGTCATTCATCAGCTCAGTTATCACCAAATCCCATCGATAGGATTTAAAGCAACCAAGTTGTATTATTGTCTGACTTACTGTTTAAACTGAATGACTGCTGATTCTTCGAGCGTCTACATAACGAGTGCCCACTGATAGCAAGCTTAGCCTACGTACGATCAGTATTTAGCTTTAGGGTAGCAGTCAAGCATTGGGTCCGAAAAAGTTAGGATCTACAAAAGAAGACCTGCTTTTTTGCCATTTTGCCATCCAATCCCCCTCGAAGGGTCAGACACCTGCCAGGATAATTAGATGGCTGTGGTTGCGTCTGCCTATTCTTTTGCACGTGTTGGTATGTAACATACCGCCGGCTCACACCGCTCGTGGCCGCTGCATAGAGTCGTGACATGAAAGCTGAAGTCCAACGAGCTGACGAGCGATCAGGCTGCGAATACTCGCGTCACAAGATCCGAGACACTTTATCATATTTCTCGGTAATCACCTATGTAAAATCCTGCCTGATCGAGTATACGCTTGGGTAGTGTTCACTATCCACCGGAACACAGCTAGCTCAGATCACCCTTACTAGATGAGACTAGGCCAAGTCAGCAGCTATGGATGGCCTCGCAAGCGCAACTTCTCTTCTTGTTCAAACCTTCCATCTCTTCCTCCATGTCTCGTCCGCTCGTAAATTTGCTAATAGCGCTGGTAAAATCGCTCTCTTCTTCTTCGGCTCCGCCGCGATAATGCTGACCTAACTGGCAAGGCTCCTTGGCTGCGCTCATAGCAGTGCAATGTTTCCGCTTCGAAACATGGCTTGATCAGAGTGGGTTGCTTGCTCCAGACCCCGTGTCGGGACATCGGCGGCGTAGCAGTGCTACACGTCGCATCCCAGCTCGGCCGATGCAGGGACGGTAGCGTGGTCAAGCACCTGATATCTGCTGGAGCGCGGGTCGAGGTCAGAGACAAACTCCTTGGTCATACCCCATTGGTAGCAGCTATCCAGGGTGGGAAGATTGAGAATGCTCGTGCATTGCTGGAGGCCGGTTCGGATGTTTGTCATATAGTGGAAGGGGACGATAAACGGCGGACGCTGTTGCACCTCGCAGCACAAGATGGGATTCCGGAGATGGTGCAATTGCTTATGAACTGGGGAGCTGACCCAAACATTCTTGATGAAATGGGGGATAGTCCCGCGCAGTGGGCGGCGCGCAAAGGCCACCACAAGACCGTCAGGATTCTTCTCGGAGGCGGTCTGGATCCCAACGTTGACAAGGGTTACTCCCTGCGCACGGCTCTCTCCTTGGGCCATCTGAAAGTAGCGATGATGCTTCTACGACACGGAGCAAAGGTTGACCAGAGCATCATATCGGCCACCAGGGACAGAACATACAAAGGCGACGGGTTACCTTTCTTTCAACTATGCGTCGAGAACATCAAGGCCAAGGATAATGAGACGGGCAGTGACGGAGAGTTCGCTGACGTGAACGAAGAATGGTCAGTCGACACGCGCGCAAACAATTTGCGTATCCCGACGTTGATGAATGGAAGAAACGGCAGACCTGACGACTTCAGACTGGCGGTGGTTTTTGTTGAGAAGGGCGTAGGAAAGGGTTTGGCTGATCTCCAAGAGATCCATAGAGCCCTTCTCGTGTGCATCTGCGCCGAGCAGGGCTTCGTCCATGGCGTCTCTCGCCTGCTTGAGCTGGGGAAACTGTCCAAGACAATTCTCCGCTACGGACTTCACCCCTTCAAGTGGACTGCACTACACATAGCTGCGTACGCTGGCAACACTGGCTTGGCGGAGCTTTTGCATGCCCACAGTTGGAACCTCACGCAAGAAGACAGCATGGGCCGGTCGGTGCTCGACCTCGGGGCCTTAGGTGGCAACGTTGAGCTGGTGCAGAAGCTGCTGGCCGCGCACTGCACTGCCGAACATCGCGATCGAGACGGCAACACACCACTGCACTTCGCTGTGTCTGGTCGTGGCGGCAATAGCACGCCCTTGTTGGAGTGTCTCGAAGTGGCCGGTTGTAGTGCATCCAAGGCCAATGTCGGCGGCGAAACGGCTCTCCACCGGGTGGCCCGACTCGGCCGCAGAAGAGCGGCCTCATGGCTGCTTAGAAATGGGGCCACGGTTGGTGCCACTGACCATTTCCTCAACACGCCGCTCCACGTGGCTGCCTGCTTTGATGCTGTCTCCGTGGTCGAGGTCCTCCTCACAGGCGGCAGCAACGTTAACCAGGCGGCGGTGGACGGCCGGACGCCGTTGCATTGCGCGAGCCAAGCCGGCGCGGGTGGGGCCGTTGCCGCTCTCCTCGGCGCCGGTGCGGACCCAAATCGGACCGATAGCCGGGGCCGGACCGCGCTCATTTCGGCCATTGACTCCGGCGCATGCGAACCCGGCACGGTCGAAGACATCTTCGCCCGCACGACAGTCGACTGGACCACACCACGGGCAACTCATCCGGTTGTCGCTGCAGCCTTGGCAGCGGCGTCTCCGAACCGTGCAGCAGTCCTAGGGAGTGTCCTCAATGCCCTTCAGGACGCCACGGGAGACAGAAAAGCCCGGCGTATAGTGCGGCGTCTGATGCCGGAGCTAGTGTCCGAGATGCTGGTCACCGTCGACGACCGCGACCATGAGTCTCCGGCAGACGTCATCCCGCTGCTGCTGGACTTTTTACCACGAAAACAGCGGACGCGGCACATTTTATTGTTCTATATGCTCCTAGCCATTACCAAGCACGGTGGCGACGACGACGGACATCTTACGCAGCGTCTCCTGCTGCTGGACGAAACTAATGTGACAAAGTCATTCCGTGGCGGCTGGAAGCTGCATCATCTGTGCTGCAAACACGGCAGGCTCAAGCAGCTGAGGGTGCTTCTGGGCCTGGGATTGTCGCCTTTGAGTCAAGTCCAGATAGATGGAGTGCCGCATGAACTGCTGGATGTCGCCAAGAGGGTTTCGCCCAACATGGTGGGCCAACTCCAGACTCTGATCGAGACAATGCCGACATTTAAAAATCTCTGTGAAAGTCGTCCGGAAATATTTCCTTTGCTTCGAGCAGCTCTGGGGGTGGAGCATTTCAAGAGAGAATTCATCGACTTACCGACAGATTTCGAGCCCGATGAAGAGAAGTCGTGATTAACATCGAGACACGGCCCTCTGTCTTTCAGCAGTCCATTCACAAACACCACAGTCAAGCCAACCAGCCAAATGTATCGAGCTCTCGGGGCTAGATGCAAAGCATGTCGGGACTTAACAAGGAGTCACACTCAGGAAGCACAGATCTAGCAGGTTTCCTCCGGAAGAAATAATGCAAAGCCACTTTTTATAAAATGAAGAGAACTGCCGCTGGCATATGTACTTAGTATTGATGATGATTGAAATCATCGGTGCTCTTGTTCATGAATGACACCATATGTAGTTTTGAGTGGTAATGAATGCAGCATGCTCATTTTCTGAAAAGAACTTCCCGCCTACGTGGACATAGCGTTGCCCTTCAAGGCCAACTGCCCTACCGGTCCCGGGTAATAGTATTGTCAAACCCATTAGAGTAAATCATTATCTGATCTCATTCTCTAGCCATTGAACTTTAATCGTCTAGGCAACAGTGGAAGCGTTGGGTCTTTGAAATGCTGAAATTGTGAAGAGAACTGTGCTTTCTTTGACCTTGTGGTAGCAGTGACGCGCCGTTGATGGAGCGAACAGTCAGATAGGAGAAGAAGACGGAGCGGGCAGCCAAATAGACGAACTCCCCCGTCGTCTCTGTAACGGGGAGAAGGGAGAGCCGTCATCTCAATCTGAAAACTGTGAAGCGGCAAATCATTGGCATGTCTCTACTTCGAGTCTCTGTCTCTGAGTGTCACCAAAATAGTTCACTGCTTACCGCCTAAGCTACGTGGCGTGTTCGGCGCCATTCATTCTCTAGCCGCATCTACCAATGGCATTCAGCACTGCTCGAAATCCGCTGACGTAAGTCCGAAGCACCAAATTCCAAGTCGACCAAGGCTGGAAGAGAGTCGGCGTTTCTTGCCATTGTGCGCCCATCCAAAGTAGCTCGTCTACCACGATGCTGTGTCACGAGTGCAAAGCTGTTTTCAAGCAACCCGTGACTCTCGTGAAAAAACAATGGCAGCTGGACCACTGGTCGGCACAGTTTGACTATGCTATTACGCTCTCTGAGCTGGAAGCAAAAGCGGCACGCTGCTATGGTTGCCGCGGCATCGTGAGACAGCTGGCCAAGCAAAGCACCGGACAAATGCAAGCGACGTCGCCGTTGCAGATCTTGTACAACCTCTCCGTGCAGACTGACCAGACGAAAGGCACGACGCGCTTGTGGAACGGTGCCATCTTTGAGGGGAGGAAGCTTGGCGTGCAGATTATGCATTTTGAGAGGGTTGCGGCTGGAGGTACACAGGCCAAAATCCACCGATTTGCGAATGATAGTGGTGCTAACGAGAGCAGATGATGGATATGAATGCACCAGCACCAGCACAGGGTCGATGGAGACTCTGGCCTTCTTCAGAGGCTGCTTGAGCGAGTGCCTTGCTCAACACTCGGCATGTTCTCTAGCCGTTTTCACCGCACAGCAGGCCTGGTATCCCACGCGCCTCATCCACGTTCAACAGCACAAAGTCAGACTGGTCGAGACTTCCCAAGGCGACCTGTTCGGACCATATGCGACTCTCAGCCACTGCTGGGGCGGCGCCGAGATATTAAAGCTGGAAAAGCAGACCCTTTCCATGTTCAAAGACGGAATCCCCTTGCCTCAGCTCCCAAAGACATTTCAAGACGCGATCCAAGTGGCCAGATGCCTCGAAGTCAGCTACATCTGGATCGACTCGTTGTGCATCATCCAGGATTCGGACGAGGACTGGCAGCGGGAAGCAGGCACCATGGCAGATGTTTACAGGCGCGCGCTCTGCAATCTTGCAGCTACACGGGCCGTGAATAGTTTCGGGGGGCTGTTCACCGACAGGAATCCCGCTTTGCTTAGCTCAAACGTGGTGGATATTGACAACGGCGCCCTTCAGGGACGGTTCCGTTTGATCGACGAGGAGTACTTCGTCCAAGAGATCGACGACGCCCAACTCAACCGACGCGCCTGGGTGGCCCAGGAACGCATGCTCTCGCCGCGCATCATCCACTTTGCATCCGACCAAGTCTTCTGGGACTGCGCACACCTCACAGCCTGCGAGTCTCTGCCCCGCGGGACCAGCGTGTGGCTCACATCGTCGCGGACGCAGATGAGGATGGGTTGCAAGCAGGGCTCGCATTTCCTGACGGCGTCGGATTCACTCGACCAGGGTCTGGGGCAGTGGGCGAGGATTGTCAACGCGTACTCGGCGTGCAGCCTGACGCAGATTGGCGACAAGCTGATTGCTGTGGCAGGGCTTGCTGAGCATATGAGGGGCGAGATGGGTATCGAGTACTGCGCGGGGCTGTGGCGGTCGAGGATGGAGATACAGCTTGCGTGGTTTGTTAAAGACGTGCAGCCTGGTGCAAATGCTCGGAATGAGCTTGCGCCGTCGTGGTCATGGGTGTCTATCAACGGCGCGGTAGACATGCAACAAGTCGACGCCTACGAGGGATACGACGTTATACCTCTTGCATCCGTCGCAGAAGTCAAGACTCGTCGACAAGTCTACCAAGGCCGCGGCGAAAAGGTCGTCGGATCTCTTCGCATGCGCTGCTGCCTCAACCCCGTCACGATCTACGGCACCCCCGAGGCCTACCACCTCCAAGGCGCCGGCATGCAACACGCAAAAAATGTATGGGTCGATTCGACAGATGTCATTGGCACCGACGGGCTCTTCTTCGCGCCCATGTTCGACGTGCGGATGGAGCGTTCGCTGACGGACTCGTGGAACATCGGGTCCGAGATGAGGGGGCTCATTCTTCGGGCCGCCAGTGGCAGTGGGACGAACGAGTACACGAGGTGCGGCCACGCCTTTGTCTCAGCGACGGTGCGCGAGGATACCAAAGCGTTTGACCCGACGTACGAGGCTCTCGCGTTGTGCAGAGGGGATCCTGGACTGCCAAGTGACGAGGGCGAGCCGGTTGCCGGATCTGTTATCACGCTGTTGTGAGGGTGGTCGATAACAGAGGGGTAAAAGACCCCTTTGGAAATTAATACACAATGCAAACTAGGATTGGTCAGTTTGGATGCCATTGATCGAGGACCAGGGGCAGGCTTGCTTTGTGTGGGGTGTTGCATAGTGCCTAGCCACGAGGGGTTGCGGCCCAAAGCCACCAGCAATTGAATACAACCACACCAAATCTCCTCAGCAGGATAGTCGTCGTAATAGTAAGTCCATGTGATATATACTGCTTAACGGATTGCTTCGATCCGCACATTGGCGCTGTGTTGGGGTATGAAGCCGACACTAACACGACTCGATTAGGACGGCTCGACCTCTGTTTCCACCAATACCTGCGAGTCGCTATAGCATCCGAGGGCCAGAGTATCCAGACAGATATATCATTTCCAACCAATTCCCACGTGCGGCCTCGCACATACTATATCCTATCGAACTTCAAGACTATCCAGCATTCAATCCCGCCTTTGAACCAACCCATCTCTCCCACGTGCACGGTTCCTGCGCCAGCACTGCCGTGAACCCTAGATCAAGCGATGCTCATCTCGGTAACCAAATGCAGCATTCCCTCCCGAGGCGGCACCGTCACATCGCGCCAATGCGGCTTCGCGTCATGGGAACACTCACCGTCTACCCCGGAGCGGCACTCCGAAATAGGAAGCCGGCCGGGGGGGATGGCATATACCTCGGTGGTATACCGTCGTACTCTATGACACCTGATGTCGATGGGTTGATTTATAGGGTTGACATGATCCTCAGTTGAATCTGAAAAGTTGCCCTCTCGTTGATAATCTAGGATACACTGGCCTTGGACAACATCATGATGAACTTGCGCACAGCTATTTGCTCCGCTGCCCTTGTGGCAAGCTGCACAGCCGCGGCCACCAGTGGTGACCTGACCATCCTGAGCATGAACGTCGCTGGTCTCCCCGCGATCCTCAACTCCAATGACGTCCCCGGTGACAAGGCAACTAACGCCGGCCTCATCGGAACCTACTTTGCAAAGTACGGCTACGACATCATCCACGCCCAAGAGGTGAGTCCTGACAAGTTAGCAAATCCCTATCAATAATCCTTACTCATCACAACAACAGGATTTCAACTACCACGCCTACATCTATGCGACGGACACACATGCCTACCGCACCGCCACATCCGGCGCCGCCCTCATCGGCTCCGGCCTCAACACGCTCGCCAACTTCGACTGGGTCGACTTCACCCGCGTCAAGTGGAACGACTGCTCCAGCGCCTCGGGCGCCGACTGCCTGACCCCCAAGGGCTTCACCTTTATGCGCGTGCGCGTGTCCGAGGGTGTCTATGTCGACACGTACAACCTGCACACCGACGCCGGCACCGAAGCGGCCGACCTTGTGGCTCGGAATAGTAACTTGCACCAGGTGGCTGATTACATCGACACGTGGAGTGTGGGCAACGCGGTGCTTGTTTTTGGAGATACGAACAGCCGGTACACACGTACCGCCGACGATATCAGGAACTTCAGGACCCAGAACGGCCTGACAGATCCCTGGGTCGAGCTGGTCCGCAGCGGCGTCGAGCCCACCGTGGAAACGCTCTGCAGCAACCCCAGCACCACCAACTACTGCGAGACGGTCGACAAGGTCTTCTACCGCGGCAACTCGGTCGTGAGTCTCGCCGCCACGGCGTTCAACTACGAGAGCAGCAAGTTCCTGCAGCCCGACGGCAACATCCTGTCGGACCACAACCCCATTGGCGTCAACTTCACCTGGACGTCGTCGTCCAAGCTGCGCCAGAGCGACTTCACCGGCGGCCCGCACGGCGACTGGTTCAGCGACCTGCCGACGCTCTCATCCTACTCGACCGTGTCCAAGCCCGCCAAGCTGACCTTTGCCGGCGGCTCGCGCCTTGACTCTGTCAGCGTGACGCTCAAGGACGGCACTGTGCTAAGCCACGGCGGCTCTGGCGGCACAGCGTCGAGTCTGACCCTGGGTACGAGCGAGTACTGGACCAGCGCTAAGCTGTGCCAGGGACAGAAGAGCGGCCAGACGCGCATCTTCTACATCGCGGCTACGACGAGCGCTGGAAAGTCGGTGACGGCTGGAACTTCGACGAGCGATTGCGTGACGTTTACCGCCCCGACAGGATGGCAGATTGTGGGCTTTGTTGGTCAGGATGGCGATGAGATTGATCAGATTGCTTTGGTCTACGCGCCGCAGTGAGCTTCTGCGGTCAACAGAGGCCATCTATAATTCTTCTTGTGATTTAATTTTGCCAAATCAGGCTTTTTCCCACTGCATGAACAAATCCTTCTGGGTGACACAATGACATCCCATCCCGTCAGGCCTTCATTTCTCCGCCAGATGAAACTCCTATCCTTAGTAGTAGAAACACGAACCTCTGGTAGTAGCCAATTAACTAATACCGAACGTCCTATCAACTGATACCAGCGGCTGGCAGTCGCGCGGAGTGCGGTTGACAGATGAAGTGGGGGATCTATAGACATTGCGACACCGGGCAGGCAATATCAACCTCCCGAGTTCTTCATGTGTTTTGTTATAAAAATCGGTTCTGATCTCTATTGTCAATCTTTTCCATTTATTCAACACAAATGGACGTTTATTTACTGCTGTCTTCCTGAGAACTCGCCCCAAACATGCCAGACACAGAAGGCTGTCCCTCTGCCCAGCTAGTCAGAATTCCAGCCATGCCAGGAACATCCCAGTCAAACATCTGATGGACAACTTCCATGTCTGAAAAACCCTGCGGTGACTCCTGCCGGCCAATCGGAATCAGATCCATACCATCCAAAAGTTGCTGTGAGCCGGTTTGCTCGTCATACGTCCCCGCGCACGAGCCCTGCTATTCCACCATCCGCTCTGCTATCCGTGCGAACGTAGCACAGAGAAGATGGAGCCTTTCGGAGCTACTTGAAGCTCCAAAAACCTCTCGCAGTGTCCCAACTACCTCTTCTAGTAGTTTCACGTCCTCTACACTGGTTGCTGCAATGGCATGGAGGAAGATGACGAGAAAGGAACCGAAGGAAGAGTTGTGAAGAACCCTATACTAGTTAGTCGACTCACTATATCACCCTTAGCAACCAGTGCGTACTTACCAATTGGCAAAACCCGTATCTGAGAGCATTCGTTGGTCTGGTACCGGAAAAGCAGCGAAGGTCTCTGCCAGCTCAACCGTGCGGTATCAAAACACGGGAAATACATCCCCGCGCCTATGCCAGACGTTGTCGATGCTCGCAACAGCGACATCAATATGGATTAGTACATTATGTCCCAGTGGTATCTTGACAATTCAAGTATGTGGGGATGCTTCACTCGACTCGCATCGATATGCTTGGGCCGTCAGCACAAACTCAAGCATACAGATTGCGGGGTCTTTCGATATAGAAGGGTATTTTGCGTCAATCTCGGAATCCTGCGTACTAGAAGCGCGACCGAGAAGCAGGGACATGTTCTTGCCAAATACGTAAAGAGACAGGAGATCTGGCTTTTTTGTTTGGCACTCTTGCGGTTGTCGTTTCCATACGTCGTCTCTCGATGGTGTACTAGCATCTGAGATTGATTGGCTGCCGCGGAGATGAGGGTGCAGCATAGTTCCAGCTTGCATTCACTTTGCGCTTTTAGTACCTAAACCCAAGAAAAACATTCTCAGCATCGGACCCGCGTATATGTTAAGACTTCTACTCACCGCCAATGTCAACGCAAGCACGTTGTGAAAGCTCGGTACCGTGAGACCATCGTACGTTTTGACGCTGACGTATACCGCGCGGGGCAACAAAGAAAGCCGCTGACGTCTCGCCCGGATCGTCTCTGCTCTGCTTCTGTTGCATCAGAAAGGAAGGGTGCATTGTGATGTGAATAGAAGCTCTTGATTTCTATCTAACTGAGGGCTCGCAGCAGCTCTATTTGTAGGCTGCTCTCATAGCTATGATAAGGTTCTCCTAAGACCGGGCCGTAGTCTCATCAGTTGATAGATGTGACAGCTTCCGTTGGATGTGATACTGTCACCGTCTAGGCAACTACATACACTCTCCTTAAAGTAGCTATATAAATGAAGTCTCTAAAGCTCTTGGTGGTTCATATCAACCACACTTCACTACATTTAAACCCAACTCCCCTAACTCACTACAACTCACTACATCATGGGCAACACTTTGAACCTTGAAAAAGCTCACACCGCTAGACCTAATCATGCCTAAGACTTACATTTTAGCCCACCTAGCATCCCGGACGACTTAACCGACGTCAGCGATCTTGCCACGCATTCAACGCGGCCTGGACGGTTTATCCGAGCAACTGTCATGGCTCTCTGGCCATGTTCACCCAACAACACTCGCGGCTGGACAAGTTCCCGGCCTTGAGCTTCGACGGGACGCTGATGAGCCGGCACCTACCATGGTCGACAAGGGCACCGTCAAAGGATCCTTCGAGACTCTGTCTGCAAAGTGCATGCCTCCATCTACCTCACCCGCGAACGTATGGGCAGTCCCGAGCATGATTGACGAAGCCCTCTCTGCCAAGAGAGCCCCCGTCTTTGGCGCCAGTCTCTTCCGCTTTGCCGATAGCCGTAGAGTTGGCTTGTGCATTTGCATTCACTACAATACTATCAATGCCACTAAATTTGCAGAAATTGTCAAGCTTTAGTTTCAGAATATTGCTTCCTCAAGACTCGTCCGAAGCTACATTCGGTCTGGGTCGTCTCAGTCGGCTTTCTGAGGCAATCTCTTCTGACCTCGACATGGTCTCTTCCGAATCGACCGACAATCTCTTTGCATCGTAACCAGAATACTCCGAGGCGCCCCCAGCTTTTCCGACAGAACTCCCGTCGTCAACACCCAAGGTTCTCACAACCCCCATTGCGCACATCAATTCGATCAAACAAGCCTTGAACAAATCCATATCCAAGGCTCCTACTACCAGCAATGTGGTTTCTGCGCTTCTTTGTTCTACCATCACTCGCGCACGCGCGCCGGTGACAAGCCTTCGACACCGGATAACCCGTACATCGCAAACGCTGTTCTGTATTTCCTGGCTAATCTTGCAGTCGAAGACTTAAACAATTCTTCCGCGGACACTATGCAGCCACTGGACAAAGCCTGCGATGTTATTTCTCAATTTCAATCGTCTAGTGCCATCACCCCTCGGCATATTGCCGAGGTCTACAACTTGATCGACCGTGTTGTGGATTACAGGACCGTCTTCTTCGGCTGGGATCTGTTCAGCTCGCGCGATCTTACAATCACGAGCTGGGCTGATCGCGACTGGACGACCTCGACTTTGGTTCGGAGCTTGGAAAGCTATAGTTCGTTCGAGTCCTGTACACAGAGGTCGATGATGTTGCTATGGTTCTGCCAAGAAAGAGAGCAGTCGAGGCAGATGTATCAGAAGAAGTGATCGAAGTCATGGTCGTGCTGCGAAGGAATTGTTTTCTCCAATTATTATTTCATCGTTCAACTGAGTCGCATGTCTACTTGGGTGGAATCGTCTCTATTCCATGCGTTTTGACAACTTTTTCTGTCACCTCTCTCTCGGACTACTCCAGGCTTCCCTCTCAATTGTGAACAAAAAAAACACGATTCATTGCAAAGCTGCAGCATACACTACTCAGACTTCTCAGCCCCGCGTTGGCTACTGTTCGTCGAGGAACCGGGAACCGTCTCAGCCACAATTGTCTGGCTTTGAGCACGGCGCTTCTCAACCTCCTCGAAGAATTCCCAATCACCAATGTTCTCCTCGAAAAACTGGTCCATGTCCAGACCGCGCTCCTCCACCTCGTCAGAGACGCGGAGATGGAGACCAGGGATGTACTTCAAGATGATGAGCAGAGCAAAGGAGACAACGAATGAGTAAGCGGAGATGGCCGTGATCTCAGCAAACTGTCTACCGACTTGGACACCGACACCGTCAATGGCGCCAGAGGCGATGGTGGCTCCATCGAGCGCAGAGATGGACTTTGTGGCGAAGAGACCGGTGAGGAAAGATCCAGTCATGCCTCCAATACCATGGAGCTTGAAGACATCCATGCCCTCGTCGATGTGCAGCCACTCGTTAACGTTATCACACAGGGCGCAAACAACGGCAGTGAGGAAGCCGATGACAGCGGCTAGCCAGGGGCTGACGTAGCCAGCAGCAGGAGTGATACCAACAAGCCCGGCAATCACACCCTCACAGGCGCCGACAACA
Source organism: Dactylonectria estremocensis (assembly GCA_020744375.1). NCBI lineage: Eukaryota > Fungi > Ascomycota > Sordariomycetes > Hypocreales > Nectriaceae > Dactylonectria > Dactylonectria estremocensis. The sequence continues at coordinate 209,877 of JAGMUU010000014.1, read as the reverse complement.
CGGAAGCGGCCCCTGTGCTTGATATAATCGACAAGCACCCAGCCGATGGCACCGGTTGAAGCGGCCGTGTTGGTGTTAAAGGCGGCCAGCATCGCACGCACACTGCCATTAAGTGCCGAACCGCCGTTGAAGCCGAACCACCCAAAGTAAATGAGGACGGTACCCAAGAATACGAGAGTGATGTTGTGCGGCTTTCCGTGCGACTTATCCTCGGGGTTCTTCTTGCGCTTGCCAAGTGCAAGAGCGTATGCAAGGGCAGCCCAGCCAGATGCGATGTGGACGGGACCACCACCAGCAAAGTCTAGAGAAGGGAGCTAAGGTGACGATTGTATTAGCATTGAGCTGTTCTTGTGTGGATGGGTATCGATCTCAGATCACTCACGTTAAAGAGCCAACCGCTTGGGTTCCATGTCCAGCAAGCAATAGGACAGTAGACAATGGTGGCCCACCAGAAGCCGAAGATGAGAGACGGCACAATTCGGCCACGCTCGAAAGCACCTCCCACGACAATCTGGACAGTGCAAGCGCAGAAGAGGAGCTGATAAAGGCAAAAGACAATCTCAGGAATGTTGGGGTTTCCGATCGACGGCGCGGCCATGACATTCTTCATGCCAAAGTTGGCAAGGTCGCCAATGAAGGGGCCCGCAGTTCGGCTGTAAGCCAACGAGTAGCCCCAAAACATCCATTGGAACGTGGTGACAGCGCCGATCAAGATGGACTGGAAGATCAAGGCAAGGGCCGACTTTCTCCGGGCGAGGCCACTGTAGAGCAGGCCGAGGCCAGGGATGATTAGGTAGACGATGAAGCCGCAAAAGGCAATGTATGTGTAGTTGAATGCAACGCCGTCGTACTGGGCGTTGACGTCGACCTTGAGAGGGTCGCCTCCATTGGGTTGGGACTCGTTGTAGACGGGCTGTCAAGAGAGACGGCATTAGCAATGTCACAAGATTCACGCATACTCTGCGTATTTTAAGGATAGCCTAGAAATCACTTACAGCCGACATCTTGAAGACTCCTTGGCAGTGCCAGGGGGTGAAATCCTACACAGAAGAAAGAGGGCCGCCAAGACTTTGCGAGGGAGAGGTGCAGCAAAGTCTGGGGAAGGAGATCGGGGTTTTAAGATAGGCCGTCGTCGCAGTTTCGACTGCTGCGGCTGGGAAGCAAGGGTGCCAAACTAGTCAAGATAACGCTACTCTCTGTGCAAGATGCTTATCAACAAGCATCGATGGGATGCCGTTGGGTTTGTGTCAAGATGGCGATAAGCATCCGTAAGGCCGGGAGTGGGAGATTCGATAGTGGTGTGGCTACGCCGCGAGATGTGTGTAGCTTATCAGAGATGCATATCTTGGCTGAGACATTGTCAAAATTTCCTTTTTGTCTGCGTAACCGAATCTCGATGTTGAAAATTCCCCAGGTCCCATGCCCCCAGAGTCACCCCAGACTAACCCCGTCGTCGTATTCTTCCATGCTTACGAACCATGATCAGTGACCCCGTACACTTAATTACGGGAAGACGGTAACTTTTGTCCGCTGTCCTGAGGTGGAACAACTTCAACATGGAAAAACACCATACGTATGCCGTATCTGCCGACGGCATAATATTCACAATCCCACGCATTGTGCATGAACCCCCAACTCGAAGCCACCGTCATTTAAGCTTAACCAGCCATCACCTATCCACGTGCCAGACGAAGGATGCCTCATTGCAGCAGACTGGTTATAATTCCCAGTTTGGATGGTCTTATCAGTTCCCGGGACGGAATGCCAAATCGGGTAACGGCCAGAATCACGATTTATGTAACCACATTACATGCTTCTTATCGGCGGCTCGTGAAAGGCCAATTAGCGAATCCCGAATAATGGCCGAAAATTGGTAAGATAAGCCTCCAAGCGAAGATTGTATGATGCAGCATTGTCGCAAAGAGTTTGTCCATTTTATACGACTGTGCATATTCAGTCCAAATTAAAATACCACAGAAAACTCTCACATGCCTCTAAGAATATTCTGCATCGTTTTCACTCATCAGCAAAGAGTTCACATCCATCTCCACTAAGCGGCATGCCTTCATGATACGTGTCAACCCTCGTGTACTCGTCCTGCTTCCCCGTCGAGTCGAGTATCAACCCCCTTCGTCTCCGCTCGTACCCTACAGCCTCTCGACCTTCCTCTATCTCAACATGCCATCTGGACGTCTACCCAAGGACACTTAGTGTAGCATCGTTCTCATGCATGGGATATTCCTAACTTGGCTTTGGATAGATGCCCATGACCATGGCAGAACAGCCCTGCTGAACCTCGTTGCTTGAGGTGTACCATAGGTGACCATTTATAAGTGTCGGCCTTCGGTCCGGTGACATACTCTAACAGGTGTAAGCTACACGCCTAGTCAAACGGTTGGCGATGGCTGATATGGAGTTGAGCTTGATGCGCTCACCATTCCTTCAAGTTATCCTCAGAGGACGTCGATTCCGGACATGACTTAATCGCTTTCATTTTAGATATTTGCAGGTGCCTATAATTGAGGAGGACTATAACTGTAGTGTGCTCCAATAAGGTTCGCTCTAAATTTATAAAAAACCTAAAACCCAATTTGTTTGCTAGTGAGAATAATGAACCCAGTTAAGCAAAGATGGGCCCCAGTCTAGATGTTGAAGCCGTTATAACTCTTTATAGCAGCAAGCATAATTGAGACACTGAGTTAATAACAACAGTCAGCGGCTTACCTTATTACTTTGATAGAGCCTTTATCTCTAACTTCGCCTCAAGTCTGCTCCTCCATTTATTCCACTCGCGAGGCCAAGGATTCAAGGTCCTCACTGCGACTCTTGCTCTCAGGATCAAAATACGGACGCTCACCAAGACTCACAGCTCGAGTCCCCTCCCTCGCGCCATAGTTTCCATACAAATAATCTGGAGTAGCAGCATGAAAGACTGAGCGGTTGTCCCAAATCGCGACGTCGTTGACGTTCTGCCATCGATTTCGAACTTGCAAGTCGTGATTTTCCACAATGAGTTGCAGAAACCAACCCAAAAAGTGGTTAGACTCGTCGTCGCTCAACCCGTTGATGCGCTCGACATGTTGTCCAACCGCGAAGATGCTTTTCCAGCCTGTGACTGGGTTGGTGCGGACAACTGGGTGGACGGCCTGGAGCAATTCACCCGTGTTCTCTGGGGCACCGCGCTCCTCACTGTATATTCGTAACCCGTTCTCTTTTGCGTTTTCGTTGAACCCAGGCTGGGCATACGTCGCTGTGAGCGTTTCCAGAAAGCCTCGAAGAGGGTGTGATATTCTCTCGTAAACTTCATATCCCGATGCCCAAAGGGTGTCTACGGTCGTAAGCATGTCTAGTCAGGCCCTGTTTTGGGGGCATATGCTAACCTCCACCAGTGGTGGGCAACTGAAGCAAACGAAGTAGGGTATAATCGCTGGGAATGGGCTCGAAAGCGATATCCGAGTGCCACTGGTTGCGTTGCGATTGTTTCTTCTCCACAAACCGTGACGAATAAAGTTGCTTAGCCTGAGCAGAAGAAACAAGACTGATTTCATCGTCCGGCACGTTGCTGATACTCGAATTGTTGACGGGATGAATATGCAGCTTAGACGTGGGCGGCTTGCCGGACAATTCGCCAAGGCGTTGGACAAGCTCCTTTTGCAAATCATTGTTGATATGGTCTTGTTTGCGAAAGAAAACTACCCCTCTTTGAGAAACTGGAGAGCATTAGCGGATCTATGCTTGCAAGCGGTGTCTGTAATGTAGAGGAACAGGCCAAAATGGGGGGTGTTTACTGATGATGGCGAGATCTCGGATCAAGTCGTCCGAGTTAGGAGCTCGAAGGACCCCTTCCAAATCGACATTGGGATATTCACGACCAATGATTGGCGTCAAGTCGATATGCTCGAACTTGTCGAACGTGCCCCCAGGTTTGAGTGGGGCACGGTGCCCCATGAGGACTGGAGGGAGAGACTCCCTAGAAGGAACCGATGAGCCTTCATTCCCGAGTTTGGAGCCTGTCATAGTAATGGATTTAGTGAATTCTGCAGAAGCACGACCGAAAAAAATCCCAATTACTAGTTCACAGAGCGATTTATCTACTCTATGTAGAACCCATGTACCCGATATAGCCGTGGGATTATCCGGTGGAGGTGTGGATGCCTCGGATTATGCCTTACCAACAAGAATCAGCCCATGCTGTCATCTTTCTGTGAGAAACCCTCAAATCTTACGCTTACCCCCATGCTTCAATCAAAAAGAGGATCTCAATTTGACAGCACAGGTATTCCTCAAGAGAGACAGGGCGTTCTTCATATGCTAAGCGGTAGAGATCTCAATGACGTCAGCTCCCCAAGGTTCTCATCGGCGAAGAACGCAAAGCCGAACTGGAACTTCATACAACCCGATGATACCATGATGATAGCACTTCATGGTAGTAACTAGTGACCCAATGGCTGGCTTTCGGACGTTCAGTTTGTGCCGAGTCCACGTTAATGTTCTCTCCCCCAGTGAGATGTTATATATGAGTCACAGAAACCCTTGCTTTGCAGCACCGATAAAACCTCGATTACAATGATATCTGACAGTCATCCTCAATGGTCGCAGGGGTCACTTTATGACCACTTAAGCATCCCTTCATTTTCGCATAATCTATCAGAAGTTTGTTTCAACCAACGAAGCCGGGCTTAGAGGAACGGCATCCATTGACAAATCCTATGTCTCGACCTCTCAGCACTATTAACAAGATGGCTACGGATTCCAGCACAACAGTTCAGTTCGGTAAGTCGCTGAAGGGGCAATTCCTTTCCGATCCCGGATGGCACAATCTGAATAACGGCATGGTGCCCACCCGCTACATAGTGATGACTAGCTAACTATCCGCTGGCCCATATGGTGCTTGAAATGTAAGCAGAGTACGAATCTTGCATTTTGTGGCTCCTGGAGCATGAGTCTAGGGACACGCGAAGAGTACCGGGTTCAGTTGGATGTAGTTGAGATCCTAGACCTAGACTCTCAGCCTTGCCGCCATACAGAGTCTCGGCCACAATTCTCCGTCCCTACCACCAAAAAACTATGTTCTTTACGTTGAGAGCTGAACCGCTGGCTTTGAACGTTTGATCACCTCTTAATGGAACGACATCGTCCAACACCAGCTTCAGCTGTTATGTGGACTATGCTTGCGAGAATCATTAAGGCTACCAGTAACGATCGTGCGTCTAACCATTCAAGTGATCTATACCGGGGTTCTTATTCCACGAAGCAGGGTGTTCAGTGGCTTGGCCTTGGAGTACACCAAATTGTTAAGGATACCGTGATGGTTTGGGAAAAGCACTTGTCACATCTATCAACTGATGAGACTACGGCCCGGTCTCAAAGACTCGGCTCTCTAGTAAACCGGTCTCGAAGACCCGGCTTTCTATCAAGCCGGTCTCGAAGACTCGGCTTTCTAGCAAGCCGGTCTCGAAGACCCGGATCCCTTGAGATCCGATCTTAGGAGAACCTTATCATAGATATGAGAGCAGCCTACAAATAGAGCTGCTGCGAGCCCTCAGTTAGATAGAAATCAAGAGCTTCTATTCACATCACAATGCACCCTTCCTTTCAGATGCAACAGCACTCGATGTTTAACTGGGAGCAACTGCAGTTTCATGAGTCTATTGAGAGTCAAATCCGCTTCTTCATTCCTGACACATAGCGGACATACAAGCAGCGTCAACGCCAAGTAAGTAGTGCTACTAGACTCTATAATGGGATCAATGAACTTTCCAAAAGTCTACAGAGTGACGACTCAGCAGGTGATAACGAAAAGCTCGATCGGATTTGGCGTATCTGCTTCTTGGCCCTGACTATGAAGATGCTCAACTACAGCAAAAACAAACAGTCCTCACCTCCACCAAAGGTTCTAGAGACCTAAAAGCATGTGATCTATAAGGCTTGGCTTTTTCGATACTACAGTGACGACTTTTACATCCCTAGGGATTGGCGGATATGCAACACATGGCGAGAACACACAACATGGGCCCAACTGATTCAGCAACTCTCCGACATGGATGATCAACATGTGCATAAAAGTCCTTTCACACAGCAGCGTTGGGACAATCTCCAGTACCGCTTGGAACCCGACATGCATTCGAGGATCTATCTCGAATCTTGGGTCTTGATATTGCTAATGATTGGAGGGAATCACTCGGCATAGATGGATGTCAGTTCTTTTAGATGCTCCCAAAGCGCAACACCAAGCATATATACATCTTGCAAGGAGACCAGATGGAAAACAGATAAGAAAGAGCCATATATATTACTACTCTGCTGGTTGCGTCATATTAGCGAAATACCAGGAGACTCAGGCTCTTCATGCATGGGCCTGGGCTAACCAGAATTTATGGGACTGGCAAGGGGGTTGAATGGCAGAATATATGCCTATCCCCCTCGTTGATAATGTTGAAGAATTTGACCTCAAATCTGGAAAGAGTTACAGCGTTTCGCAGATCCAGAAATGTCTGACGAGCAATGATAAGGGAAGTGAGGATAAATATGAAGTATAGAAGATTGTTAGAAAACGTGAGCTTAGGCCAAGGTGCATTGAGTATCAGGTGGTATAGTTTGGGTATCCTGACAAGCAGGACCACACCTAGGTGCCAATTTGGCAATTAAAGGCTAATATCCGAAAGATTGTCGAAGCATACGAGAGAAAACAGAGGGTTATCAGAAATAGGCATAAAGCATAATGTTATCTAGTTGTTATCTTATAATGGACTTGGTCCAGATCTTTTATTGTATCTTTTATATAAAAGTAAGAAACTTATAATTTAATTAGGGTTGTAGGTTGCGGATATGAAACACGATCAACGCCGTGGTACGGGACATATTTATCCACGAGGGGTTGGTGTGTTTCGTTACCATGTACCACAAGGGTTTCCGCAAGTCCGGTAACGTCAAGGTCATCCATCGATATTTACCCCGAGAGGTGCGAGAGTTATTGGTGCGGTATATGTAGTTAGTTTTGCCGTTTTAGCAGAACGCACAAGGCAGGATTGAGCATAAGAGGAGCAGGAGTGCATTTTATGGGCCGACGAGGTGGTGAGCGACGACGGAGAAAAGGACAGGAGGGTTAGGGAGGTCAAGGAATTGGGGTTAGGTGAAGAGAAAGGAAAACCCGAGGAGGAGGGAGATGAAGAACAAGTACGACAACGACGGGGACGGCAGTTTGGTCTGACGTGGGGGGTCGCACACTCAATACCTTCGTATATTATTCTGTCTGTTTAGTGAGTCAGGCAGTCAACTCTGTTAAGTCACGTACAGAAAAACAAACACTAGTGCCATTAGTTCCAATATTATTCTGCAGTCTGACATTCCTCATAGTTAGATTGACCCTATGACCCATTGACCGTGTACGGGGTCTCTCGTCGCTGTCCACCTTCTGCCCTTCACTTCGGGTAGTGCTTTGCCTATCTTGCAGACCTCGCCATTAAACCCAGGCTCCCCACGAATGTCCGAAGCGATGTCGAGAAGCTCACTACCGTTAAGGATTGCAGCCATTGACAAAAGACCTTCAGGTTCTTCGGTTAAGATGCTCGGACTCTTCCGCACATAAAAAAACACAGAACCTACAAAATAGACTGTAATGGATAGAAAGACGATGATGATATATGCTACCCACGGAACAATGAACAGGCGGGTCGTTGGGATGAAGGCTCTTCCAATGCCTGTTTCAGCCGCCGAGAGTTGATCAAAGCCGTGGATCGCAACGGCATTTAGGTAGACGGCAGTAAAGACGTCAGAGATTGACTTTATTAGTATGTCTGCTGTGAGGGGGTTTGACGGCTGCAATCGCTGAGCATTGTATAGTATCAAGCTGCCCATGTCCGTCGTTGACCACTCTGCTTGTGGGTTGAAGGAGACTGGCCCAAGGATGTTTTGCTCGAAGCCCCTCCAAAATGATGGCCGGGTGGTATCTAGTTGTGCCGTTTGATCAAAGGATTGGATGATTGGAGAGCCAGTAAGTGCTAAGACTTTCAAGTTTCCGGTGGCTTGTTGATATCCAGTTGCACATGAGATGACACTGATATCGTCTAGCAAGCTGGGTGCTGAAGAAGAATACGTCGCAGCCGTGAATACCAGACGGCTGTAGTATGCCCGGGAAGAGCAATCGATTTGTGATGTAGTCTTGAAATATATCTTCTGCAAACTGGAGACCCCAAAGTCTTGCTTGAACTCGCATCCCCTGTCGGTTCCAGTCACTGTGACAGTTCCCGAGCCCGAATCTTGTGGATCCAAAACAATGGTGTAGTCTTGAGATAATTCGCAATTGACGTAAGCGGCGTATGCGGTAGTATTCGCCACCATGTCCGCCCCTGTGGTGAGCCTTGAGTCGGTGGCAAATGGGCGGAAAGCGTGTTGGTCATCAGTCCAGGGAATGTTGTTGCCTTGATAAAGCAGCGTAGCGGCAACGGTATCCATAATAGGCCGCCAATCGATCTCAGCGTTAATATTATTCCCATCAAAAGTCACATTATATGCCACGGGTAGCGTCTCCGACACCATAACGACGTGAGCCGCGAAGAGACGTGCAGCGAAAGGCGCTACAACATAGGTAAGTAGCACAGATAGCAAAGTTGTTGCTCCAACTGTGCCATGAGACTTTCGAAACGCAACCCACCAACGCCAAACGACAGGAAGGACACGGTAATCCAACAAGATTGATGTCCTCGCCTCGCAGCCTCCTCGCTTTCGTAGCTCAACATATGGTTGACGATCTGAGATAGCACCGGCTATCCAAGCCCAATACGCGCCGAAGAGTGTGAAGATAAAATTGGGCAGTGTCGTCCAGAGCACACCTAGATCCCAAGAAACGTTAAAGATAGAAGATTTTCCCCCTGGTAGAACAATTGAACCATTCGAGGTGATGTTAGACGAGTTGATTGTCGCAAATCCATTCTCCGTGGAAGATATAACGGTCAGAACAATAATAGTGATGAGGAAGGCAATGTCGAAGGTGACAAAAAGCAATAGAGATTGCCATCTTATGGCTTCGGACAGCCATCCAGAAGACTTCCTAAGCATGATTGACTGGTAAAGCGCGAACGCTGCGAAGGGCTTGCGTAATTTAGTAGTTAGGACGACGCACCATAACAACTCAGACTGGGCTGAAAACAAGTTCTGGGCAGCAGGGTATTTGTACACCGTTAAACAGACAATTAAACACAACCCAGAACACGTGGCCGCAAAGACCACCGAAACCAAACGGAAGTGCGGATGGAACTTGCCGGGCTCGTCTATCACCAGTCTCGCAGGTGACATTTGGCCTTCGATATAACTTGGAACCCTCTCTATATTTGTCACCGGCTGAGTCGTTCATGGTTTGCAAGCCACTAAGATACATTGGCCTTGGATTGGCTCGTCCGTCCCACCGCACACCATCAGGGTTGTTGGCTGCGTCATAGAGTCATCATCTGCAAACGCCATGTCTAGAGCTTTCGCACTACGAAACTTTCCATCAAGGGGGTGTGCCCAACGGTCGTACAGGTTTTATTTGAGAGCCCATCCCCACACATAAAATGGGTTGGCAGGGAACTATCGGGAAGAAACTGTTGGCATGTTACTCAGAGACGACTCAGAGTGATCCCATTAAAATGGTTACTCGTGTTCAGCTTGTCGCCACCCTTGCCGTTCTTCTGAGCACATTCCTTGGGTGCTACGGATCAGATCTTCGCCCAACCGGCTGTGTAGGAAGTATTTCATCATTTCCAAACTGCGATAAAGTTGATCAAATTCTACATCGGTGCAATGGCCTCACAGTAAAAAAAGAAATAATCAATTGCTTCTGTACCCAGGAGCTTCTAAATGCCTATGTCGGGTAAGCATGGTGTCTGCTTTCATATATTGTTACAGTTGACCGGCGTGAAAATCCGTTGACGCAACTCGTTCAGGTGCAAGGGTGAATTTAGGCAATGCAGCCTGACTAGTTCGTACGACAGCGCTTTGGATACAGAGATCAGAAATTGGGAGGATGCATGCGCTCCTTATCTTACAACTGAAATTACGACCCCAAGCATTGTCGGCCCAACAAGGACGTTAAACGAGGATACTTGTCAGACATATATTGAGAGCTGCGTCCGGCTGAACCAAGCTTCTGCCTCCTGCACATCTTCCTATACTGAGCCGGCGGACATCACAGGTTGCCGTTGTCAAAGTTCCATGATTTCTCTTGCCTCGGTGTGCGGGATTGATGGGAGCAAGTCGTGTCTCGGAGAAACTCCCATCACATCTGATATCTGGGAATTTCGAAATTGTAAAGCTGCCACTGAATTTTCGGGCACTAAAACGGTAGGAATATCAAACAGCTGACAATGGGAATACATCACTGACTGGTGAGAAGAACAGGGGCCCAATAACAGAGACGGTAGAAACTCGTACCGCCACAGGGACTGCTACTACATTGGTCTTTGGACCGACCTCGTCCGCTGCGTCGACTACCTCTGCCGGAGCGATAAATACATGTACACTTATGGGATCTTGGGTCTATCTGCTACCTATTTTACCCTTGGTGGTTTACTATCTCTCGTTCTAATAATACAAACTTAGTCCGGCTTGAAGACTGTGCAGGATTCTCTAAGCCAGCCTGGAGCAATAGTAATTAATAATGCTTTTCTCCCCGTCAAGTCTAATTTTCCTTAGCAAGCTTCATTCCAAACTCGACAAACCGCTTGACACAGGCCAATTTGGCCTCTGGGCTGGAACCTCGGGCTCGCGCACGCTCCAACATGTCGCTCATCTTGTCCAGTTCCTCCCAGACCTGGATGAAGTTGTTGTGCGTCTTCTTTCCCAGGCTACAAAACGCTGCTCGCATGGCGTCGGGCCTCGCCACCAGGTTGCCACCGTTGTCCGGGATTGCTATGCCCACGATTGGTCCCGTGTTCTGGTTCGCAGTCTTGACCGCTAGGATGCTCGCCTTCACGCAATAGATGATCATGGCTGCGAGTCCAGCCGCCAGGGCCGTGGCCACGCTTGAGCCCGTCTCGTACTTGAAGTCCACGACGCGGTTCGTAACGCCTCCTGACGAGGGCATGTCGAAGGAGCTGTTTCCCATCTGGTCCTTGACCACGTCGACACCGGGAAGCACAAACGTGATGCCGTCATCCTGCGTCCACTCGAATACGGTGCCGTCAGCACGCGCAGCGCCGATGCGAAAGAAATTATCGGGCCAGGGGCCGCTAGGGTAATCGAGCTCAGAGAATTTGCCTTCATCCGGGGAAGAGCAGAACATGAGGACCTTATTCTCTACAGCTTTTTGTAGTACGGTGTGCACTAGAGATGTCGGGTTAGCACTTGATCCAAGAGACAAATATCCCTTCCATGTTGAGTAGTATTCCAGGTGGTCTCTTCGAGACTCGAGAACCGAGACTCATAAGATAATACACCGCAGTTTCCAAGCTGAGTAAATAGCTTACATGTATCTTTAGTGTCGTTGCTTCCCTTCGGCATCGGAAGTGTCCATGACATTGAAATGATAGTCGCCTTCTTGTCAAGTGCAGCTTGGACGGCCTACGACTGTTGTCAGTATTGCAAGTCGACTTCCGTTACTTGCTTCCAGGGTAACCATTGTCTTACCATAGCCGCGTATTTCCTATCAATCTGGTTCTTCCCGTCAGGACCCTCATACGTCCTGAGTCTTATCGGATAGACCTTGGCCATGGGGCATATGCGCAAGATCATGCTGGCCATGACCGTACCATGACCTCTCGCTGACGAGAACGGGGGCCTCACTTTGCCATCATGGTAGTCGAAGCTCTTCCCTTCGAGAACATGATTGGACAGCGACGCATCGAACATGTCTATGCCGTCGTCAATTAGTGCTATGATGACGTCGTCCTCCACACGCTCTGGTGTGCCCTGGCCTTTCCTTGACTCCTTAAAGTCTTTGAGTGTATTCTCCCAGAAGGGCATCATCTCGCTCGCAAACCTGGATGTAGAGTCCAACCACCTATGAGAATTGACACCCTTTACCGGCGCAGAGGTTGCGGAAAGGGGTGTATCGCGAGATGTCGTTTTGAGTTGAACATCGGTGCCTGCATCTCGAGTTATGACCTCAATCCGACGAGGCTCCAAGGGCATCTGGCTGTCCTGGTCGCTTGATTCAAACTGTGTACCCTCAATTATTTTGGCATTCCTGTTGAGTCTCTCTTGGAAGTCGTGAACTTTCTGGTTGATCCACTGGGGACCGTCCAGCATCTTGTCCGCTTAGCCTGTGAACGCAGTCGAAAACCGAACATCGACTTACTTTGTCCAAGGGTGGCTTGAATAGATAGATCCTTTCAAGTTGGGTTAGATTTGGCAATCCTTCTGGCTCACTCCAGGCCCGAAGCACGGCATTGCTGCCGCTCCACCTCAAACATAGTTCCTTCAGCTGCCGGTTTGGAAGCCTTTCAACGTCCTTGGAATCCTTGCTCGTAGGAGTCTCTATCTCCAGGGCCTTGCTACTCACGTGCAGAATAGTTTCGGGGTCTAGGTCAGTCTTTTGCCAATCCAGGCGCTCGACAATAAACCGTTCGAGGGCTTGCTGAATAGCCCAGTCACCGTGGACCTTCTCGCCCGCGTCTCCGGGGTCTTGAACGGACAATCTGATGATGTGGCGTACTCCTTTCTTGTAGAGCCAATCGAAGAAGTATGTCATATCTTTGCGCCCTATAGCCCCCAGTTGGCCTCCTCCGGATTGCAGCTCAGCATCGCGCTCATTATCGGCCAAGCGACCCTTCAGGCGCACTTCGACCTGCGGAAAGGTGACGTAGTTGAGCACGCTGTCAAACTTGAGACCAGACTTCGCGTCTGCGCCGAACCGCTTGATGAAGTCGTTCCAGATAATTCGGCGTGGGAGACGATCATAGTCGAAGCCGATTTGCACATCTGAGAATGGCACATCAGTAACAAGTCACACATCGCATAGGTTCTTGGGCTCACCACTCATATTCGAACCGTACAGGAAGGATATTGCCATCTCAGCGCTCCTCGTCCTCATATAGTGCAGCTTGAGGTTGAGCAGGATGTCTTCCGAGTTCTTGTTCCACACCGTCATGTTGCCCTTGTCAGCTGTGGTACTCTTCCGGGATGGGTGCGAAGGCCTTGCAGGCGGCCTGCTATGGCTTGGCTTTGCATCGACGCGTGCTGAGTTGATGCGTTTTATCGGAGTATTGGGTGCAGGTTCCATCTGTTGAGCTGTGCGTATGAGCCGAGTAGATAACCTGGGATAATCGCCTCGGGCATCACGGCCTGTCGCCTCTGCTTCTTCTCTCAGCCGGATTGCCTCTTCTGCTTTCTTCCTCTGGCGTAGCTTCTCGCGATCGGTCATTTTTTCTTCGAACTCATTTTCACCGTGACTTTTGTCCCCGATCTCTTCGTTATCGGGTTTGGTCACCGCATGGGAGGTATCCCTTTCGTTAAGACGAGGCTGGAGAGCTTCTTTGGTGCCCCTAGAAGTTCGATCGCCCGCTGCGACTTCGCCGGTTCGATCTGAACTTGTCGATTGAGCTTTCTTTGCCGCCCAGTCGTTGAACTTCTTGGTGATGATGGTCTTGGTCTTTTGATGTTCCCGAAACACTGAACAGTTGCTCTTGTCGGCCAAGTCGAGAAAGGTCCTCTTGGGCCTCGGCTTACTCTGAACGGCGCTCAAGTCTCGCTGAATAAACAGCGATATGAGATCCACCCTGACATCGGTGCACTGCGAAAAGGACACCGCATAGTGCATTGGTGTCTTCCCCAGGTCGTCTTGGACGGCCAATGCCTCATCGCTGGCGTTTTCGATCATCATCCTGGTTGTTTCAGGGTTGAAGTTCTCCTTTAGCGCGATATGCAGGCTCGTTGTCCCCTCCTGCGCCTTCATACAAAGGGCATCGTCCAGGCATTGCATGGAGTCCAAACCAACAGCGTCTCGATTTTGGCGTTGCTCGCAGGCTGAAATCATACAGCTGACAAGCTGGTGATTGGCGGCCCTGACAGCCATGTAGACGGGGTTGTGCCCATCTTTGTTTGAGTACTTGAGGAGATCCGGATACTTTCCAACAAGTCTCCGAACGAGGAGTTCAACGTGCTCTGATTCGATTTCGTCGCTGTGCTTGACAATTTCGACCAATGTATGGAGCAGATTTCCTGATATCTTGGTCGACGACTTGCCAGCAATGTCGCCAAACTCGGTAAAGAAGTCATCGACGTCGTCTTGAGAGAAGTTTTTTCTTCTTTTGATCGCTTTACCTGCTGCCCTGAAGCGCTCTTCGTAGTTCTCTTCTCGTTCTGCTTGGATATCGTCTACTGCCTCGGGGTCAAAGTCATCCTCGAAAGCACCATCGGAGTCCCACTCTGGCGCCATTGGATGTAGAGTGATTTTGACTGAACTCGTTGTTCTTGTCCAGGCCACAGGTTGAACTCGTGGAGGCGAAGCAAAGAATATGACCCGCCAACGATAGAGCTGCATGGGATCATGCGCCTCAGCCCTACTCCTTGGTATGAATTGCTGACCTGTCTGGTGATGCGGTATTTTTTATCATCCCTGTCCTTGAAACATGTGCTTACTGTTGTGAGACTGAGACCATGCAAACTACACAGTGCAAGCAATATGCACGTACAGGGATGATTGTGGCCCCCAAAAGCCAGCGTCGTACAGTATTTCCTCTTCGCTTCTGGATATGGACAAATGAACTACGATAAGTAAATGTCTCACTAAAATAGGCAGGCACTTGGAGTGGGCGTCAGATGATCTTGATGCGATCATCATTGCTTGAATAATCATCTCACTTCCCCTCACTCGACGATGGCTGAGATCGACCACGAGCAAGACGGCGTTGCAGAGATGCACGTCGGCATGTATGAGGCTGGAGGAGAGGAAGGCAGTGGCTTCCATGTCTTCAATGTTGCAGCAGACCACTACCATCGAGCTGAAGTGCTTCAACGCTCCGGTGCCATCGACATCACTTGCAATCTCGAAAAGGTCCTGCATGGAGCCATGTCGGCTGACAGCGACTATTATGCTACCCTCATGGTTATGCAGTGGTCTTTCCAGGCCAAAAACACTCGCCGCATCTCAGAGGCCAACATTGAGCTTCTGTTCGAGCCCGGCCCCGGTGGCACCGATATAGAGGTCGAACAAATCTCCTTCAACGACACATACAGTCTCATGGCAACCACTCAGCAGGAGAGCATCACCAAAGGAGGCGAAGCCAACATTGGTGTGGAATATGGGGCCAGCATCGGTGTCGGGGCAAAATGGGAGAAAACAGTCAGCGCCGAGAAGACGGATTCCATCACGCTGTACGGCGTGAGACAGCTCGTCAAAAACAAACCACCGTATCGTGTGGCCAAGTGGACTGTCTCGGAGAACGAGACACAGCCGGCGGGTATTCCAGCCTCTCTCAAAGTGGCAGTCCTCGTCTCGAGGCAGGATCGAGAGCAGTTCAACTGCAAAGTGGCGTTCTCGTGCAAGACAGACAGGAAGACGGCGGTAGAGAGCCTCTTTAAGAAGATTCCCAAGGATGACCCCATCATTTTCCAACCAGACCCGCGGTCCAAAGGGACACGGCCAAGCAGAAGTGTTTCATACGGGCACGATGAGCTAGGAAGCGTGGACATTGACGAGTATTGCGACGTGACTTTTAGGACCGTCATCAACGATGGCCAGAAACTATGGAAATAGGAGATCATCCTGCCAGATAGATGCGTAGGTTTGCGCCCTAGCCTAGCCTTGACCTGAGACTCTCGTTAGCTGTGTTGGTCATTTACAGTAGGCCGCTCCTGGGTCTGATTTGAAGAGTCAGTCAAGTTTGAGCTAGGTTCTAGAGTCAGTATGCATCCATTGTCAAAAATTATGTTTACAAGTTGGTGCTGTTGACAGTCGCCATCGCGAGCCCAATGTAGCCAGCTATGCAGAAACTCCAAACTTCCATTCATCCACTCCAGTCAGCATTCACGGCCCAAATCCAAGAAACTATCACAGTTGCAACGGACAACAGTGGAAAATCTCAATCGGAACATCCAGGGCCCTCTGCAATCATACCACTTCAGAAAGAATAGAGGGGCCTCACGCCAAGTATTCCGCCATGCATCTCATTTCATGTGCGACGCTCTGAAGATTGAGTATCCCGACATTAACAGTGCTTGTAAGAAAGCGGCACTGGGCAGCTGACAATATTGGAACTAGGCAGCAAGGGTCCAACTGCATATCGCGTCCAGAACCAATGAAACGATGCTAGACTGACAAGGGAAGCGACCGCAATCTCACTGTGCCGCCCGTGCCAAGTTGCATTTTACTCGGTAGTGCGGAGTACGTACGCAATAGTAGTCATGCGACGTTCAAACCTGAACCTAACCATTCCTTCGCCGTCTGCCCTCGTAGTAAGCCTCGAAGCGCCTTGCGAACTCAACTGAAGCCAGAGCGACTATGGAAGACAAGTCCGAAAAAGATAAAGCTTCAGTGCGGTCTAGAAAACAGGATCAAAGTGCTGACACAGGCTCGGTAACGTCAAATGACGAAGCCAGTGAGTCGGATAGCTTCAAGACGACCTCGACGGATGATCTCTTTGCTGCTTTTGCGCCGCAATCACCGCTAGATCCTGGTCTCACCACACGAGAACTTGGACTTAGCATCAATCGCCCACATGGCTGGTCTGGCTCGGCGTATGATGACTACGAGTAAGCACATTGCCTATGACCTGCCCGTACATTCAGAACAAGGAACTTACCAAGAGGGCAGCGTCGTCACTGTCCATGGCTTACGGGATGACCGCAACTCTGCATGGATCGACGAAAAGGACAAATGGTGGGTGAAGACACACCTGTTCGCATCGAAGGAGGTAAGAGTGGTCGACTATGCGTATGCCATTGATGAGGACTCTACAATCTACAGACCAGACGGGATCCGATTTCACGCTCAAAGACTGGCTGCTGAATACGCCAGACTTCGCGAAAAGCTAGAAGATGTATGTTCGAGAGCAATCACTGAAAGACGGCATTTCGTTGACACGGTACCAGACCGAAACCGACCGCCCGGTGATATGGGTTTGTCACGATCTCGGCGGGACAATCGTAAAAGAGGTATTAGTGACGAACTATTGAAGATTGCATCTTTTTAACTGTGTCAGACGCTGTTATTGGCCTCGGCTTCTCCTAAGACCTATGGAAAAATAGCCATACTCACCACTGCCATCGTGAGTGCCCATGACTCAAGTTGTGATCCCACTGAGTGCTGACACAGCCAGGTCTTCCTGGGAACGCCCCACCGGGCTCACTCTACGGTTTCCCTAGAGAACCAGCTGCATAACCTCATTCTTCTACCGGGCCCCGCTATCAGGAGCGAAGTGTTGAAGAAGGTAAAAGATCTCGCACACCAGGTGAACAGAGTCAACCAGGAGTTTCCAGCCACCAAGCACCTGGTTCGGACGAATATCTTCAACATATTCGCCGACGACAGGACCCTCAAGACCCGTAAAATTCAGAAAGACACATCAACTCAGAATGGGGACGGCACTTTAACTCAACCAGAAGTCGGAGCCAGAGATGGAGACGGTGGCGTCCCGGGACCAGTGCCTCCTTTCCTACAATTCACGCATCGCTCTGACCAACCGCTCGAAGCAGCCATGGCCCTTCGATGGGGTGGGGCTAATCACCTGGACTTGGTGCGGGGTGATACATCACAATGGTGGATCGGCATAGTGTCGAATATGTTGAATAAGAACGGTTGCTGTAAGTACATTTGACCCAAGACACCCAAGGAGTAACCTGAGCCGTCCCGTAACCAGTGGCTTCTTAGATATCAACATCAACTACAACACAATTCAGGAACAAGGACGCCTGCTATCCTTATCTCCTCCCACGCGCTCTCTAGACACACCCTTCGATGTGATGATGCCGAGACACCCGGTCGTGAGCTGGATCTACGATCAAGAAGCATACAAGCAACTCAGCAAGCTGCCCACTAGCCCCCGACTTCTTCACGTACACGCCAACGGAAATCATTCCCTGGATATTGCCAAGCTCTCACGGCTTTTCTATCTCGACTACGACCGTGTTGTCGCCACCCGAAATGACGGTCGACAAAGAGTGCCCGAGGCGAGCGTTGCCTACTTTGAGTTTGACGAGAAGGACTCTCGCTACAACAACATTTCGTCTATGTTGCTTTATTTTATAAACATCATCGCGTGGCATTTTTGCGATCCCAGGTCAGCCTCGATTAACAACATTCCTGTCGAACTTGAATTCATGAGTGATACGAGATCCTGCTCACTGGACGATCTGTATCACCTGTACAGCGCCCTTCGCATCATAGAGCCAAGAAGCCAGATGACGCTGTTCATCAGTTGCTTTGATCAGTGTCCTGCGGACCAACGGAATTGGTTTCTGGGACGCATCCTACACGAGCAAAGCTACGGTGACAGAGACTTCCGGTTGATTCTCTCTACTTGCAGTAGAGATGGCTTGGCAGTGGATTCGTTCCCGAGTGATTCGGGCATCAATCTTGAAGAGTGCCCGACACTGGACAAAACAATCATCAACGATCCCCAGACGATGATACTCCGGGCAGCCTTAGACAGTCTTGTAGCAAAACGTCCAATGTACGAGGACTTTGGATTACAGCTTGATGACCTTCTGGTGGGATACTCTCATGCGCCGCATCTAGCACACGCCGTTCTGTGCTGGCTTGAGCATTACAGTCGAGGACGGCCCAGATCCAAGATTGCCAACACTATCAGCCAGCTGTCATCAGTCACAACTGAGGATATGGTCCACGTTTTCATCGATTTTTTGCCAGCTGAGGACCAGCCCCGAGCCAGAAACTGCTTCAACTGGATCAAACATGCGGCAGAGCCTTGGACGCCGGAGTCACTTGCCGAAGCGCTTGCAGTTCATGATTGTTCTGAAGAGGAGCCAACGTTTGACGATCTTGACCCTGTAGAGTTGGTAACTTGGATCGAAAGGGCGTTTGGCGGACTAATCACTGTTCGAGGCCGGGATTTCAAGTTCTGTCACTCCTCTCTCTACGGTTTGCCTGAGATGGGTATCGCAGGGAGTGCTGAGGACCGAGCAGCCAAGGTTCACAGCAGCATCGCCGAGACGTGTTTGCGTTACTTTTGGCTCAAAGGCGCGCAATACAAGTTGGCTATGTTGTCCCTGGAGGAACTCGATGGAGGCTGCTGGACTGAGCTACAAGATGCAGCCTTCATTGCTCATCAACGTACGAGCATGGCCGAGTATGCCGTCCGCTTTTGGCCCCAGCACTACCGGTCAAGTGGACGTTTCAAGCCCAGCAACCTTGTACGTGAGCTGTTCGCTTCCAAAGAGGCTCGGGCTGCGTGGGAGGTCCCCTTTTATACGCTTTCAAACCCATTCACGCGGATACACCAGTCCTATCTCTCACCATTGCCTGTGTACGCCATGCTGGGGCTGGAGGATTTGGTTGAGGAGCAGTGCAGCTCAGAGATAGGCAAGCCCTTGTTGAACAAGAATTGCTGGTATGCCATCACTGAGGCAGCCAGGGCCGGCAGCAAAGAGCTTGTTGAAAAGCTCCTGGAACAAGTGACCCTAGATGAAGAGAAGCTTGCAAATGCCTTGTTCTGGGCTGCTGCATATGGAAAGGGCGGTGCCATCGACGTCCTTGTCGACAAGATACCAGATGCCAAAACGTTTCCATGGCCGGACAACATCCTGTACCGGGCCGTTGCCTCTGGCCTTGACAGCCTCCTGGCGGTTCTTCTTCGCTCCGGCTGCGATGTTAACAAAACTAGCAAGTACTGGGGAGCGCCGGCAGTTGTGATTGCTGCTTGGCGGCAACAGGTCTCTAGCATGAAGTTGCTGTTAGACTCAGAGCCCAAGCCAGATTTGACCGTCCGCGATGATGACGGGGATATTGCTATTCTAGTTGCTGTCCGATCTGGTAATCCCGATATGGTTGACTTGCTATTACGAAGTGGTGCAAGCGTCGACAAGCCGAAAGACCAGAAAGCAGGGCTTGTAAACATCGCCGTGGAGCGGAATAGACACAAAGCAGTTGGCGTCTTGATCAACGGCAAGGCAGATTTTGAGAGCGGCACCCAGAGCAAAGAAGCCCCCTCCCTCTCAAGGCCCCCGTTGGTTCTTGCAGCTGACAGGGGCTTGAGGGAATGCGTTGAGGTTTTACTGGCTCAAGGTGCCAACCCGAACGTCGCCTGCGATGGAGGCACTGCGCTGTATTGTGCCGTCGCTGGCAACCATATCGACATAGTCCGCAGGCTTCTCGAGAATGACCCTAAGGCAGATGTCAATGTGCAGCCTGTGGATGAAGACATGCTCATGATCAGAGCCGTGTGCACCGGCAACACGGAGCTCGTGTCTCTGCTGATGGAACACGGGGCCGAGATCAATTTTGCTGATCCGAGAGGAGAATTTTCCAAGACGCCACTGGCTCGAGCAACCAACGAAGGAGACATTAACATGGTCCGGTTCCTTCTTGACAACGGGGCCGATATCAACTTCAACGGAGACGATCCTGACTCAGATCCTCCCTTATTCACGGCCGCTTATAGGGGGAAACTGGACATTGCTAAGCTCTTGCTCGAGAAGAACTGCCAGGTTATTTGGACCGCTGGCGATGGGTGGAACGCGCTTCACGCGGCCTACGATATCCCTGAGCTGTTTCCTGAGCTAGTCAAGCGAGGAATCGATATCGATAGCCACAGTGCACACGGGACAGTTCTTCACATGGCCGCGGAGGGTGAGCCAACGTCCATTGCGGCTCTTCTAGCCATCGATCCTGGTCCCACCGTGGACCTTGTAGTCAACGACGAGAGCACGCTCCCTCACCTTGTTGGCCTCACGGCGCTCCAAATATCCTGCCTCTCGCTCGCTCCCAGGAGTCTCAAGCTTCTACTAGACGGTGGTGCCAATGCCCGGTTCCGCAATAAACACGGCGATGACGCTGCCAGTATCTTGCTCCGTACCGCAGCTAGTTCGGCTGAGGAAGTGGAAAAGGCCGAAAAGTGTATGAAGCTGCTGTTATCCACCCCCAACGGGATCGAAGTTCACTACGCCGACAAAGATGGCAGTACGCTCCTGCACAAGGTTGAGAAGCTCACGCCTGTTGCTGTCGTCAAGCTCTTGGTTGAAGAAAAGGCGCCTTTGGACGAGCCCAACGACGACAAATATACACCCCTAGCTATGGCGGTGAGCAAGGGAAACGAGGCTGTGGCCAAGTATCTTATCGAGCAAGGCGCCAGCGTCAACGTGTTTGGCCCGCGCTTTGGGAGCATCCTGCATCTAGCCTGTTCTAAAGACTTCTTAAGCACCGTCAAGCTGTTGATAAGCTCAGGCGCAGACCCAGACGTGGTAGATGCCGAGTACGGCGAGTCGCTGTTATACACGGCTCTGGGAATCGCCTCAGACTCATCTTCAGCCCAGATGGTGCGGTATCTCGTCGACGAAGCCAAGGTGAATATCAACAAACCCGGCGGCAAGCTCGCATACCCCATTATTAGAGCAGCAGCAGCATTGAGATCGTCTGACCCAAAACTCCACGTCGCGGTGTTCAGGTTCCTCATTCAGCGCAAGGCATCTCTCGAGGTGAGCGACCACCAGGGCCGTCGAGCAGTTCACTTTGCAGCCATGGCCCGGAAGAATCACGGCATACGTGCCCTAGCTGAAGCCGGTGCCGATCTTAGCGTCAAGGACAAGTTTGGCCGCATGCCAATTCACTTCGCGGTAACAGGTGATTGGCCCTACTGCTTGCGGTATCTCTTGGGTAAAATGGACAAGGCCGAGGTGGATGTGGACGTGGAAGACGGTGACGGTTGGACTCCTCTAATCTGGGCAGCCCGCTCGGGCTCTTCTATCACCATAAAAGATCTTCTCAATAGGCAGGCCAATCTATGGACTCGAGGCCGTGGCTACGGTTCCAAGCCGGAGTGGTCAGCCTTAAAACTCACTCGGTTTAGGGGTGCAAAAGAGGCAATGGTACCGTTGTTGACCCCAAAGGAGATCACGGGAATTAAGCCCAATGGCGAGAAGGAGCAATGGGACGACCGCCTCCATAGGAGCAAGGTTGGGCACAAGAAGGAGGCCAACTGTTGGAGCTGCTGCGTGGTATGTAACAGGCAACCCCTCGCTGCAAGATTGATTAGACGACTAACAGTTTGGCAGCCAATCATAGGCATCCAGTGGAAGTGTATCGAGTGCTCCGACGACGTCTCTTTGTGCTTCAAGTGCTACGGCAGCCGGTCCGATATGCATGATCCAGACCACAACTTTGAGGAGATCGGGCCCCTCTACGAGGAGGCGATCAGCTCCTTGCATAGCGAGCCGGATGGCAGCTCATCTTCAAAGGGTGAACAGGCCGGTTTTGAGGAGCCGGGAGGTGATGAAGGAGACGCGACGCACAGCGACGAGGCTGAGGTTCCCATCGGGGAAGATAGTGATGACGAGTTTGATCCGGATAGCTTCGACCCAGATGCAGTAGACTAGCATCAGTTGTAACTGTGAGATTCTCAATTGAGATCAGAATTCGGAAGCTCTATCGCTGTTCGATGTTGCTTCACTCACATTAGCAGTGTTTGGGATCTTCCAGAAGCCAGGCCCTGGTCAACTGTCAACGCCGCGCCCTACGTATGCATGTTTTCTCACTAGCAGTGTCAAAATAAAAGCTCGACAATATGTTTCATTCCCCAACATCAGTTCTATTGATGAGTCGGAGTGGTGACATTGTGAAACTGGGTTGGTGTGATGCAAGATTAGCGCTAGCTTCCCCGCGCCGCGCCCTATGAATGACATCTTGTCTACATGAGTGATTTTGTCTTCCGCCCTACGATCTACATGTAGTCCTGTACCAAAGGGGCTTCGAAAGTCGGTAAGATTGCCTAATGTTCTATTTTAGAGATGTCATATCCTGCAGTACGTAACCAATTGTAAAGCCACAGCTATTCACGAGTCATTCAGAATCAAAAGTACCCCCACAGACGCCAATATGGAATCCAACAACAAGCCCAACTCAACTGCTCTAAAGTTCCGGACTCATCGTCCCGGTGACATGGGCTACATCACCTATCGCCACGCCGTGATATACGACCAAGACCATGCACTACCAGCCTTTTTTGAAAGAGACGTCAGCAGAATCGCCGCCGACTTCCTCGACACCTACGACGCCACTCTCGAGCGCTGCTGGGTCGCAGAAAAAGATGAGAAATTCCTCGGCAGCGTCGCACTTGTGAAACACAAGGAGCTGCGCGACACGGCCATGATTCGACTGTTGCTTGTGGAACGAGAGGCGCGCGGGCTCGGGCTTGGTACGCAGATGGTCCAAAAGAGCATCGATTTTGCAAGGGAAGCGGGATATAAACGGATTAGGTTGTGGACTCTGACGCAGCTCACTTCTGCGCGTCGATTGTACACGAATGCCGGCTTTGAGATTCTGCGTACTGAGCCTCAAGATGCTTGGGGCGGGATGCCTAAGGAAGAGTGGGAGTTGACTTTGTAAAAGCAATAGAAGAAAGAAGGGCAACCCATGTGGATTCACGTTCTCCGCGTTCTACACTAAATATAAGTGCTCTGTTTTGGTTTGGTCTCACACATAACTTAATGACGAAGAAAGGGGCTGGTACTCTCACCGTGGGATGTGTCATAGAAATTTGAGGTCGCAATGCTTTATTCACAGCATAGCAAGCTACCCCCCCCCCCCCCGTGAGGTCAGAAGACCAGGTCAGATGCCAATCTACAGTCTATTTTAATGTATTTACATGTTGAAAATTTCCTTCACCTCCTGCTCAGCCTTTAGTTGTAAGCAAGGATCTTGGCCGCTGCCATCTCGGCGACAACCATGACGATCGCCTGACTGTTGCCAGTGGGAAGATCGGGATGAATGCTAGCATCGGAAATGAACTAGTTTTGATGTTAGCATTCCTTTTATCGGGTGCACGGTAGGGAACTTACGAGGTTGTCCATGCCATAGACCTTGGTGTTGGTGTCCACGACAGAGGAGCCGCCCTTTCGGCCGTCATCTGTGCCCATCTTGGCGGTACCAGTGTAGTGAATTCCGCTGGTGAGAGAGCCGAGGATGGCGGACGTGTTGGTATAGGTCTGGAGCTTGAAGCCAGTGGACGCATCAGTAATGTCGTCGACCATGTCCTGGATGAACGAGGTCGCGGCCTCGACATCGCCATCCGTCTGCAGGTACGGAGACTGCTCGAAGACGGTGCTGCCATCTTCGGCAAGACCCAAAACACCGGTGGATGTAAGACCATGGGTCATGTACTGGGTGATGGTCACGACGCCCTCGGCAGAGGCGGCGCAAGAGCCCTGGTAATAGCGCGTGATGCCATCGCTTCCGACGTTGGACGAGAAGAAAATCATGCGGTGCCGGCCCTGAGTCAGGACGCCAGAAGCCTTATCTTCGTACAGGTTGATGTTGGAGGTGTCGGAACCGTTGAGGACGCTGGCCGTGTCCAGGGGACCCCAGCTCTCGCCCGTGTTGACAATGATGGAAAAGATAGGATGGTCCTTGAGGTTCTTGCCAACGGGGAGCTCAATCCAATCCTTCTTGGGCGGGAGAGTAACGCCGGTCTTCTTGGCCGTCAGGATCTGAGCCTTGGGGCCGATGCCAGAGTTGAAGAGGACGCGGGGTGTGGAGAGGGCGCCCGCAGAGAGAACAACGCGTCCCTTTTTGTTGAGCTTGACAATCTCCCGGCTGCCGTCCGAGTTCTCAACCTCGACACCGGTGACCTTGGATCCGGATCGGACAAGGCGGATGACCTTGGTCTTGAGACGTAGAGTAAAGTTGTCGCGCTCCTGGGCCAACGGCAAGTATGTCCGTACAGGTCCGGCGCGCTCCGCGTCCTTGATGTTCCACGAGGGGTAGCTGTACACCTGGTGCTTCTCGTCTGGCTGCTTGATCATGTCGACCTTCTTCCAACCGAGGGTGCGGAAGAAGCCAGACAGGGTCGCGTAGAGCCCCTGGTCGTACCGCTTCCCGTTCTCCGACGGCAGCGTGGTCCCCGGGTTGCGCTTGTACAGCCGCTTGGCCGCGGGGGCTACGTTCTTCCACTTCCAGCCGCGCGGCCACTTGTCGTTGAAGTCGTGGGCGGCCGGGTGCACGAATACCATGTAGTTGACGGTAACGCCGCCGCCGAGCACGCAGGCTGAGTAGCCCGGCGTGTCGTCGCAGATGTACTCGTTCCAGAGGTCGAGGCCACTGACAGCCGAGGAAAGGCCCGGCACGTCGATGGGCGTCAGCGAGTCGTCCCAAGTGAGCGTGTGATTGGAGCCCGTGTTGACGGTAGGGCCGGATCCGCGCTCCAGCAGTAGTACCTTTTTGTTGGCTTCCGACAGACGCTCAGCCGTGATGATGCCTGCTGGGCCACCGCCGACGACGATGTAGTCGTAGGTCGAGGCTGCGGCCCTGATGGCCAAGCTCAAGGCTGTGAGACCGCTGAGGGAGACCAGACGCATGATGAAGGCTGTTGAGCGGTAGTAGATAGGATAGACGTCTTGCGTGTATGATGGACGCACCAAGAATCGGATCACTGAAAGAACTGCAGATCCTCATCACTTATACCATACACTCATCCAAGGTCACAGGGGTCACCCCAGCACCAAACGAAGCGGACTGAACTCTTTTGAATGTGTCAAGCAGACTTGTTTCACTACTGCCGGCTTTCCGAGGCTCCACACATTACGTTCGGACGATTCACGCAACGACGGTCCCTGCCGTCTCCATCCTTGCCAGTCCGAGTAGCCTTACTCATGATTATCTAAAAGCCCAACTCCCATCTTGAGCCTTCCAACACTTCGCCGAGCTCGGCCATGACCATTCGGAAAACTCGACATGTACGCACGACTAGACACAGCCGTGTCCATAGAAGCGGCATCCCCGGCCCTGCTCTGAGTGTCAAAAATAAACTTAACAGTGGTCCAGAAATGCAGGTACCAGAGCCTCAAAATACTGCGGCTCACAGGCGAGCCCCGATGTCGGTAACGCAACCATCTTATCTGATCTTTCCCTGGCCGTTTTTTTTTCTGCCGCGCGCGTAGCCCACTCACTACTACTAGAAGATCCAAGATAGGCCGTTTCGCCACAAATGACGGCACGGGATGAACAAGGTGCTAGAATTAAGGGCCAGTGGATACATCATAGCAAGGCAAGCAAGGCGCAGGATAAGTCTTTATCCGGCTAGATGAGGCCTAAGTGGGGTTGCATTCACATTGCTGGGACCTAGGATCTGTCAGCTTGTCATGCAATGAGATGCAGGCACTTACTTCATATGAAGAACCCTGCGTAGGTACGTCATTTTCGGTCTATTTTACCGGGTATTTGGGACCACCGGGGACAAATCCACAATAGGTGTCTATTACGAGGGGTCCGATCACATTAGCTTCCTATCGCATCCACGAGGCACAGAGTACCCTGCTTTGCAACGAGTAGAGTACATTGCGAGATGGTACAACATCTGTATAACGAAACCATAGGAACTAATATCTACATTGTTGAGGCGTTAAATATTCTCATGATGGACGTCATGAGCAGACTGCAGGAAAGGCTGCGTGATGCGGGCGGAGAGGAGCACAAGCATAATGGAAGTAAATCAACCCGCGCTTTATTGCAAGAGAAAAATTCGTCAAACTGAGTCGGACTTTGACAATCACAGCATAATCTGCTAGCATGCTTTTGTTGTGGCCACGGAAATAAAGACTCTTTCCTTGTCAAATTCAAACGACATGTCTTCGTACGGGCAAGAAAAGATGCCTACCCTCTCTCTTGTTGAAGTTTCTCCAAGTTCTACTAACAAGAACATCGCCACAAAGCTCACAATCAGTGTACACTGCATTTTTTACAATAGCATCAAAGTAAATCAGTCAAAACAAAGCCCCGGGATGGCCGAGGGCTCGTATAGGGTAGCGTCGTATCGCGGCTACATGAGAGGTCGCACAAGCCCGTGCGTCGACTCGAGCGGGGAACTTTACTCCATGGCAAGGCACCACTGACACACTCTGCTCTATCGCGATGACGAAGACTCAAAATACCAAGATTGCATCTCAAACAACAAATGACGCCACAGGTCTAGCTGGGTTATCTGTAGGCGGCCAAGATGACACATGTGTCCATCCCCACATCGATGACGCTTGAACAGCAGGCGACCATTCGTGAATACCTCACCAATAACAAAAGAAATCCCATCAACATCTCAGTCCTAGGCGCGTCAGGCAGTGGGCGGCGGTCCATTCTACAAAAGGTAATTTCCACCGCCAGGCGGTCCATCCTGCTCACTCTTCAAAAGATGCTGACTGAGACTCGAGCTCGCCTTCGGCATAGTACCAGAAGAGTACGACCCTACCGAGAATGGCGAGTACCGAAAACTAGTCCACATCGAAGAATGCGCCAACAGACTTGACTTCAGTATGCTGCTTGGCGGCGAGTCTTCTACCCAATGGGCTTGGTACCAGCTCCTAGTCCGGGGTGGCGATGCCTTCTTCCTCGTCTACAGCGTCACGGACCGAGCAAGCTTCGAAGCTCTGCACGAGTTTCACAGCAAGCTCTTTGGGCTAGATGAAGACGGGAAGCCCGTGTGGGTTTTGGCTGCGAAGATGGACCGGCCGCGGGAGGACTGGGTTGTATCAGAGCAAGAGGGCAAGGCGTTTAGTCGCAGCATCGGCGCGAGGTTTCGCAGTGTTTCGGCTCTGGAAGGAGTGGGACTGGAGGACGACTTTGCTGCTGAAGTTGTTTGCGAAGTCATTCTCTCCAAGACCCCGAGACTGGAGAATGCCGGGACGGAAAGCGGGGCGCCAGGTGAAGATAGTACGCAGGGCCAAGATCGATCCTCAATAAAAAGTGTGTGGAACAAAGTGAACCGATTTATGCACAAAGATCCGAGATAGTTGCACCAAGGAGTACTAAAGAGGGATGGACGGATCCTGAAGGAGCATTGTGTATAATAAATGCCAAAACTTAGACAATGCCACGTTTGCCAATTGGCGAATTTCAAAACATCTAAAATATATGTACACGTCTTTCCTTCCGAAAAAAGAGTGAAGAGAAAGACGAACCAGAATAATAAGCTGGCGGTAGCCTACTCTCCACCGATAAAGGAGTAGCGAAGACACCCGGCATCGATATAACCACCAACACCACCATTGTTACCTGTCACGGGTTAGCATAGACCCCAACACCTAGATAGAAAGATTAAACTTACAATTGTTGTACGTCGAGATAAGAATGTCCTTGCACGACGCCCCGCCATCGCCAATCGGCGACAGCACATCCTGACGAGCGACGCTCGTCACGCAGCCGTCGACCCACGAGATGGAGTAATAGTAGTTGATCTCGTCGTTGGCTTCGCGCAGTCTCTCGAGCGGCTGATCGCCAGGTCCCATGTCGCTCACGCCGTTGTCCAGCGGCTCGACCTCGCAAAAGACGTCGGCCAGGTTGCCCTGCGTGTCACCGTTGATGTCGCCGTGGCCCGGCAGCGTGCCCTCGTCGACGCACACAACGGGCGCAAGTTCCAGGGGCGTCACGGGCGGCTCTGTGACCACGGGGGGTGCTTGCGTCGTGGTCACCGGAGGCGGTGCTTCGGTCGTCGTGGGAGGCATCGTGTTGACCCACGACACGCACGTTGGGTTCTCGACGCAGGCGGACTGGCCTCCGGATCCGGGGATGCACTGCGTCACGGTGCCCGTCTCGGCGCAGGAACTGCCCGAGGGCGTCACGATGGTGCCGACATCAGTAAGAGTCGGCAGGTCCGTCAGCGGCGGGGCCGGGGGCGCCGTGGTGCTGATGTCCTCGGTGGTGCTAATCTCGGCCGTCGTCGTCGTCGGATCTAGGGGAAGCTCACAAGAACCACCATCTTCCTGTCGGCGCTGGTTCGTCGGAGGGTTCGGGTTCCAGCTGCAAGCCGGCTTGGTCAGGTCGACGGCGTTACAGATGCCGTTGCGATCGCTTGTGCCGTCCCTGCCGGGGATCTGGCCGCGGGACCAGCTCTTGGCCAGGAGGTAATTGCGGATGCCAACTGGCGTGTTGGCCACGGCTGTTCCGTCGGCGTTGTTGAGCTGGCCGAGCTGTGCGAGTCGGAGGAAGCTGGCTACGAGGCCTGCTGTCATGGCCGAAGCTGCAATATCCCGACTCGTTAGCATCTCAGTCTATTTCAAATTCAGGGTTAGTTAGGGGTGGAATCATACCGTCTGACGTGCCCTTGCCAGTCCGGTGAATACCCTCCGTCTTATCGGCATTCCACAGCTGTCGGTTGCCGTCCGCAACCATCATATTATACCCCGGCGCATACACATGAGGCAGCCCGCTGGCCAGATCCGTGCTGCCATATACCAGCACATCACTGGCGCCAGGCTCTCCCGGCGTCACGGCACCAACGACAATGATGTCCGGAAGTTGGAGAATTCCTGAATTCTTTCCAAAGTTCTGTGGCCATCCGTCGATGGTCGCGCTCTGGACGTTGCCCGCGCCCGTGACGACAATGTTGCCCTTGGCCATGATCTGCTCCAGCAGCGTGTGCAGCCGCCACTCGAAGCCAAACGACTCGTCAAACGTCGCGCCGTTGAGCGTTAGGGGATTGGTCGTGCCGTCGCCCTTGAGCCGGTAGAAGAAGTTGCGCTGGTACATCTGCGCCAGCAACAGCACGCCGCTGGCCGTGCTGCCGTCGCCCGTCATGCGCTCGTTGACCTCGGCGAGCGTCTCGAGGTAGTCTTCGGGCGTGAAGCCCATACCCGTGGCTCTCTTGCGAGGGAGACGTGCGATGTGGGCGTTGATGTTCTTGGCCACGCCAACTGTCTTGCCGGCTACTAAACTGAGCATGGACGTTCCGTGGGAGCTGAGGATGGCGTTGGCCCCGAGATCAGTATACGAGTCATCTTGACGAGATTGGCCGTCCCAATCCGGGACCTTGATGACCCAGTCGAAGCGGTCTCTGATCAAGTCAAACTCCTGATCATCATTGTCAGTCTCTTAACAACCCGGAATGAAACAGAGATACTCACCGGGTGGTCTGCAGTGGCACCAGTATCCATGACCCAGACATCAACATTCTGACCGCTGCTATCGTCAAAGTAGTACCGATTCTGCAGCACCTCCAGACGGACCCGCGGGGTCATGTCAGGCCACGAGACGTAGCTGAGCTGAGCAGGTGCATCGGTTTGGTAGACCAGCTCAATCGTGGGATCCCAGCAAGGGTAGG
Source organism: Dactylonectria estremocensis (assembly GCA_020744375.1). NCBI lineage: Eukaryota > Fungi > Ascomycota > Sordariomycetes > Hypocreales > Nectriaceae > Dactylonectria > Dactylonectria estremocensis. The sequence goes on along the minus strand of JAGMUU010000014.1, from coordinate 179,707 downwards.
CGTCATTGTCACATTCCTCCATAACCGAGCCAACCTGCGCATCATTAGCTAAACATTCGTAAAGCGCAAAACAAGGACACTTACGTCTTCGACTTTTCGCAGTTCGTCAGCCTGCTCAATCGTTATTGGCAGCCGCCAAAAGTTCAGACCAAGCGACGTCGTATCAGAAGCGTAGATCTTGGATGTATCATTCACCAGGCTAAAGAGAATTTCCTCAATATCGCCAACTTGCGTCTCGTTTCTGCCCTCCTTTGGATACACGACGTGCGAGATGGGCGTCCCCGTAGCCGTCTCCGCCGCAGTCGTCGTCTCCGTAACGCTGACGTCCCGGACGTTGCAGCCGTACACGGTTCCGCACGTAGAGAGAACCTGCGTGTTTGTCGTGGTGGTTTGCTCTCCAGAGACGGAGACCCCGTACGAGGTCCGCGTGGCACACAGCTCGGCAGACTCAGTCTCGCATTCGCCGTCTGGGCCGTTGGATGGCTTAGGCGGGAATGTAGGCTGGCGATCAGGCCCGATGGTGAACTCGGGCCATTCTGGCAAGATACCAGTAACGTCAATGGTGAAGAGAGCTGACGGATCGATTGAGAACGGCGGAGGTGGGCCGGGCGGGTAGATTCCAGGAGGAAGCACAATCTCCCACCCAAAGATGTCAAAGTCGTCCCATCGGATGCAGATGGAAAAGAACCACAGGCTGCACGGGATGACGGACCCGTCGTCGGTGGGCTTGGGCTCGTCGACGGGCGTCGTGACGGGGATGATCCAGCCGCCAGGAGGCACGTCGGTAGTAGTTGTCGGCGGCTCTGTAGTTGTTGGCCCCGTGGGCGGAGGGAATATGGTCGTCACCTGGCCATCTGGAAGCGTTGTCACGACGCCGCCTGAGGGCAGTTCTCCACCGTCGGTTGTGGTAGTGGCGGGAGGGAAGATTGTGGTGACTTGGCCGTCTGGGAGAGTCGTTACAACGCCGCCAGTAGTGATGTCTCCGGCATCAGTTGTCGTAATGGCAGGTGGGAAGATTGTAGTGACTTGTCCATCGGGAAGAGTAGTCACGACACCACCGGTGGTGACATCCCCAGCATCAGTTGTAGTTGTTTCAGGCGGGAATATGGTAGTAACCTGGCCATCCGGTAGAGTAGTCACGACGCCACCGGTAGTTACATCCCCAACGTCAGTTGGGGTCGTTACAGGCGGGAATATGGTAGTAACCTGACCATCGGGAAGAGTCGTCACGACGCCACCGGTAGTAACGTCTCCAGCGTCAGTTGTCGTAGTGGCGGGTGGGAAGATTGTGGTGACCTGACCGTCTGGTAGGGTAGTCACAACGCCGGTAGGAACGTCGTCAACATTGGTGGTAGTTTCAGGAGGGAAGACGGTAGTGACCTGTCCATCTGGGAGAGTAGTCACAACGCCAGTAGGAATGTCGTCGACATTGGTAGTTGTTTCAGGAGGGAAGACTGTAGTGACTTGGCCATCTGGGAGTGTCGTCACAACCCCTGTCGGGACATTATCATCCCCAGTGGTAGTAGTGTCGGGAGAGACGATAGTTGTTACTTGGCCGTCCGGCAGAGTCGTCACGACTCCTGTGGGAGCGTTGTCGTCGCCGGTAGTCGTAGGTTCGGTTCCAGGGGTCAAGATGGTAGTGACCTGACCATCTGGGAGTGTAGTCACAACTCCTGTCGGGGCATTGTCGTCACCAGTGGTGGTGGTACCGGGAGGCAAGACTGTTGTTACTTGGCCGTCGGGCAGAGTCGTCACAACTCCTGTGGGCGCGTTGCCATCTCCGGTGGTTGTGTCTGGAGGCAATATGGTGGTGACCTGACCATCGGGAAGAGTTACGACTCCAGTTGGGACAGTGTCATCCCCGGTGGTCGTCGGCTCTGTACCTGGAGGCAAAATTGTAGTGACCTGGCCATCAGGCAAAGTGGTCACAACCCCAGTGGGAGCAGTAACATCAGTCCCACCAGGAGGCAAAATAGTCGTCACCTGTCCATCCGGAAGTGTCGTGACCTGCCCATCCGGGTTGGTTACCACCGTCGTGCCGCCCTCAGTCGTCGACGGGCCGGGCGGCATAATTGTAGTAACCTGCCCATCCGGATTGGTGATGGTAATCGGCGCCGAGATGCCCGGCGTACCCGAAGGTCCCGCCGAAGTCGTCGTCGCGGGATCGGACGTCACAGGATTGCCCGGGTTCGTCGTGAAGCCCGGCGGGAAAAAGGTCGAGACTTCGCCGTCCCCGCCAGTGATGACTATGGGAGTCGTGATCCCGGTGGGGATGGTGATGGTGTCTGTGTTGCTGATGATGATCTGCGTTCCGATTATTAGCCCACCGTTCCAAGGGAGCATCCAAGACGCGTACTCACAGTTTCTCCCGAAGTTCCGGTCGTCGTGATAACACCTGATGGGCCGTTCGTCGTCGTGATGGAAACAGGATCTCCAGGGGGCTCAGAAGTGACCACTCCAGTCGTCCCCGGCGGAGGAGCGCCTCCGCTGGTAGTGGTGGGACCCTGGATATCAGTCGTCTCTCCATCTCCATGCGTGACTGTAGAAATGGGCTTTGTGATGGTAGTGATGGGCTTCACAATGGTGGTGACAAAGGTCGTGCAGCCCTTGGATGGCCCATGGCCCGGGGGACGGCAGAGCCCGTCTGTGGAGCACTTCCAGCCTTCTCTACAGCAGCCCTTTCCACAGCATTCCTTGCCTAAGAAAATCAAGGTTAAAAATCAGGCACTGGAAGCGTACCAAAGAGTTCCACGTACCAGGTCCGCAGATATGATGGTCACGGCCCTTCTTCCCTCGCGAAGACGGCCGATCACAGCATGTGTGGTGCCGCTTCAGCAAGACGCACTCGTTCTGGCAGGGACAGTGATCCGGCTGGCACTGTACGCCGTAGTTCCCGCGGTCACGGTGCGCCTCGGCGAGGCTGAAGAGCAGCACGGGGGCGAGGATCGAGGACAACCGCATGGTGGATGACTTGCAATGCCTTGTCTGGACATCCTCACCTCGCCGGGCAATCGCATTTATAAAGAAGCCCGCTGGATAATTTTAAACAAAAAGCAAACTACGTCGAATCAGGCTGGTCATCTTCGATCTCCGTGATGTAGATTCAGCCCCCAAAGGCGGACCTGGTTACCCAAAATGGCGATAAGCCTCACTACCGTGGTCATGGGAGTTGGATCCTTGCGCGGGCCAGCGCAGCACATCACAGCACCACTCCATCCTTCGTCTCTTTTTGTTCTTCTCAGCTTACAGGAATCCCACAAGGCTTATGCGGGGAGGATAGGGCGGAGCTTCTAGAAATAAGCGTTTGATGATCAACCCGCGGCACGGCATCATCCTAGTACGATTCCTGGGCGCGATGGCCTGGGCTTCGCAGCGGGGCGATTGCATGAATTGACTTAACAGCATCATCCATGTTTTGATAGACACGTTTCAGCCCTGGAGCTCGGGGCCGAGAAATAGTGCGAGTGGCTCATTGCAAGGCCCGAACAGCATGTGTCCTACGTAGCAAAATAGCCAGTGAGTCTCCCGCAATCATCAAGAAAGAAAAAAAAAGAAGATTGCCAGAGGCGCAGCACTCCCGATCCTTCAGGCTGTGTCGTGCTTTTGATTCGTGCGTACCTGTCGGGCCGCAGGATACGAGCCCATGTCTGACATGCAGCCACCTCCGAACCGAGCGGGCGAATCACGGCAGACGACGGACAAAGTCAAACTATGGAAGAATGCGAGATGTCACCCTGGGGAGATTCGGCCGATGTATTAAGAGTAAGGGATGCGAAGATCTTCATCAACGACCCCAGGCGCAAGGTCAGCAGAAGCCGTAGGACTTTGCCTCGGGAAGAAAGTTGATGGGATGAATTCTAAATTTGTACAGGCTGAATAAGGGGTTTCAAATAGATATATCCCTCACTGATGAGAGGATCGGGAGGAGCGGACCAGAGCGGTGAAGTGGTCTAGACCGTGGCACGCGACCACTTAGCGAACCCAGCTAGAGGTTTCAAATCAACGGGCCGACGCAGTTTAGCCACTGTTAGTTTGCGTCTTTCTTGATTATCCAGTTGTTTAAACTCGGCAGCCATCGACATCCGCAAAAGCTAGCGCAATGTTTTCTCCTCGTCCAACCTGCGAATGATCCGAGCCGGATTCCCAGCGACAACCACACGGTCCGGCACGTCCTTGGTAACAACACTGCCCGCTCCGACGGTGACACCGCGTCCGATGGTGACGCCCGGCAGCACGATACAGTTGCCGCCGAACCAGCAGTCCTCGCCAACAACAATAGGCTTGCCGCTCTCGGGCCCGCGCATGCCGTCCCGGACCGCTCCGTCCAGCGGGTGCACCCCCGTGAAGAAGGAGCAGTTGGGGCCGATGAGCGTGCGCGCGCCCACCGTGATGGTGCACGTGTCGATCCACGTGCTGTTGAAGTTGATGAAGACGCGGGCGCCGATTCTGCCCAAGGTTAGTTCGGAGAGGGGACTAAGGGGGTTGTAGTTAACTTGCTTGATGTTGTAGCCGTAGTCGGCTCGCAGCGGACTCTCGACGAACGGCCAGTCCTGCAGCTGGGCTTCCTCTTGCTCCAGGGTAGCTGCCGGCGGCGGAAGATCCGAAGTATTGTCGACAATGCTTTGATGAGGGTTAGCTACAACAGAAGGTTCGTTACGCGTTGAGGTATTTTGTTTACTTCTTCCACATCTCGACGAGGGCACGTCGGTCCAAAGTATCCGACGCATTGAACTTCTTCATGGCTTTCCGACACCGCTCCCGATCGCGAACCAAATCGTCGGCCAACGCATAGTACTGCTCGCCGCCTAGCATCCGCCGCTTGTTCTCTTCCTGATCCATCGTCTTAAAGTCCATGGTGGGAGGGGGGTGATGATTCAGTGGATTTAGAGGACGTTTTAATGAAGCGAAAAGAATCCAAGTGATCTGACAAAACGCGGGGTTGATGCACAGCTTCTCTACTGTCGGTGGTGCTGCTGATGCCCAGAAAGTGATGGCTCATTACACGCACATCAATCACGTACGATGACTGACAAGTTTCAAAAAGGGCGGCTTGACTCTGGATCTAGCCGAGTCAATCCAGTCAGCACACCTGAATCGATTTTGCCGTTCTTGACCGCTCACTCAGCCACGATGTTGAATGCTACATTACCGCTGAACCCTCCTTCCCTATATCCATCCATGAACCTATGAGCTCATCCTGATTGCATTGAGCAGAATCATGGCGACCCTTGAGCCTGATAAACCCCACAACCATCCCGAGCGCCTACCCGTCTGCTCTCTATGCCAACGCCGAAAGGTGAAGTGTGATCGTAATATTCCTTGTAGTAATTGTGTCAAGGTTGGTCTACTATCTGATTGTGCCGTTCCTACGCCTCTCATCGCGGCTGCTGATCATCTTTGGTTGATAGTTCGCCGCACCATGTACTCCCTGCCCTCCTCCAGCTCCACGTCGACGCCCAAGGCCCAGGGTGGAGCTTCAAGCCAGACTCGAGCGGTGTGAGGAGCTTTTACGTGGTTTCGCCCCTGCAGATCCAAGTACGTTACCATCATCAGATAGTCAAGAGCAGAGTCCATCGATGGGCAAATTGATTGTCGACGAGGGCTTGGTGCGCTTTACCGACAGCGGGCTCTACGCTGTAGTGGAAGATGAGGTATTCTCTTGACGGAAGCTCAACCATGCCATTCTGACCAAAGACACCAGTTGCAATCAATGCGAAGCATTCTTCAAATACCCCATTCTGGTCATACACCAACTTCTACCACCCAACTCGGGGGCGATGATATTTCAAATCCCCCACATCTACATATGGCCAACCTCGAAGACATGCAACCCTCCCCAAGACAGGTTTTCTATCTCTGGCAAGCCTATCTGGATCGGGTACATCCTCTGACCAAAATATTGCACCCACCATCTCTGCAGCCCTACATACTTGAGTCCACAAATGGCTTGGCTACGCTCTCCCGAAGCATGACGACCCTACTTTTTTCCATATACAACGTCGCTGTTCTGTCATTGACGGATGATGAGTGCTTCAAAACGTTCGGAATGTCTTGCAAAACAGCGTCTCGGCGCTTTATCGCTGGATTCAAGACGTCCTTGGCCGGTCTCGATTTCCTCAGGCAATGCGACCTCACAACTTTCCAATCCTTGATTCTGTACCTTGTCAGTATTTCAACCCATGGTCCCCGATTACTTGTTGCTCAGGTGCCTAACCCAATAATCCTTTTTAGCTCTCAATCAAGGACCCAGAAAACTTACATTACGTCTGGATATTTAGTGGTGTATGCATTCGTATAGCCCAGAAGCTAGGTCTCCACCGGGATGGCGAGCAGCTTGGCCTCTCCCCATTTGAGACTGAAATGAGAAGACGTGCTTGGTGGCAGATATTTATGCTCGATGTGGATTCTGCCGTCATGTCTGGCCTCAGCCCTTCAACACAACCCAGGGGAACCGACTGCAAACAGCCGAGCAACCTGAATGATGCCGACATTCATCCCGATGCTACTGAGCCGTTCCGTAGCAGGGAAACACCCAGCGAAATGATCATTTGTTTTCTTTTGTATAAAATGGGCGAATTTCTTGCCCGATCACCGGGTTTACCTACGGTTGTGAATCACGGTGAGGCCAGCAGTATTGGTTCAGTTAGTCTGGACCGGAGTCTGTTGACGAAAATGGAAGAACTGGCAAGGGATGTCGACATCTCCCTCACTCACATTATGGCCACTTATTCAGATCCATCAACCGGTCGGCTTCATGTGTTTGCAACGCAGATAAAACGCTCCATCGCTACTAGAATGAAGAGACTGATCCAGCCACCCGAACAACAGGCCGAATGCGGAATCCCGATCACGCCGCAGGATCATCTGTTTAAGCTTGCTATAGCTACCGCTGAAGACTCTGTCGAACTATACACGGTGCTCAGATCAACGGGCTTTCTTTGGTTCATCAAAGCACATTTCCAGCTAAACATATTCATGTTTTTGATCGGCCAGCTTTGTCACAGAACTTCAGGTGATCTTGTGGAACGAGCTTGGAATCTCCTGCCAGAGGTATATCTTTTTCACACAGACTTTTTGGATCTCTCATCGACATGGTCCTATGAGCTTGGAGCTCTTGTTCTGAAGGCCTGGCGAACGCGATCAAGTGTCCTTTACTCCAGGTTGGGAACCACTCCCGAAAATCCCGGTTATATAGAACTGTTGGAAATGGGAATGAGTACTAGCCCTTTTCCCTTTGTAGACTTGGCTGATGGACTCGATATTTTGACGGTGATGGAAAAGCCAGAAGACGAAATGGGGAGCTGGGAGGCCCTGCTTAGCCTAGGACCTTGAAACGACACCACTCCAGGTTGGAACGGTAAATGAGAATTCTTGATTTTTGACATGAACCTGAATCACTCGATAAGTGTCACGGCCCATGTCCTGGACCGGAAAAGGAGAGGGACATTATCCTAGGCCGCATTCGGACCTGTCCCAAGCTACTTTAGCTGGAGTCAAACCAGTATCCAGTCGGCTGCAGCACAGTCCCCTGGTGGATGGCCAAGATAAGCAATGGGTACGCAGCGTCGAAACTGGTCTCATCAAACAATTGATACAAGGTGTTGAACCTTTCTATCTCCGGACCAGCGACCGTACGGTTGAAAGAGATCGCACTATCTAATAGAAAAAAACTCAAGTAACACACGGACGCCTCAGTCCTTCAACAACTTAAATACTCTACTAATAACGCGAAACAGTCCATCGTTGGATCTTTTATCAAGATCGATAGAATTATTCACTCCCGGCAACGGTCCTGCCCTTCCAAATTATAGCATCAAACACTTTTGCTTTCCTATATAGATCTAGAATGTCTTCCAGACCCGACTGTGTCCTGAATCAAATGTGGGGGGTGTAGACAGCAACGGGGGTAAGTGCGAAGGTCTTACCCCTGGACTAGACAGCAATATACATGGATATCAACATGTGCTTTCCAGCTCCAGTTGACCTTCATCTTTATGTTGCTGGCCCTGAACGACTCTGGATGGGTGCCAGACGTTGAAGGCTACCGAGCAAATCCACATAGGCGCAGTATCCAGGCAATAAAGATAGGTTTCCGTGCTTTGAAGAACGCTGGTCTGCCCCGCAGCAAACTCTGCGACCCTGAAAATGGACCGAACCATGATCAATAGGGAGGTCGAGTACAAAACGTAGAGGGATTGCTTCCAAGGCAGGGATGTTGTGAGGCTAGTTGTTGTCGGGGCCTGAAGAATGCGAAAATGAAAGACGGATATGGCTGCTATGAAGCATCCGAAGAAGAGAATTTGTATTCCTAAGCCAAACAGGAGGACATTCTGACCACGGTCGACGGCGCTTTTACTTCCAGCGCCAGCAAGTATTCCACCGCCTGTCCATCGTTAGTCAACCTAACACAGACGTAAATAGTTTCATCGGGATTCCTACCGATGCATTGCACTGCAAATGAAAGGACATCTCCCAACACGAATATCTTGGTAAGCCACTTGGTTCGAACGAATGATAGGCGTTCGGCATTCAGGATTCGAATCAAGCGACCTAGTATCATGTATATCGAGGCTGCAAACAAAGCTGGGCCGAGGAGGGGCAGCAGTGTCTGGATAATGAAGGGTGTAGATGACCAATTCGGCGTTTCGGATGCGTTAACACAGCGCGCTGCGTAACCCACTGACTCAACTGCGAAAAAAAAAAATGGTTAGATATTATGCTGGAGAGCAAATGACGAAGGGGAGGAGCCCATACAAATAACACCGCAGAAAAAAGCAAGGAAATACCATGTTCTCGCTTTTACAAGTTGCAGCAGATGCCAGATAGCGGAAAGCGCGAACAGGGCTGCAAAGACAGCGGCGGTAGCGAGAGAAGGATCGTAGTGATATTTGGGGGGGGCTTCCACTGCCATGATCAAGGTAAAAAGAGATAGACAGTGAAAGTATGATCAAACGAGGCAAGACGTGAAGAAAGCTGACTCAAACAGTAGAAGATGGATCGGGCAATATATGATATTTGGTATACATGTTCACAGCCACGCACCGATGTACGAAAACACAGTGTCACCGTTTGCTCTGTTTTATTATTACCCTCTTTGCGTAATCGTCAAAGTTGTGGCTGTCGCCGAGATGTCGAGTACCCGCAATTTGTGATGACTTGATTGGTTTCAGCTCGAGTTTTCTGGAAATAGATTAGTGTCGGGCTCTTCGTTCCCGCCGAATACTCCATCGGGAGGCCCTTTGCCGCCGAATAGGTCTCGGCTGGACTTTTCTGCCGAATTCCGAGTCTGGGCGCCCTCCTCCCTCGTAACTAAGCTGATACGTATGTTAAGCTTTCCAGTATTGATTAGATTTTCAGGGCGTTGGGAGTTTGGGAGGGGAATTGCAGCCGCTGGGCAATTTCGGTTGGTGCCTCTTCAAGTTCTGATTTCACGACGTGAAACCCACGACAACACCCAAGCTTTCCAAGTAGTAGGATACGTTGATTCATAGATCACAAATTCAGGCAGTGTACGCATCCGAATGGATTCTCGCTATTTTCTAAATTGTAGTAGGCACCTTCCTGCGCCGGGCCCAACTACTCGGTTTAGTGCAGAACATGATGTTTTTTCCCCTGATTCTCTCATCAGTCACCCGAGCGTAATGGGCATTTGGCTTTCCACTCAGATTAGGTCGTTAGCTACGACAGAATGGGGGAGAACGAGGTGATGTAATAGGCTAGGGGGCTTCCAGTGTGACCCACCAAGGAAACCATCCTACTCTAACCTGTCGGCAACGGGACGTTCGTCTTCGCCGAGCGATTACAAATCACCCACCACTTCGTGTCTCCAGGCCTACTTTTTCATGCCAAAGCCGGCGAGCTTCAACTCCTGAGTAGTAGAGAGCAAAGCCTCAGCCACCACGATGACGTTGATTGCGATGCGCGATTGCAAACTTGAAAATACTTAGGGCCTGAAGGGACTCGTGAGATGCGCCTGTGTCTGAGAACATCTCTTCTGTCATTCACTTCCTATCACCTGTCACCTCGCATTGGTACTCGGAATACCAGATGGCTTCTGTCTTTCTTTTTCTACATTTTATAACATGAACCGGCGTCACTAATGCCTACGCATTCGACTCAACAAGTTACAACTACATAACAATCCTTTGTAATAGTATCTGATTTAATGGCTTTTTACTATTTTTGCTACTTTTAAGTAAATTGCTTAAAGAGGCAGTTGTTTTTAAATATCTATATATAAATCTAGAATGGAAGGTGTAAGAAATTAAGAATATCTAGATCTTTTACAGTATTTCTAATTTCTTTCGATACACAAATATCTTTATATAATTAAGGTAAATTAAAATACCTATAAAGCTGTGAGACATGCTTAGAAGAAGGAACAAAATAAAATGAAGGCTTAAGGTATCTACTTTATCATAGCTGCGGATCCTTTTGTTGATATATTACTTGCAAGGAGTTGTTAGTGGCCCATGGCATTCTTTACTACTAAATAATAAGATAGCATTGTCGCCTGGTAGACTGTTACAATTGAGCAAGTCCCATCGATACAGCCCTAAGGCAATTTCCTCGCTTGATACACTCCACTTCCGTGGGCATTAGGCTCATTAGCATTGTGGGTATTCAAGCTTGCCAGCTCGTTCCCATCGAACGGAATGGCTCGGAACAGTCAGGACGGGAGAGTCGAGTGACAGGGATCAATACGCTAAGCAATGGTTAAGAGACGTCGTCTCTGGACTGAGATCTGAAGAGGAATAACTTTAGTCTTGACTTCGAGCAGAGATCCACTAATATACAACTTGACTACGACTTCTAGAGTTAATGGAATGTTGGTGTGATTTAATACTTTAGAGTTTGAGAAGTCTCGACCTGGCGAAGAGGTCTTCCGCAGCAACTCAAATGTATTCCGCAGTCTCAAAGATACGTCTTCACAGACAGGACAGCTGAACTCCGGCCCATCCCAATAGGATAGGCGGTCCGACGTCAGGATCCTGACAATCATCTAGATATAGCCAGAGAATGTGTTTTTTAATTTTCCCATTGAGACAGCAAAGCGACTTCAATCCACAAACACCCATCTTCTTCATGCACTGCCCTCGAAATGACCCGCGCTGGAGTTGTCATGCCGTGCCCTGTTTTGGCGCGGATAGAATTGAATCCGAAGAACGATATTTACCACATATTCAATGGGCTGTTACGGTTGGCCGGTCTCTGTTGCAGGACATCCCAGTGTTCCTGGATGCAGGAACCTTTGAACCTCAGGGAATCTGCTGTTGCAGTGGGCTCAGTCTGGCCAGCAAGATCCAGGCGGCTGAGAACTCAGGCCAACCCTCTGCCTATACCAGAGAGCCCAATGTTGAATGTGACTGTCTTAGGACTGATGAATGCCAACGACTAGAGGCTTTCATTGCGGCCGGAGAGACTATTTGGATTGTGTTAGATGTAGTCCTCGGCAACGTGGTCGAGTAGGGCTTTTGTGGCGTTGCGCTTAATGAAGAGTTTCTGGACGAACTCGTCGAAGATCAGACGTTGCTGCGCCCCTCACTCGGAGCCAGATTCATCTTGACACGAGGGCTACCAAGGATGAGCAATCGAGAGCTGAGATGTCTCGTCGGGCTGAGTGGGTTCTTGTTGCTGGCATTGTCACCATGGTGGCCAGTGCTGCAGTATTGTAATTGACGATGTATATATGCATGATAATGGTCGCAGCACAGAATAAAGCTCATTGTTGCTCTGTCGGCCGGTGGAATTAATACAGAAGTTTTTAATGTTATAGTGTATATAAAGGATGGCGAGAATGTATTGGCGCGTGACTTGGACTGTGAACGACTCGATCTCACCATGAGACTGGCATATTTCACTAACAACATTTTTCTTTGAGGCCCTTTCTGCCTCGACGTTATCTGTTTGAGTTCCATCCTGGGGGCGACCTCAGACCTGTTGATCGCTCACACAAACCAAGGGTTCTCAATGTTGTCCAAGACACTCCGCTCTAGCGGTCTCCATCCATCCTGATCCACCCACTTTTTAAGGAGGTTGAGACTGTCGCTGGGGTCCGTCGAAATGGTGAGATGCTGGGGGTTCTCCAAATCAGGGATGAAGTCTCGCTGGGGACGAAGCTTCCGCAGAATGGCCAGGAGATCATTCCAGTTACCAGAGTGGCCCCAAGCATGAAGACGTTGGTTTTTAACCTCGGGGTCTAGCATGCAAGCGATGTGGAGCAGGGCAATGTCCTTAACATCGACGAAAAAGACTGTATTATATTAGGCTCTCTTGAGCACTGAGGTAGAAAGGTTGCAGACTCACGAGCTGGCATAGGATCCATTGCCTCTTTGTTGCCGTTGAAAGGCCTACCCACCCAACTGACGGACTCGGTATGCTTCTTGTGCAAGGGTGCTCCGATGATGGCCGAGGGGCTGACGACGTTAACCGAGAAATGAGGGGACCTCTCCTCGACAAACTTCCAGACCTCCTTCTCGGCGAGAACCTTGCTTGCGGCGTACGTCATAGGACCGCGGGATGGCTCGTATGGTGGAGGGGCCAAAGCCGCCTCAACGGCAAAGTCATTCCACGTGTCGCGCTCAACACGCGTGTCGTTTCCGGGGAAAGGACCTGTAGCGGCCATTTGCGAGCTCGTGTAGACAATGCTCTTCACCAGAGGCTCCTTCATGGCAGCCTCGAGAATGGAAACGATGCCGGCGATGGTTTGAGGGATGACGTTATTTGGGTCCGGATCGAAACTGCTGATGGTGGCGACGTGAGCCACGGCCGAGACGCCTTTGATGGCGTCGTCAAAGGCGCCTGTGGCCCCGAGGTCCGGGACTGCGACGAGTTCGAGGAGGCCTTGAGACGCATACGTCTTGAAAACGTCGTCGACGAGCCACGATGCCTGCTCCGCATTGCGTACGGTGCCTCGAACTTTGTATCCACGCTCTAGGAGCTGCTTCGTGACGTGGGAGCTGACGAAGCCTGTGGCCCCGGTTACGAGGATGGTAGCCCCGGCAGGAATGACGGTCTTGGGAGATGCCATGGTCACAGAGATGACTGAATTTGAAAGAGAAGTGTTTGGAAGGTACTGATCAAGTGCTTGTTCGTTGATTATTGCTGTTCTGAATGTGATGGAATGGGTGCTGGTTTCAACAGACTTATATATCTCACGCCGGTCCTCATCAGATGCCGACAAAATCTAGATGCTTCTTCTTACTCAGTCATTGGTCGCTCCTAGAGAGCAGAGAATTGGAAAGAACCAATATCAAGTTTCTGACAAATTGACATTTGATTCATAACATCATGCGAAGTATCATGGGTAGGTAGGGTAGGACGCCCGTAGTGGGCAGTGTTAGTGTCTCCACGGAACGTGTCTGGAATAGGAAGTAACAAGTCTTGGCACGCGTGGAAGCCCGTTGGCGCACGGCCACTCTGGGAAGCCTAAGATTGCAGTAAGTTACTTAACCCATCCGTAGGCAGAGTGACCCGGCGATGAGCATTTGATCAGATTCCATATCTAGACTGTTTGCTCCTGGATCGGTGGGAGACCTGATGGGTCCGGAATTTCAAGCGTGCCCCAAACAAGATGCAAGCTCCGACACTTTGCAATGTCCACCATGTCGGCGTCACGTACAACTTGGTGATACATTCTCTTCACCAAGACTGTGAGACCAATCGATCCTGGTCCGCCACTGTCATCGATCATTGCCTTGACGCCTCGTAAGTGAAGCTGAGCTGTTGCCATGTCGCCACACGCGGTCTAGAGTTAGACGTGGTTGTCAGTTTCCTATTCCGCCTTGAGTTCGGGGGAATCATTTCGGGGGATGCTCACATCGTCAAGAACCATGGCAATGGCTTTGGCAACAGTCAAATTATTCATTTTTGACGGCGGGGCGAGGGCCTTACGCAGGACCTCGAGACAATGTTGCTTGTATTTGAGAGCCTTCTGCATGAGGTGCTGATCATGGCTTCGGCGAAGTAAGATATCGCGACAGGCACCCAGAAAAATAGCGTTCAGGAGATCACTATCAGTGGTTGCGAGACCGACCCAGTCTTGCAGTACTTCACTTTGATCGACTGACTTTATGTTGCCGTTGTATGACGGGCAATGTGTGTAAAAGAGTGGGACTACGTTTTGCACGTCTGAAACGGAACACGATGAATGAGCTGGGTGTTACTATATAGGGTCCATCCCAATTCGGGTGGTCCATGAGAAGGGAGTCATGCTCAACGTACAGTGGTGAAGTAAGAACTGGTCCTCGGATGACAAGGGTTTCACCAAGGCTGAAAAAGGGTCCTTGTAACCCTGTCCAACTCGATCTCCCGGGCTTGGCAAGTATCGTGTGAAGGGAGAAACGGGCAGTCCATGCGAGTGCATGCTCCCAGCTCCAGTCGTCAAATCTTTGCCGTGGTCACGGACGCTGGCTTGGTATCTTTGCGTCCGTATGCGTCTTGCATTGGCATGTGCTCGACGGATGGCGTGGGCGTGGGCAGCGGTCCGTGACTCGGTCGAAGAAGGCTCTGCGGGGCCAACAACGCTGACGAAATGGAACTGGCGAGGCATTTCTCGATTGTTGCTGGTGATGGTGCAAATTTGGTAGAGGCGGGGGATCACAGCCTGGGCAAGAATGCTTGAATTAAACGGCGGAAAGGCCGTCGTTTGGGGAAGAAATGATTAGTGAGCTTCAGCTGCTGCAGATATTTAAGTTATGCCAAGACTTGTTCCTTCCCTTTCTAGCATAACCCCTTGATGATACGAGTCAGGGAGCGAGCGACGGGCGCGTCTCAGATGGTTTGGCCAATCACACGGGCGAGTGGTTCCTTACTTTTTCAGGTTTCTGATGACGATGAGAGGTATTCTTCGCAGACATGGTTATCACCTCCGCCTCGGTCGGATACTGGCACCGACAACCCGACCATCATGAGGGCCAGCCGCGCATAATCCACCCTACGACTGTTGCCGTCTAAGTGTGAGGCCCACTTTTGCACCTCCGGGTGCATGGAGTTGTTGACGATCCATGGTGGCGCACTCCTCCTATGATAGAAAGGAAAAAGTGAGTGCGTTATAGTTCTGCCGGTTATGACGGCCTGGTCCCAACCTGGGCCGTGACAGCGATGTCTTGCGCATTTTCGGATTCCAGCAGTATTATTAATCTAGCATTAAGCACTAGCATGAGGTAGTGATGATAGTAGAAGTAGATACCAAACTGAGAATCGTTTGGAGGAAGATGTTAAAGTGTACGCTTTAGATATTCAATCAATTCGAGAGCGGATTGCTGGCCACATCCGTCGAGCGCATCAATGAAGAGGATAAGTGGAAACCTCTTCAAGATCCTCGAAAGCGCAGACTGGAGGCATTTTTGCAGCGACTGTGGATGCCATTGCCACTGCTCTCCGTGGCCTTTGTAAGCAAAGCTTGTTAGTCATGATGGCGTGCGCAGATGGGTACCTGAATCGTTTGTTGTCAGATGCCTCCGCTGTTCGCGAACCCCTCACACCACGGAACGCCACAGCGTTACAACACGTCCAAGCGCCGAGCAGAGAGGTTGAGGCATCTTCCAGGTCTCTCATTTCTCCAGTCTGCCTCGTATGGGTTCACTGTTTTCTCAATTTTGGGAACTCTCGTTCTACTTGGGCTTATCATAATAGCGTTTCGCTATGCGCCTGTGGATTACTGGGCTGAGGCAGTTCACTACAAGAACAAAAGATATTCACACATAGGAATAATAGAAGCTTCAAATAGATTACAGATTTTCAGATTGAAATTTGCGAAGATCCAACACGGAAAGAGATCCACCGCCCTGCCGTTGAAGAGTATGCTTTCCTCATCCCGGGAAGGCATTCTCGGGGAATTGAATGTCAATGTTGCCCTCTCGAATAACTAGGGAACAGGATTTTGAAAGACGGCGAGGTTGGTAGAGAATCCGGAACGATTTCGAGGTAGATGTCTTTGCAAGAAATACATTATTCAACCAGTTCGATCCTTGCGCCACCAAAAGAAAACCCTCCAATCCACTGCGGCTTAAACCAGTTCCCTATGACCAAACCTATTTCACCGTCTTGGCCCACTTGGAACGGCTGTCCGTCGACTTCACACCACCCCGTGTTCTTCAAAGTCCTCCAAAAGCCGGGCTCCAAGACCTTGTCGGAAAATCCTGGCTCCAGAAGTACATCTGCGGCCAACCGATGCTTGTTGGGATCGACGCTGGTGTCAAGAAAACGGCCGTACTCTCGGGGTCTGCCCACACTGCAGTGCAATTCCCAGGGAAAGAAAAAGGACGAGTCTGGGTCGGGGGCTCCATCCTTCGCTGCTGTGGATGGGAAGAATCGCTCGCAAACCGAGTTTTCCGGTGGCTGTTGGGGATGTGGAATGAAGCAACGGGGCATGGCTTCACTGGACGTTGGAAAATTTCGTCCGCCGACAAACCAAAATATCCACGTCACACGGTACGAACCTGGATCGAGATGGTCGGTTCTGTACCGCAGAAGGGCGTTTGCAGTGCGACGACAGGTCAGAATGGTTTTGTCAATGGGTCCGACAGTTGGATTGGAATGCTCTGGACCGACTCGTACTCCAACCGGGTAGCCGTTTGGACCAATCCTCTCATGATACCAAAGCAGGCGACCGGGATAGTCCGCATCGCTTTGGTCCCCGTGTAAGCACCTGAATTCGTCCGCCGGGATCATGCATGCCTGAGGTATCATGTTGATCAAGGCTTGGTAAACAAACCCGTAGTTACTGTCGCGGCCCGGGAATTTGTTTAGGCCGCGATGGTCCGTCTCGAGTTCGATTTTGTCAATTTCACATGCGCCGTGAGTTGCAGACCGTTTCGTAACCACCTGCCAAGGCAATGTTAATCGCAAGATGTACATGCAGATGGATGGGGATATATACAGACATATTCGCGAAGCCAAGTTACAGGGCCTAAGAACTTCCGTTCCATCTTCTTCTGTTCGTAAAAGTATTTTCGACGCGTATCACCGTAGTATCTTTCGAAGTCACTCTGAAGAGCCTCGAGCACCTCACTATCCGGAGCGAGAATCCGCATAATTTCGACATCAGGGTCCAGAGGGGCCAGGATGTAGGATGCGAGGATGCCATAACGGTTGAACGATGTCCCTTGGTGCGGCGTTCCAAGGAAAACCACACCCCTAATTCGGCTCTTCAAGTCTGGTTTCATGACCAGGGCCAACGAGACAAGTCAGATTTATGTCTCCTCATGGTGATTCTCACTAACCTGCTTGATAACGATTCCCCCGTAGCTGTGGCCGACTAGGATAAGTCGTTCATTGATTGACTTCTGCCGAAACGAGAGCCCCTGAACGAGGCTGCGCGCCGTATCCCTTAGCCTCATGTTGGAGTTGCGGACCCAGAAAGAGTTGTAGTTGAAAACGGCGAGTCGCACGGAGGACTGCACGCGATCTTTCTTCAGATCGTCCGGAAACAGGTCCGTTATCCAAAAACATGGAGTGTCTTGGTCTTCCACTGTCCATGTTTTGGCCGGGTTCGCGCCAAGGCCATGCACAAACACAATGCTGGACGCGATCAGATCATCAGTAGGTACGTGTGGCTTCGGGGGCCTCCTCCGTAACCGTGTTCAACCACATACGTTGTGCATGTGTCATCATCCCGTCGGTGATGGCCATGAGAAGGAGAACTTGTTGCAGTCGAATACAGTTCGACAAGGCCGTGCTCTGCTTGCAATCGGGATGCAGATGGCGACGGGACCAATTTTTCGAGCAGCCATAGGTAGCTGAAAGAGATAAAAACAACCAGGCTCAACCCAGTTAGATAGGTCTTGAGCGTAAGAGTAGCCAACAAAGTGGGGATGGCGACGGCGAGTACTAGGACGGCAATGCCTGCGAAAATGGGATCCATTTTGATCCGGCGGATTGTATCGTACCCCGGATTGTAGGTATCCTTGCCATGACCCCTTGTGACTCGACCCGTGGCCCTTTGCCGGAATAGCCCCGGTCCGGCTTCGGCTAACACTGTTTCGTGTCCTGTGGCGTAATCTTAGGCATTAGGCACCCATCGAGGTACGGAATGGTCCAAACTATCAAGCGGCCCTACGTAAGGGGACATGATGGGACAGAGGAAGAAACGGCATATAGGACATGGGATGGTAGGTTGACTTGGTCAGTGTGCAAAGTACATGAGACTACAAAGCTCCAAGCTCTGGCGATGTAGCCGTTGGAATCGCATCCTTCAGCCGTCTACGTGCCCTCTCTTCCCATCCCGACCCGCATTAGGTCAGAAGAGTAGGATGTTTCTCCATGGTTCGCAGTCAAGGAATGATCGGAGCCACCCGCGATCCGCCCACCTCTCACCGCTCCGGGGCCAAGCACGAGGCGCAGCAATCTCATTGCGCCGCTCACGGCTCTGGGCAGCAAGTTGGCCCAAATTTGGCCAGGGAGGCAACGCTATTGCTTTGCCAGTTGAGGTCTTTTGGTTGTGGTCTCGAGTAATGAGGCCAGGCTGCTTGTGCGCGTATGCCGCGTTGCGAAAGCGATTTGGAGGGCCGATGAGGTGCTGCATTTCCTGGGCTTGCTAAATTCGACGCAATATCGCCGTCATTCATCACGATCAAGCTCCAGTTGTCGTTGGGGGGGTGGCGCGCGAAAGGTCTGCCAAACATGTCATACTCATAAGCGCCGTGCTAGAGTCTGATGCGAACCCAAGTTACCTAACGGTGACTCGAGGTTGGCTCTAAGTTCCGAGGGGCATAAGGTGTTTCAAGGTCGCATCTAGAACGGGCCCGACACCTTAAAAGCCTAGAAGCAAGGGGCCAACCATCTAAGTGACCCGCTCTGTTTGGAGGCGCCTCGCCAGGCTCAGACACGCTGGCCAATCATTATTCCGTAGGAGGCGCCCATTTCCCGCCATGTTGGCGGCACGAGCGTTGCTCAGATCTGACATCTAACATGACTCTAAAAAGACGTCTTAACATCAGTACGAGGGAATCGACGCAAACAAAGTGGCATGAGGAGAAGGCCCAGAACAGTTGGCAGCGTCTGGAAGTGGCAGTCGCCCTTCAAACTGCGCAAGAATGATGGCGAAATTGGAGTCACATGTTGGTTACCAGACACTAGCTCAGCAATTCATGGATCATAATGTCCAAGGAATCTGGTCGGATCTTATTAGCGCGCCGATATTGTTCTGAAAGCAAGATACAGGGCGATTGTTATTGTTAAACGTAGCCCACAGCCACGGGTCCCGCGGTTGTCGCCTCAGGCAGCCGGGGGCCCTTACGGCCCGGAATAGCCTCGCCTAGCTAGCCTAGTCAACTTAACCCAATACATATCGTCGACCTCACAACAGTTATCATAGTGGAAAATCGTTGATCCCGAAGGCGGTCATTCCATCAGACTGGGCCGCGATCTTGGTAGCCTTGCTGTCCAATTCTGTGAGTACTAGCCGCAATCTTCAGTGTGCCGTTCTAGAAAGGCGGCTCCTCACATGTCAAAATGGCGTCTGGATGGACCCGGCAAACCCGGACCAATGGGATTAGATCGGGTGTAGCATTCTGACAGTTCCTTCTCGATACGACATGCATGCCCAACGATATTTAAGTTGAATTGATCAATGATAGTAATAGCTCTGGACATGACTGGTGTATTGTACTGCTTGTACGCCGTAGTTTTGCCTCCATCGACAGTAGTAATGAACCCTCTCCAAATCCCTCACCACCATCACCAATGAAGTCTGCGCTAGAGACACGTTCCATCGGGGAATCGAGGATTAACCGGAAGCGCAGGATGAGCCAATGTCGAATCTTCTGCAACAATGAACCGGAACCCCCCGATCATGGCAGTTCACCTCGTTGCGGCCGTTTGCCACGTAGACGTAGGCAGCGTGAAGAGCCCAAATCACCGACAGCCCGTCAGATCAAGATACAACACATAAAGCCAGGCTAACGAAGCGGCTGTCGACCACGTGAGCGACGTGAGATCTGCCTCCGAGAGTAGCCTAGTGGTGGCTGACTGCCCCTCATCATTCGACGACGGGCCGCCTCGCGTTGCCATTTCACCATTCCTCGTGCTCATCTCTGCATTCCGTCAAAACGACGCAACTACCGGCATAGCCGAGCCAGTGTCTCCGTCTAGACTTGGTTCCCACGCCAGAGTGGGCCGCTGTTTGAGTGGGGTGGCTTCAAGGAGAGAGCCTGGTCGCCGGGCCTTGATACATCGGGTTGTCAACTTTGCGAGACCGGGATTCGCATAACCACGTCCAACGTCTTGCTTTGCGTGGCCGGATGCTACGGCTTGTGATCCGCGCGGATAACGCTGTTCTATATCCCGATATTGCGACCCAACCTGTACACATGCGCCGACAGATCTCCCGCTGTCACTCACAATCGCAATGCGGTCGCAGCATACCACTTTCGTCACCATCCCCATCCCCATCAACCTCCCACCACACACCGTCGTCGCCTATCTACAAACATACGCTCCAACGCTGCGCCACAACGACCACGTCGCCAACTTCACCGAAGTCGCCTCTGACCCCGCCGACATCGCCAACGACGTCTTCTTCGGGCCCTGGGACGAGTCGGTCCGCACGTTTCAAATCCACGAGGTCACCCGCCTGCTTCCGGGCGTCTCGCGGGAGAACAGGTGGCCCGTTGTGTTCCAGTCCTTTCCGAGCGGCATCAACTCGCGCGCCAATGCGAACATCGGCACCATTGTCTGGGCGCGGTGGACGGTTCGTCACCGGGATGCCGGCTCGCCTGCCAACTCGGAGAGCACAGCGTCTAGCTCGGCCACGGAAATGGGAGAGGAGTGGGAGCTGTATGAGGAGGTGCTCGTGGACGCCAATACCATGGTGATGCCTTTTGCCGCTCGAGTCATAGACAAGATCCACCAGGAGATTTCTCAAAGAATCGTGGACGATGTGTTTAAGACCTATTTCAACGAGACGCTCAACCCTGAGATACTGCCTGTATAAGGCGACACTAGGATCGGTTTCATTCCCCACAGTCACCAATGCCGAGTCTTGGACGCAGTGGGTGCGATGGAGAAGGTTTGGCTGTGATAACTGTCAGCCACGAGAGGATCGAAGCAAGGTGCCTTAAGGCCTTGAAAGCCGACAGATAGCTGCCGACCTTGCAACTAACTTGATGAAGCGATGCCCATGAAGATTGCGGAAGGAGTTTCATTTTTGTCGGCGTCCACTTTGAAAGTCCCCGAATCGGGCGACTAGGTTATAATAGGGGTGTTTGAAACCTCTAAAGGCGTTGATTGATATCTGGCACTTTCGATCACTATGCAATATTCAATTCAATATCCCAATTCACTTTCCAGAGTTGAAACCTTCTTCATCTCTCAGCTTATAGTAGCGTTGATTAACGGCTCTCAACCTGTCATTAAGAATGTTCAAGTGGCCGTCGTCAGCCTACAATTACACCAATTACCAATTACAAGCTGGAATCCTTGCGGTGGCCTGAAAATATGCCCATCACCTGCAAGAGTTCTTCCCACCGAGGGTCGTTCTGCACCTTGATTTTCCCATCGTGCGTCATGACCTTGTACTCGCCAGGTTCGGTCGTACCAAAGATGTAACCGTTCTCATCGTGCACAAACGCACGCAGGTCCTGGATCCAGTCATCCATGAGCTGGCGCTCGCCTTTGGTTGGGCCGTGGGTTATCGAGTAGCTAGATGTCTGGTTAGCGCCATGTATAGCTCAACTATAAACAAACACAGATATAGGAGAAGAAGACGTACTTCCAGATAGGACGGTCCATGGCGTGGCTCACTCCAAACGACGCCGGCGCAATTTGATCCGTGATAAACGACAGGCGATATGCAATGAGATACCGCCACACATGATTCATATCAACTCCGTGCTCCAGCAGATTATTCGTAAGATACCGCGACGGAGCCCTCACCTGTCCATCCGCAACAATCTGCCCAAACACTCTCTCCCACTCCTTCTTATCCTCTGACTGGGGCAGCCCGTAGTGCCGCAGCAGCCGCGCCGTCGTCGCCGGCGGGTAGTAGTTTGATATCTGCAGCCGCAGCGACTCCACGCTTGCGTCGGGCCCGTTGGTCACGGCGTACAGCGTGTTTTCGTCCTGCACTTCACCAATGTACAGACGCAGGCCGCGTTTCTTGAACTCGGCCGCGAAGGAACCCGACCGGTAGTAGGAGAAGATGCCCGCGTGGATGAACAAGTCATCCGTCACGGGGCGGAACGTGTGGTGCTGCAGGTTCATGATACCTGCACAGAGGTCTTTTGCGGTGATGGCTCGCAGACGACGCAGCTTTTCCTCTCCATCTACCGTCGACGGCACGTTAAAATACGTGCACAGCTCCTCAAACTGCGGCTCGCACTCCTCCGTCGTCTTGGGCTGCGTCGGAATGGCGTTGGAGTACATGATCAAGCGCCGGAACCGATCCGTCGGCTTCTCGGTGCGAAAGTCGTGCAGTGCCTGGGCGAGCACCGAGTATGCACCTGCGCTGCGCCCCGCCAGCACAATGTTGTCAGGATCGCCGCCAAACGACGCAACATTGTCGTAGACCCAGTCCATGGCGAGCCGCTGGTCCCACAAGCCGTAGTTGCCAACGGCTTCACCGCGGGACTCGTCAAGAAGAGCGCGGCCGGCAAGGAAGCCAAAGACGTTGAGCCGGTAGCCGACGGCGATGAAGACAGCTTGCAGGTTGCCCGTCGAGATGAGCTCGGTGGGATCCATGCTCTCTTCTTGACTCGGGTCGCCGACTTGGAACCATCCGCCGTGGAACCAGATGACGACGGGCCATTTCTTGACAGGAGCACTGGGATCAGGAACGGGCGTCCAAATATTCAGACGCAGGCAGTCTTCGTCGTAGACGTGAATTGGGATGTGCTCGCTGACGGTCTTGGAGTAGTTGGCCTGCGGACACACGGGACCAAAAGCCGTGGCATCGTATGGTGTGCCGTCTGGTGATGAGTAGCTGTGCGTCTCGGGCAGAGGCTGAGGTCTGCGCCATCTCAAGTTACCGACCGGTGGTTGTGCATAGGGCACGCCCGTGAATCTCCGTGATTTCTGATCAAACTGAAGACCTTTTACGGTTCCGGAACCGCCCTGGAGGACGGCTTGGCACTCGGACGTGGTGTAAGAGATATGATTTCCCATGGTGTTGACGGAGACATGCAGCACTCCCCATAATGCCAGCCTGCCCGACAGAAAACGGGCGCAAGAATTATCTTATCAACCATGACTGGAAAGAAATCCCTGGAGAATTGGGCGTCTTCGGGGACTGTATTCCATAATCGACGAGCTGCCGCGAGACCCTCGTCCTGCCTACTCACACTAAACCCGGTCACAGCTCGTCGATTAATCTAACCAATCACAGCCTATCTCACCACCGTCAACCGTTATCCCTGACGATAAGAGTGGAACCGTTCTATGGCACATTTCCCATTTCCCGCTCGCTCCGATTGTTGACTCGTCAGGTCCCCATTCCAGGCCCGTCGAGTCGGATCCAAGCCAGCCCTCTCGAGTCGGATCCAGCCCCTCCCCTTCGAGATTTTGCCCCCCCCCGTCCACCAAAGCAGTCCCACTGTTGTATCAATATCACACGGGCAAGCCTGGGGCGGATGTCACACGGGAGTAACCACAGGCGCCGGATATGGCACACACGACAGGTGCGGGTATCGACGCGCCCGGAATGGATCCTCCGCCCCGGCGGCGACGAGTCGAGCGCGGGAAGCGATCAAAAAACGGCAAGTCCTTTCTTTCCCCCTCTTCTTCTTGGCAATAGTCCCGGGTATCTAATTCCTTGGGATTATTCCAGGCTGCCGTACGTGTATCTCCAAACGCGTCAAGTGCGACGAGCTCCGGCCCGAGTGCGGACGCTGCGTGCGGCTCCGGCTACCGTGCGAGTGGGCGCCGCAGCCGCCGTCGCTGGCGCTGCGGAGGCGCGGACAAGGACCCATCAAGGCCCGGGACGACGGATGGGCGCCGGGTGTTATACTGCCGAAGCCGGTTGACGCCGGTGGAAGCGAGGGGGAACAGCAGCAGGAGGAGAACACGAGCGATGCGTTGGTGCCGTTGTTGAGTACGGGCGACGATGCAGGCGCGGCAACTGAGCATCTGGATGCCGAGTTCTTTGGGCTCGAACAAGAGTTGGCTGGTCAGGGGTTGGCTGGCCAGATTTTGGACAACCAAATCTTGAATGCCCAAGTCTTGAACACCCAACTCTTAGACGGCCCTGACTCCCTCAACATCAACATGGAAACAGCCCTCGTATCCCAGACCTTTGCTCTCACCGAGGGCATCACGCCTCTCCTATCCCTGGAACAACTCCCCAGCGATACCGCAACCCTGACAGACTCTGACGACTGGATCGTCGACCTCACCCATCAACACCAACAACACCAACTCTACAATCTCCAGTTCCCCTCGTCCCTCCCCTTCAACCCCTTCAACTCGGCCAACTACCCCTCCGCCTCCACATCCGTCTTCTTCACCAACGACTTGCCGACTTATCACGCTCCCTCCACCGGCACCAGCGACATGCAGGCCGTGTCCTTCCACCGCGTCGTCTTCGCCCCGCTCAAGTCGACGCGCACCGCCGCCGTCTCAGCCCACGCGCTGTTCCTCAACCGCGCCCTCGAGAACGGCATGGCGCTGCACTTTTTGCTCGCTCTCTCCCACAGCGAGCTCGCCGTCCACCAGGGCGTCAGTCTTGATACGCCGCACGAGGCCTGGACGCACTACCAGCGCGGCTCGCGGCTCTTCCTGCAGGCCCTCGATCCCCTCGCGCAGCCCGACCACGTCGCCATGATGCTGTCGTTTCTGTACATGTACATGTTCTGGATGCGCCGCAGCCCGCTCAACGTGCCCAAGCTGCGCGAGCTGAGCCAGTCGGTCCTGGCGTACGTCAAGCGCTACGACCTCGATGAACTATGCGCCAGCGCGAGCGTATCCGCGTCGGCGCACGCCTCGACGTCCGACCAAGTGCTGATCGCGCGGATCCTGACGTACCTCTACGACCGCGACGGCTTCTGCGGCTTCTTCGGCTGCGGCGGCGTCTTTGCCAGCTACGTGAGCCAGAACCACGACAAGCGGCATCGTATATGGCGGCTGTCGCGGAATACGTTTCCGGGGGCCGATGAGGTTCCCACGACTATGGGCTTGACGCAGGTGCCCAAGATGCAGGATTCGGCTGTCCTGGGTGTCTACTTTGACCTCATTGCTCTGCATCACGACATTAACAACTACAGTCAGGCTCCCGAAGACCAGGCCCTAGCAGCGAGGGTGAGGATCAAGCGGAGCCTCGACCGAATACAAGAAGTACGTCCTCTCCCGGTTTCCCCATACCCATGAATGCTCACGTCTGCAGGAACAACCCTTCATCTCCAACCTCGTCGCCGAATCCGAACGCCAAGGCTCATCCCCCTTCCTCATGGCTCTCGTCACCGTGACATTCTTCCACGCGCTGCAAATCTACTTCTACCGCTCCCGCAGCTCCTACTTTGGCCAGCGGCCCGTCCCCGCCGAGGTGCAGTGGGCTTTACGGGAACTCGTGGCCGCGGCCTACTACACCATGGCTACGGGACCGGTGCAGCTGCTGGAGCGGTTCCAGTGGTCGCTACTCATCGCGGGCATCGAGACGCACGACCCGGTGCACCAGGAGTGGATTTCGAGGGTCATTTCGGATCCCAGCATGAAGCATGCGCTTTACTTGATTCAGGAGGCGCAAGGGGTTGCTTGCGTCTCGATGCAGACGATGCGGCAGATTATTGAGAGGTGTTCTCAGGCGAGTATGTAGGGTAAGTAGAGGGAATGATGAACAGCGTATGAGTAAGACGTACTTTATGATTAGATGTATTATGCAAAATAGATTTTAGTTATTGCCATTATTCTATCAAACTTTCAAAATCTCTAATATAGACCCGCTCGGATGCCGTTCGCAAACACAAGGAGTGTCTTACAGAGACGGATCTCGGATGTTGGTTTCAATGCGGATGTCTTTATCTCGACCTAACTAACAACCATCATCCGCCATGTCTCTAGTTCCCAATCACTATCTCAACAACAGGTCGGATAATACCCCCAACCTCATGACCTTTCCCCTTGTCACGAGATTACCTATCCCATCTCTCGTTAACAACCTGCTCTCTACTTCTAGCCTCCGAACACATTCGCTTCAACCCCAACACCGCCTAGTCCCATCGTCTTCTCCTCCGCAAGGATTCCCCGCGAAAGCCCCATTCTTTCTCGTCGATTAATCTAGCCAATCAATCGCGTCCCCATTATCTCCCTTTTGCACGCGTGAACGCAAGTGTCGAGGGCTGATCCGAACTCCCGTCATTTGGAGATACGTTGGGCGAACGGCCGCTCTCTTCCTTTTCTTCATTCCCTTAAGCTTTGCCTGTTGGTTGCACACGGGCGCTCGCAGCAAGCGTGGCAATGCGCGTTTGTATATTAGACCTCGCTCGTCCGACCGTCGGCGTTTCCAATTGAGAGGTCTGTTCGCTCAGACAACAAACAGCATCTATCTGTCCTTGCCGCACGCGACTTGACTCTTTTCCCATCAAACCACTCCCATTCGCCATGGAGAAGATCGATCAGAGCCACGACGGCGGCGTTGATGCCGAGTCCGACGTCCAGAATAGCGACATTGTCGCCATGGAGCACGGCAGCATGGAGGTTCTTGGACCGGAGGAGGAGAAGAAGCTGGTTCGCAAGATTGACCTGCAGTATGTCCTGATTCATGTGGTTTATGTGAAGAGTGTTGCTAATTTTTCACAATAGCATCATGCCTCTTCTCATTGTCAGCTACGGCCTTCAGTATCTGGACAGTACGTGGAAATCATTATCTGCGGCTTGAAATGTGTATGGTACTAACTCGCCGCAGAGACGAGTCTCGCATACAGCGCCATCCTAGGACTGCGGGAAGACTTGGTATGAGAATCAGCATATTTCGGCATACACTAGGATACCAACTAACGTCGACTGCAGAACCTCGTCGGCCAAGAGTACAGCTGGACATCCAGCGTCTTCTACATAGGCTACCTCGTCGCGTCATACCCCATCTCTCTCGGCTTCGTCAAATTTCCCCTTGGCAAATACCTAAGCGTCTTGATGTAAGATCTTTTTCCAATATGCACTATAATTATACTAACCAAGACTCCGTAGCTTCCTCTGGGGTATCGTCCTTACTCTACACGCCGTTGCCACCAACTACGCCAGCCTCATGGTCCTGCGTACCCTCCTCGGCGTTTTCGAAAGCGCCATCAGCCCGGGCTTCTCGCTCATCACGGGCATGTGGTACACCCCCCGCGAACACGTCTCGCGGCACTCCTTCTGGTTCGCGGGCAACGCCTCGGCGAGCATCATCGGGTCCATGATCGCCTACGCGCTGCTGCACTACGAGGGCAGACTCTCCCAGTGGAAGGTCCTCTTCCTGCTCTTTGGCCTCATCACCGTCGCCTGGTCTGTCGTCTCCTGGTTCTACCTGCCCGACTCGCCCCTCACGGCAAAGTTTCTAACCGCCGGCGAGCGCGAGCTGGCGGCGCTGCGGCCGCAAAAGTACCAGAAGACGACGCAGACGAAGCACTGGGACCGCAGCCAGTGCATCGAGGCCCTCAAGGACCCCAAGGCCTGGTGGTTCTTTTTCTTTTCGTTTGTCATTTGCGTTCCCAACGGAGGGACGACGAGCGTATGTGGATTTGATCTTTTTGTGTGGCGCTTTTCTAACGGATTTTCTAGTTTAATACGCTGGTCATCAAGGGCTTTGGCTACGACGAATTCGAAACCATCCTCATGGGTCTGCCAGCCTCGGCGTTTCAGCTCCTGACCGTCTTCCTGGCGGCCGTCTTCACCTCCAACGTTCGAAAGTCGCGCCTTGTCGCCCTTGTCTTCATCTTCCTGATGGCCATTGCCGGCATCCTCATGATCAAGCTGTTGCCCGAGGCTGAGAAGCTCTCGCGTCTTGCGGGATTCTGGCTCGTCATGGCCGTGTCCCCTGCGTTCCCACTGATGCTCTCCTTGGCGTCTAGTAACATTGCAGGCTTTACTAAGAAGTCGACAGTCATGGCCATGATTTTCTTGGGCTACTGTGCAGGAAATCTCAGCGGGCCGCAGTTTTTCATCGCAAGTGAAGCGCCAAACTATCACGTAAGTTGACCCTCTTTTACTGCTTTGTGATTTCAGGATCATGAGCTGACTAGTTTTCGCAGACTGCCTACACTACCATCCTGGTCTGCTTCGCCATCACCATTGTCTTAGTCATCGCTTTCCGCCTGTACCTAGCCTGGGAAAACAACCGCCGCGACAAGGAACAAGGTGTCAAGATCAACCCCGAAGATGTACGTCATGTGGATCTGGACCACGACGAGGGACTGCTCCAGATAGATGAGACGGACAAACAGAACAAGAACTTTCGGTATATTTTGTAGATATATGTATAGCGGGCCAAATCCCTGGCTCTCCATCAAACCCAGCCAGGGCATTTGGTCATCAAGAGCCATGCTATATCTCATGGAAAACTATGGTTGCGTTAACCCTTACCTTGTCGCCCCGGTTCTCACATGCTAGCCGCTGTTGCCGAATGTCTTCTCCACCGTGAATTCCGTTCCTTGTTACAGCAAAACGGACCAGCGTAAGACGCTCTTGTCTTCGCCCTACAGTGTACCAACACTCGCAGCTTGCCCCTCCTCCCCATGACTGACTGCGGGGCCTAACGGGGCCTAAGCGCAAGTCGGGAAACAGGCTTGTACAAATACATCATTAGTTTGAATCGAAGTCGAAGTTCTGGAAGAACCTTCAGCAACGCAGACAGACGTGGTGATTATTGGCTGAAACGACCAGACACTTGTGTCAAATCCGTATCAAAGTGGATTCATGAACGCTTCATCTCTTCAACTGCCAGGGGAAGCAGAAGGCCCCTGACGCTAGAAAACTAGCTTCAGGGAGGATATCCACTAGCCAACTCAAATGGCCAGGGCACGGGCTTAGTGCAGACGCTACATTCAATAGCTTGAACACTGAAGAGAGTGAATCGATGCAACATTTCATTGCCAAGATTGACGATGACGCGTTGACCTTGGGAAGCGAAGCAGCAGAGATCTTCTTGCCAAGCTACGATTACGCGTTGCATCACAGTGTTACTGGGAATATGGAGGGGCACAGCGATCGCGAAATAGTCCCTCGCAATGACGTGATGGTTTCTCGCGGGGGTTGGCACTGCGGAGAATAAAGCGGCCAGCAAGGGGAACATTCAACAGGCACAACGTCGATCAGGGGTCTACGCGGATAATCAAAATGGAGGGGATCGAGATGCGGTTTGGAAAGTCCCAATGTGAATATGGATATTTTCTAGTTCGTAAATAAAATAAATGTGTACAATGCTGATAGCCAGCTAGTTCTATAACCAAGACCGTGTTGATGGTGGCTGCTCTTTGCCAAAAACCGTTGATCGTTACCCAGAAGCCAGGGATGCCCAAAAAAAGAGAGTAAATAGTAAAAAATGGAACATAATGTACATGGACTGATTGGCTTGACTTTGCTCTAGTCCTTGCGTTCAGGTTCCTGGTCCTCAGGCTCCTTGGGCTCAGATTCCTGGTTGTCAGGTTCCTGGCCTTCGGACTTTTTAGGTTCAGACTCCAGGCCCTCAGCCTCAATGACCTCAGACTCCAGGTCTTCAAACGCCTGTTCGGATTCCTCAGTTACCTGAGTTTCAGGCTTCTTGGCTTCCGTCTCTTCGTGCTCAGGCTCGCTGGGGACGGATTCCTGATGCTCGGAATCCTGGTTCTCGGAGTCGTTGTTATCAGGCTCTCCGAGGGTAGAATCATCATCTCCTGTCTCCTGGTTGTCGGGCTTCTTGGGTTCGGATTCTTGGTTCTCGGGTTCCTTGAGGGCAGAGTTCTCAACCTCAAGATCTTGGTGTTCAAGCTCCTTGGGTTTGGAGTCCAGGTTTTCAGGTTCCTTTGGCTTCGAATCCTGATTCTCAGGCTCCTTAGGCTCGGAATTCTGGTTCTCGGGCTCCTTGGGCTTAGAGTCTTGGTTCTCAGGCTCCTTCGGGGTGGAATCTGGATTCTCGGGTTCCTTGGGTTGGGTTTCTTGGTTTTCAGGCTCCTTGGGAGGTGTTTCCTGATGGTCAGACTCCTGGTGTTCGGGTTCCTTGGGAGGATCCTGATGCTCAGGCTCTTGGTGTTCGGGTTCTTTAGGAGGATCCTGATGCTCAGGTTCCTTGGGGGCAGACTCTTGATGCTCAGGTTCCTTGGGAGGTTCCTTGGGAGGTTCCTTGGGAGGCTCCTGGTGTTCATCCTCCTTGGGGGGATCCTGGTGTTCTGGCTCTTTGGGAGGATCCTGATGCTCAGGCTCCTTAGGAGGCTCCTTGGGAGGATCCTGGTGTTCGGGTTCCTCTTCATCGTCAAACAAAGTCCTGTAATGCTCTCCGCACAGCTGGCTGAACGGTATAAACCTCTCGCTCTCATTCTTAAAGTCTGTGAATACGCCGCCGAGCTCCTCCGCCAGAGACAGAGAGGCATTCAAGGGCACCGTGTTGGCCGGGTACCACATGCGTCCGTCAATCAGCTTGTCCGAGATGGGCTCCTCAGCCAGGCTGGCGCGCATGGCGGCCTTGAGCAGGGGTTTGACCAGGGGCCAGTACCAGTACGTCTTGAACTTGTCGACAAAGTGCTTCTTGGAGCACGTGTTGTGGTAGAAGGCGAAGATGACCTTTGTGGCGACGTTGGTGTGCAGGCCGAGTGTGCGAACCCACTCCGAGGCATTGACGGAGGGGCGGTCGTCGAGGAGCGAGCCGTGAATCTTTCGCAGGGACTGGAAGATGGTGTTGGGCAGCTGGAGTCGGTACTCGTGGAAGCGCGCCTGGCTGTCGAAGACATCCTCCTTGACGGTGACGGTGTTGTCGGGGTTCTCGTACTTGTACCTGCGCATCCACTGGTCGTTCCAGCACTGCGTCATGGCAAACGACGACTCGGCGTCGACGCCGACGTGGAACTCGGTGCGGTCGGCGGTGCCGTTCTTGGGCGTCGGCAGCTTCCGGTTGCCCGAGACGCCCGGGAAGAAGCCACCGGTGATGTTCTTGGTGCGCTCGACCTCCTGGCGCACGTAGACCTTGGAGCACCAGTACTGGTCCGAGTTGCGGTACTTGAAGTCCTTTGTCCACTCGCTCTCGATCTTCTGCAGCACCTTGTCGATGAAGCGGCGCAGGTCGCCCAGGGGCCCGATGACGGTGCCCGAGTTGAGGAAGATGGGATCCGTGTAGTGCACGCCCGTGCCGTCGCCCGTTTTGGAGCCCCAGACGTTGTGAGCGAGGTGCGATTCCGGCACAGCCCAGCACTGCGGGTCGTCGAGGAGGGGAGGGAAGCAGCCCTTGTCGGCTCCCCAGAGGATCGTCTGGCGCAGGTCTCGCTCGTGGGCTTCCTCGACCGTGATGCCGTAGCGGTCGGCGAGGCGCTGGTCGGCGCTGGCCATGAGGTCAAAGTAGCGCTCGATCATGACGTCGGCGGGCAGCTGCGAGAGCACGTCGTAGCCGTCCATGACCATGACGAGGTCGTCCTCGTTCTCGCCGGCCGGGCCGTGCAGGTACCGCTTGAGCACGCGCAGCTTGGCGATGTGGGCGGCTTTGGCATCGAATTCTCCTTTGCCCTTGTAGCCAATCATGGTTGGGATGGAGTAACGCGTGACGAGCGATGAGACGACCGAGGCGCAGAAGGGGAGGGTGGCTTGCGACGCGGGGATCAGATAATGGAGTCGTGACGACCTCACGGCGCCACCCGAGTTGAAGGGGTTCGAGGGGACGGCGGATCGTACAGCGTCCTGCATTCTGGATTAGCAAGGGAGGGGGAGCATCAAGCCGTGGAGTCTTGTCCGTACCATGTCGATGCGGTTCGACATCCAAAAGAACATGACGACGAACAGCGCACACCCGCCGATGATGATCGTCCTCGGGGACAAGGCTCTCATCGGAGGAACCATCTTGACCACCATACCCGTCGACAGAATGCGCAGAAGAGGGAGGGTATCACGAAGAAACAGGATTTCAAAAAACGAAAGAAGGCATCCAAGAAATGAGCGACGAGAAAGCACACACAAGAGTCCCTTGCCAAGAAGTAAAGGACAGACGCGGAAAAGGGAGGTAGAAAGATGAGTGAACAAAGTGTAGGAGAATTAGAAACAGGTAGTGGCATCTGCTAGCGGCAACGGGACCTGTTTGAATGCTAATACCGCTTAGCGTGGCGTCGATCAATGGCAGCGGGATGGGCGGAGGAGCCAGAAAGAAAAAGAAAAAAGAGGTCCCAACTTTTTGGGATCCTTCAGAAGAGCAAGATGCCCTGTAACGCGCATGGAACACCCTTCCTACATGGGACAGGTACATACTTCGTACAGGTACTCCGTACAAGACGGGAAGAAACCCTGGCACAGAAAAAAAGGGCATCCGGATTCCGTTCAGGGGGCGTGGCGGGCCAAGGAAGATAATCCATGGGCAATCAATCCATGGCTGGGGCGACCATTCGGTCTGATCTTCCGGGCCAGCCCCTTGTTTCTACGTCCAAGCAGTATGTATTTGACGACGCGTACTGTATTGAACTTGCACAAGGGACTTGCGTCTATCTACTCTGACGCCCTTGTCAAATCCTCCAGCCCCCATCTTGAATACAAGTCCAGCATGCCTTGTCTTGACGCTGACAGCGAGAGGAACTTGTGTACCTAGCAGACCCTTCAATCTTCTAGTGCATGCCCGCCCTAACATGCTTCAGCCAATGCTCGCTCTCACTAGCAGCCCCTGTCCCCCCCCCTCCATCTTGGCCCCGTTTTATAAGTCCCATCTTTAATCATTTGACCTCGCAGTGGCGCCTGCACAATACGCGGACGTCCTCTCGCTGGCGGCCTTATCGGGCTGACAGGCTTCCCTTACAGCACACTGTGTCTGCATGTACAGCTGCTGCCTCCATTATTTTAGCTGCAGACAGTGCCGTCCCCAACCTGGCATAGTTTCACCAACAAGTTCATATCTCTCGGCAATTTTTCTGTCTTGTCACTCCCCTTAATTTCCTCCCCTTTGTCCTCCCCCCAGTTTTATCTACAAAGGCCAATTAGTGGCTGCCTTGAGTAGCTTTTTGGCCTGGTCCAGGGGTAGCCTCCATCCATTGGATCGCTGCGGCATGTCTTTTGCCACCTGTTTTCAGCTCCCCATGAAGTGTGCTTGATTGGCATTCCTGAGGCTGCCCCGGATTGCAGTGCGTGTCCTTAAAATAGTCGCGTCTCGGATCTCGCGTCTTGGCTCGGGCTTGGGCTTTTGCATGATGGAGGGATTTGCATCTTAAACATCCGTGAGACATGGGACACGCGCGTACGCACTGTGACTTTTGCCACTTCTGCGTCGCTTTGCATCCACCTTCGAGACAAATAAAAAGGCTGGTTCACCCCCACATTGAATGTGTCTCCAGATGCTACCCTTTGTCACGAACAGTGTCTTTTGGCTTCGATTCCATCACTGCGCCTTTCTCACATTCCCGGCTATCATCTCGATCAAACTCACTCAAACTCAACCGCCTCAACTGTCACCTGCAGTCGAATACGGGCTTTGTGCGGCATCCAAGTCATGCGCTTAATAAAATCTCCGTCGCCAACCCTGTTGAGAAGGACAGGTCGCCCTACAACCCACCTTTTAACCTACAAGGACCGCTGATCCTGTTTTGACGTCGCCCTCTAACAGGTGCGCTGTCCTCGTATTGAACCTTGCAGCTGCCTGGATGTCTCACCACTCGCCGCGCTCCCGTCGGCTTTGGTCCGGACATGCGGAGAATATCGCATCACCGTGAGATGCACGTACCGCAATTGTCTGCCTGGTACCTTTGAACGGTATCTCGTGTTTCTGCTCGGCACGCGAGTCGATCTTGGCACCGATAAGATGAAGCTTCCAAGAATAGTGCGCTCTTCGATGGGCGTAGAGCTCCTCACTCCTCATGAAGGTCATGCAGCATTTGTAGGGTAAACTGGTCTTTCATGGAATTGCTAGAGAGAGGGATCCCGCGAGGTAGCATGTTGGCATTGTTCTTCCAAAGGAGAATGGCGTGCATGGACGCTTCTGGGCCCCGGAGAGAAAGTCGCATCTAAGTGAACGTAACCAAACTCTCGTATAGATCAGCGGTAGGGTCACAAACAAACGTAGAAACAAGCAAATTGGCTCCGCGTAGTCTTGAGAAGTGTTGGCTACACTCGAATCATCCGGACTCGATCGCCCTTCTTCCGAGTCCACATGGCTAGAAACCTGGCATGACATGCTCTGGATTTCTGCCTCGTCCAGCTCTGTTGATCCCGCCGTGGCAGATGATTACCTTGCGAACTATGAACAACTCTTTCAAGATAACTTTTGAGTCAGTTACTCAACAATCCCAGTGGCGCGCAAACATCAAAGTGTAGTTCACGTCCAACCACTCCCTGCCAATCAACACGTCAATGACATACTACATGTTTAAGCTTGGGGTTTGATTAGCCATTCAAGCAACAAGAGACATCACTCGTTGGGTGCATCCTTAGGAATCTTGATGCTTTAGGTCTTGCGAAAGTGTTTGAAAGTCTGCCACTGTCACATGAAACCCATTGTCAATCATGTCATGGAACATTAAATTTATCACTGAAAGGTAGCATGAATCGATGGCAGTCAAGCTCGCATATATCTTCAAAGCAACCAGCCAAGAGTATCTGGCTTTGTATCCGAGGATGGCCTATATCGGCATGGATATCAAGCCTTGAGGCTCTTTGCACCTATGATGGATCATCCCACTTAACGATAACCTATGACGTGCTCAGCAGATGTCCTGAATTATATCATCATCTTCCTATCGGCATCCGTTGTGTTGAACAACATCTCTTCATTGGACCTTCGATTGCCGTTATTGGGTCTCTTCCCCCTCCAAGTTGCAGAACCACCCATCACGTCATCGCAACAGATCAACGTCCACGATAGCACGCCATCTATGTGCCATTTTACCAATCGCACACCACAGACTGCGGGGTTTCCGATGTCGCCGCGCTCGAGTTATTTAACCGTTGGAGATCCATGATTTTGGTTATGCTATTCTTGGTGGTGAGTTTTGATAAACTTTATATCAAACTCAACTCGCGGCGAAAGAACCAAGGGATTAAGCTGCGCACCACGGAATTGCAAAGCCTACATCGCAGGACTCGTTACCAAGATGGCCGAAAGTAACGATGCTACTTCACCGCAGAATGGAGGCGATCGTCTCGGGAACGGAAAGAAACAGATCTTTCTCAACGCATTTGACATGTCAACTGTTGGACACTTGTCTCCCGGACAGTGGAAGGTACGTGAAAGAGCAGTCCCTTGCCAAACTCTTGACTCATTATCTATAGAACCCTGTGGACAAGTCTGCGACGAAAAGAGACTTGACGTATTGGATCGAACTCGCAAAGCTGCTTGAACGAGGCGGCATCAATGCTTTGTTTCTGGCAGACACGTATGGCGGCTATGACACATACGAAGGAAGTCTGGACAACTGCATCCGAAGGGCGGCTCAGTGGCCCATGACCGACCCAACGATTGTGAGTACTTCTCTCCAAGTGAAAACGACCCTACTAATGCATGATAGCCCATCAGTGCAATGGCTGCCGTCACTAAGAATCTAGCTTTCGGCATTACCGCCTCAACGTCCTTTGAGCCGCCTTTTCTGCTGGCCAAGAGGTTCTCGACGCTGGACCACTTTACGAGAGGCCGGATCGGGTGGAACATTGTGACGTCGTGGAAAAAGGCGGCGTTCAAGGCCATTGGTCTCGATACGCCCATTGAGCACGATGAGCGGTACCTGCAAGCCGACGAGTACCTGCGCGTACTGTACAAGTACGTTTATGTGTGTTTTACTTGCTAGTTGAAGCTAATGACGTAGGCTCTGGGAAGGATCATGGGCCGACGATGCCATCTCGCCGGATCCTGAAAACGACAGCTACGCCGACCCCGACAAAATCAGAACCATCAACCACGACGGCAAGTACTTCAAGCTGAGCACGCGACACATTGTCGACCCGTCACCCCAACGCACGCCGTTCCTCTTCCAGGCGGGAACTTCAGCAGCCGGCTCGACGTTTGCCGCGTCGCACGCCGAAGCCATCTTCATCTCGGGCCACTCGCCGGCCGTCCTGAGGCCCAAAGTCGACAACATCCGCAAGCTGGCGGCCGAGGTCGGACGAGACCCGCGATCCATCAAGTTCTTCGCCACGTACACGCCCATCGTCGGGCGCACCGACGAGGAAGCGCAGGCCAAGTACGAGGAGCTGAAGAAGTACGCGTCGACCATCGGCGGTTTAGTCTTGTTCAGCGGGTGGACGGGTATCGACATCTCCAAGATCCCGCTCGACCAGGAGATTACAGCCGCGGACTCGCTGGAAGCCCACAAGGTGCGCAGCATCCTGGATTCCTTTACGACGACCAGCAAGGAGATCCCCAAGTGGACGCCGCGCGTCGTCGCTGAGCGCGCGTCCATCGGCGGCCTGGGCCCCGTGGGCGTGGGCAGCCCGCAGACCATCGCCGACGAGCTGGAGGAGTGGATTCGCGAGTCCGACATTGACGGCTTCAACCTCGGGTACGTGACGACGCCGGGCACGTTTGAGGAGGTGGTTGATCTCTTGATACCGGAGCTGCGACGCCGGGGGCTGTATCCCGAGGCGCCTGAGGAGCCGCTCACGGCGCGGGAGAAGATTTATGGTAAGGGGCAGAAGGGGCTGCGTGATGATCATACGGGTAGTCAGTACAAGTATGATGTGTACAAGGAAGAATGAGGACATGTGTGAGTGTTGTCAGTGGCTTCGTTCATAGAGACGAACTTGCCAGATAATAAGCTGCTCATATCAGCCACATATGCTTCTTATTTACAAACAAATTATGTGTCGTGGTATACTCGCAACCCTCTTCGATGGCGCTCTCGCAGTCAACAACCACTCTGCACAGCTGCTATTTGGCATATACAATATTCGAGGCGAGCTTTGAGCTTCCTCTTCCCCTTTTAAGCAGCCTCTTTCCATATATCCCTCATTATACCTACACACGGGTACAGCCCAGAAAGGGCGAGAAAGACATCGGGCAGGAGACCGTCTGGCATACTCCAATGCAACGTGTACGGCACCCAAGCTAGGTTGCGGAGAAATTCTGTTCTCCATTGGCCTTTCCACTCTGCGTAGTCCTCATCACCCTTTGGTTTCCTCAGCCACTGGGACAAATGCCGGATGACTTCGACAAACGTAAAGGTGGCCCAGCATCGAGCCGCCCAGGTCATCAGCTTCCCCTGCATGTGAGGCGGCCAAGCCAGAACTCTTGCTATGGATAGGCACGCAGTCGCTTCGAATATGTGGAACGCCGTCATGGAGAGCGTTTGAAGGGCCGAGATTGTCGTGTCGAATACATCCGAGAACGTGTGGTGCTTCGCCGTCAACTTCTCCTGGACGAGTTCCTTGGCCGACATCCACATGTCCAACAGCCCCCACATGCGAATCATCAACTGCCATTCTTCGAGAATCTCCAGTATCGAGTACAACCGCGCCGAAGTCCCGCTCGCAACCGCGCCCAGCCGCAGCCTAGGCGCTCTCAGCCTAGCTGTGAAGGCCGTAGATGCGTGGCTCGACGGACGCGATGCGGCTTTACCAAGAGGCCCGAGGATAGCAGCTACCAAGCGGGCTGCCTCTCCAACGGTCAGCAGGGCAAGCTCATGGCCTTCTCGAGAGCCAACCGCGCGGTGGATGTGCGCAATGGCGCTGTCCGTGCTGGTTTGAGTGCATGAGCGAACGGAGCGCAGCGGTGCGTGCTCTGCAGAGGCGATGTTATGGAAGACGGGGTCGTTGAACGCAGGCAGCGATGAAATAGTGTCTGAGGTGGTAGTAGAAGGCAGGTCAACCATGATGACGGCTGGTATGACGGTCGGCACGCAAAAGTTATATATGTGAGGCTGTCGTATTGCCCCGAGTCCTCAAAAAGCCGGCGAGAAAATGAACAAACCACCAGCGCGGAAATCGGAAATCGGAAACCCGGCGCCTCTTATCGTAGATCGACTGCGGGGTGCGCAAGGTCCCTGGAAGGGTAGTGGGAACAAATTTCCATTGGCGGCCAAGCCCTTGTTCGTCGCGTCGCTAATCTCGCTCCATGGCTCATGTTCCGGCTTTCCAGCACGAGAGTGATTTGTCGAGCAGGCGGAACAGGGCAAATGAACGAAGAGGGGAGATATTTCAAAGTGAGGAGAAAAGCAACGGGGTTTCTTTTGTAGTGTTGCATCATTTCTGAGCACAAGGTTTGTGTTAGGTCATCCTCTGTTCACTCACGATGCTGCGCATATTTATACTGCTTTGGTGCTAGCATGGCGTTGTCTGTCGGAACGCTTCCGAGTCTCGAGGCGGAAAGCCGGCACCTTGACTGATAAGCAGAGGTCCATCGATCGAGGTTGGCTCGTTCACCGACACTTTGTTTAGAAAGATGGCCCTGTGAATGCTGCTGAGTGACGATTTCGTCCATTAAGCTACATTTCACTGACCGGTTGCCCTTCGTTTTTCTTGGGCTGTCAGGTGGCACATCATTTTCAATCGCGCACAGATGAGACCAAAAAAAGACTCGAACTAACCCAATTCAAAGGCTGCATACTTGTGACTAGACTCTTCATCGCCCTGCGACTCAAAACATTCCCTTGACCCAGTTTGGTTATTGCCCATCGTCAAACAGCTCGCCGTGATTTCCCCACCTGTCCCATTCATCTTTCCATCTCAGGTGCTGACCATTATTTAAGCAAAGAAGCGGACGGCACGTCGTCGGTTGGTGGCACCGTTGTCAGTGACAGCGTTGTTGCCAGTGTTGTCCTGAACGGCGTTGTTGTTGCCGGTGTTGTCGGTGACGGCGTTGTTGCTGCCAGTGTTGTCGACGGCGTTGTTGTTGCCAGTGTTGTCGACGGCGTTGTTGTTGCCAGTGTTGTCCACAGCGTTGTTGTTTCCAGTGTTGCCAGTGTTATCGACCGCATTGTTGTTGCCAGCGTTGTTACCAGTGTTATCGACAGCGTTGTTGTTACCGGTGTTGTCGTTGACGGCGTTGTTGTTTCCAGTGTTGCCAGTGTTTCCGGTGTTGCCAGTGTTATCGACAGCATTGTTGTTACCGGTGTTATCAACAGCGTTGTTGTTGCCGGTGTTATCAACAGCGTTGTTGTTGCCGGTGTTATCGACAGCGTTGTTGTTACCGGTGTTGTTGTCCACAGCGTTGTTGTTACCAGTGTTGCCAGTGTTTCCGGTGTTGCCAGTGTTATCGACAGCATTGTTGTTGCCGGTGTTATCGACAGCGTTGTTGTTACCGGTGTTGTCGACAGCGTTGTTGTTGCCAGTGTTGTCCACAGCATTGTTGTTGCCAGCGTTGTTGCCAGTGTTATCGACGGCGTTGTTGTTGCCAGTGTTGTCAACCGCATTGTTGTTTCCAGCATTATTTCCAGTGTTGTCGACAGCATTGTTATTTCCAGTGTTGTCAGCAGCATTGCCAGCGCCAGCGTTCGCATCAGTGGCATTATCAGCAGCGCCATTCTGAACCATCTGAACGGGCACAACACCTCCGAAGGGTCCAGCGCGAGCCGGGTTCTGGCATCGCACCAGGCAGACATTCTCCTGGCCAGCGACGGTTCCCGTGCAGGTCTGGTCGGCCGGGATGGCGGCCGTCAGCGGGAAATCCTGCGTCTCGCCGTCGCGGTTGCGGCCGCGCTCGCTGCCCTCGACGTTCTGCGTCACCTGGATGGGCGTCCAGTTGGCAGCCGTGCCGTCGTCGTTGATCATGCACGTGTAAGGCCCCGCGCCGTCGCTGTTGACCTGGTGCAGCGTCATCATGATCTCGCCGCCGGGGCTGACCTGCGGGAGGTTGTC
Organism: Dactylonectria estremocensis; assembly: GCA_020744375.1. Taxonomy (NCBI): domain Eukaryota; kingdom Fungi; phylum Ascomycota; class Sordariomycetes; order Hypocreales; family Nectriaceae; genus Dactylonectria; species Dactylonectria estremocensis. Next base: position 139,867 of record JAGMUU010000014.1, on the reverse strand, counting down.
GCCCGTCTCGGCGAGGATGGCGGATGTGCCACTCTCGACGTCATTGTCTCCAGCTCCGAGCGTCTCGCCGACGGTCTCTTCGGCGTCACCTTGGAAGCGGGTGGCGTCTTGCTGGAAGGGTCGGCGGTTCGTGCCGTCTCGGGGAGTAGTGGTGTCGACGCCCAGGGCCATGCCGGAGCCGCCGGCGTCGCCGACAGCGCCGGTGATGACGCTGTGACCGGCGGCAAGTTGGCCAGCAACCAGGATGGTGTAAGAGAGGACAGCCTTGAAAGAAGTCATGTTGATTGATGTAGTGTTGTTGAAAGAAACAAAGGTATTAATAGTTGAGTAGGGTATGGGTATAATGTGAAAGTCCGGCTTGCAGAGAAGAGAAATCAAGTCCAACCAGGGACGAATTAAGAGAAGAGAGAAGGGAGAAGAGAGAAGAGGGTTATTGGAGCACTGTACTGTGAATGAGTTGAAGCTTGCTGATGATGAGAATTGTAAATGTCACGACAAAGGCCATACTTTATATCCATTGTCGACGGGAACCAACTCCAACAGCTGCACAGCCCACCACGGCATTCAAACCAAGAGCCAAGTCGGCAACCCACAACATGAAACTAGAGTGAAGCATATCCTACGCTGCTGGACAACACCAGAGGCAACTCACGAGAAGAGAAGAGTGGTAGTGGCGATGGTGAGCAAACCCGCCAACGTCTTTCTTGAGCAGCGAACATTGTTTCGCAACGCCCCCCGACGCAGCTTCTGATGAACCAATCGCATCCAGAACGCCCGTGTTCGCGTGTGGCGAGAACAAGTTTGGAGTCCGGAACGCAGCGGGTTCCGGCCGAAGATCACACTGTTCAGGGGTCTGAATGTTTCCCTTTCGAGTTGCAGGCCTCCTAATCCGTCTGTGCTTCAAACGCCGTTGTTCCCCCCGGATTTGAGGCTGTGCACCCGCCCCTTCTGATACTGACCAAGACGGAACAGTCGGCTTGTTTGTGTGTGGCCACGGGGACTGGATCGTGGGCTCGAGCGATAAAATATTCTTGGTGTTTTCGATGCAGGTTGCGCCTTGGCCAAACACCACATGGGGGTTTTTTAAAACAAGCCATGGGATCCCTGGCGCGAAAATAGGGCTGTGCTAGTTGGGCCATGGTGCGGCCTGAACTTCAAAGACAGCTTCACATTTAGGAGTGTCCGTCTGTCAGTGTGGCCGCACCGACATGTTGATTTCCAGAAATAGACGCTAGAGAATAGAGAATGGGGGATTCTTTGACGGGTCCATGACTCCAAAGCGAGCAGATCTCTTCAATTGCTGTCAAGTTGAATGCTTACATCCTCCACTGCATCGGGACGTGGTCCGAGTCATGAAACATGCGGGCAATCCCAAAGAAACCATTTGATGCGATTGGCTGGATATATGGTTAGTCTCCCGAATCGACAGAACGAGGGGAGGCCATCCGACAGGTTGAAGAAATCCGACAGGTCGAGAATGAAACGGCAGCATCGGCGGCGGCCAAGAAGGACAAAGGTCGCAATCGCTTCACCCCGCATCTGCTTCGGCTTCCAGCACATCCGATCGAACAGCACTTGTCAAGTTCTGATCTGTCTCAAATGCACGAGCTAAAATGGATCAAAGACTGAGGCTACCGCTTTGACACTGGCACAATACTCTTTTTTGCGCTCGACGGAAATTCTTAAACACAAGCTTGTTGAGGCTGAAACGGGGACTGGAGAACCATCACCGTATGTGCTCGTGCGCCCGGCAGGAATATCCGGTCCGATGCCAAGACCGAGGCGGGAAAAGAAAAAAAAGTCACGACAAAGGCACAAACAGAAATCAGAGAGAGATGTTGCGAGAATGCCAAGATGGGGAGGTGTCTGAGACGATGTAGGAGAGTTCGAGCGGTGATACCCTCAACCGGGAAATCGAGACGCTGCGATGCTGGGCATCTTGATGACGTCAGTGGGTTGATGTCACGATGGGTGGGAATTGATGTCTTTCTAATCAAAGTGTGTGTATCACTGGTAACGCAACTTAGTAATGTAGCTATGAAGAGAATGAGTTATTCATTGATCGTTTGTACTTCCTGATATGAATCTTGCTGTGGTGGTCTACTTACTCAACTAAGGACTTTTCTAGATAGCCTCTTAAGCTAATAATGCAGACGGATTTTTATGAGATACTTTATCAATTCCACAAACGCGACTCAAAATTATACCTAATCAGAGATGCATGCACTCATCGACTGCTCCAAAAGTTCTAGGTTCATTTTTTATTCGGTCTACGTGAATCAACTTACCTAGCACCTACCTGTAGTCTACAATGTCATAATGACACGTTCCCACCCTATACACCCTAGAGCCTTCTACGTTTGTCCAGGTCTTGATTCTCATCCACTCCTTTCTGACCTCTCAAAATTCCTCCAGTCAAGTCCTTGTTATAGAGTGCAGCCTCGGTCTTTTCTCTAGTTCCAAAGTGACTTGGCCTGAACCCTTCATTTTTCGCCCACATGGGCCGTTCACGCAGCTCTCTTCTCCTGACCGCTCTCCTCGTCCTGACTGCCGCTGGACATGCTATAGTACTGTCCAAATACGCGCGTGTCGAGGTCCGTCTCGCTGCCAGTCGCCTTCCGCGCCAGACGGCGAAAGTAGACGCGCTTCATCCACTTCCAGGCCTCAATACCCAGGAAGAAGACGACAGACTCGACAAAGACGATGCCCCACTCCCACGAGATGGGGGCATGCTTGAAGACAACCGTATTCAGCGTGGGGATATAAATGAGCGGGAACATGGTGACGAAGCCAGCGACGATAGCCCAAAACAGAAACTGATTCCGCCACACGTCGTGCATCCACTGCGTAAATGGCCGCTTGCTCTTGGGCTGCATGCGGAACAACGAGCGCCGCATGTTGACCATTTCCCACGCGAGGAAGAGGGCGAACCACGTCAGGCAGGCAAAGGTGGTGGCGCGGGCGCGGAAGATGACCTTGCACCCTTCGCTGTAGTCGTTGTTGCAGTTTTCGCCAATGTCGGCTTGGCCGTTGCCGAAGCCGTAGAGGACAAAGACGAACGAGGCGAGGCATAGGGCTGACATCCACAGGCCGTAGACCACCATGTCGACGAGTAGTTCTGGTGTGAATACTCCTTGTTTTAACTGGACGTGGGTTAGCTAGGGTTCCTTCAGCGTCGTAGGGATAGACTTACGTTTTGGGGAGGTCGCTGCATAATGTCTGGTGCAGCAATCTCAAAGCCCAGCCCCATATCAGGCATACCCGAGGTAATCATGATGATCCAAAGAATCTGGACAGGAGCCAGAGGAAACACGGACAACCCGGTCTTATCCTTGAACGCAAGACCAATGAGCAATGTACAAGCCTGCGCGATGTTCTCGGCCAAGACGTGGAGAATGAACTTTTGGATATTGTCAAACATGCGGCGGCCCTCCTCGACGGCGTTGAGGATAGAAGCAAAGTTATCGTCTGTCAACACAATGTCCGATGCCTCCTTGGCGACGTCGGACCCGGCCAGGCCCATGGCGATGCCCACATCCGACTGCTTCAGGCTGGGCGAGTCGTTGACGCCGTCGCCCGTCATCGCCACGAAGCACTTGCGGCGATGCAGCGCGTTGATCATGCGGACTTTCGTCTGGGGCGCGCAGCGAGCAACGACGAGGGGAAGAAGCGGCAGGGCGTCAATCTCGTCGTCGGCGAGCTTGTCAAAGTCAGACGCGGCCATGACCATGGTCCGGGCCACGTCGGCGGGGATCTGGGCCATCTTGGCCGGCAGAATACCGACCTCGAGGGCGATGGCCCGGGCCGTCTCTGGGTGGTCGCCGGTGAGCATGTGGACGCTGACGCCGGCCTCGTGGCACCGGCGGACCGACGGGGCTGATTCGGGCCGGGGAGGGTCGTAGAGCCCGATGAGGCCGCGGAATATGAGATCGCATTCGAACTGCCCCCGGTCCAGCTCGGCCTCGTTGTCGACGACGTGGCGGATGTCGGTGCGGGAGGCCAGCGCGAGCACGCGGAGGCCGAGACGAGCCATGGCTTCCATGTTGCGCAGGATATCTTGCTCGACGTCGGGCGTGAGCGGCTTCAGGTCGTCGCCAACAGCATATCGGGGGCACGACGAGATGACGCGCTCGACGGCGCCCTTGGTAAAGACCCATTGCTTGTCGGACTCCGCGTCGTGGAAGATGACGGACATTTTCTTGACGTCGGAATCAAACGGAAACTCGGCCACCTCGTGCCAGCGCGCGCCTTCTCCCGTGGCGAGACGCAACCGATTCCAGTCGAATCGCGACGCAAAGACTTGAATGGCAATCTCGGTGGGATCGCCGCGGCCGTGCCACTCGCCCTCGACCTGGTGGACGGTGGCGAGGTTGGCAAGGGAGGCTGTGTTGAGATACTCCTGGAGCGCCTTGTCGGACGCGACGGCTTCTTCGGCGTTGATGGTGGTGCCTTCGGCGTCGCTGGCACTGAAGTCGATGTCTTTGGGCTGCGCAGACTGAAGACCGAGAGTGCCAACGGTCGGGTTGAAGGGTTCGTTGGTGGCGCCGACGGAGTAGGTGCCGCGGCCAGGAATCCAGGCCTTTTTGACAATCATGGTGCCTTGGGTGAGAGTACCAGTCTTGTCAGAGCAAATGTCTACCACAAGGTTAGTACAGGCCTCGATTTGGGTTGACCATGACGACTTACTCGTTACTCCGCCCAGAGCTTCCAAACTCTTGAGGTTGCGCACAATGACGTTTCGTTGCACCATGCGCTTCGTGCCAGCAGCCATGGTGATGGTGAGAACGACAATGAGAGAAGCCGGAATCATAGAAAGACCAGTAGCGACAGCGTAGATGATGACCTCGCGCTTGGTGTTGAACTTATTGGCACCCAGCACAATAATGGCGCAGACAATGGCCGTCCCGAGAAGAAGAATCGCCAGCTTGGACAGCTTGCGCTGCAGCGGCGTGCCGACATTGACACCAAGAAACCTCCCCACGGCATCGGAACACGTCAAGGTCCAGGCCTGCATCCAGCGGCCCGTCGAAGCGGTTCCGTCCTCGCGACGCTTCGGTTCGCGGCGACGAGACGCCTTGCCGCGCAGGGCGACGGCGATCTGGCCGATCTCGGTATAGATGCCTGTGGCGAAGACGATGCCGCGCGCGCGGCCCTTTGTCACCGTCGACGAGCTGTAGGCCACGTTGAGGCGATCGCCAGGGCCTGTCTCGTCGGCAAATACCGACGCCGTCTCCTTGCGGACGGGCAGCGATTCGCCGGTAAGAAGAGCCTCGTTGGTCTCAAAGTTGACAGCCTCGATGAGTCGGATATCCGCAGGAATCGTGTCACCCGTCTTCAGCTCTACAAGATCACCAGGCACAATCTCAGCCGTGACGACGACGACGTTGTTGCCGTCGCGCACCGCCTGGGCCGTCGGCGAGCTGAGCGACCGCAGCGAGTCCATCGTCTTGGCCGCCTGGAACTCCTGCAGGAAGCCAACGACGATGTTGAGCGCGATGACGGCCGCCACCACGCCGCCCTCGATCCAGGACTGGATGCCAAACGACGCCGCCATGGCCAGGATGAGCACCTACAAACCGGCAAATCAGTAAATCTCCCAGCGAGGCTTCACCCCCGAGGCTAACAACGTAAAGTTGCTGAGATTCTCGGGGGGCGCCTGGAATAGTGGACATCTCACTAGAGTCAAGGCATTGGCAATCTGCCCGATGAGGATCTTGACGGGCTGGACGCCCTCCTGCTCGCCGAATTCGTTGCGGCCGCATTCTTCAAGACGGTGGGTAGCCTCACCAGTGGTCAAACCATCGACGGTATGGCCCTCGAGCTGCTCGGCCACCTGGTCGAACGTGAGGGCATGGGCGGGCGCCGTCATGGGCGTGTTGGACTGGCCCGAGACATGGGGAGCCTCGGCGATGAGTCGCTGGCTCATGGTGACAGGATGGGACAAAATAGGTAATGAGTGGGCCTTGAGGGCACGATATGTTTTGATGCTTGGGGGGGAAATGCAGTGAATCGGGGATCTGTGTGTGTTGATGATCCTATGCAAGTGCAATTGAAGGGAAGAGAGAAAAGAAACAAGATTGAAAACAGAAGTGGCGAGGACATGTACTGTTCTTATCTTGATCCACAAAGCCAAGCCAACGCCAAGTTGATCGGCCGGTACCATTGCGGTCTCATTGCATTCATGGAACGAATTGGGAAAAATAAAGGTGCATTTTCGCCTTCGGGCTAACGAATCCCGCCCTAGTTTACGGGTAGCCAAGAGTCATCGGGTGCCAAAGTGCTTCATGGACGAGTCCCGAGCATGGAGACATGGAGATGGGTGGAGAAATGTGGCTCTCAGGTTTGCCAGGGTTGAGCAGTTCGGTCAATGAATCGGGCGAAATGAATGGAGTAAAGAAAGAGGTCTTTGTTCAATGGGTTGGTATGCTTTGCCCTTTGAGATCAACCTTTCTTGCCTGCAATGGGATATCATATGATGGCATGGCTTTGCATGTCTTACTTGGCGCTGCTGAGATGACGCTTCAAATCGCTCATGAGTCAGCGACAGAAAACCCGACGTGAAACTCGGCATCTGAGATTGCCATGATCCCGGGCCGGCTAGAAACGGTCATGGCCGGGACTTGGATTCGCTGCCACCGACGCGGGATTTATAGTGCTGCTTGATATGACCGAGGTGCTTCGACTTGGGGATACCTGAGCAGTACATGCTGGCTCTGTCTCTTGGCGTGTATCGCCAGGTCTAAGCCTGTATTTTTCCTCCAACTGTCCGTCGATGCACCTTGAAGTGATCGCGGCTCCACCCCCACCAGGAATTAAGCAATTCTCCATTGAACCCCTCCTCCGGATTTTTGGCGCTTGGTCCTTATTTTCAGCATTCCGTGGATTGTGCTCATCCTGATAGAAGTTGGTCCAATTGCGTATTCGCATCTATACATGTGTCTCATATTGCCCCGGTCCCATTCCCGTCTCAGTTGCACAACAGACAACCCTCGCTTGATCTCATCGTCGCCAGAAACGCGTGGGAGGCAATTTCTCTTTCAGCCTCTCCAACGCCTCATTCTTGACGGCGAGCTTGGCAACCAACTTTAGCAAACACTGTGTGGACAGGCGGTAAAATCTCACTGAAACCAACCGGTTTCTATTGGGAACGTTTGCACCGGGAACGTTTGCACCGGGGATACAGTACATCTTCACCCAACGCCTGACCCTGAACCGGCAACTATAAAACATTGTCGATTTTCGAAGCAGCCATGACTGGCATGTCTACGTCGGTGGCTTGCTTGGCGAACGCAATCCTTTGGATTTTTTTGTCCATCTTTTAGACTCTTGCCACGTCCAATACGTGAAGACGCATGGATCAAATCATCCAACATTGTCGCCTTGTTCCTTTAATTTGGTGAGCACCAAATCTAGGTCCCTAGTCGCAACGGCCAGTTCAGCACAAAAGCTGAATTAACCAGTAATAACACCACGCAGATCGCGTCGATATCTAAATCATATTCATAGAGCGTAGAAATGCACTAGAAGCTACCCGCTACCCTCGAAAGGTTCAAATTTCACTCAACAACCCCGCATCAGGTAAAGGTGTACGATACGCCTGGCAGATCCACAAACACGTAGCCGTGAACGCACTACAGGGTAGCCGGGTAAAGGAAGCCAGAAGTTGGCTGATTAACCGTGGTGGGATTTTGGTGTCCAGACTGAGTAGAGCTGAACGGAATCTACCAAAATCTTGAAGTCATTTTGGATTGCACCGCATTGGTTTCAGGGCCAGTCATGCGACGGAGCAAGTGCAATAGGGACAAACTTTGGGAGAGGAGAGAAAGTGAGGGATAACTGCGCAGCCCTACTCGTCTAATGACATTCTAATCTATCGGATTGTCTATTGATGCAGAACAAAAGAAAACGGACCCGGCTCCGACTTTGACGCTTACCCTTCTTCTGTAAGCTGTATTGGCTCATGCTCGTAGATACCTGAGCCATGCTTCCATGTCCTTAGCCACCTGCTCCCCAATTCTATTCCCGTCAGCTGAGTCTTGCCAGGCGACATGAATTGACAGGTTGCCCCCTTTAACGGAGATGGCGCTGATTTGTAGAAATGGTCCAGCCACATGCGCACTTAGCGCAAATTTAGCTTCGTCGACGGCCCAACCGTCTCCCTTTTCGGTCGAGGTGGTATCGAGGCTCGGTTTGCCGTCCAGAACCCCGAGATTAGTGACAATCCACGAGAGCTCGCGGGGTTTGTGTTCATGTCCCCTGTGGTATCCCTGCCAGTCTCTTACCAGCTTCATCAAGCCAACAACGCTGTTGGTCAATCCAATGTCCAACCTGTGTTCGATATCCTCGCGAATTGCCCCTGCCGCCGACCAGATATCCTCCTCAAGTTCGGGAACAGGCTGCGGCTTCCAGTTGTTGACACGTGCCACCGCTCGAATGCCGTCCACCAAGTGGGAGTCGAAGGTGTGATATATCGATGATACACAGTTCTGAACGCTCTGATGGGGGTTGAGCCAGGAGTACTTGGGATCTCTCTCCTTCTCACCCATGAACCTCCGTTGATCCATTGCCGTAGCGCTGCTAAAAGCGGTGGCTGTTTCCTTTGGAAGATAGCTCGCGAGGCTTACGAGCACGATGCCGTGTACCAGGCCAGTCAGAGTAGTTCCGCGATGGCGGCAAGCCGCGAGGATCTGTGCGAGGACATCATGCTCAATGCTGATAGCATGGTGCTGCGTCTTGTACGGATCAAGGTGGATGGGCGCCCAAGTCGCATGGGCCAGATTCTTGGGCGACAAAGGCGAGGGGCCAAAGGTGTGCCAGACTTCGGAGAGTGCATATCCCATTGTTATGGCATACCTTGCCAGCTTTTCTTGGGGCGGAGGAAATCTCTGTGCTGACACGGCTGTGGAGATGGCTGTCGAGTCGGGCAGAAACGAAGCAGAGCTGTCTGGGCCATTGAGGCTCTGCAATAAGGTCTGGTGGAATATCTTGGCACTCATCCCATCACAGTTGGCATGATTCCATACAAACATGACATCGACAAAGTTGCTTGTTTCCGTGCGCATCATGGACAGCCTCCAGCCAGGCCGAGTCTCTAGATGATCAAACTCAGTATCGAGATGGTACTGCAGATTGAGCTGGAATTCTTGATCATAGTTGCATGAATCAGAAAGAACCAGCCATTCAATATGATGCATCAGATCAATTGTGGGTAAATGCACCCAAGATGGCTTTCTTGATTTCTCACCAGCAAGCCCAACTTGCAACATGGGAAACTGAATGACCGTCTGCGCCACTGCGCGGTTGAACAGCTGCACGACTTGCTTATGCATCTCGAAGCCGGCCAAGAGCGACGGAAGAACATAGCGACAATTGACGGCTGTGCCGCAGTAGTGTCGAACGTTATGTAAACCCGACTGGTACATCTCACTGGATGGGTTATTATCGTGGCTCATTGAGCTGAGGAGATGGGAATTCTTACATGTCTCCAAGCCGGCGCAGACGCGGCATCGGCTTGGGCGAGATGCCTGATTTTGGGGCGACATCATGGTGAGACATGGTATCAGAAATAATGATGGGTAACTTTGGCAGGTTTAATGACAAGCCGACTGGATGAGGGAAGGGATGAGGGAGAATGTTCTATACTCGCACCCTCATCCCCATGGAGTCTTATACAACTCTGGGACGGTCACATCATGGCTGAGCTTCGGTGAACGTTTCCTTGAAGCATACGGACGGCCGCGGACATTGGTGTGATTCTGTAATCACCGCCTCGCCGGGTCGCGACCGGAGTTTCCCACAGGTCTCTCAAAGTCCGCTCGTCAAAGCGTCGTCACCCAGCCCTGTTCCCGCTGGTGGGCGGCACTTGAATACGAGATTGTCGGCATTGCACCCTGAGGCGTAGCGCGAACTCTGTTGCAAAGCCACCTCTTAGCTTCGATGAACACCATGCGCGTTTCACTAATACAGTGGGTTAGTCGCTGGCTGGCCTCGACGCCTTGGTCTGTCTGGCCCTCATATTACCGCGCAGTGTGCTCAGCCCGGTCGTCTGCCCCTATGTGTGTAAATGCGGATAGATCAGCCGATTTTTTGTTTCCATCATTGTCATACCTCATACCCAGAGGCCATCTCTGACTTGATCCTGGAAAGAGCAAGGCGCAATAGGACCATTATCGAGCCTTCCACCGAGAGAAGACACACTCGTCAGCCCACCAACAAGACCGATCGCCGGTTCGACAGAACGGTACAGCTGCTCCTAAAAACCCCCGGCCCGAGGTATTCGTGCTAAGCTAACCATGGCAGAGAGCCAAACGAAAGGACATGATGTATCGAAACGACTCAATTAGTTCGGCCGCTCAGGCCGTCGCACACCTGTACACCACGCAATTCCTCAAGGACCAGATCGATGACCTGAGCTCGAGGGACACATGTTGGCATCAGTCTGGGGTCAAAGGCTTGGTGACTCTATTACTCGCAAACGTTTCGCAGTCGCCAACCTTGGGCGTCAACGTCTCGCAAGGGTTGTTCAGGCTCTCCAGCTCTGGCAACAACTTCTCCATCGACCTTGCGACTTATGCGTTCGAGGTCAATGGATTGACTGAGTCGACTTACCACGTACTATCAGGCGTTCACAGTATGTAAAGTATTGGCCCCTTCGACCCAACGTCAAGTCTTGTCGCCAACAGTCCAGCAGTATTTACCATGGCCGTTGCCTTCTTCCTGATATACCCCATCATTCTCCTGCTGGATTCGATGACCGTCTTGTGCGATCTTGTTCGCCGCCCGGTCGAGAAACACAAAGTGAAGAAATGGGAAACCGGCCTCAAGTCACTGGTTTTTATTCCGCTAGTCATCACTGGCTTCGTAACCGGAATTCTGGCCATGGGCTCATCTGATCACTTCAGAACCGAGCACGGAGTAAGTGGATGTTGATCGCAGATCAAAGACACACATGACTGACTGACTGCTGTGATAGATCGTTGGTCTTGCTACCGTTGTGTTTGCGGTTGTCACGGACTCTGTCTACTTTGTTGAACTCTACTTCAGTGCGACACTAAGGAGGACTATCCGCGGCATCAAATGGCTTCAAATCATGCATTACGTCGACATGGCTGCTTGCCAAGCGATACTCATCCTATCGGGCTTTGCGCTATCAGATGGGTTCGACGATCTCGTCGTCATGGGCCTCTGTACCGTTGATCTTTCAATGTCGTTGACATTTTCTTTAGGCATGATGGTTGTCTTTGTGTGGAACGGCGCTGTAGTTGCCATGACCCTCCAATGGTTTCTCGTTCGTCGAGCGAGGTTGAGTGAGGGAGACACGACAAGAATGTGGAGGCTTGTCCGGCTTTGGCGGAGATGATGGGAATAATAGTGTGCATTCACAGCAGCGTCTGATCTATTTTTCTTAATGTAAATAGTAGAAGCTTAGACCTGGGTAATTCTGAAATGAATTCTGAAATGACTTGCAAAAGTTTACTGTGCTCATGTCATTCGTAGATTAGGCGCTCAGCTGGCAAGTGATGGATCCAGAGCCAACATTCGCGGTGGACGCAGATGAATTGTTTGAGAAAACCTCGCCAAGGCGGCAATTAATTGTTGGGGTAATTCTTCAGTGGTACGTTAACATTCGTAATGCAAGCTTAAGTTGGGGTGCATTTCAGAAGCCCCTGGTCCAGTCGGGCTAGCTTAGAGACAAGCAAACTTCCGCGTCAGATCGCCATCGGCACTGCCATTCGCCTTTTCACTACCCCGTAATTAGGGCAACGTGATCCTTGGCCATTACATCATAGCATTGTCCTTTTATATTTGGAGCTGTACTTTTGTTCAAACCATGCCACCGGCTGGCATGGCATGGACCAAGCCCTGCCGTGTCTGAGCCCTCGCACGGCCTGCCGCGTGGCTACGGCGCGCTTATATCTCCCTAGTCTCCGTGCCCGCGGACGCCGACCAGCGAAGCCTTTCGGCCAGGCGCATCATAGACGCAACAGCTCAACACCAAGCAGGGGCGTGAGTTCGACTTTATTGAAATTATATTAATCGCATGTTATATCTGCTAGATTTCCTTCTACTCCCAGCATCGCTTATTCTCTACACCCCTTCTTTCACTTACGTCTCGTTCACGAGATTCAGTTTTGCCGTCTTACTCGCAGTAATGTCGACGGAAACGCTCAAGAAAATTCCTGGGCCGCCGCGTGAGTAGTTGCCATGACATCGCGTTTGAGCGTTCGCTAATAGCCATGAAGCCCTTCCTCTCTTGGGGAATCTGCTGGACCTTGACCTGGACGACCCTATTGGTTCTCTGTCGGCTGTTGGTCGGAAATATGGTGCGCCAGCCTCCAGACCTTTTCGTTAAACGGGTCATTCTAACTTGAGTGCCAAAGCCCCGATCTTCGCCTTGGAACTCGGCGGAAGCAGAGAGACTATGGTTTGCAGCCACAAGCTCCTCGATGAACTTTGCGATGAAAGCCGTTTCCACAAGGTTGTTGTTTCTGGTGTAGGAAAGCTGCGGCCTCTGGGCGGCGATGGCCTGTTCACCGCACCGCACGCCAACCACGACTGGGGGGTGGCACATCGCATTCTGATGCCGCTGTTCGGTCCGTTGAAAATTCACGACATGTTCGAGGGCATGCGAGATATTTCCGAACAGCTCTGTCTCAAATGGTACACGGGATAGCCACGTGTTTATGCTACCAGCAGGGATCTTCTGGCTAACCTCCGATCCAGGGCTCGCCTTGGTCCGTCGGCAACAATTGACATCTCAAACGACTTTACTCGCTTGACGCTGGACACGATCGCGTTGTGTACCATGGATTTTCGATTCAACAGCTTTTACAGCAACGAAAAGATGCACCCATTTATCGAGAGCATGGCGGCTGCCCTCATCGAGGCCGACAAGCAGTCCATGCTCCCAGACATCGTCACCGCTTGCAGGGTACGATCTCTATCCAAGTTCAAGAAGCACATAACCTTGATGAAAGAGATCTGCCACGAGCTTGTTCAAGACAGACGTCGTCATCCGGTTCAAAACAAGGATTTGCTGAATGCCATGATGAATGGCAGCGATCCGAGAACAGGCGAAAAAATGACTGACGAATCCATCATCGACAACTTGATCACTTTTCTCATCGCTGGCCACGAAACAACCTCTGGTCTGCTCTCGTTTGTCTTCTACTATCTTCTTGAGAACCCGGAAGCGCTGCAGAAGGCGCGGGAGGAAGTTGATTCCGTCTTGGGTGATGAGATCCTAAGTGTCCAGCACCTGACCAAGATGCCCTACATCGACATGATATTGAGAGAGACTCTCAGGTTGATGCCTACTGCCCCCGGGTTCTATGTAGCCCCGTTCAAAGACGACGTCATCGGCGGCCAGTATCCCGTCTCCGCAGGCGATCCGCTGCTCGTTTTTCTTCACCTGGTACACCGAGACCCTGAAGTTTGGGGTGACGATGCAGAAGATTTCAAACCGGAGAGAATGGCCGATGATAAGTTTGAACAGTTGCCCAAGAACTCATGGAAGCCGTTCGGCAATGGCATGAGGGGGTGCATTGGCCGGGCGTTTGCCTGGCAGGAAGCCCAACTAGTAAGGCCTTGCCATCTTTCTTGCTCTACCTTGGCTAACCTCAATAACTACTAGACTATTGCTATGGTTCTCGCAAACTTTGAAGTGTTTAAAGCGGATCCCAACTACACGCTCAAGATCAAACAGTCATTGACTATCAAGCCTATGGGCTTAAACATTCGGGTCAAGCTGAGAGAGGGGAAGCTGGCGACCAGCATGTTCAAGACACGGGACCCAGCCCAAAATCGTCACGATAAGAAGACTGCCCCGGGCGCATCTGTTAGACCGCCTGGGAGTGGGAAACCGATTTCCATCTTCTTTGGCTCAAACACTGGAACTTGCGAGGCGCTGGCCCACCGTCTGTCATCGGATTGCGCAGCATTCGGCTTCGCGTCCCCAGCACCTTTGCCCTTGAACTCGGCCGCTGCAAACCTACCGAGAGACGGGCCGGTGATAATTCTAGCTGCAACATATGACGGCCAACCATCAGATAATGCAGCTGACTTTGCGCGTTGGACGGAGAGTCTGAAGCCCAGAGACCTGGAGGGTGTTCAGTATGCCGTGTTCGGTTGCGGTAAGTTCTAGTGTCTCGGGTGCAACATAATCAGCTGCTAATTCTGTATATAGGCCACAAAGACTGGACATCTACTCTGTTCAAGGTACCAAAGGACCTAGATAGGCGCCTGGGCGACGCAGGTGCCGAGAAGCTCGTTGATCTGGGAGTCGCAGATGCGAGCACTGGCAACCTTTACTCCGAGTTTGAAAGCTGGATGAGGCAGAGCTTGTGGCCTCGGCTGGCGGATCATAACGACGCAACCTCGCCATATCCCGAAATTGCACCTGATATCGAGCTTGACGTCACGGCCGAACAGCGGCAACACCTCATTCCTCGCAATAATTTCATGCGCGCTCAAGTTGTCGACAATCAAGTCCTTTCTAGCCCCGGAGTTCCCAAAAAGCAGAGTCTTTGCCTGAAACTCCAGGAAGGCATGCGGTATAAAGCGGGTGACCACCTGCAGGTCCTTCCCATGAATCACCCCAAGTTGATGAAGCAAGCTTTGTCGCTATTTGGCTTCGATCACGACACGGTGTTGACCATTTCCTCCAAGTGGCCAACATATCTACCTACCAACACTCCCTTGGCCGCAACGGACCTCTTCAACTCACTTGTGGAGCTGTCACAGACCGTTAGCCAACAAAACCTTGCCACCCTGGCCGCCTATACTCCAGACGAAGATACAAAGAACGGGCTCCATGCTCTTGCGAGCACCTCTTACAATGATGTGTTGGAAAAGCGCTTGTCTATCCTGGACGTCTTGAACCAGCACCCGTCCATAAGACTGCCATTACCCAAGTTTCTGACTATGCTCCCTCAGATGCGCCCGCGCACCTACTCATTAGCCTCAGCGCCTGACTGGAGACCCGGCCACGGCTTGCTGCTATTCTCGGTCGTGGGTCCAGATGAAACACATGGACCCCATCGTCATAATTTTGGTGGGCTCGCGACTACCTACATGGCCAACCTCCAGCCTGGAGATTCCGTCTTTGTGTCGCTAAGGCCTTGTAGGCCGGAACTGACAGCGTCTGTGTCGCTGCGTGGACCCCAAAGACCTGTAATCATGGTCGCTGTGGGCGCCGGGTTGGCTCCGTTTCATGGACTCCTACAGCAGAGATTCCTAGAACAGGAGCAAGGAGGACAGGCAGAATCACTGCCGTGCCTCCTCCTCTTTGGATGTCGTGGAGCGCAACTAGACGATATCTGCCGCGACAACCTGGATCAGTACGAACGAGCGGGAGTCGTCTCTGTTCACAGAGCATATAGTCGCGACGCTGGTGCAGAGTGCAAGTATGTCCAAAACTTGGTCACGAAGCATCACGAGAGTATTTCCAACTACTGGAGCCGAGGTGCCGTTATTATGATATGCAGCGGCAAGAAAGTTTCTGACCAGGTCTTGGATACAATGCGCCCAATTATCCTAGGGGAAGCGAAGGGACAAGATCCTAAAGAAGAGCTTTCATGCAATGACGAGTGGAAGAATACTGTGTTAAACGATCGATTGATCTTGGAGGTGTTTTCTTAGCATGCAGTTAGATATATCAGAAAACGCTTTTTGCCCTTCCTGTCTTCATGGCTTGTCCCACGATGTGTGTACGGAGTAGTGGATCTCTTGATATTATGGTGTTGTACGAAGAAGAGTTGCACAGCGCCAATCAAATCAACGCAATAAAACCCCTGCCTGCGGCCGAGGCCCAAGACGCCCCTGTCTTTTGATGAGGGAGGGAGTTCGGTCCTGACATGAGTGACGGGACGGACAGCCGAGTAGGCGAGCAGCGATTTCACATCTAGAAACCCTCATTTAGGCTGATATGCTCCAAATACCGTAACTTATGCCTTAACAGACCTGGTATTTCTCTAATTCGCCAAGCCACCGGCAATGATGATCTGGGCGGTATGTAGAGTAGGTCAAAGTAGATTGCGTCTCATGACACGGCTTGGCATCGGGGTCCCAGCCGATCGGTATGCCTCTAGTAAAGCGCGAAGGAATCCCGAGCACACGATGTGTCGCTTTGGCAAGGCATTCAGCCAGATAATTCGCGAGGAAAAGTAAGAAAAAAAACCAAGTGGATTTGGTGTAACATGGCCCTCCCACGTCACTTACAGCAGCGATGTATCAGATGATTGGCTGGAGGCGGCTAGAAGTGTAACAGTCAACGGGTATCTAATTCCGACATGGTATACGGAGTACACGAGAACTATTTGTCACGTCAGATACTTCATCACTCTATCGAGTACGGAGTAGGTGCGATGCAGCTGTTCCACCTGGAATACCATGTGATTCCGAACATGTATGCCGGCCGCACCAGGATCTTGAGATTCAGGCACAGGGCTCAAGATGAACGTCTGGGGGTCCTTCCTTGCCGCGCCGCGCAACGACATGCCCTCAAACTCTGGCAGACCCTGCCCTGGGTCAATGAGCTGGTGGGTCCAGCTCACCTGGGCAAGATGCGCGTGGAGATTGGTCGCAATAAGGGAAAGCAGCTCAAAGTGGCGTACCCAGAACCAGGCTCATGACTCGATGAGCCGATAGATTCCAGTGACTATCGCGTCCCTGCTTGCCTGCGTTTGGACCCCTCAGGCTGTTAGACTAGCTAACGGCTTGGCGCTCGCACGGTTGCAGTCAAGGAACCCCCCACACAGTCGATCTAAAAGTGATTAAGGTAACTTAGCAAGCGGCGTGGCAAAGAACTGGCACACCTCGCTGTAAAATTGGGTGCATAGCATGCCAATTGTGCTTCACGCCGCTTGGCTGAAGTAGTCCTTATCGGGCTATCCGTAAGCGATGTCAAATTGTCAGCGCGGACCTTGCCGTGTCAAGTGTGTGGCCTCCCTGCACCCGGCTAGCCCAGGGGCCAGATAGAATCATTTAGAGTTCAGGGCTATAGGGTGGCTTGCGACCGAGGCAGGGTTAGCGACGATAAGATGTGCCCCCCCCCAGGAGGTGCAAAAGCCCGGCAAGATCCTCTCAATGCAGCATCAACTTGGAACTTGGGCCACGGACGGAAGGGAAATGCCAACAAGACCCTGCCACTGTTGCTTTTACTGTCCCTATCGAAGGGGAGAGCGAGTCACTGCTCGCAGCCATGGCCTACCGGCGAGAGATCGAGATGCAGGCACTGCCGCAGTCCAAGCCTGTCATTCTCGTCAAGAACAGTTTCGCCGTCACCATCCATGATCCCAAGGAGCCGTCCGAGCAGACCCCTACAGGCCCTTTCCACAAGCTGATCCAAAGCTTTCAGCGCGGATCCAGTCGCTCCGACCATGACTTCGGCATGAGTAGCAGTCACACCAACACCACCACGTCCATTGCGAACCATGGCCGGCTCTTCAATCTAAAGAGGGCCAACTTCAAATCTGCCAATACTCTTCTGGCCAGGGAATTGAAAAATCGCCATCTTCAAATGATTGCCTTTGGAGGTTCAATTGGTACGTGCGTCCTTTATCGGCGACACTGACATTGACTGTGTTTTGCAGTATTGCACGTCTGCATTGTCACGCGTCCATGATAGCTGACTTCGTCATCAGGAACTGGTCTCTTTGTCGCCTCCGGTGTAGCTCTCTACCGTGGCGGCCCAGCCTCATTACTCATGGCCTTCGTCATCACGGGCATCATGCAGTTCTTCACCATGCAGGCCCTTGGCGAACTGTCCGTCGCGTTCCCTGTCGGCGGATCCTTTGCCAACTACTCGACGCGGTTCTTGGATCCGTCCTGGGGTTTCGCAATGGGCTGGAAGTAAGTATTACCCACGCCGCCATGTCCACTTTGACCCATGCCAACTGACGTAAAGTTATGCCCTCCAGTACCTCGTCGTGCTACCCCTGGAGATCATCGCCGGTTCGTTGACGACTACGTACTGGAACTCACATCTGAGCAAGTCCATATTCGTTGCCTTGTTCCTCGTCTTCATCGTCGGCATCAACTTGCTTGGTGTCCGTGGTTACGGCGAGGCTGAGTTCATCTTCTCAACGGTCAAGGTAATTGCCATTCTTGGATTCATGTAAGACAAGACGCCTCACTTTCTTCCACAGGAAACTGGCAAGGCATGACACTGACTTGACCAAGTCTTCTAGGCATCATCATCAACATCATGGGCCATCCCGACGGTGGGTACATCGGATTCCAATACTGGCGAGATCCTGGAGCCTTTCATCACGGCTTCAAGGGCTTCGCTAGCGTTCTAGTCACGGCCACCTTTTCCTACGCCGGCACCGAAATGGTTGGTCTTGCCGCAGCTGAAACAGCCAGTCCACGGAAGTCGCTGCCAGCTGCTGTCAAGCAGGTCTTCTGGCGAATCAGTATCTTCTACATTACGTCCATTCTTCTTGTTGGTCTGCTTGTGCCATATGACGAGCCAAGACTCCTGGGTGCCAAGTACGGAGCCGACGCCATCGCGAGCCCTTTTGTCATTGCCATCGAGAGTGGCGGCCAGACCATTCTTCCTAGTGTCATGAACGGCGTCATTCTCGTGGCCCTCATCAGCGTTGGAAATACGGCAGTCTACGCCTCATCTCGTACGCTTGCGGCATTGGCAGAACAGTCCCTGGCGCCAAAGATTTTTGCATACATCGATCGTCGTGGCCGTCCACTCGTTGCTATTCTTTTTGCCTGCGTCGTTGGGCTGCTTGCATTCCTTGCTGATACGGACATCCATGACGAGCTCTTCAGCTGGCTTCTCGCTCTCAGTGGACTGAGCACGCTTTTTACCTGGGCCAGCATTTGCCTCTGTCACATCCGCTTCCGGACGGCCTGGAAACTATCGGGACGCAATCTCACTCAACTGGTTTTTCGATCCCAAGTCGGGGTTGTTGGATCTTGGATTGCACTAGGCGCATACGGCATGGTTTTGGTCTTACAGATATGGGTGGCCTCCTCACCCATCATGACTTCGGATACGCCGTTGACCACGGCGGAAAGAGTAAAGAACTTCTTCATGCAGGTCCTAACGGTGCCCATCATTTTAGCGTTTTACGTTGGTCACAAACTACGGTGCCGTACTAAAATTGTCCGGGATGGGGATATCGATGTCGATACGGGCCGAAAGTATTTGCAGGTTTGGAACATTGAGGATGAGGAAGTAAGAAGAAGTTGGCCGCTCTGGAAACGGATGTACAACACTATGTGTTGATGTAATTAGATGAACATACCCATAAAATAATCTATCGTGGAGCCTCATTCCACAGCGCGAGTTTATTTGAACTCGCCAGCCTAAGGGTCTCTCTTTTCAAGCCCAAATCACGAAAGTGCTACTTTCATGATGCGCGTGATTGACGATTATCAGCAGCGTCACTCCAAATTCACCGCCACATGAAGTTACACGCGTCAAAACTGGAAGGGAGAACAGCAGGTACAGCACTCAACTGTCTTACCTGACAGCCTGAATCCCCCGGATGATGTGGGTGAAGAACGGCGGCAATCGACGCGTAAAGAGCCATTACGGCCTCGGGCGGTAGACGTGAGAATTGAGCTTGACTCCAACCTAAGGGGAGATGTAAAATCGCAGGTTCAGAGGATCAACGGAAACGAGGGGGTTATGGGCTCCAGCGTGATGGAGTGAGCTGAGCGCCGAAGACGGACAAGGTGTTTCGTCTTGGCCATAGCATCAACTCTATGAGCCGCTGCAGGTCAACGCAGCTCATTGGGCGCTTGCGGAAATAGAAAGCCCGTTGGCTAGGCGTAGAAGGCCTGTATTTACGCAAGAAATATTTACAAGGGATGGAACGTTTTTGGCCGTCAGTTTACAGGAGATTCAGGACGTTTCTGCTTTCTCTTTAACTGTTGTAAAATGTGCAAGCAGGGAATGATGAGACTAAGAAAATATGATGAATATGCCCGCTTCAATACTGATATCAGCCTTGGTGCCAATCTCCTGGCACTTCACGCTGCCTTTTGCCTTGCCACCTAGGTTGCTGTGAGCGCCATAGTTACGTTGTTGGGGGAGCTGGGGGCTCAAAGACGTATTTCACCTAGGGACGTTCACTTCACCTTTGCATCTCGTTAGGTGTTGACAATGGGCTATCTTGGATTTTGATCGTTTAACGTGCGTTTTGCGCCACCGTTTGCGTCGCCAACGTGATAGCCTCACTTCCTCTCTGATTACACCATCAATTAAATCATTATCGCCTCATGCTTGACCACGCGATTCTGGTCTTGAGACCTCCATGTACCGGCCGTCCACGTACTGGGGGCTTGTCCACGCATAGGGGGGCTGCCACGCCGTGGTGGGCTATGTGAAACTTTAGGTATGTGAAATTACCCAGAAGGCTCACTGAGCCCCTGGGTACTAGGGTTGGGTAACTGAGTGAACCCCCTAGCTGCCTACAGCCTATTGACTAAGACGTTGACATGAACCGAACTCCGCAACGCCACATAGTGCTGTCCTGATCTATTTGAAGTGCGTGACTATCAGAAAGTACAAGTACCCATTCTCAACAAGGTAACGAGTGATTGGCTAAAGTGGGGTTCCAAAAGTCTGTGAAAAAACGCGGCCGCGTCGCGACCCGCGTCACTTTTCCAAATGCATCGCGACACCCCTTCTTCCTTCATCTCTCAATAACTTTACAGAATGTCATCCAATTTGCGATCTTTTAGTACTATTATAAGCGGAAATCGTCAAACTAACTAGGAAATTAATCCTGATACTCATGCGGCCATTATTGCTGCTATACTCGCAGGTGTAAAGTGAAGCACTGTTACATATGATTTTAGTATCTCTCCAAGTGCTGTAACACACATTCTTCAACGCTTCGAGGAGACCGATTCGCTCCAATCCAAACCTCGCTCTAGACAGCCTAAGAGTCTCTCGCCTCGGGATCTACATGCACTTATGCGCAAGGTCCGTCAAGACCTAGATTTAACTCAGAAGGAACTCGTCAATAAGCTAGGTCTACTAGTAAGCCACGCGACATTGCGCCGCTCTTTATATAAATAGAACTTATGCAAAGGGAAAGTAAAGAAGCGGGTTTTTATATCAGAAGAGACAACAAAAGAACGGCTTATATGGATACTAAAGTAGAAAGGTAGAGAGAACGAATTAGTTCCAGCAACTTATATAAAAGATTATATATATATCCACGCTCTAACTATAATCCTAGGTTATCTTTTCTAATGAATACACAATCCAGAATTTAACTTTAAATCCCTATAAATAGGTCTAGTGATTTACTCATAAAGCCTATAACCTCAAATTCATCAATAAAAAAGATCATATAGAACTAACTATTGAAGCGGGCCGGGTTGGACGGTGGATTAGGAAGGGGGCCGGGAGCTGCCTTTATCATCCAACTATAGAGCTACAGGCCAGGAAATTCAAAAACGGAAGTAAGTCGCAGTAGGCGACGCAGGAGAGACATCATCATCATGAACACTGTGACGGAATGAGACCTTCTAGTGAAGTAATAGTGATGCCCTTCTTTTTAAACATTATATTAATACTCTTTTTAATAATATCCTCATCTAATGCATCATTGCTTTACTAGTTGCTGCAAAAATCCTCTTTTCCCTTATTGCTAATATTATATATCTATCCATCTCGAACCCTCACTGCACTCTTAAACTGCAACCCGACATTCAAGCCTTGCCACCTTCCGCACCTAAAGACCCATTAGATAAAGTGTCTAGTTAGACACTTTTCTAGCTATCTTAAAGTCCTTAGACTGTCTACCTCAAACGCGGCCGTGCTACTAGCAGCTGCTACCTACTCTGTTGAAGTAGGCTGGACACCTTCCTCTGCGACTTGCCCCCGACACCCAGGAGGGCTAGCTATTCAATTGGGGTGTAGTTATTCTCGTCCGCTGTGGTCGTTTCACTAACCAGATAATGATATAGGCGGCGATTTAGTCTAGTGGAAAGAGCCGGCTGGTGATTATGACTAGAGATGAACTCGCTAAGAAGAAAGGATTTACTTCTACTAGCTATATGCAGGCTCTAACAGAAGGTCTGCTTCCTGTCTACGATGGCATGTGTCATTTTCAGCAAGACAATGCTGCAATCCATCGTTCTGCAGTCACAGAGGCATTCCTGCTCCAGAATGCGATTTCGCTGCTAAAATGGCCTAGCCACTCGCCAGATCTCAACCCAATTGAGTATATTTAGAACATATTAAAAAGGAAGGTTTATAAAATGTTCCCTCATCTCTTAGGATTACGCAAAAATAAGGTGGATATCGAAGAATTCAAGGAATACTTACATAAAGCATAGGCAGCAATAGACTTCATTTAGGCGTTAATAGAGTCAATGCCCCATCGGGTGGAAGCATGCCGCCAAGCAAGAGGTTGGTATACTAAATATTGATCCCTAGCTTCTGATAATTCCAAAAATATAGATACTCTCCATTTTACTATATTATGCATTGAGAAATATATGTTTTTATTACGTAGGTGGTCATGTGGGTAAGGCAGCAGATTGCGCTTTTGACAGACTTTTGGAGTGGAGCTCTAGTTGTGGGGGTTTACCCACATACCGAAGTCACATACCTACCTCCATACTCCAGGCCAGCAATACAATGCCAAGCGATGCGACTCCCTTGTTCAAGTTGTGTCGTCAAACTCGTAGTCGCCATGGGTTCTCGAAATTCAAGATCTTCTACGTTAAAATTTCTTGACTACGTCCAGCGAGAGCCGACAATGTCACCCCAAACGCAACCCTTCCGAAAAGGCGGGAAGAAAACACATGCATTTTCTCCACCGTTCAGGCGGCTTGCATAAACCCGCTGAGCGGGGTTTTGCGGGTCGTCTCTCGAAGACGCCGACAGTGGAGCCCTTAGTGGAGCTGGAAGGTGCAATACAGGGCAAAATTGGGAAGAAATAGGGACAGACACAGCGAAATCCAGCCTGGCACAGCCACCTAGAGAGTGCAGTAGGCATGTCGGGACGGCCGGTGCCCCGCTCGAGAGGTGCAGAAGCCCGCTTATAGTCCACAGCCTCGAGGGCTTCTCGAATACCTCCAGCATGGTTCCACGGACAACAGCACCAACCTTGGACAAATTGCCCCTTGTTGTGACGATTCCACCGTGGTCTGAATGCAGTGGACCCTTCATCGGGCTTCACGCAGCAAATCACGACGCGAAAGCCACACTCGCATCATCGCCGACCTGGCTTTTGACGCCGCGCCACATGCGCCAGCTTCTCAACACATCATGATGGTAGGTTTTGAGGGTTTGTTGCGTTTTTTGAAGCTGCAGTGTCCAAGCAAACGAGTATAAGAGGGGACTGGTAGTCTCCTCCATACCCTCATTCTCATCACAACACATCAGCTCCTCTGCAATTTACCGGATTAACACACATCTCTACACTTCACAAAGTACGAACATCAACGCCAGCCTCCAACTTTACCCTCCATCACCGCAACCATGACCAAGCGCACCGCCCTCGCCTCCGTCCGCAACAACACCGGCAGCCCCATCGTCGCCATATCGCTAGTTCACAAGTACAGCGACGACTACAAGCACCAGAAGCAGTGGGGCATCCTCGACAATGGCGAGCTCGGCGACGAGCCGCTCGAGGTCGAGTACAACACGGGTGCCTTCACCACCGGCCGCGACTGGTGGACCGTCACCTGGTACAGCCCGGACATGCGCACCAGGTACTACTCGGACCCGGAGAACTTTCGCGACATCATCGACGCCATGGAGAGCGTCGCTCCCTCGCTCCTGAAGAAGGCTGCGACTACCCTCGCTGGCTTGTCCTCGCTGACCGGCCCCGGACTTATTGCCGCCCGGCTCGTCGCCAAAGAGGTTGCCGCGGCTACCTCAGATGCTCTGTTTAACTCGGAGAGTACCGACGGCTTCAAGCAGCATATCTTGAGGTCCGAGGATGAAGATGCTCTTACCGAGATTGTCATCAACGACGACAACACCATCACCTTCAAGTCCCAGTCGGGCGACTCCGAGACTGTCGTGTCTCAAGAGGATGTTGATTTGGAGGAGTGAATATGGGGATGCAGAAGCTGGAGCGGTACACTAAGCCTTCTAGAGGCGCAGATCTTGCTACAAGGAGGTGATCTAGTCCGGTGGGCTCCCGGTGATTCTTTACAACATTTCTTGACACTGTGTCTAAGCATAGCGAGGCGAAGAGGGTTGGGCTTTGAGTACCAATGCTCAGAATCAACAGGTTAATTCAACCGAAAATTGGCGGATGTCATATAATCAATTCACTCGACATATTCAATATTGAGAAGTGTTCTGCGTTCTAAATTTTGACATCGTTGTTTGATCACATTAATTCCTCAGAAAACGGTAGTAGAGCGCCTAAAACCGAAGGTTATGTATCACCCAACGTCCACCATGTGTATCATAGAGTAATTACTTTCTAACCTTGAACCCTCCACAAAAGATTCTTTGGGGCCCAAAGAGCCAGTAGGGAGAGCTGGCCTCGTATCAGCGGTATCTTGATGCGGGCAGCATGACAGCGCAGGTGTTGTCAGCAACGACGACGAGTTATAGTAGGGAGCTAATTCGATGTGGAAATTGATCGAATAAAAATTAATTGACGTGTAAAAGACTCCAATAATCGGAAATCCCGTTCCTGCCGATATTGACGGCCTTTTGTGTTCCAAATCACGACCGGGTTGTAAAGAAGACGAGTGGCTTCAGTAACACAAAATTGACGATCATTAACCTTCGAAGATTACCCAAAATTAACATTAGATATATAAGATATAAATACAATGTCAATTTTTCAAATCAGATAGGGGAAAAGGGAGGAATCCAGTCTCTCAACCAGACCGGACGCTTGGTCCACCATCTCTCAGCCATATTATCCATGTGCAGAAATCAACCAGATCCTATCTAACCACTTAACGGCAAGGTCATTCCTTGGTCCTGTTCTCACGGAAGAAATCCTCCAACTTGGTCCACGTTAGGTCAGGATATCGGCTATTATCCAGTGGCTCAAGTTTTCCAGCCCCAGACATCATGTTCACCATGTATTGCATGCCTTGCCAAGCGGGGAAGACATCGGTTTCGCCCCCGAAAAGGCGCATAGTCCAAATCATGAATTCCATGGTACCCACTGTGCCCATCCAAGAGGGTTTGTACCTAACGCCTTCCACGGCTGTCTGTACATCGGCAATGTCTTGCACGCTGACAGTAGCGCTGGCAATGCGAAGGAAGTTGGGGGCAGGGTTCGGGTCCACTGCCACAGCAGCCGTGTATGCGGCAGTGTCCACCATGGTGGTGAAATCAAGCAGTTGAGACGGCTTGCCGACATATGGAACCTTCCGGCTCTTATGATTGATCATTGGCGAGTCACCAGCCATCAAATCCATAAAGCCGCCATTGAGGATACTAGTCCAACTAATACCCGACTTTTCCAGCTTCACGTGGAATTCACGGCGCAAATCCAGGTTGCGGTTGGATCCCGGCTTTGTTTTCGTGAAGTCGAGGGAGAAGTCAGACGGGATGAACCGCGGCACCTTAGCGGCCACGGAGGCGTCAAGGAGCTTGCCCTGGGCGACATGGATGACGTCTTTCAATCCCTGAAGCGTAGAAACAACGCAAATCGCCCCCGTAAGTTCACGGGTGAGAGCCGGCGCGTTGGACAAGTCAACTGGCACGATGGTCGCGCCAGCATCGACAAGGCCCTTTGTGCGCGATGGGTCAGTGTTGGGCCGCACGAGGGCCTTTACGACCACGCCTCGTTTCATCAGCGCATTTGCAACAAGCTTGCCCAGCCCACCGGAGGCGCCTGCAACTGCGACGAATGGTGTAGCCATTCTAGAGATTGATTCGAGACAACGATACCAATGGTCGTGTAGGGGTATTAGAGTTGAACAGCCCTATAACAAAGATGCGAAATGTGTGATGTTTCCGGAGTGAAGAAAGGGTTCATTCCTTCAGCCGACTTCCACTTATTTATAAGGTCTCTGTATATTGAGACGCCTCTTATTAGGCCACGAGCATAGGTTGGTAATAACAATCTCGTGTAACGTCAGAAACACCGAGTGTCGAACCAGGGCCCCATACACCTTGTCCAGAATCTGATATTGCAATGTGCCACCATGCCACATTTGAACGTCTTTGCATATTGAAAATTCTCTTAACCCACTGGCAAATATTGGTAATGGTAATCTCGGTCAAAGCTAGAATACCGATCGCCGATCCTGACCCCGCCGCGCCCCACAATCTGGTATCATGAGGTCTCACCACCATGCCTGCACTGGGAATTCCTTTAAGCTACTAGCACACATTGGTAATGGTAAGAGATATCAGCCATGAGCCAACAGATCTCGGTCAAAGACAGATCACCGACTGCCGGTTTTGGCCCCGCAGCGCCTCGCAATCTGGCATCGAAATCCCACAGTCCTGAAGCCACTGTAAGGGGCTACATTGCTACTTCATCCCTTCATTCTGGACGGCGGGGCAAAGAGATGATCCAATTTTTTTCTTGTTCGGTGAAGAAGACAGTTTTGATTCTGACTACACTCCCAGAGAACGAATAAAAATAGTTGGGGAGTGGTGATGATTTGAGAACTTTCAGTCCAGTTTTCCAGCTGCACAAGGTTGAATATGTATTTTAGTACCAAGATATCTATCTCAGCCAGTCGGCATGTCTCGGAGGCCGATTATGCGAAAGCGTAAATCTTGACTCGGTAGAAATGGGGGAGGCTCTCGTATGGGCCCAATCATGGTAAGTTGCTACCGTGGGCACCACTGGGCCTTGTAGTCCGATTTGTCACTATTGGCGACTCGGCCCTTGCTGAGTCGCTTCCGCGGACTTCCAGCATTCTAAAGGCCAATGGAACCGTCTTGATGGAATTATTAGGAAATTCTTCAACACTGCCTTTAAACCGCCGAGGTCGCCTCTTCCCACTCACTGCCCAGTTACTTTTCGCATCCCGAACCTCGGAAACCTCAAACCTCTCCGAATATCATCAATCAACATCTATCCTCCCATCCTTGTTTTCTGCGGCTTATCGTCATGTCTACCACTAACAATATTGCTTTTACTGCTCCGATCAACCCTGCTGGAGCCAGTCCCATCCTCAAGCCCGAGCAAATCTGGGCCGGCCTTCTTCTCAAAATTCGTTCCGCCGAGACATTCGTTCCAGGCGCCATCCAATCCACCACTGTGATCTCGGAATCCACCGACATTTCTACAGGGAACCCAGTCACTGTCCGCCTAGTCATCTTCCGCGAGGATCAGCGCCAAGTCAGGGAGACGGTCACTGCATTCGAGCCTTCCAAAGTGGTTTTTGTTCAGCCAGATGGAAGCATCATCAACAACATAGTCAGCGAAGGCCCCGACGGAGAGCTTGACATGACTTACACATTTGAATGGAGGCACCCGGGCGCCTCCAAGGCAGAGCTGGCAGCTTTCTTGGAGAAAGAGAAAAAAATTAGTAAGATGGCAGTTGAGGGAACTATCAATGTATTGAGGGAAATGGCCAGGAATGGGAAGATCTGAGGTATCACAACATTGATGAATAGACGGTTACCTGTATGAGGTATCTGCTTAAATTGTTGTGATCGGACTTCGCTATCCCGGATCTTGTAGTTAATCAATATCACTGAAAGTTATTCTCAATTAAGCAAGAGTTAGAACAGCCCTGCTTGTTAACAGGTGATGGACCTCAACTAACATCAGGAAGACCATACCTTAATAATCCAAGGCTTTTTAACTATCTAAAAGAATAGCAAAAAGGTGTAAATATATGAATAGGCATATAAGTGTGTTTAAATAGAGGCTAAGGATTTAATGAATTGCTCTTCTACAGGTAGTTATTAACATATGATAATATATCAATATAGAATACAGGAAGTCTTCAGCTGTAGAATTCTGGTAGTAACCTGATCGAGGACGTAACGAACCCACTAGCTACATGGGATGTGATTTTGAAATGTCGGGGCTTAACATAGCTGACTGATTCTAAATGGATGGGACATCCGGCCAGCCTTTACCCACACCGGCGGTCTGCATCATTCGGTTGCAACATGCATTTCGCGGTATGTACAGGGCGAGCTGACATTGGGTCGGACGCGGCGAACTCATATACCTGCTCACCACACTGACTATAAATCCTCGCTGCCGTTACCAAGATGTTGGTAACTCTGAGTGGCTTTCGGACTCTCGGTATTTGAGGCCACGTACACAGGGTCTCAGGACTTGTGAAGATGATGGCTGACGGATGAAAGCTACAGTTTCAACTCTGGCCGACTTTTGGTTTTGTGTTGACATTAGGCTGAGAGTCACCTCACACCTGGACTTAATGTTACCGGGGAGCTCTTAGATGTAGGTTAGTCCAACAACGCCTTGCTGCAATCGAAAGCGAGTGATCTGTCCCATCATCCACCACTCCGAGCTTTAAACAGCTCACGTGAACATCGGGTCTATTCTCAACCCACGTTTGCCTTCAGCTTGTCTCCCAATCTGAAACATACAGTTCAAGACAGTTCTCGCCCTTATTACCGTTCTAACAATAGTGCCCTCTTCATTCCTGAATCTGTCGATAAGGAAGCCACATGCGGCGAATTGAGTCTCATGGGAATCGACGAGAATAGGCTCCCCGAAGGCCGTCGAACCCAAAGTCAAACGCATGTGTGCTAGCCGGGCTGCCAAATACGAGGCTCCTGGTCTCTGGAAGCGAGTGTACTGGCTTGTCGAGTCGTCTGGATGTGCAGACGGGTGCTGCTTGCAGACGTGTGGAGCTTCTAATGCTGGCTATTGGTGCTGGACCGCTGAGAACGGCGGTCTCAGTGCTTGAATCGCTTGCGATGAGCGATGAATGAGAGACCTGCAACACTGGCATTTCCTGTGGGTGTGGTGATTGTGGCGGTTGCGGTTGCGGTTGCTAAGTCCATGACTTCATTTTCCTCCACAGTTACAAAGAGAGCATAGTTATACCGTGTGGTAGTACGATAGATCGGAATGCTGAGTGTGTCGCAGCCTGGAACTCTAACCCCTGCGGCCTGCCCATCCACGAGGCTGGCCTTGACAAGATTGTCAGGATTGCCCGCGATGGCACCAGCCAGGCCACTCACTCACTGCCTTTCTGCTCTCCATCCGCAAGAGCGCCAAGATTGGGTTCTCGCCAGCCTAACCTGGTCTTCACTTGGACGGCAACAACAGCATCGGCGCCGCCGACATGGTCCCCATCTGCGTTAGTACGCCCGTGTATATTTTTCTCTGATTTCCCCTGGATCTGTCCAACCCTTTATTTACAAATCATTTCCTCACAATCATCCTCATTGTGGATATTCTCTTGAGCTGAGTTTCCGTCAACATGTTCATCGCACCCCTTCTCAAGTTTCTGTTTGCCTTGCAATTCAGACCAACTTTGGCGTTGTACGTTTCCGAAGCTGGCATGGCGTTGGTCACCAGAAATCTTTGCACGTACTCCGCCAGATGAACTATGCAATAGAGCAAGTGAATGGAGGTCTCGTGACTGTGCGGCCTATGGGAACCCCAAAGCTTGGCAGGGCGCTTGCTACTACCCACTCGGAGCGGTGTATATCGATTCGGTGCTTGCCCAAAGGGGACGTTCTGCGCAGACGATATTGATTTGGACGGCCATGAGAACTGACATTGCGTGGCGGATCAGACAGAGAACACTGAGCCAGGGTATGAGTTCCGAAAGGGCAGTATCAAGGTCCTCCTCATCAGTTTCAACCATAACATACCCGACTCGTGCCTACAGGGCTCGAAGCGGGGTCACCCCTACCACCTTACCCCCTAATGTCATATGGCTTGCCTGTCCCATCCAACTACCAAGAAACGTCGCTATGTCCCCGCGCATTTTGAAGTGGCAATCAATCGTCCACCTCGAATCCGTCCCCTCGGGTTGTCTAGGTTGTGCAAGGGAAAGGCATAGTCAACTCTTCATCTCCTGGACTGTTCTAATGCTGGTAGAGCACATTCGGGACTTTTCTAATCCGTAGGTTGACAGGCGCTCAGGCATTACTAGGTTGTTCTGCTTTTACTGAGGTATTACACTGGCTCCACCAGCATTAAAACAGTTAAGAAGACAAGAGGGTCACTTCACAGGCGCATTACCCGTATGTAAGGTATTCACTAAGGAGTACAGTTCCAATAGTGATGTGTATCCGTAACTTCCGGGATTTTAGCACTCAAATGGCTAGACCCGGGACGGCCCGCACACCCTGGACGGCCCACACCCCGAACAACCCAAACCAGATCCATGTTCGATGATCTATTTCACGGACCGATCGGAGCACGCGGCGCTCGGGTTCAAACCATCTCCCGAACATACAATCCTTGGGTTGAAGTGCTAGTCTCTAGCGAGTTCATAAGTGCGCACGAACCTACAACATGCCCTCACCACCTCTGCTCCATCACCGGGAGATATTGCGTAGAACATTCATAGAGGCCCCAAAGCGATGTCACTTGATCTATGGATGCGCGACTATGCTTACATAGACTGTCAATAGCCTAAAGACGGCGCTTCATTGGAGGCCACGTACAAAATTCAAGCGGCGGCTGGGGCGGTAACTGTCAGCGTGAAGATAACCTCGCCCTCCACAGCCTCCGTCTCATTCCATTTCAGGTTATACACTCCGTCAACACCCGACGGGATGCCCTGCCAACGCGAAACCAGCCCCCCATTGTCGGAGGCAAAAGCGACAGCCCCATAGAAAGCAAATCCGTCAACGACCAGATGAGAAGTATCGTTACCCGTAGCATCGACGAGGGAAACATTATGCTGGGATGAAGTAAAGCTGGGGATGGCGAAAGTGAGATTGGACCACGTCGGCTGGGCATTGTCGGCCAGCTCGGTGATGTTGGGAGAACAGGTCCACTCCCCGTCGTTGTCCGTGACTCCTCCTCGTTAGATTGAAAGCAACAGAGAAACAGCCAACGGCTCCAAGGCAAATTGGACGTTGATAAAATCACTTACAGATAACTGGGGCTGTCTCGGCATCGCGGAGCAGGCTGTGGTCGCCTGCGTATACATGTTCTATCACAATGAATTAGAGACCGAACTAACAGTAAATGAAAGGTTGTTATTACCTCCGTCTGAGAACAAGACGAGGCCGCCAACGTTTTCTCCGTATGCATAGAGCTGGAAAGGCCCGTCCGGTCTGCCCCTGGTGGCACAGGAAGCAGGGCCGGCGACAGCCAACATGAATAGGAGCAGCTCTGACACGTGCATGATGGGCAAAGTTGTTGCAATTCCCAAGGTAGGGGGCAGGAAATCAATGATAGAAATTGATGAGGAACAGGGAAGAAAACCGGCACGGTGGCGAGGCTTACTGGTTGGTAGGAGTGCATATCTGAGAGGGAATAGACCGACTTAAGTACGCAAGTTCCATCGTCGCCGAAACTCCCGGATGTAGAGGCAAAGTTACATATACCAAAGGCAGAGCAATCCATGACCTGCCGTCTGTCAACCTCACGGTGCGGTGCAAGTCAAAGAAGAAAAGGGGCGGGCCCTTACAGGTTTCTGTCCCCCACCACCGCTGCCAAGGGTTCGGCTAGCGCATGTGTAATAGCAACTAGCCATGCCCAATATTGCTCCGTGGACGAGCGAACGCGTAATCAACTGCAACCAATATGCGCGACTCAGGTCAGCCGAGTGCGCTGCTGCATCAATAACACGCACATATGCCGAGTGGGTCTCGATGGGGCCCGGCAAAGAAGCCCCTACCTTAATTCTTATGCGACGGCATATTGAGTCATCGACCCGCCGCAGCCGATCAACATCTCCAGTGGTTGTGACAATACGATGCTTTGTCAGCGGAATATGTCCCACGACGAGTCCGTATTTAAATGCTAGGGTCAAGCAGGGATTTCGCTCACCTGAGCCGTCTCATCGCTTGCTATTAGCTGCCTTAGCATCCTCCGCACATGACTGTACGAGTCAAATCCTATCACATCTCAGCCATGCGCGGCAAAGGGGCGTATCGCGAGCCTCTAATCTGAGGGGCGGCGAAGCAGGAAACTAGGGATTATCGACAAGTTGCAGTGACGGTGAACACCGTATCCGAATATAGCACAATGGATCATACTGTACGTAATGCCTTCAAACCTTCGTATCTAGGCGTCATCACGGGCTGTGGAGGATGAATCTACCGAGTGTAGGTCGAGACTATCCCGAACGTCCGGATCCTCCGAAGAAAGGTGAGACGACGGAGTAAAATGGAACGCCGGAGTTGAATATGGCGAAGTGGTCGAGACCTGGTTGAGTACAAAAGAGGTATTGTCCTGCGCTTCAAGATGGTCTGTTTCTGATCAACTCGCATCGCAGTCTTCCTGGGCTGCCATTCTTTTTCGCTCAGCCATCAAGTTTATTCTGCACTTCGTTGACTTCCTCCTTGCCCAACATGCATCGTCAGTTGCTTACATCCGGCGTCCTCATCTGGACAAAGTTAGCTGCGGCCTTGCCAAGCGCTCCCCAGCCTCATAGCCCTCTTCAAGCCCGCTCAGCTTGTGAAGGCAACACCCCTACTACTCGCAGTCAGTGGTGTGACACTGATATTAGTACGGACTACTGGGTCGAACCGGTTGACACTGGTGTTACTAAGGAATACTGGCTCGACCTGAGTGACGTGACGGTCGCTCCTGATGGTCGATCTCGGTCTGCTATGGCTATCAACGGCAGCATTCCCGGCCCTACCCTTTTCGCTGACTGGGGCGATACCGTTGTCGTCCACGTCACTAACTCGCTGACGACTTCTTTAAACGGCTCTTCTATCCACTGGCATGGTATTCGTCAGAACTACACAAACCAGCAGGATGGAGTTACTGCGATTACCCAGTGCCCTATTGCGGTCGGAGACACTCTTACTTATGTCTGGAAGGCGACGCAGTATGGGACGAGCTGGTATCATTCCCACTTTGGCCTACAGGCCTATCAGGGAATCTTTGGTGGCCTTATTATTAATGGTCCTGCTTCCGCTAACTACGATGAGGATTTGGGTGTTGTCTTCTTAAGTGACTGGGATAAACAGACAGTGGATGAGTTATACCCAAGCGCTGAGGTCAACGGGCCGCCAACTCTTGAGAACGGGCTGATCAATGGTACCAACGTATATACCGATGCGGATGGCAATGAGTCCGGTCGCCGACTCACCGTTGCCTTTGAAGCTGGGAAGACTTACCGCCTGAGACTTGTTAACTCTGCTATCGACTCACACTGGAAATTCTCGATCGACAACCACACCCTCACTGTTATCTCGGCGGATCTCGTGCCTGTCGAACCTTACACTGCCACCCACGTGAGCATCGGTATTGGTACGTGTGGCATATCTGCTCTAGTTGTCTCGATTCTATTCCTAACTTGACTCAGGCCAGCGTGTTGATGTTATTGTCACTGCCGACCAGGCCAGTGTTGCTCAAAACTTCTGGATGCGAGCTATTCCCCAGTCGGCGTGCTCCACCGTCTCTACTAGTCAGAACGTCCGCGGTATTGTTCACTATGGAGAGAGCCCATCGACCCCGGAGACGACAGGCTACGAGTTCACAGACGGTTGCGAGGATGAGACGCCTAATATGGTTCCTGCAGTCCCCAAGACCGTCGAACCCGCCAACTGGAGAGACTTTGAAGACGCGTCGGTTGCGACTAACAGCGCCGGGGTGTTCAAGTGGATGCTGAATAGCACCTCTTTCCTAGTTGACTGGGCGGCACCGACACTGGAGTCTATTATGGGTG
This sequence comes from Dactylonectria estremocensis, assembly GCA_020744375.1. Lineage (NCBI taxonomy): Eukaryota > Fungi > Ascomycota > Sordariomycetes > Hypocreales > Nectriaceae > Dactylonectria > Dactylonectria estremocensis. The sequence goes on along the minus strand of JAGMUU010000014.1, from coordinate 106,147 downwards.
GCGTGACCGAATACACGACCCAAAACGCTGTTATCGAATTCAACCAGTTGCAATGGGTCTACCTCATCGTCCAGACAACCATCCCAGTACCGCACCCCATCCACTTACATGGGCACGACTACTTCATCCTGGCGCAGGGAACCGGCACTTACGACACCTCCGTTGCACTCAATACGCAAAATCCACCTAGGCGTGACACCGCTATGCTCCCGGCTTCAGGATACCTGGTTATGGCCTGGGAGACCGATAACCCAGGCGCGTGGCTCATGCATTGCCACATCGGATGGCATGTGTCTCAGGGATTCGCGTTGCAATTCATTGAGCGAGTCAGCGAAATTCCTGCCATTACTGACAACGATACCCTTTCGGACATATGCACCGAGTGGGTCGCGCACAAAAACGATCATGGCATCGTTCAACACGACTCTGGTGTCTAATGGGGACTTGGGGGGCCTGCCCTCTGCAGAACATGGATAAAATCAGGGCCTGTGAGAGGAAGCAAGTCCCGCTATGGAGGCAGCTAGAGTTTAAAGTTGTTGGTCTTACCGAGTTACCCTACATTTCGTTGTCTTAGTGCACCTAGTAATTGACCTGCCCTGAGAATTGGACTCGCCAGTGACTAGAATGCCCTGCGATTAAACCATAAGATGGGTTGTGGCCGCTTGATTGAATCCCCTGTACCGAGCGAGAGGATACTAAGTGCCGTTAAGAGACGGTGGCCATTGTGTGACATGCATTTCGAAATTAGTAGTCTCCCAAATTTCGAGAAAGAAACTGTCGTGTCTCATCGAGTTGGCCCAATCCGAGTTCGCGACCTTTGGGTCGGTAGCGATAAGATGAATCTGTGCCCTTCTGTTGCCCGACTAAGAAATGGGTCGCGATCTCCACCAGTGCCCTTGGTGGATGCGAGGGGTGGCTGTCCTCCATTCAATTCAGTCCAAGACAAGACGTCGCTGGCATGCTCGCAGCGAGAAAGGCATTCTCTTGGCCTTCGCCATTGCCAGTGAAATAGACAAATACTTAGCCGGATTTCGGGTCCACGCCATTCACAGGATATCAGTGTGGACTACCGTTGGCAACTGTTCTGGTGAAGTAGGTGGCAATCAATGTGGAAAATCTTATGATGAATTGTAGATAAAGGTGAAGCCAGAGCATTTAAACTTGGTTCCGTGATGACGCAGCAGCGCTCAGGCGACTCGTTTAGAAGGGGCGTGATGTCAGCCCTTTGTAGTTGACGACACTTAATGACCATCTCAATGTGATAAAAGGCACTAGAAAAGGTTCGTCGGGGTAATTGGAGAGATAGCTGGATAGCCCTCCTGTTTCCTTCAACTCAGCTTGGTGTTCGTAATATCCGCACATGGCCCATTCAGCTATCGGCCTATGAAAGGGTCGCGTACGGACGCAATGCACCACCGGCAAACTGTGGCAAATTTTTCCGTCCAATAATGGTGTTCAATATTGGCAGATGATCCATGGCAGTCCCAGCAAACTATCTCTGGGATCATTGCGCTCCCATCACATAAGCCGTGGCAGCTGCCTATGCTCGACGGGAACGCACGCGTTGGCTATTTTGTCTGCAACGAAGGAGGCAAAGTGGGATGGCCTGACGCGTTTTGGTGTTAGAATAGTTGTAAATTCGGAATGTCTTGAAATATGCTGAAATATACTGTTAAAGATAGGTGGAGGATAGTGAAGCGGCTGCGAGGGAAGAAGAGGAAGACAACAACTCCAAATCGGTAACCTAGGAAGTGGAAGGTCCGATCCGGAAGCTGTACGGGACTGGACCGCAAGGAAGGTCTAGCTGGCAAGGCTGTAAGGACGATCTGGGCAGCAGACGGCGAGGTCTCGTGGAGAGGCCATCTCACGCGCCTCCAGAGGCGACACCAGCTTGGGCCGGGAGAACCACTGGCGCAGCCATAGAGAGGGTATTTATAGCGGGTTTGAGCCTTAGAATAGGAGGCCAGAGATTAATCTTACAACCTACCAGTGATTCTACAGCTGTTGACCTGCGCCCCTCACTCTTCTCAATAGGCACCTCATAAGTTAATCATAAGTTAATCTCTTGCAGACGAAAGCAGAGAAGAACATGAGACCAGGTATAGCCAGACCCAGGAGGAAGAATCCTTCGTTAAGTAGCATCTAAGCATCTATTGTCGGAAAGCTAGCGTGGCACTTAGATGACTTGATGTGTGTATTGAATGTGTCTCCCTGACTGAGCTATCTCGGCGTTAGTTAAGGGTTACAGGCTTTTCTAACCGCCTTCCTATTTAAACTATGCCTAGCAACTGTTTAGCGACTCCATAACGGGACTCTGACGATTGCTACGCGACTACTCGATCAGATGCTCTGTATACGATCCAATCTAACAGTCAAAAAAGTCGTGAGTTAATGGCAAGATAATTAACCCAATGAGATCAATTCATCCGCTACACTCAGACAAAGTAAACACACGATGCAGGAAAGTAGAAACGCTGAAACAATAGTTCGAACAGCGGTTTCAGTAGTGATATTTAAAGGAATATTCTCTATATTAAAGCTTCTTGAAGTAGCCAAACGAGAGCTTAATTGACCTTTGCCTCACCGCTCCCGCCTGTAGTCCAGAGAATTGCCTGTTGTAACTGGCCCATAAACCACTCGTCGCGATAGGCCTCGTCAAAGTGGCCTAGGGCCGTGAAGAACGACCGTCCGCCGTCGAATTCCTGACACCAGACTAGCGGATGATCCACGCCCATCTTGCCGCCCTTGAATGAACTGGTGTCACCGCGCACTAGCACGTGCAGGCTATCGTTCTCCCGCGGGTGCGTCTTGAAGTTGTACCACTCGTCCATCCACCGTCGCTCCCCACCTGCACTTCTGGACATGATCTCGTGCCCGGCGTCCTCGATTACCAACGTTCCCTCCTCCGGTGCGGGGTGGTCGGCGAACTGAGCCCCGACGAGACGGCCGTACCATTCGGAGTCCAGGTTACCGCCTGCGGCGCCGTGTATGCCGATAAAGCCACCGCCGCCGCGGATGTAGGACTGCAGCGCGGCGAGTTGGGGTGTATTTAGGATCGGGCCGATGGTGTGGAGGAAAATAACGGTGGCGTAGCCGGCAAGGATGTCGGGGGTAAAGGTCTCGGCGTCCTCAGTTGCGTCGAGGGTAAACAGGCGCGTGCGGTCAGCAAGGGCGCGGAGGGCAGCGATACCGGCGGGGATACATTTGTGGACGTAAATAGCTGTCTTAGAGAAGACGAGGACCCGAAAGGCGGGTTGGCGTGGTGGTTTAGGGGCGGCCTCGGCCATGGTAATGGCGGTGATAGTAGTGAGGTAACAGGAGGTAGTTGAGAAATTAGAAGGAGTCGATTTGAAGGAGTTAATTTAGATGACGGCGTCTTATTAATAGTTGTAGCAAAGAGAGGGATGTACAATAGCAGCGAATATGACTAAAGGGCATGCAGGTTGTGTAAAAGCAAGGTTGATAGAAGTACTAAGTTATATAGTAAGCTAAATGAGGTTTTAATTATTCTTAAAGCTTTTTAAATGTATTAAAATATAAAATAAATGAAATAAAATTCTTTTATATTAATATATAAATTTCCTTTTTATATTTAAACTTTATGCATTTATCTCTTCGGCTCGTTTTATTTAAGAAAACTCTTTTTACATTGTGTTTAATTTATTTACATCAGATGTAGTATTTATGCACAGTTTTTAAAATCTTTTAAAAAATACTTATATTTTCATTTAATTAAAGCTTTAATTTTCCCTACCGTAGTAGGATAGCCTTGGAAATTTGCTAACCATGCCATTTCCTCCTCTGTTTGTATGTAGGGGTGGGCTTACCATGCGATGGGATTTGCGATAGCCGAAGGCAGACACCTCTTGCCTTCGTGCTAACGTTGCATGTCTAAGTAGTGGAACTGCGGTGTCGGTCTATCAACTGCATCGCGAGTCATCTCTTGTTTCATTCGTTCCTTCTTCTCCTATCAGCCAAGCCGCCAAATTCAGTCCAGCCACTTTGGACATTCCCTTCACAGCTTAGGCGATCTTGGAGTAATCACAGCTTGCTCATGGGTCTCCACAGTGCAAGAAACCACCCACTTCTAGAAAGCTCAACCGACTTTAGCGGCAGGAAGAAGAGTTACTGAGGTTACTTTGATCCTTTCCGCATGTAAAGGAAGTGATGGAGTTCTTGGGCCGGCCGCCGAGGAGACCGAGGGTGACTACTCGCTCTGGCATTGAATTAGAGTTTGCTTGCCAATTTGAGGCTTGGGGTAGCGAGGCCAATCGGAGCAGAGCACTGACTTCACCGGCCCCCGAGGACCCCGAAAGGATCAGGACTGGTCGAGGTTAGAGACGGAAGTTCATGAACCCAGTCCCACAAGCCTTCAGTCACAGACGGTGGAAATGTTCGGACTTTTGGAATACCGAAGTTTCCTTTCAAACGAACTTTTGCACGTCTCAGTCTGTTCCCCAACGCTGCATGTGGGCCAAAAGGCCCTAAGCGTAACCCCTGTCTATAGCACACCACGTGTTGACGATAGTCATCATAGTTTCATCGCTGGGTCCACTTCGGAATCACGCATCATTTCCGAGTCCGAAACTCAAGAAGTCACATAGAACGACACCTCTTACGACCGCCCGGCCAAGATAATCCGCCGGTGAAAACCTACTACTGAGGACAAAGATAAAACATTCATCCTCTTTCGTATTGCTGGCAGACATCCCAACACCTTTGCACACCAAAACTCACCTGCGGAGCTTCTCGAACTTCCTCCTTTTCTAAACCATCAGACTATCGTCTCGGAGATATTCCCGAGGAAGCACAGGCAGAATGACTACCGGTGGATGTGCCTGCGGCGTTCTGAATTACTCGTTTGACAGCGAGCCGCTTGTCTCGGTAAGCTTTGGCCTGAATTGATTGTGGATTTTTCTCTACCGCTGGCAAGCCACAACTCTAACGAGGGAGGACTGACGTTTTCTTGGACCTGCTAACTGCTTTCTTCGTTTTTACAGGCACTCTGCCATTGCAACGGTTGCAAGCGCGCCTCCAGCTCTGATTACACCAGCAACCTCATAGTACCAGCCTCTGCCTTCCACATCACGTCAGGCTCTGCCAAGGCATATACAAGCAAGGGCGGCTCAGGGAACGACCGTTCTTCACACTTCTGCCCTGAATGTGGAACGATGCTCTACGTCACCAGTGAGGCGGCGTCAGAAGTGGTCATTGTGAAGGCTGGCACTCTTGACGACTTGGGTCTAAACGAGACGAAGTATAGGCCCACAGTCGAGATACACTGCGAGAATAAGTACAGCTGGCTGCCAGACATTGAAGGCGCGAAAAGATTTGACGGCGCAATGGGACCTTAGACACTGGTGAATTGCCTGTTCAAAGACTAGGTTAGACACCTACGACATTAGCGAAGCAATCTAGCCAGTTGTTTAAAGAAGGGAGAATTGGCACTCTCCTGTAAAATAAATCAAAGCCGAGCGGCATTGAAAAGAAACGCTTGTAGTATCGGCGCGTGTTGCAGGTTGGTTGTCAATAAGGGAGATGGACGTAGTCTGGAGATTTTATGTATGCAAGGCAAATGGTTATGTCTGGCTTTTGGCCTTGGGGCTTTATCTTGACATCAAGTCCGCTCGAGCTCAGAGCGAAGTTACCTCTCCCATCCCGTGCTGTATACCAGTCTATTCCAGGCACCTTTTCGGTCTGGGAGGTCAAGATGCGCGGCAGGCCGCCCCAAGTCTTCGAAGTTGTTGGTGTTCCGGAGGCCGTGTTGCTGAATGGGGTGATCACCAACCCATGGGTCAAGAACGAAGTTCTGATTGCCGACTCGTCCTAGAGAAAGGTGTTTGAGGTCAACGTCAAGGGGAAAAAGTATCAGGTCGCCGTTGAAGTACCGGAATTGGCTCCACCCGCCAACTCCCCCATACAGCTCGGTGTCAACGGAGTCCATATCCAGAACGATTTCTTGTTTTATACCAACACCCTACTAAAGACGCTTTTCCGGGTTCGGATTAATAAAAATGGCATTGTTGCAGTAGGGGCAAGGGTCGAGATGATTGCAACTCCGATGAGCTCCTTGGATGACTTCGCGATTGACAGGAAGGGTAAGTCATGGGTAACAATGCGAATAACTCAGTATTGGGCCTTTTGCTAAATGGTAAAAGCCTGGTGGTGGCGGGTTCTATTTCCGAGTTGACTGGTGCGAGAGCCACGGTGGCTGCTTTTAGAAGAACGCCTCAGGATCGTGATATCTTGTATGTTGTCACAAGTGGAGCTTTGTTAGGCCTTGTCAGTGGGACCATCAAGGAAGGTGGCAAGATTGTTGCTATCAATGCGAAAGGTTTCGCTTAAGTAATATGAAAGCGGGAGGTGGACACGGGGTTTTACCTAACGCACTTGACAAGCAAGTGGCGCATCTAATGGGACCAATTCTCTGACACTATGCAACCGGAAACTTGAACTTGCCCCTCGACAGAGCTGCAATGACTGAACAAGTCTGTGCTGATTGTGTCGGTGAGGGTGTTTGTCGGCGCTGGGATTCGGCGAGAATTGTCGTTGCTGTGGGGTTGATTGAACCTGCTTATTAGTCACTAGTTGACCATGTGCCGCGGTGTTTTACGCAAGGTAAGGTCATGGTTTTCTTGAATCTTTTCCGCCTTCGTCGGGATCGTTTTATTGATCGATCAAGTTTTGACATTCGGTTAATCTTGAATCTATGGAAGACGCCCCCGATTCGAATGTCAAAGGCTACTGACCCCAGAAAGACTACCGCTCACTCCTTCTCTATAGTCTCAGCCCTCTCTCTCAGCGTCTTCGCGATGGCAGGTCTCTCCCTCAGTTTGTTCAACCAAGCAGCCACGCTCGGGAATTCCTCCTCCACGCGAATCAGGTTTGCGAAGACCCCTGGGACAGTCATATTGTACCATGGGGCAAATGCAACATTGAACCAAGGAAGGAATGCAATGTCAGCATAGCTGCACCTTCCCCCAACTAGGTATTCACATCCTTCTAGCGCTTTATCCAACACTTGACACACTCTCCGCATCTCATTCAAGTATCGGTCCTTTGCGCTTTGGACCTGTTCCGGATGATATCTGTGGAACCACATTGCCTGACCGAAATATGGTCCTTGGCCAGACATCTGAAAGTGCAGCCACTGCTTTGCTTGAAAGTATTCGGTGGTGCCAGATTCGAAGCTGATAGTCTTCATCTTATCATAGGTTTCCACTAGATATTCGAGAATAGCGCCAGACTCCCAAAGAGTGATTCTGGTATTGGGGTCTTCAAGAGCGGGGACACGTCCATTGACGTTGATTTTTTCGTAAGGAGGTTGTTTCATTTCAGGAAATTCGATGAACTTGGTCTCATACGGAACATTGAGGTCTTCGAGCACCATGGCCACCTTCCACGGATTGGGGCCGGCGATGTGGCTCCAGAGAATCACGGGCTTCATCTGATCGGAGTCCATTTTCAAACTGAGGAGATGAACTGGGGTTCAATCAATGAAACAAGGTTGCAAGGAGAATATAAATCTCGAGGGTAGGCGTCTTTGAAGAAACTTGGCCGTGTGTTTTAAGATAGTTGGATCTGACTGCACACTTAAATACTGGACAACAAAGTCAACATTGTATGGCCATTGAATGCCTCTCAGGGTAAAACGATGTCGCCGGAATTAGGGATGAAAATGGAGTTAACGGGCTTAAGCCATGTCGCTGTCTCCAGCATTCGTTTCTAGTGGCGAAGTCCTCACGAATGGTTTTGGTTTCGCAAAGGAACCATGACATGGATGACACATCCGCTCGCCTATTTGCGGCACACTTCTGTCCTCGGCCTCCGAGGAGACCGCCCCACATGTCATGGTGTGGTGTCGTCTAAATGTGCTAGATAATGACCCAATAGCTCAACATCCGCCATCCCGAGGGGGGTGGGAAACAGTCAAATTGGGCAACCAAAATAATCTCCGCTCCACTGACAAGTTCCTGCATCACAGCCCTGGGTCACTGACTGTTTGTCCTCAACATGAAAGTGCCTCCCTTTTCACGCCTTCTGATGCAGCCATCTGGCATGTTCTACGCAGCTGCACGTTCTATGGGAGCTCTGGCTCACAGTGTCTTCAGAGTTCCTTCCGGTTCTTCGTCCTACGTAGTCGTCGACAACCAAACGCCCTTACTAGTCCAGACCATTTAGACCATTTGTCTGAACCACAGATCAGGGAAGGGAATCAATCAATCCACCGACGCCCGTTGTGGACACTAAATACACTGGCAGTACAGTTAGCGAGAATGCCACGGTGTTGGCACCGGGTCACAAAACCAGATCGCTTCGCGAGACTTGCATTGGTATGGGGATGCCTGATGTTGGACCCGCCGCCCCATCGCCGCCTCCATGACACTTTATGAAATAATTTAATAGTTTCCACTGTTAACTACATAAATAATAGCTGAACATTTAGTGGCAGCACTACGTCCTATCTATCTGGCTTAGTTGTGGGTCAGAGCTGTAAAAAGTTTTATATTTCAGTGTGAGGTTCTAGCGTGAGATTCTAATTTGAGAAGAATTATTGAAATGGAAAAGGAAACATCATCAATAGATATTAGTTTTCAAGCGATTGAGCTCAGTAGCTGCGCCACTCGTGATCGCCGACTGGCATCCAACTTTTTTGCGGCCCTTGCTTGCGGGCCACGGGTGTCTAGGTCTTGAATAGATATTCGGCCCGGGTTGCGAAGTCTTCCAAGTCTTCGAGAAACAGCTCAGGTTGTTCGAGGGCAGCAAAATGACCTCCCTAGTGTGGTTTAGTCGTCTATTCTAGGAAGTGCAGGACTGCTTTGCGGTTGAGCTCACCTTATCATGCTCATATCGGATCAACTTTGGAAGGAGTTTCTCTGTCCACGTCTTTGGGGGATTCGATACTTCCTTCTCAAAGGCAGAAAAGCCAAATGGTTTTCCATCAAAGCCTGAGTAGGAACGGTCTGGATCACGAACAAACCATCGATATGGGTAAATAGATCGTGGAAACGTGGAGGTAAACCAATATAGAGTCACCATTCCAAGAACAGTATCCAGTGGAATGGGCTCGCGGTCATCAGCCCACTCCAAGAGTTTCTCTCCAACCCTACCCTAAATTAGCACGGACGCGCTAGAAAATCATTCTCTTGCTCGGGGAAGAGATCTCACCAGGCTAGTAATGCAAGAGGGTTGGTAGACAAAACTAGTCCGATGGTGGCGGGCCGGCTGCCGTGTTCCATACCATACGCATAATCGGTTTGCCAGAACCGTTGCTGCCTTTCAAGTTTGGTCATTTCCGCGTCTGTCAGCCCCTCCATACTGTTCGGAATAGCGTTGGGATCTAGCATCAGATGGTTCACTGACGATGGTTCACATTAGCATTGATGGTCGAAACGGGTGGACCTGGGACGAATCTTACAGTGAACTGCCTTGCACTCAGGGTTAAGCTTGGCCATTCGACGAGCCAGGTCGCTGCCAACGTCGCCCCCTTGGACAATGTAGCCGCTTCTGCCAAAGCCCAAATCTACCATGAGCTGGTTCATGATTCGGGCACCATCTGCGTTGCTAAAATCCTGATCAAGAGGGGGGCCTGACGATAGAGTGTATCCAGGAAGGGACGGGACGATGATGTGGTAAGGCAAGCTGTGAGGATCGTATCTCTTGGTGAGAAGTCCCAACATCGGAAGGAACTCGAGGAAAGACCCTGGGGAAACCAACATGGTTGGCTCATCTTCCACAATGTAGTAGGTGTCCAGGTTTCGTTCACATACCTGGCCATCCGTGCAGAAACATTATCGGAATTGCGTCTGGCTTGTTTGAAAAAAGTGCCACGAAGTGAATTGAAAGACTGCCGTGGACGGGGTCTGTGACGATTGACTTGAAATTTGGGAATGAGTTGATCAGCTTCTCATGGTGCCTCCAGTTGAAATGCCGAAGCCAAAAGTTCTTGGCATCTGACAGCCACTCTCGCGTCACGCCAAAACCTTGGTTCTTGTTTTCCCACGTCAGAGGTCCAATCTTGGACAAGTCGAGAAGGGATTTGAATTCCTCGACATCCTCGTCCGAGACGTCAAGGGTAAAAGGCTCCGGTTGCTTGAGAGCTTGAGGAGGGACCTTGTTGAATTGACTCATGTTTCTTGGAAATGATTGTTTGCAGTGAGAGTGGGGAAGGTTGGGTTTCTGCTTGAGCGGTCATCAAGCTGTGGAAGCGCTCGTTATAACTAAGATTTTCAGTGGTGGAGCAAACTCCTGTGACTTCCATCCAGTCGGTTTGACGCTCATCGTGGCGCGGGCGTTACACAAGCTCAAAAGCATCAGACAACCACGACGTTGATGTTCACACCCACACCTTGCCTCAATTCCTGGCTTTGATTCGTTCGGCGTCCTCGGGTCTGTTCAAATCACAGCTCCACTCCAACCCCCCCTCGCATTTGGACTAACTTAGTCTGAAACCCACTCAGACCAACTCGTCACCGCCCAGGACCTGAGCTCGGTCTCCTCGGCGGCCGGGATAAAAGCTCCACTGACTCCCCAGGTCCTAGACACTGCGCTGCTACTTGCTTCCCCCTCACTCCGCAAAAATGGAAGGATCAAGAGTAACAGCGGTGTGTGTTTCCTTGTTTAGCAGATTTCCTCCGAATACTGACAAGTTCATTTCCACAGTGTGACTCATGCCGCCTCAGAAAGGTAAGCAAGAGGTCGTTGGCCAACTCAGTCCAGACAGGCTTGGCCAAGCATCCCTTGTGAGCAGCTGCTAAGTGGCCGTCGCTGGACAACAGGTTCGCTGTGACAGGCAATTGCCGTGCTCGCCTTGTCGTCTGACCGAGCAGGCTTGTGCCTTCACTGGAGCTGGGCAAAAGCCCAAGGAACCTCGGCAGAGGGTGCACATCACTTCCCGACAGTACGCACGCACACCTAGCCCGGCCACACATCAGTTCTAGATTTCGTTTCTCTCGTTCCGATTTCTGTTCTCGCTAACCAAGCTTCGTAAACAGCCAGCAGAAGATAGATTCCATTGACGAGCGTCTCAAAGGTATCGAACGCCTGCTGCTGGAAGATAGGGCCAGGTCTCACCAGGGAGACCAAACCGACCCCACTGGCCTGTTGGCGCCGCTGAGACCCTCCTACCACCATGTCGCAACCGTTTTTGATCAGGATGACATTTCAACTGGCACCGAAGGCTCTTCATCTCTGCAAGCACACGCTGAAATGGCCCAGAAGCTCGCCGAATCTGTAATGAACTTGCAGTCGGTAGACTCACCCTTGCTGCCTGTCGACCTCCAGACCAGCTCAGTGTCACCACAACGGGTATCCGGAGGTCCCCATAATGAATGTCAGACGCGGATACCAGGAGTACGAGGGTCCTCGCTTCACTGCACAATGGAGTTACCACCTATACCTGCCATCGTGGATGTTTTGAAGAGAGTCAAAGGTGAGCGTCGCTTTGGAAACCGTCCTGATCCTAAACTGAATTATAGCTAACTATGTGACGACATTTTAGAAGAGCCTCCTACTAGTTTCATTGCTTTGCGTTGTTTCACCCCTGTTGAACATTTTATCGACACATGCCGGAAGGTCTTTTTCGCTATAGATGGCTACTCTGACGCGGAGTTCGTCATAGCCACGGCCGGGTTATACTACTTGTTCACGGAGATTTTCCAAACGTCGGCTCCTGGTCCGAGTCATCGACAATTCCTTGCACACGGTCACCTTTGTCGAAAAGCCCTGGAGACTGCTTTAAGTACCCTCGGGGCCTTTCTACCGGCGAGAATGGACAGTGTCCAAGCACTCATTTTAGGCGTGAGTTCCCAAACCACCGGCGCCACTGTTGCTCTACCCTGACGCCTGTCCTAGTCATGCCATGCCATTGAGATCTCAAAACCATGGCTTGCTTGGCGAATGGCGGGTTTCGCCGCTCAACTTTGCCAGACAATGGGATGGCAAGACGATGCCATAGTGTCGGAGGGCGATGAGAGGATGAAGAACACCAAATTCCTCCTATTCTGGCACACATATATCATCGAGAGATCCCTGTCCTTTCGTCTAGGACGGGCTTCAGTCATTCGCGATTGCGATATCACAATCAGCAGTCGTCTCAGCGGAACAGCTTTCCCTGAGCCGTGGCCCAGCTTGTTTTCATTCTGGATCGAACATGCCAACATCCAAGGAAAAGTATATGAGCTTCTTTACAGCAAGGCAGCATTTTCATGGCCCGAGATTTCCCTACAGGCACATACAGAAGACCTTTTGGCTAAGTTACAGTCACTTGGGCTGCAGAACAAAGATGTGAGAATACGGCTTTCCTAGCCTCTTTACGAAGTACTAGCACAGCTAAAGACAGCCAGATTTTCGAGTCCAATCCCATTGAGAAGTCTACACTAACCCCGGGTCAATTCTTGGCTCTCACCAACAAGGTTACGTACTACTGCGCTGCAACTTTGATATCTAGAGCCAAGACTCTGAAGGATCCTTCCTTTACCTTCTCGTTGGATTGTTTGGATTTTGCAAGGAAAACACTCCAAGCCCATAAAGAATGCATGCAGCTCACATCTGAGAACCACCACTATAGATCCATTTACGTGCATTGGTGAGTTGAGCGGCAACGTCGATGGCTGCACTTACCACCCTATTTCTGACTTTGACACAGGAGAATTCTTCAGTTGCCCTTCATTCCCTTCATTGTTGTGTTTGGAAATATTATCAAGACTTGCAATCTTGACGATCTGAGCAGCCTCCGCGGCTTTGTTGACTCATTGCAACCTTTAATAAATCTGTCTCCTCCAGTATGCAGGCTCCACAGCATCAGCCACGCTCTATACGAGGTTGCATGTTTGTACCTGGACAGACTCTCATCTGAAGAGCAGATGGCCGCTCCATCAATCGACAGTACTGAATACGAGCAGATGACAGCAGAAGTTATGTTTATGTTTTCTGGGGAAAATCATACAGGTCGCAGCTATGACTTGGGATCTCTACTCTGTTCTCAGGTGGATGAGTGTTTCTTCGGTCCCCAGCAAGTTCTGGGCTCTCTTCAGCTCCCATCACCAACAAACCTTACATGAATGTTTTGATGTACCTGAGAGTCAAGCAAAGAGCGTCAGAGATGAAGGAAGACCGTCAAGGGTGAGCACAGTGCTTGGAGTTATATTCATGATGAAGCCCCGCGTGAATAGAGGACCAAAGGCCTTGGCCACTCTCCGAATTCTTGAGAGCATGCACTGGGTTGGTAGGTGTTAGAACTCTAGACGACGCCCAAACTCTTTCTCTTGGTTATTCTCGTTTTCTCTCTTTGTCCCATCAATCTGTTAAGCAGGCGGGAATATTTTATGAAGCACGAGAGGGTGAGGGATCTGAGAGGCAGGCAACGCCTCAACCGCCGCAATAGATCCAGCGTCGGACGACAAGGCTCGGCGCTGGAGTCCGCTGAGGAGATGCAGGGTTCCGTTGAGGACAACCTTGACGCCTTTGAAGTCCACTTGGGGCGAGAGGGTGATCGCTGCTTTATCGTAGCATCAGAATAATGGGAACAATGGCACTCTAGTATGCTCACATCCCTTTGCTAACATGGCTCCCGTCCGATGGCAATGTCACCAAGCTAATCGCCGCGTTGCGTCTTGGCGTTGCATGTGGCTGAATAGTCATAGCAGACCACTGGATGAGTTTGGTTGATTGTTAATTTACTAGAAGCTGACAGAATACTACCGGAACGATGGAAGGATTTGGCGAATGAAGTGAGGTTCTGTAGGAGGAAATATTTTGTAACTAGGCGCAAAATCGCAAGATCAATTGCCCCCATCACACTCGAGCAACACGTAACTAAGCAGAAACGTAGAAACGCAGAAAAAATAGCCCCATCAGTGATCCCACCAGAAGACTAAAGCTTTACATACCCCTAGGTTTACAGCTACTGCTAACACCCTACGTCTTATAGTCTTAGGTGGGGACTCTCCCGTCCTCAAAGAAGAGGGCGTTAGAGATAATGATAGATCGTCTTAACTAGGTTTTTTTTTTACCTTGTGGTAGCGGCAACACGCCCATGAGGGAGCGGACCGCTAAATTGAAAAAGATAGACCCTCTTCTCTCATGGGTCTCTGTGATCTACATGAAAAATCTGTCAAGGGCCGATGTTCAGCATAGTATCCGCTTGTGAACTTAGTGAAAACGTTCGTGTTTTCTACGCAGTCGATACCTTTGCAGGGAATTGGCCAGTCTCCATCCCAGCCCGGCGGCTCTGGGAGTTCCTTGTATGAACGACAGGTCTGCTGATCGGGTTTGGCCACGTTGCTCAGCGGCGTTTCACGGATTAGGTCTGAATTGGGTTCCGTATTACCCAGCTCCACCCAGTTGCTGTGAGAGTAAAAGTCCTATACCCTGTGTAATACGGCACCAACGTTCTTCCTAGCTGTCGCGACATTGGATCGGTCGAATAACAGGGCATCGATGGCGTCGTTCTTGAGTTTCTTCATAGCGGCCTGGGTGGCGGCAAACGACTCGCCGTCGCAGTGTAGGTGGGCAACACATTGGATGTCATCAATGTCGATGTTGGCTTGCTGGATCTCGTTGCATGCAGCACGCATCTTGCTCGAGATGGTGGCGATGGCTGAGAAGTAGAGATATGCACTATCCTTAAAGGCAAACTTCGTCATTCCCTCATGAGAGATACCACCGTTTCCAGCCCTTTTTTGTTTCCATTGTGTGGGGAAGAAAGCTCTCGCCGGTTGAAACTTGGTTAGGAGAGACCCGAGAAGAACAATGTAGTGAATAATCATGTTGATTGTGCTGTCAATTGTACTTTAGGGAAACGAGAGGATGGCAGTGCTTGGTGGTAAAAGCTGGAAAACTGGCAGCGAGAGAATCAGGAATTGGACCTCATTTTGTCACACATTAGAACGGAGCGTCCCTCTTTGGACGTGATATTGCCCGCCTTGAATTAACACACCCAGTTGCTTGCTCTTGTCCAGTTTAGTTTTCAGCTACAAATCTATTTCAGGAACGACCCAGGTATGCGGGGCTTTAGTCGTCTAATCTGAACAGCACTGACGAGATGCCATTTCTTTCCCCCCAACAAATCGGCCTCAGCTCTGGTTGTTCATCAGCCTCACAGTTGTCAATCCGACGCCAAACTACTGAAGCTGATTCCAACTCGGATCATAAACCTTATGGCTTGTTGGTTACAGGCTAGTGGCAAGTGTTTTAATCAAAGTGTTCAGGGCCCTACTTTGCAAGGTGTGAATGTGGCGCTTAGAGACAGGTGTCTTCCGAGTCCTTGCGGAGGTTTGCGCACCAACACTCGCATTCCACCTCAAGCACAAGGCCAATCATCACGCGCTAGCGGCAAGCCACCTTTTTGAATGTTAGGGTAGCAGCTGCCTAGCTCTGAGCCCAGCATATCAGCTCGGAGCCTCTTTGCTGGCCGTCTGAGCTATATGCATCGAATGTTGTGCATGATGGTGATGATGATGATTATTTAACATGTTACGGACTCGAGGTCCCGCCAACCGCCATAGGCGTAAAAACACGTGCTAACCTAGATACTAAATACATTACTTTCATAGCCAAAAGGACCACTTTCACCCACCGGGAGACCAGTAGCAAAGGCTCTATCGCTGCTCCTAGCTGCTGCTGCTGCTACCTTCCTTCTAACTACCTAGACCTTAGTTCCATTCAGCATTTCAACAGCCTCATATGAGGACCTTAGCGTACGCAAACCTCGCACCCGTCAGCGGGATGTAAAGGCAATGGAGTTTATAACCGTCAGTGGCTACGGAATGGCCGGGGCCCGGGGCTGGTGCTGCAGAGGGTAGCGGCTGCGAGGGGCCTGAGGGGTCGGCAGCTCAAAGAGCTAGCAGCCAGAGCTGCAAAAAGGAGGGCGATGTGATGCGGTGGGAGGGAAAGGATAGGGGGCAAAAGGTGCAGCCAAAAGGTTGGCCGGCCGGGCTAGGCTAGCTAGCCGGCAGCAGCCGTAGGTCGGTCGGTCGGGCAGCTGAAGCTGCAGAAGGTTAGGCGGGCGAGGCTGCGGAAGGAGGTCGCTTTGCAGCTTGCATGGCCGACTTTGGGGTCTCGGGCAGGCTATAACAATAACAATGGAAACCGCATAGTCCCAATGATTCTGTAACACCAATACACAACAGAATCTAGTCTTTTGAGTTGGCTCAGGTTCAGAAGGGTTCAAGAAGCAATCAACTGTCTGAAGTGTGATACAGGTTCACTCAAGATCGTGGCCTCTAGCCTTTGCGGCATTGGCCCTAGTTTAGACTAACAAGTCCACACTGTCGATTGAACTTCATCATATTTGCACACTTTTCATGATGACAGTCACCCTATTTCAAGGCGGTCATACAGGTTCGTGTCCACATCATGACGAAGCCGCCTAACCACCGGAGTTGACGTTGAGAACACACTCGTTCAATCAACCGTTATACCTGGACTTCAAACCCTCGCCAAAGTCCACCCATCCTTCCCGCTCGGACGTTGCTTCCACTGCCGATGTGGCTACCAGATTGGCAACAGCCAGTGAGCTCCTCTGTCCAAGACACGGTATCGCTGCGGCTGGCTCCCCACCTGTGATGCCGATTGCATTGACGCCCATGTTGATGTAGTCTGCAAACTGGGCTCCATACGCAATGAATCTGTTGGTTTGGGTGTCCCAGATATCACCCACGGTGAGCTGCTTGCCAGCGAGTTCACCTGTGCCCAATGTGCCGTCGGGAACTTTGACGGTCAGCCGCAGCGCCATTCGTTTCTCGATATCGCCACGCGTGAAGTTGAAGGTGCCTGGCGGCACAGGCTGGAGGTCACCCGCACCCGAGTAGTCAAGATTGAATGAACCAACGTCAAACGACTTGATGTAGATGGCGACGGGGTTGGCTAGGGCAACCGAGACACCCTGACGAGCGAGTCCGTTGACCGAGGAGCCGATCTAGAGAGCCATTCACGAAGAATGTCAGCCCGTGCTTATCGGTATTGCTAAAAAACTGAGGGATTTTCTACAGGAAGATGCAATCTCACCTTTGGGTCCGAGTTGCGGGTGGCTACACCGTATTGAGAGCAGTTGCAGAGGCGGACGGGGTCTGTAACGATTTGGCCGTTGGGGCCCTTGCGGATGACTGTACCACCCCCAGCAATGTCAATCTCGGCGCCGAGAGTGTTGTTAGGCTGCACGAGATGCATGATGGACCCTGTGTTAGAACGATTGTTCCACTTGTTGAGGTGGTTGTACCGGCCATTTCGGAACAGGTCCGCCTTTTGGATCTGGTCTGCAAACTCGGGGTTATACTCGCGGTACAGGGCAAGGACCTTGTCGGGATCAACACTAGATAGGAACCTCCAATACTAAAAAGAGCAAGTGTCAGTCCCGTAAAACGAGGGCCCGGATTACACTTTGCGCCAACTGAGAGATAAATAGGCCAAGCCGTACCTCGGGCCCTTCGCAAGTGAAGGTGACTGAAACAATCTTGTTGGTTTCTGGGTCTCTGTGGACCGACCATTCAAGATACTCGTCTTGTCCTATGGGAATCGACCCTCCATCCGGAGATGGAATATCGCCTTCGACTCGGTGCTCATCCGCAATCTTCCAGCGCTTCCCATCACTATCAACAAACCTCTTTATCTATGTGTATAGAACAAATGTATTAGCTCTGGCTCAAATAGCACTGATCCATGAGATGGGCTTGCATGCCACTTACAATACCGGGGAAGCCGACCCAAGTAACCTCAACCGGAGCCTGACTCTGATTAAACGCCGTCTTGCTCGGATTGAAAAACTGCTTTAGTGGAGTCTGGCTACTGCCTTGTCCTGCGATCTGGTTATCTGTAGAGCCGGAAATGAAGTTCGACCACTGGCCTTTCTGCGAATCGGTGAGGCCATCGTCTAGGAAGGCGGGGGGGTCAAATTGAGAAATAGTAGTAGGTTGGGCCATGGCGTCGTTTCTGCAGAGAACGACAAAGTGTTTACGTGGCCAAGAGATAAAACAGCGATTGCAAGCAATGATGGTGGGACTGCAACGACCTACACAGCTGGGGAATGGGCCTGACTCTGGATGTAGATTGAGGAAGGATGATAACAGCGTCAGCTTCGTCTAATCCGGTATTTATATTAAAAGCCACTAGGGTTATTTCTTACATATCCGCATCGGTATTGCTGTCAACGCGGAAACCTGAATTTACAAGTAGAGTGTACTCTCTCGTGGTCAGTTCACCGCTGGAAACGCCTCAGTTAGAGCCTGCTGCTCGTGAACCATCAACCTGGAATACCTCGAGTGCGACTGCGACTGACTTCAGGTACGTAGTAGGTATCATATACATTGGTCTCGTTTCATTGTGGCGCATGTTTGCATGTCCGCTGACCGCTCCCGGCAGCTGGCATTTTCAGCTGGGCAAATTCCTCTCCAATCGACTGTGGACTGTCTTGTTTCCCCTTCTCGCCAAGCGATCTATCGAAACTCAATAACGGCATGGCGAGAAGTCAACTGACGTGAGACGCTGATTAAGGACCTTCCCGCAGATTTCACAGTGATACCGCACCTCAACTATCATTATGTTGTCTGCAGGTCTCTACTAACCGCCTCACCTATTAGACTAACCGAGCCCTGTCATATACAGACCCCGCTTCAGGGTCCATGCGAGCGGGAAGAAGGCAACTAATGAAAACAAACACAGATAGATGGCTTGGCCTGAGAGAGGGGGTTGCGCATGCTTAGCGTAGCCACCTGATGCATTTGTTTGGTTTCGTTCCAAACAGCGGCTCGGCATATGTGTCAGTGCGGCCACTCCCTGCGTTTGGATTACCGAACCCTAAAGCAAGGGATGGTCAGCTGCATTCGACCCAAGCCATAAGTGGCGATCCGAGGCTCGGCCTAGACTGGGCCATATTACTTTTTTATTGATTCTTACTCTCTTGTGGCGTCATGTGGAAGATGCGGTGAACGTTTTAGACGAGGTGTCAGCCAGCCTCTTCGGGCTCGTAGCGGAGAGAAGCGATGTGGTCGAAACTATTCGAAATCACGAGATGGGAGACTTGGTACCTTGTCTCGCTAGGAGTAGGAAACTTTAGTCATGGGGGCTAAGAATGGTAGACCTCTTAGTTTTTAATTTGCCATCCACATGACGGCCTTATTCTCTGTTTCTGAGCGCTCTCACTGTTACCTTGTACTGTTACCTGGTACTGTCACCCTGACTCCGTATCTGGCTCGACATATCTCGGAGTCGTAACTGAATCTCTGCTTGAAGCCCACTCTCATCCATGATCTTTAGAAGCCTCTTGTGCATCTCGCTATGAGCGTTCCTGCTGCAACCAAAACTCTCTTCTGGCGGCGGTTTGGCCGACAAGGCGTCCCCGACACGGATCTCGTCGCGAACGAAGAATTCCGCACAAAGAATTTCATAGACTTCTTTGGGACATGGTTGCAAAAGGATAGCAACGCGCTGAGCTCCTCGTTTGATGAGCTCATCACGACCTTTCGAGGTAGGTAATCCAAATGCACCTGGATGCTCCCCAACTCCAAATCCCGCAAGGCCGTTACCCAAGCTAACTGCCTTCTTTGTGACTAGGTCAAACTGGTATCCATGTTCATATCTTCTTGATTTCAGATGGTAGTTTTGTCAGATTTCCAGACGTTCATACCGTTGGCCCGGATGACAGCTTTGACCCGAATGTTCGACTCATCGCAATCATCTTCACTGACAGCACCAACCCGACAAACCCGACTGCGTTTCGGCTGAAGAACTCCACTCAGCCTATTTCAGGCAACGCTGGAAATGATTGGACTCTGTGCGTTGTCGGCGATTCGAACTTGACTGAAAAGAGCCGCACCGTATCTTTCCTTCAGGTCGCATCCTGGGATGGGGAGCTCTTTCGGTTCTACCAGGTAAGATATTGTTATTTTCTCGCCTATCATATGTGCTTTTACCTATGCCATGCATAGCTATTGGCAGCCAATAGTTTGGCGAGAACAGCTATCGCGGGGAGATTGCACTTGACGCTGCTTTGCCCTGTTGGGGATCGGTTAGGGCTAACATGCTGGCAGAACCATGTTGTAAGTTCAACAACCCAAGCTTGGACCTATTTCGGAAACTCTTGGGATGCATTTGGTCCAAATGCCTACCTGGGACCCTTCAATGGCCACGTGAATGGGGCCTGCATCATGAAGGAGCTTCGAGAGTACGCAATAGACCCCTAACCTCCACCTGTGGCATGCCTCGTCATCTAACCACTATCCTCAGCCCCTGGATCCATTGGTTCGGCGGAAATGGCAATTCTTTGTTTATTGAATGCCTCCCTCCACACACCAAGGCGGCATTTCAACAGGCTCCATATCTGAGCACTTCGGATGCAGGAGGGCTTCTGGGTAATGCTAGACAAAACCCAGGCGAGCTCGAAAAGATGATCACGACTGGAGTGAGCAATTGGTTTAGAACCCGGGTTCGTAAGGACTTCTTTACCGAGGAGAGCTCTTGGGCCACTCTTGATGTCAAACCGAGAAACATTCCGCGTTGGGCTGCACACCTCTTCCTAACGACTACCATCAACCTCGTGGGGGCTCAAGCAACAGGGCTTCAGCCATTTGGGGATGATCAAGTGTGGTTGATACCCGATGACCACTTTTTTGCCTCAGAATTCATCAAGGGGGTGGACTGGATGGTAAGCATTCTAGGCTATTGCACTTCTATTCCTTTCAGGTTGCTCTATTCCGAAGACTACACAAGACTCATTATTCAGTGAGTTCAATTCGCTAAAACAAATACACTTAGTCCTCAGATGATTCGCCTTCCCTGAGAGCCCAATTTCGCGAGAGCGACTACAACGTCGCAGTTTCCACGCTCGGTCTCTCAATGCTACGAGAGGTTGGAGATTTCCAGCAAGGAGATATTCGTCTTCCGGCCTCAGTGCTCGCAGAGGGTCAGACTTCCAACCACCGAATCTTTCGCCCGGTTCTCCTAAATAGCGAGGGGCAAGTACCCTTCAACATTTTGCAAATGTCATTTGAGGACGCTCAAGGTATACGAAATATGCAGTCGCTCCGCAGCAAAATTGGCCTCTTTCCCGCCAACGTGCTGAACGCCGTCCTCATGGTGGACTTCTGGAATCCCATTTACTCGTGGCGCCGTGGCATTCTGATGACTTACATCCCCAATGAAGCTACTTTAGACGTTGAGAAGAAAGCCTTTGACATTGGCGAAGAGTTTGTTAAGAGGGTCCGCGAATCCCCGTGGGCTAAAATCCCGGGTAGTCCCGAGCAAGCTTTCCTGGAGCTGCTTGACAAAGCGGAAACACAACACCAGGCATCCGTCCAGGTATACTTTACAGGCGTGGAGAGCCGTCTTAATAGCAAGACTGCGGAAGTGCGTGTCGCTGCTGTGACCGACTATCTGAAGCTCGCCGAGTCTCGCCGCCGCATCTACCGCCCTTTGCCCCTGGACGAATTTGGCCTGACGCTGCCATATGCCCTCAACCTGCCCATAACTGCGCCCCATTTTGAGATGCGGGCGGACGGCACCATAGGAGAGATGGATGCCCGTGGCGTCAAGTTTCTCAACGATTGGACGCACTCCCTCGCGTCGCGTGACCCTATAATCTTGCCAAACCCGGCAGCCCGATCACTGACGACAGCCCGAGTACTCGCTACAGAACTACCCAAAGCAGCCAACCTGGCCATCCCTTGCCAAAGGTCCACGTTAGACCAATCTTCCGGAGGTTGTCCCGTGTTGAACTCGCGGTTGCCGAGGTCCAGCCAGCAAGTCCCAGTTCAGGCCGTGATGACTATTACAGAACTGTCTGAAACTGTGCCGGCTACTCATCCACCCACTTGGAACGATGACATTTTGCCACTCATCACGGCCCCGCCATGGTTGCCCGAAGACCGCCGCAAAAGTGTTGGAAGCGGATGGGTCAACGCCATGAGGTTCTATAGTCAATGGAACCTCGACAACTATGACGACGTGAGAGGAAAGGCTACGCAAATCTACACACATCTCCGTTCCAAGGCGATGCCCATCACCAGGGACCCCAAGGAGTTCTGGCCCGAGAAGGCACTCGAGACATTCCGGGATTGGGCCAACGCTGGGTTTCCCAAAGATTCTTCGTCTGACACAGTCGCACCATACGTCATCATTCCACCGCCGAAAGAGCCAGAGGTCAAGGTTCGGGAGCGGCCAGATATTATGAGTCTTTCCAAAGAACAGCTTGCAACCTATCAGGCGAAGCTAGATGATGTATTGAATGTCGGAAGCCTACGGTCTAAATGGCAGGAGCTCGGTCTAATCCGTAAGTGACATGTCATTCCATTTATTATATGGCCACTCGCTGGTCTATAATGTCTGTCGTCTTGGCTCTTGATTTACTGACCGGGAAGCTCTATAGATGCGGAGTGGTGTCTACATTACCAAGAGGCCACTTTCCTCTGGCACCGCGCCCATCTGAGATACGTCGAGGAGCTGATTGACTTACCCATCCCTTATTGGAACGGATTCGCCACGGCGACGTCTGACCCAAGCTCCAAATTTTCCGGCCTGCCTCCGGCGTTCCTTGAAGAGACATATGTACACCCACTCAGCGGGAAAATTCGACCCAATCCTTTGAAATATGCTCTCGCCATCGATGGTGTCGGCGTCGAGGCTAACGGCGAGAAGACAAAATACGTGACACGGGACCCCATCCTCGTTGGAGGCCCGTCCTCAGAAGGATGGGCCGACAAGGTCAAGCTGTTCGCCAAATACCACCAGCAGATGAGGGATGCTCTCAAATGCGAAGTCTACACCACGACAGCCGATGCTCAAGGGTTAGGGAAGCCATGGGCAAATATTCTCAAGTTCACAGAGGACCAACCAGACGATTTGTATCCATTCCGAATGCACTTTGACGGGTGCTTTGAGCAAGTACATGACAACATTCACGGCTGGGTAGGATATGACATGGTAAGCGATTGACGGTGCTGTGATGCCCTTTGTGAACTTGATAATGTCTAACTCGTTCGTGCAGGCGGACAACTCGCGCACGGCATTCGACCCTATATTCCTCTCGTATCATGCGAATATGGATCGTCTAGCCTCATACTACATGGAGTCTCACCCAGAGACCCAGTTCACATCCTCCTATCCTCTCCAGCCCTTTGTCAAAAACGCCACTGATGTCTCGTATACGGACCCACGCCGTTGGATTTATACCACCATAGGTGACATGGCAAAGGATGTACGTGCCCTAGGGTATACTTATCTTATGCCAGCCTCTCCGGACGTTTGGGTCCCGCCACTCTGGACCGAAACCCATGGAGGACGTCTACAAGTCAACGGCGGCCAAGCTATATCTCTTGCCACGCAGCAGGACATGGTCAATTCCAAACCAAATCTTGCGGCCGCATCCGTAGCGAGCGGAAAGCCATTGGCGGCCGAAGAGCAAGTTCCTTATATCGTCTTCCGTGATGTAGGCTGCACAACTGCTAGTTACAGTGTCGACATCTTGGTCGCCGGATCTAGGGAGAAGGACGCCGAGGTACTTGGTGCGGGACACATTGGGCAGATCGCCCGTATTGGTATGGGTAAAGGCAGACCTGTCATCGGGTTTTCGAACACTAGAAGGGTGTGCAAGGCGCCCAACTCGACTAGAGTTGTGTCGGCAGAGAAGTTTGCAGGTCAACTGCGTCAAAAGCCGAATGTTGAATTGATCGTGAGAGAGATGACCTCCGGGAAGGTACTGACAGAGGAAGAGTACACAAAATTGCCGGGGTTTAAGCCTGAAGTAATATGGCTTCCATCACGCTTGAGATAATTAGGAGTAAATTGTGTTGTGAGGTCAACGATATGTATTGGGTTGAGTTGACTAGGCTAGCTAGGGGAGGCTATTCCGGGCCGTAAGGGCCCTGGCTGCCTCAGGCCACAACCGCGGGACCCGCGGCTGTGGGCTACGTTCAACAAATTGAAATTGCCAATAGAGCAAGACATAGTCCTCAAACACGACACTGCCACCTCATCATTGTTAACATCTTAGTGAATCTGGCACCAACGAGAATGTTTCGTGTAGCGACTGACAGCTGCAGATTGTATTACCAGGTGCAAAAACTTAGACGAGAGTGGTTCTCCCGGCTTGAATATGGTATTTAGTGAATAGACCAGGCAAGACAGCTTTCTGGAGTCTCCATTCTCAGTTGCGCCCCCACCATCACTGTGCCACCTAAGCGCCAATTAGTCTAAGAGGCTGAACCTCAAGCAGACCTCGGGTACGTACCCCTTAGAGTGTGTCAAGGCTCCAGTTACGGCAGTCTATAAGAAGCAGAGTCTTAAAACGCTTCTTCATTTTAATGTAGTTGCATTATCCATACAACCCCATACGCCCCTCTATTTATATTTTGACGCAACGTACATAATAAGCATGCCGGTTAGATAAGCTTGGCGGTCACTTTTCTTAACCCTTAAAATAGAAATTGGTACAAGAACATAATACAGCATATAATGAATTAAAAGTAATTGCCATACTCTTCTATAGACATCTAAATGACTGTTATTATTAGATAGCCTATGTAACCACTTAATGACCCCGAATGTATGTATATATTATGTGTCCCTAGTCTCCCTCACTCCCGCCTCATAAGGTTAGGGAGGTCTAGCTTTCCATACTTCTTAACACAGGTTAGCCCACTGAGTGTTCGGAGGACCCCAGCCGATTCAGGCCCAAGAGGCCCACCTGGCCTCACGTAACTACCGAACGCCCAGGTATTCCAACATAGTCCAATTTAACACCCCCACTCTGTTGAATTGGAGACATACTAGACCTAATAGCATCAAGCTGTATACTTAAGCGAGGCGCCCTGTGCTTGGATTGCAGCAAGCTATTTAACAACACGTACCTATACTTTAAACGAGAACCGAGTGTTATTCCACCTCACGTATTAAGATATCGAGAGCGAGGCAGGGCAAAGGGCCAAAGGAAGATACGACTACGTAAAGAGAGTTTAAGATTCGAAGAAACAAATTCCATACCCATGTGACAGTCTACCTGCCAGTGTCGTCCTGGAATGTTTGTTAAGTATATGCTTCAGCGTCGTCTCTAACAACGCCAGATCTGAAAATATCAAGTCCGGATCAAGATAGGGGACCTGGCTTGTCTCGTCTGCCTTGAGCTCCTTGAACAGATCTTTCATCACGTCGTAGTTCTTCAACGCCTCCCATCTGGGCAGCTTCATCTTCTTTGCCATCATGAATCAGGGACGCAACTCCACTGGCGAGAGCGGTTGACAAGGATGAACCAGATGCCTGTGTCTCCTGTCTCGGAGAGTAGAACGGCGACTTCACAGGGAAACCCTCGCCGGGAAGAATGAGGTCTGGCTCTTGGCCGATGCTCAGCAGCCCAATGTGGCCACTTGCTTGTGCAACGCTGATAGTTCCTTCTTCGTCAGCGGGGTATTCCCCTGTCGCCATAGGGCTGTCGGACTTGGCGCAGAAGACCAACGTGGGCTAAGATGACTTGGCTGGTGCCAGGGCGACCGATACGGTATCGGAATTTGCCGGGAAATATAAACTGTGGTTGATGATATCGACTTTTGCGTTTAGAGCCGCCGTGATAGCCTGTAGGCGATAGATGGACAAGTTGATGAGCACAGTACTCGTACAATAAGGGAGTTAGACCCCAAAGCCTACCTCAGCAATAGCTTCACGGCTGATTCTATTGGGTGTGACATGTGCCCTGAACACAAAAAGGTCACAATGGGGATTTACCCCAACTATCAGAGACGCCATATGCGTGCAGTGAGAGTCGGAGGATGTGAACCACGACAATTTATTGCCACGATGGCCGTATACAACGGCTCAACGCCTTTGATGTTTCCCTTGGTATCACTATGAGGGGAAATACCGTTGTCTGTTATGGCGGTCTTGATGGTGAGGGGGTAAAGTTCATTGGATGAGAGGGAGCAGAATTGGGCTTGCCCCTTTCGATCACTTCGAAGAATCTTGGGCCATGGGTAGCCTCAAATATTATTTTCCCTTCTTATCCAAGTGAGTATCTACCTTTAATTCACGCTGGACCGTCGTAGGTTGTAGAATATCCTTCCGTGGCGGAAGGGAGTGAGAATAACGGAAAGCTTGGGCGGGTCTTGAACACCATTGCAGGACTGCTCGTAGCCCCTCTCTATCTCACCAGCGAGCGCAACGTAGTTGGTATTTTCCTGCTATGTTATGCTCGTCAGCTCCATAGTTGAC
Source organism: Dactylonectria estremocensis (assembly GCA_020744375.1). Taxonomy (NCBI): domain Eukaryota; kingdom Fungi; phylum Ascomycota; class Sordariomycetes; order Hypocreales; family Nectriaceae; genus Dactylonectria; species Dactylonectria estremocensis. The sequence continues at coordinate 79,960 of JAGMUU010000014.1, read as the reverse complement.
AATTTCTCGTAGCTGGGCATATCAGAGGTGAGCTAAGTGCAGTACCGAGACCTGGATTAAATGAAGATTGACTTTCTCCAGCTGCATCGTTTCAGTATCAGTCAAAGGCGTCATCCAAGGCAATATGAGTTAGGACGGATCTTACACGGGGTATAGATACAACGCCTCGCTTACTTGTCCAATGGAAGATGACGCCTCCATGTCCATTTGCGTAAAGCGACAGGCTTCGTAGCTGTAGCGGTGCTTGCACGAGGCGCTTTGCCTCTTCAGCTACACATATCAATTGGTTGACGTCGAAACCAAGTCTGCACCAATCCAGATTCACCAAATTGAAGTCGGCTACCCAGCGCGCAATCCTTTTGTCGCTAATGGAAGTGTGGGTGCCGTCTTCCACGGCCGGGCGCACGATTTGTTTGATGTGCAGTCCCGTAACACCTCGGTCCTTGAGCGCTTTGAAGATCTCGTAACGGCGTCCAAAATCCCTGCTGACTGACCGTTAGACATGGCAGGCAATTCCAGTCTTTCCAGAGTGTCTGGGAACCAGAAAAAGCTGGTGAGGGTTTTCAGGGCCTTTACGAAGCGTTAAAAGTCGTTGACGCCGATTTGGTCCAAGCCAGTCGAAGTCGGACAAAGATAAAGCTGTCACATCGCCTTTCGTAACCCAGATGTTAGCTCGCCGACGTACTTTGCCTTGGGGCGAGGTGCGTACACTGGACTACAACAGAATCGTTAGCGAACTTTTACGTTTAAGACGACGGGCGAAGGCAACGAACCAAGACCAGCATCTTTGATAGCACGACCTTCTAGGCGGGTCCATATCAAACTCTCCAACCTGCCTCTCAATGCCTCCAGAAGTCCTGGCTCCGCCGTGCCGCCTCCTGCCAGTCCCCTCTGTATGAGGCCGTACCCGGTAACATCATCTTCATCCACAGGATCAGCTGTGGGGTCGTCTGACACCACGCAAGACTCTGTCAACATGAAGACAGGATTTGCCTCGACAACTTCCTCCAGCATGAGACACCACTGCTGTGCGGAGAGAGACTGCTCGTCCTGGCGGCCTGCCGGCTGTGCTGCCTGCTGAAGCAACTGATGAAGAGGGTAGACTGTAGGATTACCCCAAGGTATCTGGACAAGAGAGAGTTCCCTGCGTAACAAGAACCGGATAGATCTTGCGTCTTTTCGTTCAATTGCGGTCGTCAAGGCGGTACGCTGGTTCCCGTCCCGGGCCTTGATAACCCTCGACGCTAATTCTGGGATGACTCAGCGGGCAATCAATGTCCATTATAGCATCATCTCATCCGCAAACTCAGTCATGAAAAATGCCAAGGAAAGGGACCAACTCGCTCAAGATCCAGAACTCAATGTCTTGTGCTTTGAGATAGAAGCTGCCGGCTCCTTTCGTTTCATGTCGCCCAACCCCTGCCTCATGATGGCGAATCAGAGGGACGAAGGGGCTCAGCAGTAGGGGCCGGCGGGCACGGAGGGGGCGTCTCCGAAATTCCGCCAGTTCACCACATGAGGGGCCAATCCAACAACAATCGGTATCGTGAAGACGCAAGTAATGGGGTATTGTCTGCAATACACCGGGTCGAGCCTAAATAGTGAAGTGGTGTTGCCCGGCTTCTGATAGGCGGTCGTAAATTTGCCGTCTTGGTACGGAGGCAACTTGTTTTCAAAGTTTATTATACAACGGAGACTGGGACCCAGTTATAAGTCATAGTTCTCCCACCAACTATGACCCTGGGTTTTCAACAAGCTCAAGTTACTCTTTCGCCCACGAGACTGTATGCCATGCTGAAGCCTACTTAGTAGACGGGAAAATTGATATGAATCCAAATCTTATTGTATTTAAGGTTAGGCCAATGCATGTTTAGGCAATAAGTGAAGCCAACGCATAGGGTGGAACACCTGAGTTCTTTCGCTCTTAGCAAATGCATTCCACTAATTACTACATACAGAATCGTATTGCTTTCACCGCCAATACATCCTTCTTCTGCCGCAAGTCAAAGTCAGCTGCTATTAGGATAAGCTGTGACATGCCTGCAAATACTAAGCATGAGGGTAGGCAGCATCGTGTCAGATAACAACATATGTTAAAAATGTTAATTTGGATTTGTAATTACGTTGCCTTTAAACTTTCTACCGGCAGATTAAATTTTCCCTCGCCCTCCTCCCTACGAAATGACTCGTCCTCTCCACCCAATCTTCCGCCCTCCTGTTTACGCTGCTACTCCCGAGCTTTTTCTAGCAGTATTAAAAGCTCTATTAGCTACGCCTGGCTCTTACTAACTTTATTTATCTATTTATCTATTTATCTAACTTAGTTAGTTATTCAATTTCAATTATTTCTTTATATTAATGAAACATATTTTCAAATATAGATGTGTTAGCATGCTGCAACAGCTCGACGAGGGCTCGGGGAGCCCTCGGCCCTTGTAATTGGTATATGGCACAGTTCCTAGCAACTTGAGCTAACTGGAATTGTTTGATCTTTTGGCCTAACAGTTGGAAGGTCTTCATACAGCCTCGGAATGCCACCTAAGTCCTTATAAGCGTCCGAAGATCGGGAACAGAACCTTTGGCAAATAGGCATGCGCTAATCATATCTAGCACCCATAATTACGGAGTTTATTTTAAACGGGACACCACCTACTGGGGAACCCTGCGAGAACCCGCTGGCGGTGAAGCCCCGGTCTTGAACGTTTGGGCCAAGTGAACAGTTTATTTAAGTCTATCAGAGATTACTAAGGACTGGGCGGGGTCGAGTTAGTCCTGGTGGGGGCTTTAATAGGGGTCTTTTAAGAAAACCTTATTTGTCTTCCGTAAATGAAGCCTCCGACAGTCCGAGCCCGAGCCCGAGGACAGAGTTTCAACAGGTCTGTCGATATATTTAAACTACAGTTAGTCTACCACTTTTAAGACTTCATTTGTCTCCAATACAGCCTTTCTACAAATTCTTCCGTCTCACCTAACGATATCTACATTCAATCAACATGAAGCTGACAATCGTTATTCTCGACCTTCTTCTGATGAGCTCTAGCGCGATGGCAGCCTGGTGTACCTCGTACGGAATCAGCACCAGCTTTTCTTGTGTGAGTATCCACTTGAACCCAATATAATGCCGTTTCTAATGCCGACTCCTGACAGGGTGCTGGACGGTTTCAGTTCTGCGTGAGTTTCTCTGACTGCTTAATATCCTCGCATAACGCAGAACTGACTAAATGAAAGTGTGACGGTCCCGGTAGTCCTGTTGGTGACTTTAATATTTGGCGTGGAGATTGTACCCGTCCGGGGGGCGATTCGCGCAACTGTGGCGACGGAGGTGTATGTTAAAAATAATCCTACCACATCCCACATCGTATTCCGACTAACTGACACGTTCCATAGTTCGTCTCATGCGTAAGATACAACATCAGCCCATATTTAGGGAAATATTAACAAGAGCAGTGTCGCTAAGGTGATGGTTGAAAACCCGACATCGCGCAGCTGGAGATCGACGGAGATTAGACAAATTTGAAAATCATTGAATCCAATTTTATGGGCTTCAGCTTTTGTGTTGTATAGTATTGGACTCATTTGGGATGTCTATGTTATGTAAAACTGTGTCCTTTGCTATTGTGTTTTAGGGACGGCCGAGGATGAAAGGCCCTGCACGGACGAGATGTTAGATGCGGCCTCCGAGAGGGCGCGGACCAGAGCTCGCCGACAGACAGGCCCGCACCCAGCATTGTCTTGGTCTCCATCGCGTGATTCATACGATTCACCCGCACCGCTGGAAACGGGAGCAATCCCTCTTATTTAGCTAGATCGTTCAGATTGAGTTTGTGGGATGTCATCTGAAGTCATGTGGGAAGTCATCAACCTAGTCACACAACCCCGACGGTGGAGCATGTAAAGCGGGAATGAATGGTGCAACGGAAGCTTTCGAGTCATTGAAGGTGCCCAATGCGTGCAAGCCTAGACCACCATGGTGAAGGTTAACTGTGATAATTACTATCTGAATTGATTCTGCTTGTTGGGGCAAGATATCTTCAATCCGGTGAGGCTGTTCAGACTGATGCTCCCTGGGGATAAGAAGGGTCAGCAATAAGCCCCCACCCCCATTCGACGCAAGCATTCGTGATCTCGTCACGATCATCTTAGCTATGTAAGGGCGCCTAGATATGGGTATGTTAAGCGCAGTCTTCAGGCTGACCCTGTGACGTTCGGGTACGAACAAGGCACATTGAGGTGACGCAGTTTTAACAGTGTTAGTTCCCCTACGCCCTAATGTAGCAGTAGATAAACTATCCGCATGCTCTTTAGATATATGCTCTATTGACTCAGGGTCTTAGAAAAGGGTCTACCTGAGCTGGCAGCCCAATATTAGAGACGTAAGTCGTATTTGCATATTAAGCTAGACGAGCTCTGAACTGCCTGCGAGGCAAGAACAGAAACGATACCAATGATAACCCCTACGCCGGTTTGGAAGAACTTAGTCCCCGCGAGATCTTGCTGAGCATCATGCCGACTCTGGTCGCGCATTAGTCAGATGTAGGTACCAACCCGTCGCTCCCGCTAGGAGTCGAAGACGGGCACGGCAATTTCTATTCCAACTATCGCCAAATACCACCAGGCAAGGGTCGCTACGCGGCAGCTGCGCCGAGAACAGAACCTCAGTACAGGAACAGGTTCAATTGGAAACCACTGGGCGGCGATGGCCGCTACGCGGTAAATTATGTCGCTATGTCGTATTCCTAGGGCGACGAGAATGATCGTGTCCAGATATTCAACGACGACCACAGCCTTCACGTCACACGCAATCTGGAGAATGGTCTCCGCCAGTTTCTTCAGCTCCTATGGTTCAATCGTGGGCTCTGGATCTGGATCGGCGCAGTATGCATCGACCAAGGCAACGAACCGGAGAAGAATGCCCAGCTACAAATGATATCGGCAATCTACCAACAAGCCGGCAACATTGTCGTCTGGCTTGGCCCGGCAGGTGATACAAGCGATGAAGCCAACAAGTACCTCCACACAACGAGTGTGAAGAACCTCACCGAATACATTGAGGCCAGGGACCATGTCAATCCACAGACGGCGCTTGCGAATCGGAATCACGCCTCCATGATTGTGAACTTCATGATGCACAAGTGGAGTGTCTTGATGCGGAGTGCAGCAGGTACTTTGAACAATGAAGAGTCATATGCGGAGATGAGACAGCTGAATAACTTCTTCAACCGGCCATACTGGCGGCGACTATGGATCATTCAACAGCTCGCCATGCCATGCAGGCATGCCCATTATCTGTGGAAGCAGCGTCGCCCAGTTGCGATAGGTCCGCGATGCCGTTTTCATCCTATAATCAGCCATGGACATCATACTCAAGCTTACAAAACGGGCTTTTGGAGTTGAGGTCCTTGAGAGCAGCACTCTTTGCTGCATGTCACGATTATTGCACAGATCGAAAGTGACGGTCACCGAAAGAGCCTCCCTGCAGCCAACAACGCAATTTTGCCCTTGACGGAAATCCGGACGGCGGTGGTCCCTTGCAGGGCTCCAGCCTTCGCCTTGCGCTTCGGCTGATTAGAGAGCTCAGGCCACCGTAGACAAGGATAGGATCTACGGCATGCTTGCCGTCCCCAGCCTGCCACGCTTTGGCATCCAGGTTGACTTATCAAAGTCAACCGGCGAGGTGTTTATCGAATTCGCTAATGCTTGCATCAACTGCGGGTACTCGGCGGATATCTTCCAGCTACTCGACGGCACGGCCGCGAGTCTTCTAGACGACTTCAAGCTGCCCTTCTGGTGCGCCAACTTCAATAGCAGGCCTGGTCGGCGGCGGATGCGAATCATTGAGGGGAATTGGCAAGCCAGCGGGTACCGACAGCCAGCGGGTATCGACAGCCAGCTTTCTCCGGGATTGAGAACTTCACGCCAAGGTTCGTTGTTGAAGACGGCGAGGAATTACTCGTCTGTCTGAATATCTGGGGCAGACCTCTTGCATCATATTTTAATTGGAGTTTAGCCTCTGACCCTGGAGAATTCTCCACGGCACCAGCACGATAGGCTATGGCTGCCCGGACCAGGCTTCGTCGCCTGGCCTGGCTACGACGTGCCACGGGACGTTGGGGTTGGTGCCTGCCTTGACGCAGCCGGGAGATGTCGTGATTGTGCTGATGGGACATAGAATTCCCGTGATTGCGTCATGGGTAGTTAATGAGCATGAGCAAATCCAATACATCATCAAGGGAGAGACTTTGGTGGGTATGATGATGAATGGAGAGGCTATCAGGAGGCATGTTAGTGAAAACGGCCGTCTGAATTTCGAGGAATTTTACTTTGTGTAGCATAGCCCTATGTAACAAGTTTTAACTTCGCGTTTTCGATGTGTTCAGGGTTGAGTACATGCGGCGTGTGCCGAACCGTAGGCCAGGCGATGATCTAGAATCAGGTGATTGAAGCTATGAAGAAAAGCACAAAGTGAATAGAACGTTGAGATCAAAGAGTATATGTAACTGCGCGCTTCTTTTCATGCCGAAAAGAGGTCGCCCGGCAACTCTAATGAGCGCTAAGACAACCGAAATCGTCAAAGCAAGAAGACCCAGCAGTCATCGCCCTTGAGGTCAAGTCACAGGATCTCAACCACCACAACGCAGACTATGGCCTTTCTTCACACTCGCCAAATAGAACGGAAACGTCTCGATTCAGTCAAATATCAATTTATGGACATAAGAAGGGGTCTTTGAGGTTGTCTATTTGTTCACAGCCCTTCTCCGGATATGATTCCCTAAAGTTATGATGTCTCTTAGGAGAATTCTACATGGCGAGAAGGAACTCACCATTCTGAGCGATATCCAGAGTTACTGTAAATTATATCAGACAACGAAGGGTATGCCTGGGTCTGTCTCGAATATTTCAAAGGCATCAAGTTGTAGGCTAGCCGAGTGGAAGGACAAGACGTCGAAAGTATGGCTAGCGGCCAGTGAAAGTGACTTACTGTGGTACAAGTCGACTATTTCGACTCGTAAATTGGGTTCTGTTTACCCCAGCCATAATCGACAAAGTGAGGTGCGAGAGTCACGGTGTAACGGGGGGGTTCGCCTGAAGTCGAAATCAGTGATCACAGCCCAGGAGCTTGGAGAGCCGCGCTGGCTTGAGTCTGTAGCCCCTAATCTCATCCCCACTCTTCCACGGATCGCGGCTGTTGAACCCGCTGACATAAGCAGCTCGGTGGAGTAAAAGTGGAGGTACGCCGGCACATTAAAGGCGATTGAGGCTATGGAGGCCAAATTAATGAGATTCCTCAATTTATTGCAAGGGAGTATCTGCAGAGATTCATAGGTTACATTTCTTACGCTAGTATCGGCACACTCCTCCATTTTTAGCTCTTACTAATGCCAAGCATATGTCATGAAGGGTGATTTGAAGTGGAACTGCGTCTGTCATGACTGCCAAACTTAGGAATGCAGTTGGATGCTTGCCACACACTTAGCAAAAGAATACCTGTTCCTATCCACTCATGAGATGACACTCTAGAGAATAAATGTTTCATAATGAATGACTTAAAAAACAACAATGATGTCAGGCACAGCGACTGAACGAAAAGCACAGTATGAAACCAGCTAAGCAATCAAGTAGCCTACCCTAGACTGGGATGACAGCGGTTGGAAATACCAAACGACCTTTTCTAAATCAAAGGGGTCTGAAAACTTCCAGGGTCTTTGCTGAATAGTTTAACGCTCGATCTGGGGTGTCGCATTTGTTCTAGGGGCCCTGGACTCTCCACGAAAGAAATGGCGGATGACGTCACAGCAGCTGCCTGCAAATCTGATTGCATGTAAAATTCAAGGATGACGAAGAAGAGTCTTTTCTACACTCAACTGGCAACACGTCAACCTTTCAACCGTGAAACAGGAAATGGACGATTTATAGAAGACTCCCGAGATGTCTTTCTTTATATCAAGGGTTTCATCATCCCAGGGCCTCCACTCAAGGAATGCCTCCCTCCATCACATAAGTTGGTATTTCCTTCTGGGACTCATCTGCAATTGAAGTTACCAAGAACTTCTACAGTACTCCATAGTGTGTTGCCTGAAACAGCTTTTGAAAGTGGCTTGCAACTCAGGCAGACCCGACCGCCAACGCCTGGACTGGAGGCTGGGGGCTTCGTAATGGCTCGGCGATTTCTGGATTCAGAACACCAGCGCTGGAGAGACTTAACGCATCTTGGTCCCCTGTATTCAAATGGAACGTGCATTCTGGAACAGACTACGCTGGCGTCGAAGCATCAGGTTGTCGGAGGATCTTTTAGTTCTAGGAACATTTCCAAAATAGGCAAGGCCTACTTTCACAGCCGCCCAATTGTACCCAATCAACGAGTAGCTGAAGTCAAGAAAAGCTCCGTCAGCTCGATCCCAATCCATCATTCATCATACCGGTAGTTGATCCATGAATTGACCGGAGCAGCTGCGTTACCCAAATTAGAGGGCCACTTTTTAAGCTTCTATCTTAAGGTTTCGACGTACGCTTATCGCTTTTACGAGGCTGTCGTATCATCGACATGACGGCGTGTGTGGCTCAGCATACCACATGCGTAGTGAGATTTCTTGGCAGGAGATTGTTCAATAATTACAATCAAGACATTAAATAGATTCGCGCTCTTCCTTTCAAAAGTCAGTCTATCACAACTACTATCATCTGCCCATCTACGACTTTCGAGACCTTCCATTATGCTGATGCTAGAAACTCAGCTATATTCTTCTATCAATTCCTCACACGACTTGTCACTTCCCTCTTTCACCATGAAAGAATCACTTAGGGCTGCCGCTGTATTTATCATTATGGCTGTATCGGGCGGTCTGGTGCTTGGATTGACCTACGCGCCTTGCTATGCCACGCTGTGCTCTGAGGATTACTTTCCTTTGGAGACAAGACTACACTTGGCGGCATTTTATGGCCTGCTCATGATGATGGCCTGCATGCTACTCACCAGGGCTTCTATCAAGTCAGTACGATCATTGAGCGGGTTTTATATTACACCTGTACTGCCTATCCTTGGCAAACGCATATCCCTCGGTGGTCTTGTTACTGCGATATCGATTATCGTGGCTACTCTTGCCACCGCCGGCTTCTGGCTTCCTGCCCAGCTTGACTTTTGGGCAGAGAGGACAGATCCTCTTGAATGGACTTCAGCAAAGATCACACTCACCATCACGGGTGTGACAGGGCACTACGCCGATATTCTCCTCGGGTTGTTGCTCATCCCAGTTTCTCGACATAGTTTGGTTGGTCGAGTTTTCCATCTGCATCAAAGCACCTTGCTGTCTGCGCACAAGCTCATAGCCTATCTGTTCCTCGTCGCAACTCTGGCGCATGGGGGGGCCTATGCCGTAAGTTGGCCTATGTTGACAGCATCTTTCGCCTGCTAACCAATCCTCAGGCCTATGCTCTCGATCCAAACAGTGAAGGCGACCTAGCCAAAGAAGAAGCATTCGCGACTGGAAACCCAGCCATGACACTTTCAGAAAGCAAAAAAAGAAGTTCTTGGTACACGAACACCACATATACTGGTGCTGTCGCACTGGTTTTCATGATTATGATCACCCTCACGGCACTTCCCTTTGTGCGACGACGGTTTTATAATGTCTTTTACTACTGTCACATCTTCACCAGCATTTGCATATTCGTTGGAGCGTGTCTTCACGCCAGCACTGATTTCTATCTCCTTTTGCCTGGTCTTTTTCTATGGGTCGTCGATTGGGGTCTACGCCTCTTTGGAGGAACGGAAGCCAAAGGTCTGCATAAAAAGGTCATGGCAAGCGGGGAGGATGCCGGCAACAACTGGTACAGGATTACGCTTCCTGGCATGCCAAGAGCTGCATATGATGAGCATTCTGATACCACATGTATCGAGATGGCTGAACAGTCTGGCTCTCCTCTCACATGCTATTACCTCAATATCCCTGGCATCAGCAAGATTCAGAACCATGCCTTTACCGCAGCCATACCTGAGTCGGCGAGTTCTGGCCCAGTTTTTCTCTTCCAAAGATCACAGCGCAAGAGCGGAAAGGCTCTTGAAAAGGAGTGGACTTGGAAACTGGCAACGAAGCTTTCTGGTGCCAGGGGAGAAGACGGGGTGGAAGTGCGGGTGGAAGGCCCATACCGACCTAGTGACATTCGATTTCAGACAGCGTCTCACATCATCTGCGTGGTCGGTGGCACTGGAGTCACGGGGGCCTTGAGTCTCGCGGTCTGGTGGCTCAAAACAAGAGCCATGGAGCCAAACACCAGATTCACACTCATATGGACGATGCGAGAGAGAAAGATGGCCGATCTCAGAGAATGGCATCAGCTTGAAGGGTTTGCTGTGGCAGTCTCGAACCTGACTCTAGTGGTACATGTGAGCTCTGAGGATGGGAGGTTGGACCCTTCGATTCACATTCGGCAGCTGCTTTGGCCAAGCCAGGAGGCTACCGGCTTACCTAGGGCCAAGGATGATCAAATCGAGGCAACGACGGCTTGGGTTTACAGCTCAGGACCCGATAGCCTGATCCAAGCTACAGAGACTGCTTGTGTTGAGGCAAGAAGAGAGATGAAGAGCTCGGCTAGGAAGGCGGGCAACAGCACATTGCCAAAATTAGACTGGTACATGGCCAAATGGGAGGTTTAGACTATAGTTTTGCACACGGCCCTCGGTGTGGTTTGTTTGTATATGGGAAAGCCAGCAAGATCCCTACGGAATCGAAACAAGATATCGAAAGTTGGTATGGACGAATGAGTGTTGAGTTGAAATTTCAGGGTCAGGTACACGAGACGGATAGACAGTCACATATGCATTACGCCTTGTATTTCTTTACATTCTGATGGTTGTAACCTGGTCCACCCATTCTTCACCCCCCGCGCTTGACCTATAAGCTTTTATGTCTGAACTCGACCTCCCATGTCGCCGTGAGGCCTCAAGCATATCCCATCATCTGGATTTTAATACCTGAACAGGAGTCACGCCTTTGGTAGTGCTGGTCACCTTGAACTGACAATTCAATGTAGCAATCAACATAAAGGCAGGTCTCCCTTTGAAGATGTTCAGTCGCTTGATGACCGAGTCTTTCAGCAAGACGGCTTCCCTGAATACTGTTCTATCTGATTAGCTGTACGCTCCTCAAAGGGCAAGTTACTGGCACAATAGCAAAGAACACAGTTATCGACTATCACAAAGGTAGTTTTGCAGACCAATAATGCTGGCGGACCTGAACCGTAACTTCTAGTATGAAAGCAAGAGTAAGAGCAGCGAAGGCGGATGATGCGGCTACCTGGCCCCGTGTGACGACTACTGCAAGTTGGATGGAAGAAACACTCTAGAAACACGGAGAAGAGAATTTGGGCAGATTAAGAGCTCAGAACTGTCACTGATAAAGGGCTAAGTCTAGGAGACTGCTAGAGCTTGGTCTAAACCTTGATCTACAGTGTGTGCGACTAAGTAGCGCTTTTGCATAATTATTAGTAGTGTACAGAAGTGGACAAATATAGCAGGATATTATAAGAATATTGCCAATTTTCCACCTATTTCGCTTAGCATTAATTAGCAAATTGATGGTTGCAAGCTCTCACGCTAATGAGTGTCATACACTCGGCCTCAGATGCTGGATGTCGGCTTATAGCTAAAATTACATGTAGTTTGAAGGACAAAGATGGAAAGCGCGCCTTGCTGAAGACTCATCATTGACTTTGGAGCTCATTGCCTACATATGAAGGATGCGGTTGACCCTGCGGTTCTGTTAATGCCTATCAGATGAGACGGAAGGTTTTCATCCATGATCCTACGCAGCAAATTGCTGGGGAGAAATGAATGCAGTATCTATAATTATTGATTATTCATTTACTTGATGATGTTATTGCGATGCTCAATAATGTTGACATCACAGCTGTGTGCTCGCTTAGGCGGCATCATCTGCCGAGTCCTGTCTTGGACCGGCTAGTTGAGGTGTTATTGAGTAACGTGAATGAATACTAAATCCACTTACTTCAGTCACGATTGTCCTGGATCAACTGATGTCGGTCGGAACCTGATGTTGTATCAATGAGCGGTTCCCACTTGAAGACATTGTACAGCGAGCTATGTGGTCTTCGCCTGTTCGGGGTCCGTCTCTGAAGAACATGCTGAAGCGACACGACCACCTCCGTCTTGTTTGTTCTCATTCCCTGGTTTTTACCACCCACCCCTCCAGAACCGCGGAGCATTTGCCTCATCAACCGGCATCCGAGCAAGGAGCCGTAAGTGGACCTCGCTTGGAGGGATAAACCCACCGAATGTTGGTGAACTAGGATGTTACATGCATGTTCAAGACCAACAACAGTTGGTTGAAGTGGGTCTCATGGCATGATACGGCTATAGATCCCATGTTCCCCGGTGGCACAGGCGGTTTTTCATTTGATGCAATTGATACCTGATCTGGTATGTATTACAAAACAGTCATGCGACGTGATATGGGAGTACAACTGGAGGGGGGGGGGGGGGGTTAGAGCGGTGAGAGTGGGGAACGCCGTCTTTTCTTAAATCCTTTGTGTTCGCTCAGATCTGGGACCAGACCTTCGCCCCATACCACACTATACCTACCTGAACCATCAATCGCCATGGGTGACAGTGCTCGAGCTCCCAGCGGTGATGCGCCAGCGGCGACCAACAGCCAAAATCAAGGCGAGGTTTTAGCTGCCCCGTCAGCAATGCTTGCTCCGACTCATTGGGAGGTGAATGACTGTTTCTATACGCGCTAAGGTGTTGAACGAATAACTGAAGACAGACATTCAGAACAATGACGGAGAAGAAGACGCAAGCGAAACCGACTCTTCCCTCGGTGACGACAATGGGAGCTCGACGGCCTCGATAAGCTCCAGCATTCTTGAGTACCGAGTCATCAATGGCCGCACCTATCATGCTGAGCGAGGCGACGCTCAATATTGGGCATCTAATGACGCAAAAGCAAACGAGTCACTCGACGTTATTCACCACACGTCAACCCTCATCCTCGATGGCAAGATATACCTCGCACCGCTGAAGAAGGACTCACTCACCAAAGTCCTGGACATTGGGACTGGCACGGGTATCTGGGCTATAGACTTCGGCGACGAGTTCCCTGAGGCTGAGGTGGTAGGCACTGATGTATCGCCCATCCAGCCACTATGGGTGCCGCCAAATGTCAAGTTTGAAATCGAGGACTTTACGCTAAACTGGACGTTTCCCGATGACTCGGTTGACTACATTCATATGCGATTCTTGTATGGGAGTGTCCCTGACTGGGATGCACTGTACAAGAGGGCGTACAGAGTGTGTAAGCCTGGTGGCTGGGTTGAAAGCCACGAGGGTGACCCTCAGGGATACAGTGACGACGGTACACTCAAGGAGGGCAGTGCTCTTGCGGAATGGGGCAAGTTCTTCCACGAGGGCGGAAGGAAACTGGGACGAGTCTTTACACCTTTGCCTGGAGATCTACAGGAGAAGGGACTGAAGGAGGCAGGGTTTGTTGACATCCAGTCCAAGACGTTCAAAGTGCCGGTGGGAGATTGGCCCAAGGATGAAACCTTGAAAGAGATAGGGAGGTTCACTCGATTGGGAGTAGAGACAGACGTGGAAGGTCACATCACCTTCATGGCCAACTTACTCGATGGCTGGACTCAAGACAAGGTGGCACTCTACTGTGTCCGGTTGCGACGTGAGTTGAGAAGCAAGAAGATCCATGCTTACTACCATCAACGGGTTGTGTGGGGGCGGAAACCTGAAGCCTCGCCACCTGCTTCTGAGGAATGATACAAGAAACTTGTTCAAGTCTCAATTTTACATAGGGATGTGAATCAATTCATGGCGCATAGATTTTGCATTCCGAATTATGACTCCAATCCGAACAATGCTTCTGCTTCCCTTTGGCCACCCCATCTTACTCTCATCTTATGATCCCTCAAGTTGGAATCACTTAATGTCCTACAACTATTCATAAGCCACAGAAATCATACACTTTTGGGGCCTCGAAACAGCCGACCCTGCGACACTCAAGAAATACCTGCCGCGAAGAGTCTTTTCTTTAACTAGTTTGGAAGCAGGTCCTCCAAAATGAAGTCTAGGTATTGAAACTTCCGACTCTAAGAAACGTTGGGGTGACCTATGTGCTACCAGGTAAGATTGCCCAGCAAACCTGATGCGGTTTAATAGATTCGAGCCCCTTGGGGATGAAATAGTGTTTAAGACTGCCAGAGCAGGGTTAACGAGACCGTCAAAATTCGAGATCACATATTATCACTTGGAAATATGCGTATATAATAGATTTCGCCATCAACCGGGGTTTCGAGTGGATGACAGTCCCGTCAGAGATCCCCGCCTTTGCCGGTTGGATGTACAGGATATACCTGATTATAGCTTGGTGATAGCTATGCTCCGACCAGCAGACCTCCATATCTAGAAGGTCTGGTTGACACCTCACTTTGAATAATTTCCCGAGGATACAAGAGAGAAACCGGTCGCCCTGGGCATGTATTGACCAGTAATTTTCCACTCTCCTCGCCGAGCCCTCCTTCATCTTACTAAGCACTTTTCTCTCCCACGCCGCTAATATGGGCTGCCCAGAGTGCTCTTGGGAAAAGCCCTCGCCAGATGACACTGTTCAGTCCACCTACCATCGTAGTACCGGCCCCTATACCCCTCAGACCATGAGACCATCCCCCTTCGCTAGTTTCCACGACGAGTCCTGTCGGGTACTGGGACCGTGCGAAAACGATTAGAAAACATGACGCAACTACCGCTACGTGATTTACTACATCGACAACGCACTTCTCCCCAACAACAAAAACAATGCTCAGGCCCGAGTACTTGAACACATCAGTCAGCTTGCCAACGTTGATCAGTTGAACTTTTGGGTCAAGTGCTTGGACTATACATCAAAACCCAACCAGGGTTCTGAAGCAGAGGAAGCCAAGCATCTTTACAAAAACATGCTTGAAGCAACATCGAGACTGATCCTGCTTCAACTATGGGATACCAGACCTGAGCATATGAAGACTTTGAGAGTTTTTATTGATCCCGTGGTTCAATCGCAACCCACGTTAGAATCGCCCTTCAAGTCACGCAAAATTGAGATCAATGCAGCCAAGGAGGATATTGACTCGGTCATCGATACCCTCCGGACAGAAACGGAATTGGATGATTTAGATCCCAAATCCCAGGTCGAGCCTGCAATCGTTGCTGCTTTGTCAAGCTTCAACCAAGTTTGGACGCTCAAAGGAACAACAGGCAGACAGTTTTCAACGACCAGGAACCTGTCAAGGCCGACGGCAACTCCAAATGGCAGGCACAGTTCTTTCTCCAATGCTGAGAGACATTCACCAGTCTGACCTCAACACCATCGAGAAGCATTTCGCCGCGGTTGATATTCCGTTGAAGAGGCGAGCTGACGACGCTGAAAACGCTACCCGCCAGGATCGTTCTGGGATCCAGCTCAAATCATTTGGCAACAACGACAAGGGCGGAGCGCAATGGAGTTGTTTCGATGATCGCAATAAGGGTGGAATCGATATTACCGACTACCTTCATCTTAATATCAGGACACTCAACTCAATCGGCCTCGGGCCTTGGTTTGGGCCTAAGGTGATGCTCGGATCTGTTGATCATGATGTAGATCGAGTTGCGAAAAAGTAAGCGATGAACCAAGTGTTGTATATCACATAATCTTCCCAGGTGACGACGGCTGAGATGGAGCGTTGCATTTGCCGGAGCAGCCAGTATAGGGCCATGGAGCAGATAAGCCCAGTCGGAAAGGCGACGGGCTCTTGGTTTGAACGCAGAAATGGAGCCGTCTCTATGAAAATAATATTGGAAAGTAGCAAGATAACTCACTTCTCTCTACGCGCGACTGGTGCGCCTAGTTTACTTGAATCAACGATTGTCGATGCAAAACAGTTTCCCGTGGCCACATGAACAACACTTTATCATCCATATCGTACCTATTTGCCTAACAACAGTGCCGAGAAGATGGAGAACTTTGTCATGGAAATCATGCCACGCGACATGGTACGTTTATGCCCAATACAGCTAAAGGGTACTTCAAATTGAGGGGTTAATAACCATCCATCTCCAAGTCCTAGCCAGCCTATTGGTGGATGGGCTAACACCCATCCCCTCCCACTAAGAATCCGGGGTTCGGAGTTGCGGACGGGTGGGCGGAATGTGGGGTTTTCCTCACTGTAGATTCCATCCGTTCATCCGACGTAGCAATCATTATGCCCTCGGCTTTGTTGTACGCAGGACGGAATATAATTAACAGTGTCCTCTGTGTTGACCACGTCCAAAGCGAGGATTTTTATACCACTACGCATTGATATACAACCCCGCGCGACATCTCTCACACACTTACACGCTGTCACACACTTTGACACACATCCTGACATAACATTACCAAGCATGAGTTCCTCGCTCCGAACCGTGTGCCGCGTTCTTCGTGCCCCCTCGACCTCCCGGGTCCAGACCCAAGCCTTGAGCCTAGGTGTCAACCAGGTCAGGCGACTAAGCACTACCGACCCCGATTCCTCCTACGCCCGCGGTGGTGCAGTCCGCGACTCCATCATGGATAAGCTGTGGGTGTCACCAGTCTTCCCGCCGGTTGGTCCCGTCTCTCCGACCCTCAGCTCTTCCACAACCATCACCACCTTCACAAACCGCGATCCTCCGCTAGGCACATCTGCTTTCGATCCTTCAGCTGCACCCTGGTGGTCAGAGTCATCACCCTCACCCCGACAGCACTGAAACCGCTAAGGGAGCCAAATCATCTCAGTCGAGCAGTTGTAGGATCTGGAGCCGTTCTTGCCAATTCAAGTCGCCAGGGGCAGTAGCATCATAAGCTACTCACTCACCAGCCTTGGACCTGACATTCGTCTTCGGCAAGCCAGGCCCTGGTAGCAAAATGACCGTCCACAAAGGCGACGGCCGGTTTTTGCCGATTGCGTCGGGGATTCAAGTCACATTTAAGAGCACAAAACCAACCAGTGTTTTTCCGAAACCCTGCGGTCTGTGAAGAACTTGTCGGCAAGAACGGGAACCCGGAGGACGGACAGTACATGGTGGAGACGAGACGCGCAGCGGCGCCTTCATCATCATGCCCAATGATGACCCAGACTACGACGAGCTTGCCATACAAGTCATAATTCTAGCTAAAATTTACATTGCCGAGTGTACCGTTAATAGTATTGGATAGTTTATGCAACACCGCGATCCATCATCGTAACCGCGTGGCTTGACTGATGTACTGCTGATGCCCCCAATGCTCACCATCGTTTCACGGCTAGAATAAATCCCAACCATCAGCTCTGTCTTGGCGGTTGGCTTAGCTACCGGCCTTATGAATCCAAATGTACGCCTCTAGGAGCCCCTCTTCGTAGCATTCGGTTCGGCATCCTTTGACTGGCTCTCGGATACCCTGGTAGAGCCAGGCCACCTTGTCTGGCCGCTGTGTTCCAGCTTTGTAGCACAACAGATATCTGTGAGGAGTCTGGGGACCAGAACGTCGGTGAATTCGCCCATTCATACACGACCTACTCCAGGGAGGCATTCGGAAGACCTGCCCGATGTTAAGCGGTGCCATCAGTCTCTATATCTGCAAGCCCGGCAGAACAAGTCGTTTTTGCTAGCCCTCCACTTTGAGTATGTGTACATTGACTATATAGACACAGTTCTGCTTGAAAGGTCTGTGCCAAATACCCACGTTATCTAACCCAGAAATACGTGAACAGCATGCTTTGCTTGATATTTCCAACCCTCTCCCTGGGGTCCGCCAAGTGTATGTTAGCGGTTCCCTTCACTTGGCTATGAACAAATCCCTATGCCATTTTGATGATCTTTGGCGTTGCACCAACATACCGGAGATTAATTCACCATGACCCATTCGTGCTTGACGCTGAAGTGATTTAGATTGCGCGTTGATAAGCGCACCATGCCGACAGTCAAACCAAAGACGCAGCAGACCAAGGTTTCAAGACAACCACCGTACCTGACTTTCCTTCCGACAATTTGGTCTGCTCAATAGCTTCTTCTACAAACTGAACAGATAGCTGAAGATCTGCGAGAGCCCTGTTTTTGGATACCATGCAATACTGAGACCCCAAGTATGTCAAGTCTTCCAAAATTATCTTCGCTGTCCCCATCTTTCTCAGTTGACACATGCTCTACGCTATGTTACACCTTGACTCTAAAGTTTGCTCAGTCATTTCGTGGCGTTCGCAGCCCCATTTCTCATACTTGCAGTCAAGATGTTCCCAAGATTCCCGACTTATCACCAACCATGTCGTACGTCTTCCCGCATGCGATACTGCTGTAACGGGTTAACCATCCATAACAGAGATCCAAGTGAATCCATTCCCTTGCACCAGTGAACCAAGTCGGGCATTGGACTTTTGCCGGTGGATGATGTAAAAGCAGCCGAGATCCGACAGTTCAACAGGTGCTTGGTCAGTAAGACGACATCGTTCTGCCTCGCTGCTAAATAGCGATCATATTCCAGAATCCAGGTCTTGACTGTAGACGCTTCCCATATACCACGAGTACATGGTAGAGGGGCATCACTGAGGCCACTACCATCCGTACAACCGACTTTGTCTTGGCTTATGAAACCTTGGAGTACAAGGTCAATGATGCCGTAAATGGACATTAACCTACCGTTTAGTTAGGAACGGCTATACAATATACCGTATTAGGACTCTATAAATACTACCTTCGCATACTCTCTCGGAAAGTCCACTCCCGGTAATTTGGCCGTATCTTGGAAGACTCAGATCGCCATTCGTAGGTAGTTGCAAGATCCCAGTAATTATCCTTCAAGCATTAAGTTAGCATCACGGCTCAAAGATTCACCCTCTACACGTACAATAGCAGCCGTGAGGAGAAGATGCACATCATTCTTTTCCACCGATTTCAGATCATCTGCCTGCAGCAATAAAAAAACGGTCATGGCCTGTGAAGCCTCAAGGCGCTCCTGGACGCTGAAAGTTTGGTACTGTAACTGGATCAGCGGAGATATACGAAGTTTTACGAAACCCAGGCTGTGGCTGGCGGTGGTTGCTTTCTCTCACCTCTCCTCTCAGCTTTGCCGCCTCTGCATAGATCATGTCCCAAACACAAGCCACATTCGCTGCTGTGCTTGAGTAGAACATTTGAACAAGCCCGGCACACACAGCCAGCACCTTGGGAAGGCATTGATGCTTTCCACTAGCCGCACACTCCGGCGCAAGCTCCTCGTTAAGGTGACACGGGGCCTTGATGAATGGAGGGAGTTGATAACCCCCAACCAGCAATTTAGGATAGCTGGTCAGTTGGCCGAGGATAATGACGGTCAGCATACAATCTGCGAGATGCTTTCGCGTCTCGAGATATCGCGTATTAGGGCATTTCTTTGCCTCTGGCATGAGAGATCTGTCTTCCTTTTGGTGTACAGAGGTGATCGATAGTTCAGCCTCGACAGTGAGAGGCTCAAAGAAGGGTTGCTCAGAAAAGATATTGCAAGGGCTGAATAGTGACGAATCAATTCGAATATTGCTTGGGTTGAATGACTCCAGTGCCAGTCTAGTAGAACCTTCATATGTTTCTGGTCTGGCCCAGTTCATGTGCGAGATGTCGGTCTTGTCAGTGGCCGGCTCCGTGTCGGTGGTACCCAAACGCAGATCCGAATTCCCATTGATGCTGCTAGGCTCTATCTCTAATGGACTCTGAGAAAGCTGTTTCTCCAGACCAGGGGCCGATAATGTAGAGTAGGGTTCGTAACGGTCACGTTCTCGTCCGTCGTAGACGCATCGTGCTTCCCTCTTGACACACCTAATGCAGGCGGGTATGGCTCTATCACAGCTCAGCTTGAAGTCTCTGCAGCGAATGCAGGACTTTTTGCGGGATAAAGGCATTCCGATGAAGAAATGAATAAGAGAAGACGGTATTGCTTTCGGGCTTTTGTGTCTTACGTTGTTGTCTAGCCGGACTGAATTGGATGAAAAGTGGTTGGGCAAATGAATCTCGGAGTTCAAGCGGGTCCGCAGGCGCATCCCAGGATGACAAATTATACGCTAGGCCAATGGAAGACAGGGACCTTGGATTTCGGAGTTCAAGCGGGTCAGTCGGTCAATCCACTATTGGTTGTTGCAATCCATGCTCTCATCATCTGGAGGATGTTAAGTCGCCAAGACTTAAAAGTCCGAGTATTTCGAGACATAATCTCGGAAGTCAAACATGACGCGATTCCTAAGTGGAGAAATGCTTGACAAACGCAGCAAATGGGATGACTTCTTTATTCCAAATCACCGAGCGATCCTTGAATGGAAGTAATACATATTGGCCTCGAGACACCATTGTCACTGAACAAAAATACGAGCATTTTGCAACATCCCTTTCACAAAATCAGACACAAATCTACCATGGCTCCGATCCGAGTAGGCCTTATTGGCCTTAGTTCCGTCAACACCGGTGGCATCCGAGCTGGTGAATGGGGCCTCCAACATCTGCTTTCCATTCAGAGTTCTCCTCACTTCGAGCTTGTTGCTGTCTGCAATTCAACGCTTGAATCTGCTCAGAGAGCCATTGAATTCCACAAGATTCCTTCGACTGTGAAGCCCTACGGCTCAGCTGAAGAAATTGCCCGGGATCCCAATGTCGATTTGGTGTCTGTGGTGGTACATGTTGACAAGCACTACGACCTTGTCAAGCCCGTCCTGCAGCAAAAGAAGAACATCCTGATCGAATTTCCTGCCACTCCTTCCGTTACTCTGACTGCTGAGTTGGCGGCTCTCGCCAGGGATGCAGGTGTCCTGGCAGTTATAGGATCACAAGGTCGTTCCGACCCAGCCATAAGGAAGCTCAAGGAACTCGTGGACGACAAGGTCGTTGGTGATTTGGTGAGCAGCACATCGATGGGTCATATACCCATGGTTGTTTCAGAACACTGGCCGCAGTGGCAGTCTGGCTTCCTGGATTTTGACTCGAGCATCAGCCGCAACAACATTGTGTTGGGCCATGGTACGTCCAATACTCTTACACAACCTCACAGCTGCTTTTCTCACTCAATGTTTTATAGTTCTAGACTGTTTTATCTCTGTGCTGGGAAGTTTCGAGACGGTCCAGGCCGTCTTCAAGACTCAGGAAAAGACGGCCAAGCTCGTCGATGATGAGGGAAATGTTGTGGATCCTAACTACAGGGTAACGTCTGCTGGTACTATGCTTATCCAAGGCGTTGTTGAAGGTGGTGCTGCAGCATCTGTGCAACTTCGAAGTTCAACATCTTCGGTTGACGGTTTCGGACAACGCTGGATCATTTCTGGCACCGAGGGCGAGATCATCTTCACTGGTGGCCCTGGGTTTCTGAATTTTGGACTTCCTGGCCAGAAGATCATGGTCAAGAAATGGTCGGAGGAGCCTGAGGAGGTTTCTTTTGCGTGTGAAGAGAGTGAACATTATGGAGAGACGGGACTAATGTCCAAAAACACGCTCAGGTTGTATGATGCAATTGCGAAAGGGGAGACGGACGCATATGCAACTATTGAGCAGTCTCTGCAAACACAGGAGTTGATTGAAATAATTAAGAGCAGTGTTACCGGAATCTTATAAGTGAGACGATGGATTTTACTTTTTTTATACGATCAAGTGTTGATTAGTCTTGTTAAAAATGACAGTTTTACTTATCTGTTGATTTTCCCGGCTCAAAGCAATATCCTCTCCCACGGGATGGGCACCCAGCAGTCATTCCTATCACATCTTATTTACAGATCATGCACTCGTTTAGCCTACTCTTTATCCTCAATTCTATCATCAGCTTTGATTTGATCCCATCTTCAGGGACATTAGCTAAGCCAAATAATTCACGCAAAGCATGCCTTTCCTCAAGGCTCGCCACTTTACAACTCGAAATGGCCGCTTGTTGAGCTGACCTACTTCATGGGCCTAACTTGAACATCTTTATCTTTGACCACTCTAACGTAACACTGCCAAGATATGAAATGTCCCAAAAACTCTTGGAAGACCAATCGGCGAACTGATCTCCTGGTCAACATCTCAACTTACAGTTTGTTACAACGTCCTCCGTACAACTGAGCTACGACAGATAGCTCAACGAGAGAATATCTGTTCCCAAATACAAATCTCACTAAACATTGAGATTTGATCATGTTGATAGGCTGTAAGAATCATCCCTCATCAACATATTCCTTCGGTTTCCTTCTAGTCCTCGCATGGCGATTCCATGTCCAATACTTATTGTTGAGATCGCTTGCTGTACACTGCATCCAATAATCACGGATGACATGGTGAGAGCAGGCGCCGCCGAAGCCATCTTGTACGACAAGCGTTTGATTACTCCAAGACTTAAGATTCCCAGACTGATCGTAGTTGATTCAGAAGGTTCTTTCGTCGCCCCTGGTACGATTGATGGTAGCTACAAAGTCATGGGTGTCGGGCGGCGTCAAAGATCACAGCAAGTGATTATCCAAGACATGATTGAAGACCACATCTAAGGTCCATCAATAGACGACGTACTGCACAAGGGGTGAAGGCCCGCCTCGCCTGATCACTTCAACTTCTTATCTATTGCAGCCCACTCACTAAGTGACCAAGTCGGAATCCCAGTGACGAGGGACGAATGTCTGAAGACCACACACCAGTCCTGTTAATGACGGGATTACAACTCGGCAAATACAGTTCCGGACCGTTTATATTAGACAGCAAGGAACTTGCATTAACGGCAATAGCAACTTTGCTTGACATGTAGGACTGGGTCTTTTTCATACGCAGGGGGAGGCCGCGAAGTCGGCTATTTAGTCATCCAATGACATTATACTACGTCAGACAACATGGACGCAATAAACATTCGCCAGTATTCATCCTTAACCCACCGTTTCAGCCGCTGTAACCCTACGATCAGCGAGTAAGCACCAATTTCTGTATCTGTACTCCCAAGATGAACCGTTTGCAACAGCAATGGCTTGCCGCTCTCATCTTTAATACTAGCGACAAACTGCCATACGTGACCTTGGACAATAAGACCAGGGAGGAACGATATGAATGGCCCTTGGAGGCTGCGCCATTGGGCCGAAAGCCATGTGCCCATCTGCAATGTTGCACTCTCTCCTTGCTCTCCAGGACGCTTAGTCTCGATGGAGAGGGCGATGGGATGCTTGCAAAAGTTGCCAAGGTCGGTATGGTTGATCGATTGTCCCGGCCGCAGGCGGCAGACAGCCTCGATAACTCGCTCTTCGGAACTACCAGGATCAGGGCGTATGAAGAGGCAAAAGTCGACCATCTTGGAAGGCGCGTCGCGAGGCCTGTAGGCAGGAAGAATCTGGGCCGAGGGACACCAACGAAAGTCGACCATGTCTCGGCTCGTGAAGCGGTCGGATCGAAAGACTTGTTCGAGAATGGGCGCGTGTACATCTGCGTTCCACGACGCTTCGCCTTCTCTGTCGGTTTGGCAAACAACGGCTCGATCGACAAGGCCCTTGATCCAGGAGAATGACGGTAGACTAGCTGCCGTAGCTTCGGTCTTTGCTCGCGTGGCTTCGTTCTTATCGAAGGCGTATGGGGGGATTTCGAAGTCGAAGGCTCGTAACTAGGGGAACCGTAAGATCAATAAGGATAGAGTCATGGCGGGTTAAGAGGAACTTACCTCGCTCTCTAGTGAGGCCGGGAGAAAGCCGTAGCCTGCGCCAATATCGCGAAGCTCGAGCCGAAGGTTTTTGAGATTTTCGGGGTGTGCATGTCGTGAAAAGTTGCCGACAGAGAAGCCCGACTCGTTCAGTTCGGCATTGCGGAACTGTTTGGAAGGAGACGACTTGTTGGATACGGCGCCATGTCTCGACTGACTCGAAGGGGCCGACTGATTGGAGGTGCTCGAAGTTCGTGAGGGACTGTTTCGGATATGACATGCTGAAAAAGGACTCCATTCGGGCAGCCGCGTTTGGGCGAATTTGCTCGCGCGAGGCGTGTCTTGGTCGATCTGTCTATCGGATCGGGCGGGCGTTGACGAGGCTTCGTTGTTGTCGTGGTCGTGGTCGTTGTCATCGGGGCGTGACCTCTTTCGGGACGAAGAAGACATGGCGGCCTTGACTGGTTCTGATGTCGGCGGCGACGGGATGCTCTTGTGTGTCTCTCTCTGTAGCTTCTGGCGCTTGCGCGGTCTGTTTTCGCTCTTCGAGGCCGGTTCGAGTTGGCCGTCCGTGTCCAAAGGGAGAGGAAGATGGTGCAGTTCGGGGATGGAAGAGAGCCAGCGAGCGACTTGAGCTTCTGTCGCGTACATGCTGGGGTGGTGTGGTGGGAGAGATGATTGATGGGGAGAAAAAATGACTGGTTGATGCTGGGGATGGATGGAAATCATGGTCATTGCCGTGTTGTCATGGTCTTTGGGATTCTTAGTGGGGTGTTTCTCAGTTAGGTAATGCGCCGTTGCCGCACCAACCACTTTCACAAACCCGGGCTTATCGATAACAAGATAGCGTTAAATCCTAATACCTAGGTACCTTATGGATGCGAACAGTAGCTTAACTCAGGCATCTAACCTCACATATTCAGCCGAAATCGGCCATGTCGTACTCTTTCAAGTCCATTTCCTTATGGCTATATTCGATAGAGTATGACATGCCAGCTTAACCCGTCTCCACCGCCCACCCCGTCGCTAGCACCATCATCAGGCACAGCAAGTCAGCCCAAAGAACTCTCACGACTAGAAATCGAGTTGGGACGGTGTTCTGACCAAAGTCATGAAAGATAGGAGCAGATGCTGTGCTTCAATTCTCGATCCAAGTACTCAACCGAAAGGGCGGCGTTGAGCTGTCGTGCACGAATCGTGACTGAAGGCTTAGCTCGTGACTGCTGCCAAGGTCAAGATCAGACCACGGCTCGTGCTCTCATATCTTTATCGCCATGTTAGTCGGCAAACACCACGGCACCAGCGCACCATTCCGCAGAACATACCAGCCTGAGACCGTTGCTCTGCGGCAATCGTGTTCCATTCAGCAAGGCGTGGCTCCTCTTGGGCGGAACCTGAAATGTTTCGAAAGCAAGTCGGACGTGCCTGCACTCAATCGGCTGTCTCGATCTCCGAGGCGACGAGAATAGTCCTTCAGCCGCCAGCGCTTCTGCAGTGGGAGCGGGGGGGAGATCAGAATTGCGCCTCATCCGCGTCATGTCCCGTGCCTGTATCTCCAGCGCCACCTCGGTAAGTTTCTGCACCATCTCGCACGTCAGGAACCCAAGAATATCCAGAACGTCGTCGTTTGGCTTGTGGTCACCTATGACTCCTAGACCTGCCCACTCGCGGAACCGCTTCACTTTGCGCCACGTGAAGGATGCATGGCGGTACTCCGACCAAGTCGCGTATTCTTTCGCCGTCATGCCTCTCGTCTTATCATCGGCCTTGCGAAGTTTCTCAAGCGCGGCCTCGTTCGATTCGTCGGGTGTTTCGTCCTCGAAAATGTAGTCTGGGATTTCGTCCGGGAAGAAGGACGAGATGTCCCACGGAAGAAGAACAATGGGGGCTTTAGCCTCCCTTGCTCCCTCGCTTGAGACCCCAGCGAGGTCGTCAAAGGAAGCGGGTTCTTCGACCGTAGCCAACTCAGCCTTGTCGTCTTCGGACTCCTTGGTGGCCTTGCGGATACCCTTCCAGGCAAGGAAGTTACGCAGGCGCCCTACCCTAGCGGCATCGTGGCGGAATTGGAAGATCAAGTCGTTGTTGGAGAAGACGCGAGATCCACGGCGAGCAGCGAGATGGTTTGCCATTGTCAGCTAGGGATCGTGACCAGAGGTTAGATTCCTTCCAGCGCATTTTGACCACTACTAAGAGCAGCGAGATGATGATTTGCTTACCATTAAGGCCACCTGGTCCCTGATGATTTCTTCGACGAGAGAAATTGTCTCGACGGATGCTTCTTGGCTTTCCCCGGCAACATACATCATCTGTGCATGGCACCCCTGGTGAGATACGCTTCGACGTGAGATAGCACGACTTACCTGCTGGATCTCTTGCCTAAACCTGGGTCCGTTGCTTGCCATGGGTACTGTAGAGTTGTTTGAAGCGTTGTTTTGAGTGCATCAAGGAAAGGGCGTGGTGGTCGCTAGAAGTTGAGCGTGGATGCAAAAGCTACCTGAGATTCAGGAGCATGTCGTCCATAGAATGTTAGGATTGGTGAAACTTATGAAATACAAAGTACCATGAAATAGCCTTTGAAGGGTGCGTTCTTATTCTCCAGGATCAGGTGATGCCATTGTTCGGTGATGGTAAACATGATTTATAGTTACGAGACAGTGCGGTGGTAGGCAAGCACTGTCCAACTGGCGACCAACGACGAGAGCGTTGAAAGCAAAAAAAGGCGTCAAAAAAAGAGTTAAACAGGCTGGGGGGTTGCTTGACCCCGTTCAAAATAGTACGTACCTAGTGGGGCTGAAGGAGCGGACAGTGTATTGGATCTGACAAACTGGGTACCTACACACAGGGTAAACTGAGAATACAACCACATTGTAGAGGCAATTCTTTGCATCCGAACTGACAAGCTGCTGAGCTGATACTGAGGAGGGTATACTACTACCTTCACCTAAAACATTTTATGAACAATCCCGTTGCTCAACGGGAAGTGTGTGGGGTTCATTGCCATTGCGAGAATGGCAGCCGATCATCGCGTGCCGGGCCAGGTTGTGTGTTCGAGTTTGACAATTTTTTAGCAATCACCAGCGTCCCTGGCCCCGACCGGCATCTCATTTTTGGAGACCTTGCATCGAGCTCCGACACAATTTTTGGCAGACCAATTTCTCATAGAAAGTACAGGTGAGATCAAAGCTTTTAGCACATCGAAGACCCATAGACAAAGACGAATGTATTTAAGGTAGAGCGTGCGGAGTAGACAAAGCAAAAGCTTACCCTGCAGCATTAATAACACAACACCAGCATCCAACAACCACCTCATCTTAAAATAAGAAACAAGGATAAAAACAAGACTGCTCTCACGACTTGAAAATTCAGATTGCTTTGATAAATAGATGCCCATCCTTAGCATTGGTGGGCACCGTTTTCCCTAGACAAGCCTCGCGTTGTGCAGGTGCACATAACATCGTTTCAAGCATTCACTTTTTATCAATTTTCCGTCGTTTCTGTATCATGAAAGAGCCACAAGACCACTGGAAAGGGACATTAAAGACGGGGAGAGTTTCTAGCGGCGTGATGAGTCATACCAGAGACTCAGTAATTGGGATAGTCGGGAGGCTGGTCAGTGTGATTCCACGAATTAACTTCCAAAGACCCAGATACGCTCAGTCCATTGCGTTGAGCGGCAAGACTCCAAACGACAAAAATGAACTACAGAATTTACACTGCTCTCAAAGGAAGGCTGCACTTTGGCCAGATAAAAATGTAGTCGCTTTGTCATCGTCAATTACCTATCATCAATTATCAAGCCGTCACTCTAAAATTGCTATCAAAGGATCCCGCACATTTGAATCTCTATCACATTACTATATCGCTATCGTTAAGTTCATTAAGGTCCATATCCCCATTAGAAATCCGTTGGTATCGGGTCGGCTTAGCTCTCATAATCTAGAGGGTTTGTTGTCCAAGTTGTAACGTGCATTTCTCCGGTCTCCTCCGTCTCTTTGCACGAACTTGGTCCTTTCAAATTGCTTCGACTTTTCTTCAAGCGGAAGAGACTAATACTGCTACTCTTAGTCACAATTCGATTGACATCCTGCTGTGCGGCCGGTAGATTTGTTAACAAGTCCTCATCGAGCATAGTTGCCTCTTCTGTGACCACTGCTATCTCCGAGAGCGAGCCTTTTGTCGACAGGGTGCAATCCCACGTCGTTGGTGGCGTCCAACCGTCTGTCATAGCTCCTCTTGATGAGACACTTGGGGACGGCGCTCGTTTCGGTGTGTTCGGTAATGCGGCCGTCTTCTTGGACCGACCCATGAGGGCTCTAAGGGACGATTGGGATCTACAACGGGTAAGCAATGGTCATTTTGATTTGTAGACATCACATACTGTGTGCCGGCAGAGCCTGGACGGATCGGAGACGGGCTGTCCGCCCTGCCTCCTGTGATTGTGACCTCGGACCGAAGACTAGGATCACCATCGCTAGGGGTGCGCACCGTTGTCGTCACTTGTGTGCTTCGAGAGATAAAAGACCCCTCAGTAAAGGTCTGGACAAGGTGACAGGGCTCCAAAGACATGTGATGACCATCTTGGCGATGTAACAAGGGAGAAGCCGAATCGTGCGATGTAAAGAGTACGATGTTGGGTCGGTCATAGCCACTGGCATACATTGCATCTATAGACGAGTTAGTTAATGATGTAGAATGGGAAGTAGTAAGAGAGCCGTACCTCGTTTTGATAGGGATACTTGTTGCGGGCCGTCACCAAAGTTTTCCAGCATATCAATGTGTTCAGTCATCCAATTAGGACTGCTGCACACAATCACCGGCGTTGCTTCATGAAGAGAAAAGACAGAGTCGGTATCTGACTCCAACTCAAAGCTCGCTTCTGTCGGGGAGGCTTCTGTCAGGGAAGCTTCTGTCGGCGGGACGTCAATGGACGCCAGCGCAGTAAAGAACGATATGACACTCTCATTGGCATTCGCGTTTCCACCCAAAGTCGTGCGAAGCGATTCATTGCTAGCAGAATCTGAGTCATGACTAGAGATGTCCCTTGCTGCAGTTGAGAGCTCGCCCTTGCGTCTCTGTTTGATGGCGGTTTCTTGGCGAGGCTCCTTTTTAGACTTCTTCTCAGAGTCAGTTCGGAAGATGCGCCGCATACTGGCAAAAGGTCTGTTCTTCAGATATGATGAAGAGGAAGGCGGTTGCTCAATCTCAAGAAAGCGGAGGTGTTGTCGATGCCATCAAGCTTAATCGACGTAGCAAGGGAAAAGGTGTCTGTTGGTTTGTGAATGAGGATGAAGAGCAGCAATCAATCGGCCTGATGAGTGTGGCATAGGGGATGTATAAGATTCCGTGACGCCAAGTTGGTGGACTTGAGGCTGAACTTAATCTCCATGTGATGAAAGGTCGAGGCCGGACATTGGCGAAGGCTGGTGAATCTTGGACACGTTACAGGTTGCCGAGAATCCGAGGCTGGATTTAGACCTTGTGTAGTTGAAGCATAAATGCATTGCTAACCGTGAATAGTGGCACGGCTGATTCAATTATTCAGCCACCAACGAACCAATCTCTGGATTACCAACTAATCCTGAAAACCGACTGTTACGGAAGCCCCGATGTACGGATCTACCGCCCGATATTTAACCTTTAAACTGCACATCCTGTTGGTGGCATATTACCTCGCTGCGTAAACATCTAGCGTCGCTCCAAGCTTCCTAGACATATCGTGTCATTCATAGGACTGAAATGGGGACTCTCCTCACTGAACTGTACGCAATGGACCGGATGATCAAATACGAGTAGACGAAAGCGGCCATGCATTCATCCCAGAAATCGATTTCCCACACAGGGGCAACTCGCGCCCCAACATGTACCCTCAAACCGCCGTGTTCCAGATAATTCTAGAACAAGTCTGCCGCCACCTCTCCAACACGGAATCCGCGGGGGCTTTTCCTCGATGGAATGGGTCGTGTCCCCCGTCGCACTAGTGGCGTCATGTGGCTAACTTGCCGACTCTGGGTCCACAAGACTCTCATGATAGAATGGTGGCTGGGGGTTTCTCCGAAACATCTCTGCAGATTTCACGTCCCTTAATTCTACATCTCCGATCTACGACTCGAAACAGTATATCAACACCAATTGCCGTACAAGTGCAATGTTGTCCCTGCGAATGGAAACGTGAGACGATATCGATCACAGTGGACGACTTAGACGACGCAAGCGACTAAATCACACTGAGGATGAGATGAAGACAGCATCTAATCAATTCAGAGGAGCTATCTATCTGTTCTCCACATCATCAATAGCATCAGAACTGTCACCGACCGAGTAATTCCGATACGATGCGAAGCAAAACATTAGGTTCTGACATCTGCGATTATAAGCTACAACCACATTCATTACTACTGCGTTGGAACTTGGCCGTAATTGCCTTTAAGATACCCTGCTACCGCACGAAACTCAACAAGCGCTTAGTCTCAAACCTAAATATGGTGACTGGGTGGCTTTGGGATACGGTAAAACTGTAGGTTAAGGGGCTAGGTGGCTTTCTAGGGTTTGGGCTTTTAGGGCGACCATGCTGCAAGCCAGCAACAGCGGCACATACCGTCGACGGGTTTCGTTCAATGCATTATATGCAAGTTTGCCTAGTAGATCAAGCTTAAAGCTGTAAATACGAGCATGGTATCCGATGTTATTCTTCGTAGTCACTGGTGGTTTGGAAGATTTGAAGTCTGTTCCACAATGCCGCCGATCGTGATCAAGTAGGTGTCCTATCTTGCGCTAATCCTCTTTCAATTTGTCGCTGCGTAGTTGCAAGCAACCATCGAAACTGGACTGCTGTGCCGAGTATTCGTCCCTAGTAAGTCTCATCGCTTTATTTTTATGTTTTATTTTTCTAGGTAGACCGTTTCACGATATCCATTTGTTTAGAGCAGTCAGAGACCATGTCTGAGGTGAGAATGCGAAAGTTATTATTTAGTTTTAGAGACAAAGGTCAACACTCCATCCTCTCTACCGTTCGCCCAGGAGTTCAGTTTCTAGACACTGATGCCCGACGCTTAATAAAAGGAGCAGCGATTTCATCCGTAATATGCTTGACTTAACTGCTAGTATCTAATTACTAGAAGCCGCAATTATCTTATCTGCCATATCCGGCAATGTGTCAGCAACAATATCCATCTGTCCAAAAATGCCAGGGAGCGCCTCGCCCTCCAAGGCAGTGCAATAAGCCGCATAAAATCTGCAAAATTGAGGTTAATATAAGACGATACAGTAGTATTAGAGAAAAACGTACCCCACAGTCTTTGCTGTCGATGCATCCCATAGGTGTGCAGCTGCAAACCAAGGCTTAGACCCATCCGCCGACAGCCTCTTTAGTATAGGCTCGTAAGCTTCTGGGGTTGGCTTTGCAAGTCCAGCCGAGTCGCAAGACAGAAGACTCTCTACCGGCATTTCGACGCCTCCTCGCGAGAAATATCCTTTGACGCGGGCAATATCCCCAGCCGTAAAACACCACACTGTGAAACCGGCCTCACGCAGCTTGCTGATGCACTCAGCAGCTCCC
The DNA here is from genome assembly GCA_020744375.1 of Dactylonectria estremocensis. NCBI lineage: Eukaryota > Fungi > Ascomycota > Sordariomycetes > Hypocreales > Nectriaceae > Dactylonectria > Dactylonectria estremocensis. Next base: position 48,778 of record JAGMUU010000014.1, on the reverse strand, counting down.
TCTCGAAGAGCCAGTTTCTTCCATTCGTCAATCAGGTAGGAAACATCATCTTCACTTGCGAATGAGTGCGGGTCTTTGATTCTGGCGTAATGGAGACAGCGGTAGAACAGAGCCTCAAAGACTTTAAAGAAAACCACGTAGCGCCCAGACATGGAAAGATACGTGTACTCACGCTCGGCTACCTCCAGCCAGCAGCACCCAAGAAGCTTCGGCTGGATGCCCCTGGCACGGAGTCGCTCGCCGAGTCGTTCGTCGATGGCCTCGAATAAGTGCTCATAGGAGACGAGCGTGCCAACAACATCAAAAACGACATTCTTCGGTGCAGACATGGCGAATGGGCGAAGGAGATATGTTGAAAGGGGGTGCGATAAGCTGGGGTTGGTTGATAATTGCTCTGGTGAACGATACATTGGGCCAGAGTCAGGTGCTACCTCAAATATACGGCTTCCCATAAGTGATGCATGGAGTCCGTAACTTACGCTACAAATATGTGGCACTTTTGCATCGCTGTGTAGAGGCTCCACCACTGAGTCCCGGGAGCTGGTCCGGTTAGTAAGATACAACCTTTGCTTCCAAAATAGATTCTAAATTGTTGCCGGCCTTTGGTTGATTAGACGCACTGAGGGGTAGGTGTTCCGAAACCGGACCGGCGATTATCCCTGTTTCCTGGCGTATCAATCACGGCAAATATTTGCCGTATACAGACAATAGTTCTTATCAGCTGGGCCGGTCAGGAAGATTAAACCGTCGCTTGCTAAAGGTTCCAGATAGTAGCCAACCTTTGGCCGATCATTTGTGAGGGGTAACCCAAGTGCTACATAACCGGCCCGGCGATTACCCCTGTTTCCTGTCGTATCAATCGCGGCGACATTATCTATATACAGCAGTTCCTAGCAGATCCTCCGCGAAGTGAGGGGTACATGACGTTTCATCGAGTCAGTCATAAACTACGGCGCAACAAGGAGGGCCGTGCAACTTGTTTAATGAGATAGTGGTTGAGTACTACCAAACCTTGTGCCAATACATTGGCCACAGCCAGATAAGACTGAGTTGGGGGGAAACGGTCTTGAGGCTATGTGTAAGTAACCCTTTCGTAAAGTTGCATACACTCCCACCTGATATAATTATCTGACAGCATTAGTAGAGGAAAGAATTTCTCATGGCATTTGCTCACGGACGAGATACGGGTTTGCTTACCAAGTAAATGCTTGAGATGTGGTCAAACAATCCAAAAGAAATCCCATTCACGACTAAAATAGTAACCTGGTGAACTGATACCTGGAACAGTGGAGTTTTGCAATGTTTTGACTGGGTCCGGCAACCGGTCCGGGTCACTTCATTAGCGAACATGGTGTCGGTAGCCTCAAACAAACTTAAAGAGCTGACGCCAGCTCCAACTTGACCAGTAAATGATGTCCACGTCACTTCCACACTACGCAAATACTTAGCCAAGACATCAATTTTCTCCAATGCCTCTCCCAATCGACAACCCTACGAAGTCGTACTGGATTGAGGGGGCTGCATCCCCTCTACGAGACTTTCGCTCCACTAACGACCTGCCAAGCGAGACAGACATCGTCATTGTTGGCAGCGGGTATGCAGGAGCAACCACAGCGTACTGGCTGCAAAAGGTAAGGAGGATCGCCTCATCACGTTGACTAATAAAAAAGAATTCTAATCAAACGCAAGTACACGCGAAACAATGCCGAAACGCCTAAGATGCTGATGCTGGAGGCGCGGGATATTTGCGGATCCTCAACGGGTCGAAACGGTTGGTTTCGTCCCCATTTGGAAGTCTTCAACACTAACAAGATATCAACCTAAGGAGGGCAGTTGAGACCTCATGCCTACTCGCGCTACACGCCCTGGGCAAAGAGGTTTGGGCCTGAAGGGGCTATGCAACTCATTCAACATGAGATGGCGCACCTGCCTGCTTTTCAAGAACTTGCAGATGAGGAGGGCATTGCCGAGGAGGTGTGCCTCAAGTTTGGCGAAACGTTTGACGCGGCAATGTCGGAGGAAGCGTGGACTCGACTAAGAGGCTGTTACGAATCGATGAAGAGAGATCACGGGGACGACAACGACGTGGTCAAAGTCTGCAGGGTCATCGAAGACTCCCAGGCTGCTGAGGACTTTACCCAGATGAAGGCATGCCTCGGGGCAGTGGTACACCCTGCAGGTCAAGTGTGAGTACCCTGTTGTGGGTGTGTCTCGAAGATGGCTGATGACCCGCAGATGGCCCTATAAATTTGTTCATGCTCTTCTTCGCATCGTCCTCGAAGCGGGCAATCTCAACCTCCAAGCGCACACGCCGGCTTTGAGCGTTTCGGCGCGAGACTCCAACGGCTGGATCACAGTCAAGACTTCGCGAGGAGAGGTGCGAGCAAAGGCAGTCGTACACACGACGAACCGATGGGCCTCCCACCTCCTACCGGAGTTTAGCAACCTCATTGCTCCGGACAGAGTAACTTTGGCGGCTGTTGCGGCTCCAGAGGGGTTCATCAGACATACTGGTGCCCAGCACTGGGACAGCATTGTTAACGTACGTGTGCTCCCAGAAACGCAACAGTTTGAACAGCTAATCAATTTGCATAGAACTATCATCTCCAACTTCCACCACCGCACAACATCATCATCGTTGGCGGAGCGAGAGCTGTTCTTGTTCACTCGCCGGACAAGTGCTACTTGAACGACGAGGAGGACAAGCAATTCGACGGCGTCCCCGAGTTTTTCCAATCCTGGGGTCCGTCGGACGTGGTCGGTTGGCCAGGACCAAATCCCGCAGAGTTATGGAAGGGTGTTAAAGAAGGCGGTTGTTGGAGTGGTGGTAAGTCTTCTCGCAAGTCTCGTCAAGCATACATGGCCCATTCTCACTATTACTAGTTGACTCGGCAAGTATTGACGGCTTCCCTTTTGTCGGAGCTACGCCAAATCGCTCTGGTCACTTTGTTGCAGCTGGATTTTCAGGTCACGGTGAGTATTTGCCTCAGTGGCATCGATGTCAAACATGAGGCTGATACAAGCACCCAAGGCATGCCCCGAATTCTGCTCTCTACTGCTCATATCACGCCACTCATTTTGGATGCATTGGATTGCAAATACAGCGCCCCGTCTCTTGTTGGGTCATATCCACCTCTCCCAAAACCGTTTCATGCTACGCCTGAGCGAATCGACTCGCTTCAAAAGGTAGACGCTGCGGCCGTATTTGAACAGGACACTCGAGATGCTCAAGAAAGCGCAAAGAAGCCGTTTTGCACTCGCTTCAAGATGGCTTCAACCCTTTAAATTATATGCAATGTCATAGGTAGACTGGTAGATTAGTTGAACGCTGGACCGACTGTCCCATGATATATCGACTCAGCACTTATTTCATTTTCAAGTTTCAAACTGTATTTACAGCTCAAGTAGGATAATTTTCATAATCTTGGCGTTAGATATTATGATACACTATGTGATTAATATTTGAACATTTTAAACCATATCCAACCTTTGACAAACATGTGGTAACAGCAGTACGGCCATAGATGGAGCGGACAGCCAGACACACGACAAACATCTGCCTAGGAATCTACCTTTGTAGGCACACCAGAAACAGCCATCCCAGGATCAAATTAGGCATCAGAAAAGAAACTGGCTCGCCAAAACTCCTCGGGACACGGACAATGCTAGCAGCAATCGACGCACAGATGGCTCGGGGCCGATGGACGTCGTGCAGTCGCGACACAATTCCCACGAGCGACGAGCGACCTTCACAGTAACGTGAAATGCATAAATGAACAAGTAATACCATAAGTTAATCTCAGAATCTACCTAGTCATCTCTGCCCAAGGTCCTGGAGAAGCTAGAGATCTTGTGGCGCAACTCCTCGAATGCATCCAGATTGATCATGCACAAGGACACGAACCCATCCTTGCACATTGTACTAGTCGTAAATACACATCCCTGTGGTCATCTTGGCCATCTTAAGTTGTCTGGATCTGTTTCGACGCTGGTACACCCTGTATCACTCTGTCTTCACCCATGTCAACATCTGCGCTTGCAGGGGCTTCTGGTACCAATCGGATCAGGAATACCATGGAGGGAATAGCGAGAGTTAGTACGGCACAGTTGACGTAAAACGGAATCCTGGGATCAGAGGTGGAGTTAGAGTTGATAGCGTACGAGACAGCTTGACCAGCTGTTTCAAAGGCGCGGAACAGGCCGCCCGTGCGAGAAGATGATCCGACGTCGGTTGAAAAGGTGCCTAGAATCCAGTAGAGAGACAGTTGGGTCCAGTAGCCGGTGACAAAGATGATTAAGTACGGGAGGTAAGCCTCGGCCCATCTCCTGCTTGCACTTCGAGAACAAATGGTATCAGCACCTGGCCCAGAAAATACCCCAAGATCAACTCACAGTTCGTAGTCCAGTCCTGATGTGTCCTTTCCAAACTTTGAATATTCTATACCAATCCAGATGAAGCAGGCCGATTGAGGAATAACCCAGAGAGTGAAAGAGAGCCATGCTCGCTTAGACTGAGCCCAGCGCTTCGTATCCAACAGTTTCCCGTAAGCAACAACTGCTGGAATGGTGATTGTTGCTAGAAACAGATAAGTCATATTTCAACAGTGGCAGTGTTGGATCCACTTACGAACAATAAGGGACGACAAACTCCGCGCGCGCACTGAAAAGTGTAATGAAAGATATGTGCCCATAGTTCCACCGTAAAAGAATGAGTAAAAAGCAGGGATAAAAACCAGCCAAGTCTAATGCCAAGGGTAAGCATATGCCAAAGTAATGATGGATGAAGATGGACTTACCTTTCTGTACTGCATATGCCTCCAAAGAGCTTTAAACTCTTGCTTCCAGGTGATGCTCCCAGCGATGGAGATTTTGGAGCCGTCACGACGCCGAACGTGTCTAGTGGGCGATAGTAGGAAAGCCCAAAGTACACCAGTGCAAGCTATGCCGTCTCACAGTTAGAAACCGTTGTCGGTTCGAGATAGTGGCATGAACTGACCAAAACCAACAAAGATGAGGTACGTCGACCATGCGATTCCTCCTGCGGAGGACTGGGTGTTGTTGGTGGAAAAGTTGATGGCGCCACCAATTACGCTGCCCGAGTTTCGCATTGCAGACCAAATGCCTAGACAAATTTGATCAACACAACTCATATATGGTACTCGGATTTGACATACCCAAGTAGAAGCCCCTATCATTTTGATACGGGTACGACAACATTGCGGTCGTCTCTGCGACGTAGAGGAAGCCTGAAGTGAAGCCTCCTAGGATCTATCAAAGTAACCGTTAGACTTGAGACTATCATAGATGGGGGGTGTCTGAAACTTGCACTGGAGAACAGAAGGTACCAGTCAACACCGTATTTCGCGTTGACGTAGTAAGCCGACCCTATCAGAGGCATGGCCACGGCAGCTATCATGCACGACCACTTGATGCCAAACTTGTTGATCAAGGGACCTCCGATGAGTGTGACCATACATCCAGACGCGTAGTTGAGCGAGTTGGCCAAGTTGGCCAAGTAAGGGCTGGAGAGGCCGCCACCTCCCAGATTGGAGATGGCATCGGCCATAGCTGGGCCAACGAACGAGAGCCTACACAAGCAACGGTTATAATGAGCTGGATTCTGAGAAGTTTGTGACGGGTGGCTTACGCTCCAAACAGAATCATCTGAAATAGAACACTCCTGTAGAATTTAGTGGCGGACGAAGAGCGCAGGTACGCTTCGTCGATTTCAGTTCCTTGGCCACCATGGTTGGTATAGCTGGTTGCAGTACCAAGTTCAGCTCCGTCAACAATTTTGCCGTCGTCTTTTTGGAAAGTTGCCATCGGGAACAATGATGAGAAGACGTATACCGGAATATGGACGAGGCGAGAAGCACCAAAGGGAACCCAGTCTTATATTGATTAGTATTTGCTAGCCTGTCATTTATTCATCCTAAATCCGGCCGACGACTGATCAAGCGATATGCAAGATAGCATTTCCACGTCCATGATCTAGATCAACTACGTGGCTTCCTTGCAACATCAACTTGAATCGATGATACGCAGTTCCTCCCAGATACGTCAAACCTTGCTTCCCATCAGTTCTTAACCGGCTCACGATACATTTGTGCCGGTTTCAACCGGGCCGGGATCGTTTCCTGGGGTAATCGGCCACGCATCCTATCGTGTGTGCTGCCTAGTTCCGGGTAATCAATTCCGCAATCGAAGTAGTCGGATTTTGTTAGCGGCAAGCATGTATGCCATTTTGGGATCGGCAAAACACGAGTCACGTCGCTTTATCTTCAGCCATCAACGTCCCTGCTAGAACTCTTCAAGGATTCCTTAGTAGCATCCCGGCGCCGGCTAGGGAGTACAGACTATCATGATAATGACGATACGCGACGAATCGCGGCCCGTCTGCTCATAAAGTCCGGGCCGGGAACGTTGCAACGACTCAGCATAGTCGACCAGGTCGTGATATAACAGACGAGACCTAGCTCACTACAGGCCTCCCATCTCTTCCGTATTAGAAATCATCAAGCCTACGCTTTGCCTCTATCGGACTGTTATTAAAATCATGCCCCCTTCCCCGCTCCCCGTCACGAACCCCACGAACTCCTTCTGGAGATCGCCCCCACACCCCTTGGACGATTACAGGTCTGACTCGGACGTCCCATCGCAAGTGGATATTGCCATCATCGGTGCCGGTTATGCAGGCGTCTCGACAGTGTACCATATTCTCGACATCTGCAAGCGTCGGGGCACCGTGCCTCCGGACATTGTGATTCTCGAAGCTCGGCAAGCCTGTTCTGGAGCTACCGGTCGAAATGGTATGTCATATCCCTGAACTCGCCTTTTCCAGATCTCCAGTCTCAGATAATCTCTTCATAGGCGGCCATCTCAAACCAGACCCCTGTAATCGGCCGTCCAGTCTCGCCCTCACCCACGGCGTCGAGGTCGCCTCTGAGTGTGCGACTTTTGAGGCGCAAAATCTCTCTGCGGTCAAAAAGACCATAGAAGATGAAAGTATCGATTGCGATTTTGTCTTGACACGTGCGGTCGACGTGTTGATGTCAAATTCCACCTGCAACAAGATGAAATCCGGATTCGACATGCTCAGAAAGAATGCATTTCCAGGGATGGGAGATGTGCACTTCGCGAAGGGTGGTGACGCAGAAAGGGTTAGACGAATACCATCTCAAACATACCCTTATCGCAGTATGTCATGATGCTAATTAGAAGTAGTTGTCGGGCGTAAAAGGAGCCAAGGGCTGTCTTTCTTACTCTGCAGGGCATCTGTTCCCGTACAAGCTCATCCTTCACTTGCTGAGCCATGCCATTGAGGCTGGCGTGAACGTTCAAACACACACACCCGTCACTGAGGTTACCAAGTTGCCCGATGCGGAGGGCCGTTTTACGCTCACAACACTACGGGGCTCGGTCCGTGCAAGAGAAATCGTGTACGCAACCAACGGCTATACTTCATCGTTACTCCCCGAGTTTACCGATACAATTATCCCAGCACGAGGCATCTGCAGCCATATCAAGCCTACCAAGAATCCTGCACCCTTCCTGCCGAACTCGTACATGATTCGCTGGTCAGACACCAAGTATGAGTATTTGATTCCGAGACCTGACGGTAGTATCATTGTCGGAGGTGCACGGTCCGAGTTTTATCACGAACTGGACAGCTGGTATAACAATGTCAACGATGACCTGTTGATCGAATCTGCAAAGACCTATTTTGATGGATATATGCAGCGCGTATTCCAAGGATGGGAAGACAGCGGCGCTTACACATCCCAGTTGTGGACAGGAAGTAGGTTTAACTGTCTGATTCAAGCATGTATAATAAGTAATTACTAAACAAACTCTGCAGTACTGGGATACTCATCTGATGCCATGCCCCACATAGGTGTCGTCCCAGGAAGAAAGAACCAGTTTATCCTTGCTGGGTTCACTGGACATGGTATGCCACAGATATTTCTTTCAGCAAGGGGAATAGCGTCAATGATCATTGATGACGTGGATTTCCAAAGTACGGGCATTCCAAGGGTATATATGGCTTCACAAGCCAGATTGGATAGTCCAAAAAACTCCATACTAGAGAGCTGGAGGGAAGCACAGAAAAAGCCAGATACTGCCAAATTATAAGTAACTGCGTTGCTTATGTTTAACTAGATAAATACCATTATCCGTCAATGAACCAAATCTTATTATGTGATTCTAATTCGCATTGGCCAATTACCCTTGCTTAAACCATTCCTGCGTTCTCTGGTCAGTCTCGAAATATGAGTAAATAGCCTCTCCTTGTTTATAAATTGCATATAACTCTTTCCATGGGCTGTATTTTAAGCAATGCTCAATGTCATATTCACTGTCTATTTAATATGAGGAAAGTAAATGGCCCCCACGTGTTGTATAGCCATAGTCGCGAGATTTATTCCGCCCAGCTATTTCACTATGTACTTAGCATCTGAGACGGCCTGGGTTTCCTGATAATAACTAAAAGACCGGTGCCGTCGTAACAACTAAGAAACTAAGTAAAGGTATTTTTAAAGCAACTCACAATACTCAGAACTTGGCAGCAGATAAACATTAGTTAGAACTAGGGCGCTCGGCAGTTCCTTTATATAAGGACAGCTCGTTAGCGCATAAGTAAACTTCTGTTATAACAGACGATCTTTCATCTCTAATCTTCCCACCGCCCGTGACGAGGACCGTTCGGGTTGCTGGCTGCAGCTTTGTGAATAGGCTTTGGTTGTTATAGATGTGGATTGATGAACCTGTGTCGAACAGCCATTCTGCGGTTAAAGAGATTTTATTAAAGGAGACTCTACACGTCTCTGTATTGTCCATAGGTAGCTCGTCTGAGACGCTGTCTTCAAGAACCAGAAAAGATCGCTCGACTGTCATGTGATTTAATTCCTTGATATGGAGATTCTTGGTGTTATCGCGTTGAAGATCATGCTCTATGAGTTCTTTGGCGAGACGGACTGCCCAGTCGGATCGCTTATCCTTGTGGGCGGACCAACAATCATTTTCGTGATGTCCTCTCTTCTTGCAGTTCGTGCAAGTATGGTCCTTGTCCTTGCCGACTCGATGATTGGTTTCTTGGCTGGATTTATTCCTGGCTCTTCGGTTCTTTGAAGAGCCCCTTCTCCGGCCATTTGCCTCTTGTTTTCTTGTGGTCGAGCCCTGCCTTCCGGTCTTCTTACCGTGGGCCCAGTACGCAGAGGCGGGGCCATGACTGTCACCGTCATCTGAGGACCTGTTTTCGTCAATGAGATCTTCTTGCATTGATTGTAGTGTTGGCGGGTGCTCAGGGCGTAGAAAAGCTAGCTGCCTGGCAGTCCAGTCGGGGTACTCATTTTTCGCAGGCTGTCAGATAGATGAGTCGCTTGCGATGACAACCTGGGGCCCATTCTCTACTGGCACCCGCCATCTCTCTGGCAATCCCGCTGGTCCACTCGCGCGCCGTCACGCTCTATTCGCTCGTGTTTCGAATAGCCTCACGCAGGATGGGTAGCCAAGTGGCGTTCTTGGACCATATGGATCGTCCAGCAGCTTCCTTGCCAGCGAGGCACGTATTGTATATCTCTTCCGCAAAGTCACACCGCGCCGTCTTTGACTTTGCTGGTCGCAGTCGCGCGATATAGTCGCCAACTCCTCCCACTGAGAACAGAATGTCGAATTGCCTGTAGGACGGCTTAGTCTATCATGATGTTGACCCTTGGCTTGTCTATGGTTCGGTCCGGAATATGGAAGGGGTGAAGGGAAAAGAAGGGGGAGGGTGAGCTTACTCGCTACTAAATGGTTCTCCGCTCAATTCTAGGCTTCCAATGATGTATTGAAACGTTGTGACCGGCGAACATGTTCCGTGGGATCACGGCCGCTGTGAGCTCCTTGGTTGAGATGGCTGCGGAGCTGATGGACCATGAAAGCTACCATCTGAGGTATCCAGAAGCCACGAAATATCTTTTTGAGGAACTCGTTAGCGCTACTGCTGTGACTGATGGCGTCTGCCCCAAACTATCCGAACCACACTCGACTGTGGCAGTTCGCCGCCACGACCCGGCCGTAATGATATTCCAGTGAGGCCAGATGTAACAGTGCCGGTTTGCGCTCGCTGTCTCTTGTTCTAGGCCATCTACTGACATCCATCCTTCCACTCGTTCCGCGGAAATCCAGCATGTCGACCGATATATATGGCCAAGCGCCCAGCTTGAAGCTATCCATAGTATGCAATGGCTGCAATACAGTGCTCAACAGCACCCTGGAGTCGCCAGTGAAGCAGTAGTTTCTAAGCCGATCCAGCACCACCACAACCTCCGAGAGAGCCAAGTCGAGGCTCTCGCCGGCGCGCGCCTGGTAGCGCCGATGCATTTTCGACAATGACAGCTCAAACAGCTTAGCGAAAGAGCAGAGCACATTGGGAAACACAGATGGTTAAAAGCCTCGCAGAACGGTGGCATATAACCGCTTCTCCTTCAGAAAGAAACACATCAATTGAAATATCGGCTGTAGAACACTGTAGAAGTGTCGCCTATGACTCTCGAGCTTATTCACCCTCACAGTCACCACCTGTTCCATGCAAAAGGCAAGCTGGTTCTGCGACATGGCCGTTTTGATCCGATGCTGCTCACGCACGAATGCCATAGATAGGGACGGTTGATCGGGCGTCTGCTCGCCGGAGAAAGCTCGTAATAGACGCTGCTGGCTGGCGCGAATGTACGCCCTCTGGTCGACCTCGCTTGGCGGCAGGGCAAGTGCGCCTGTAGCAATGCCTCGCGCGGGGAGCAGGTCTTTCGGGCGGCTACGGATTGTCCGCTTGATGAGTTTGCGTCGATCAGCTAGAAGACATAGCGCACCACGGCTCTGACCCTCTTCCTGGTCAACATCGCCGTCGGTCCCTGCCGAGACACTGAGTAGCGAACGCTCGATGCAGTTGATATCTGCCGCCAACGCGTACAAGATCTGGTCGATATTGTCGATATTGTACTTCTTCTCTAGTTCTGACCGAAGGTGCTCAAGTCCGCCATTATACAGGTGTTCATGGTTGTCGTCTTCGCCATCGACTTCGGCCGAGTTACCTCTGCGTACTCGGTGGTTTTTGGGTCCTTCCGTCCTGTTCGGGGTAGCATCATTGCGACTAGGACTCGCGTTGGCGGCAGATTCAGGGTCGAATGTGGAATCAGACTCAAACTCGGGCTCCCATTCAGATTCAGACCCGGATTCAGACTCGGACTTGAATTGAAACCGCCTAGATGACTGTGACCTATTCCCGATTTCCAGGCTCGACCCATTTCGGCCTTCCACGTCGTTCTGCACCTGTGGTAACCATCCCACTTGTAATAGCGCCCATCATGAAGCCAGTGGAAGCAGTAACAAGCTTATAAAAACCACTTTATTACGAGATATACAACTATTCACTAGCCGTAGCTTACTTAATGATGGAGAATTAACTAATGTAGTATATAACGTTAAGCTACCACCCGGGTGGGGGACATCAAAACGCCAGCTGCAAGCCGTTTTGCCGTCTGAGGATGAAATTTGAGGCTCTATTTGATTACACTACGTCCTCGTGGTTGGTGTGTACAAACACAAGCCGAAACTCAGGTCGCGAAAATCTCTATATTGTGGCTAGACTCAGGAACTGAGCCCACGATTATAAGGCTGATCTGCCACTAATCAATAATTACTACCTATCTAAAGGTGACCGTGCCGCCTTGAGCCTGAGCCCTTGTATAGCTGACACCATGGACTTTCAATCCCTGCGCGTTGAGAAGGGTAATGGTACCGCCCTGGTTAGAGAGCGGAGCACGTGGCATTTCAACTACCATGGTGCCATTGGCAACAATATGCATGCCGGATGGTAGCTCCTGAGCCTCTCCAGTCTTGTTGCAAATCCTCCACTCGCTGAGGTCCACTTCCTGACTTGTGCGGTTGGTCAGCGTGACGGTCTCCGGAGCGGTTCCCAGTTGGTTATCTGGCCCTGGTGGGTTGACAAAGGCCTGGGTAATAAACACCGGCGAGTCGGCGAGGTCATTTTGGATCCGGTCCCTGTCATCAAGCTCGGGTGCCAAAAGGTCCGCCCACGTTATATATCCGGTCCTTGGCAGTGGCTGACCGGCGTCGTTGGGGCCATCCTCGGTATGGATAGCTTGGGATGCAAAGCCAATAAAGACTGCCTCCCAATGGTCCTCGAACTCGAAAATAAGGGCGCCGTCCTGGAAGACTCCGTTGTCACTCGCCCACCGTTGCGAGTTCCCCTGGTTCATGTGTACGTTATGAATACCCTTACCATTGCTGAATTGGGAGCCATAGATGTACACCGTGGCGTCATCCGAGATCGCCCGGTTGAGAATGGGCTTCAGCTGATCAAGGATGTCGTTGTCTGGGCCTTCAACATCATGCGGAAGGATGCGGCCGTCGCCCCGGCGGAAGAGGTTGCCACGGATGAAGTCCAGTGCAAGCCCCCCAGGTCCCTGCTCTGGTGTGCCAGCAAGGAGTTGGAAGCCGTCATTAAGCGCGGCGAGCTTCTCGGTAATGGCATGAGCGAAGTGAGAGACCGTCCAGAATGCGAGGCGGGACTCCTCGCGATTGCCAGACTTGATGTTGATAGCAGCGCGACCATCTCCGCCCTCGTCGTCGGTAAAGTAGAGCGAGAGATGTGGCGAGACCGGATCTCCATGCCTATCCTCGTAGGTGTAGCGGACGGGCTTTGCCCTCCAGACACCATAGCTTTCAACGACCATTGCGGCAAGTGTAAATGATCTAAGCTGGAGAGTTCAGAATGTATAGGATGTGGTGAGCACAGAATAATGGTTTAACGTTCCTTAGAAGCACTGAGAGCCAGAAGAGGAGAATTATTTATACGCACACAAGATCGTATGCTCTTGACTAGAAGCCTCAGGCATCTCGTTGTCAAGCAATACGCTTCGTGTGGAATCAAAGGCGGACGATAGGTAACATAACAGCATGGCGTCATAATCTCAGCTGAAGATGCACCCCGGTCACCAAGCCAAAGGCTCACATTCGTACTGATACGGGTTTCCCAGGCTAAATAACCTTGGTGGCTTAATACTACGCCTTTTCTGCTAACCTTATTCTTTACCGCCGACTGACTGCTCTTTAGTCCTAGGCGGCTGCCGTCTTGACCAACCAATCCCGGTCCGTAGGGCAGAACTATGTACGATGACCGGAGGATGATGACCATCGCCACACTGATCTCGGGCTTGCAGCTACCTTCGGCATTTGTAAACACAAGTCACGTCACTTTCGATCCTCCGAAGCTGGTGGCGCAGACAAGTCTAACAAACTCGGTGCAGCGAGGCACAATAGAAGAGCGGCGGAGAAGTCTATGATGCACACTGCTTCCAGTACAGCTCGTTCTGAAACAAATTACCTAAAGGCCTGAAGCTAGGACCCCAGTCCCAGAAGAAGCTGGAGCGCACTGACCGAGTTCTGTGCTAAGTGCACACCTGTGTGAAGGCCCGTGACAGCGGTATGCTGTTTACCCTACTTAGGGCGGTAGGTGCGAAAGCATATAGGCTATTCAAAACTTCATCTAAAATATTACATATATTATAGATCTGGCTGAGTTTGGCTGCGGTCTGCCCAATGTTTCAAAAGTGACTTTTCCTAATTCACAAACTAGCTGGTCGGCTTATATAACCACGATTCCGCCACAATATAAGTGGTGGGAAACATACTGTAATGTTAGCTGAACAACGCATTTGTACGTGCCAGTTGGAGGCGTTGGCCTTTGCTCGGAGAGGTGGCCGGCCGATTGCGAGGCGTCAGGCTGAAGGCTGTCAACATCCCGTCCCTAGAACCGAGACTTACAGCGGTATTAGCCGTCACGATGCAGCACCTTACTTGAGACCGTCAGCCAGCCCTCCAACTCCCTAGCAGACTGCTTCTGACTTTGACGAGTTGACATGTGGCTAAAATTCTGAGAACTTTATATTAAGTACGGCATCTGAATGTACCATTATTTGCGGCCATTATGTATTGGTAGGTTCTCCGTAACGTATGTAATAAGGGTGTGCACCAAACAAGTGCGTGCAAACGATTTAAAAGAATTATTAAAAATTGAACTTAAACGCGCGCCACAAGAAAAGGCTGATATTGCGTCCATGCGGCGATCGGCTGGAATGTCCCATGAGCTCATATCCACACTGAAACGTACCAAGGGGGCTTGAATGTGGCTGGCTGAGCCCTCTCAGGTCTCAATACATCGATTTAATGTTCTCCATAGGCCCTGGATTTCCAAGACGCCACGGAGCTCTCTGGAAGCCAATCCGCAATCAGAGCCCATTAAGACTCGTATTTCCAACGAATAAAATAGCTCGCCAACGCCAATGCTCAAGGCTGTGGACCAGTTTGCGAAGGGCAAAGGCTATAATGCACCGCGTCGCCCTCGTGGAACAGAAGTCGCTTCATCTCGCAAGGGCCAACGGCAAACGCCGGAGGACTAAAAGGACACACCTGCTAGGAATATCACTTATATAAATGATAGCACAAGAGTTTGATAAATCATAGAAATTTCATGATGATTCAGTACCTTATCTCTACGGATGTGTATCTGAAATGCGTCTCAAGGTTCACAGCAAAGCTTAGTCTAATCCCAAAGCACTGGACTATGCGTTCCAAGAATTACAACCGTATCCCAACACATCTTACAAGTCCGAATACGCAGAACCTGGGCCGAAAACCGGCTTTGTGTTGTCACACAGGACCGCTCATTCGTTCTGGCGAGTGCCGAGTTTCACGGGTATGCACAGACCTCGTATCCCATCACATGTCAAAAATCCAATCGCCAGGGCGAATGAGCATCGACGAGTTCATGAACCTATCATACGGAGAATCCAGAATAAAGTTGAAGTGTTCGTATCCGTCAAGCTTTGCTATTGAACAAAATTCTATTATTATCTTAGGAATACGTAGGCTTCATTCTGCCTCCTCGATGAGGGCAAAGCCAACCACAGAGGTGGCTTGGCTTCACTTCTTGCGTTTCTATGTGGTGATATGTTGTCCCAAACGCAAAGTTGGTCAGGGTTGTGATGGCTTCGACGTGAGAATCGCATGTAGACTTGCTATGTATATGAAAGTGTAAAAATGGCGTGTAAGCTCCCCTGATATACCTGCGTCATGCAGACGCCATTACCAAACCTTGTCTTTGACCTAAGGTTTGTGCCCTACACGTCATGATCCCATTGAGTCCCTTGCCGATTTGATTAGGCGTATGCTCAGCAGGCCGATGCGACGAGCTGCGGCATCTCTATGTTGGCGTTCCTGTAACATGATCTGGAATCGCAGCCGGTCCTTGAGTCTAGTAAGATATTGCAGGCGAGATGACGATTGCTGGGGGGTTTGTTCCGCGCTGACCGATCTCCATTATCCCTGTTAAATATCTCCTTGCTTGAGTTGAATCCAGCCCTCATCCCAGCGGGACAACTGACTGCTAGGAGAGAATGCCCCGGATGAGTGCCCACGCCATGCAGAACACAATCATCTCCCAAATCCTGAGAAGGAACCACAGAATGAAGACCACCATGAACAGCCATAGGAACCACTGGACGAGGAGATCCTGGTACGGGACGACGAAATCGCCGAGCTGGTCGAACAGAGGGCGGAGCGGAACGACGGCATGGCGTTGAAGGAAATCCATCTTGGCGTTTGTTCTGTGTCGGTTTGGTGGTATTCCGAAAACCGATGGGTAATCCTGAGCGGGGGCAAACGCAGGCTAGAGTGTGAATAAGTCCTACTGTGGCTAGATCCTGGACTAGAACGTGTTGCGTATTTGAGGTTTCGCTTCTGGGGTCGTGAAATCGGTCCTTTTATAGGTGGGAGGAGATGAATTGAACTTTGAACATCTGCTGTGTTCTGAATACCCGGCTTCTGTTTCTAACTGCAGTTTTCTAATCTCAAGGATAATAAGAGATGTTTTAAAATAGATAGTATAAATGAGGAACATGCCGGGTGTTCAGGGTTGGTTGCGTGGGCCGTATTACACGAGCTCAACTGTGTTCTTTATCATCGTGGAAACAACCTGCCCTTGAAGAAGCAACACGCAATTAGCAGAGCACATAGAATTCACATAAACTATGCCTGGCCAAGAGCTTCCAAGTCGTTCAAATGTAAAAGTCAAGAACTTGACTCGGGTCACGTCCTATCCAAAATCTAGGCCTCCTCACCTTCTGTTGTGTCCCCTCGGTATGTAACCCCTTCTCCTGGTCTAGAAACTTGATGAGCACCAATCCCTGATATCTTACGTTGTAGGCAACAACTTGCACGTTCAAATCCTCCTTCATAGGGCTCCACGCAACAGAATCGACATGACTGGGCCGATACCTTGGTGGTAGCCATAGCGCTCGCTGACCATTCCGCATGATCCAGCAGCTCGGATCAATCTCGTACGTGCTGCGGCACGGGAGCGTGGCGTCTCTGGCCTCTAATGCATGCCGCTCAAATTGAGTTGGATCTGAAATTTCCCTCGCTTGTCTGATTTGCGAATCGATGATTTGGTGTTTCCGATCGATCCAAGGCGACTCCGGCTTCCAGCTATACAAGACACTTCCATCGACCAGGAACGTAACGGAACAAACACCATTAGCTGGAAGATCCACTTTCTGAACCCAGGTTGCTATATCCCAAAGCGTTACCCGGTCCTCCGTGCCCTCCTCATGATAGTCGCGACGCTCTACACTGACAAGACTGGACCCATCAGCTGAGAATTTGACAGCGCCTGCACTCCTCGGGAGGCGCCTGGACGAAGAAGAACTTGGCTGATACTCAGAAAGATCCCAAGCGTCTGCGCCGTCGTGCACCAGCAGGCTTGCATTGGGGGAAAACGTGAAATCAGGACCCCGACGGTCACCGGCGTCGTCGGAGTATCTTCGCCGACTGCTTGATGATTCCCAAACGGAGATGGTCCCATCACGAGACAACTCAGAATCACGTCTGTACAAAGCGACGAGCCCACAGTCTGCAGAGAATACAGCGTATTCCGCTTTCTCTAAACTGCTGTAGTCCCAAGCCGTGAATCGGTGTGTTATCTCGCCCGTGGCCACTTCCCACACGACACCACCGCCATGGTTCGACACGGATGATATCGTCTTGCCATCCAGTGAGAAGCAAATCGCCAGCACCTCGTGTTTCCTGATCCAACGAAGTGCCCAAGGTGACGCCACGCTCTGGTGGAGGGTTCGGACGGTGGCTCCAGTCGTAACATCGTATAGAATGATGGTCTGGTCGGCTGACCCTGAAGCAACGAGGGCTCCATCCGGTGAGAACGAGACCGAAGAAACCCATTCCCCATGCGAGTACTTGAAAGCTTGCTTCCAGGTGTTTGTATCCCAAACCTGGACGCTCCCATTTGCGCTCGCTGTGGTGAAGTGTTTCCCGGTCGAAGAAAAGGCCATGGCGGTTACAGAAGATGGATGCATCAGAACTGCTACATCATCCGCGAGTGTTTCGACATCCCAGATCTCAACAGATTTATAGTCCGTTCGCACTCCACACATTGCCAGGACCTTCTTGTCATTGGATAAGGCCAGTATGGCGTTGAAAAAGGAGTCTGCTTCGAACCGTCCAAACCTCCTGTAAGAGATCATTTCCCCTGTTATAATGTCGAAGATGCCGACTTTCCCGTGAGAATGAATCGCCATCATTGTCCAATCGTGTGAGTAGGCAACTCCTTCTGGCGGGGAAGTGAGTTTCCCGAACTTCCATCTGGCTTGGGTCCAATTCTTGGACACATTGCCCCAAGACAAGATCCATTGTGGGCCGCAGTCTCTGAAACCTGAAAGGCTGCGGATGCGACTATTCGTTGGCGTGAAGATATGCGCAGAAACGTAAAGCTGAAGGGGCGCCTCCTTGATTAACGAGTGAAAGTACGATAAGAATTGACTCGTCTCGACCGCCAGTGACAGAAGGGTCAAGTCTCGATAGTGAGACTAGGGACGGTTAGCAAGCTGCCAATGTCGCGTTGGGAGCATACGTACCCTTAAAAGTCTCTCCAGTCGATGGAGAGAATGCGCCGCAACATCTAATCGCCGGCAAAGACTCATTGCCTCTAACCAGTAGAGGAAGTTACCGTTGAAAAAGTCATGAAGCACCCCGTCATCGTCGAGGCTCTCCCGGTCCCGCGAGTCTTCCAGGTGGCCGATTCAGTGCGTGCATGCATATCGCACCGGCAGCAATGGGTCGGGGTCTGGGATTGGAATCTCGTCAATACCAAGGCCATATTGAGGGAAATTGTCAAGCTTTGGTACGTCATAGACATTCTCCCTGAGGATTTGGGCCATGGCATTTACCGCTGCACGAAGGATCAAGCGGTGTGTCGCTGTAGGCCCAGATGGAAAGAGCACGCTATTCAAATAGTCCTTGGCAGATTGATGGATGATGTATACTCGGTCGTTTCGCAATGTGAGATACGACCCGCACTTGCGTAGGGTTCTCTCGATAGCCTCTCCAAGTTCAGGTGCTCCGTCAAGAAACTCTAGCAGCATGCGCAGCTCGAGTTTGTGGAGAGGCCGGTACGCTAAGATGACGGTGGATAGAGTATAAAGGCACTCTTTGTTGTTGTGCAGCTTTTCGATACGTTCCATCATCTGCGAGTAGATGCCTTTGCAACCCTGTAGGCCTGATCGCATTTCTTCCATTGCGAATAGCACATCCTCCACGTCTTGGAGTTCCTCGATGGCAATTGCCACCCAGAGAAATGTGCCCTCGGCCTTCTGACGCATGATATGTCGGACCTTGGGACGCAGACTGCTGTTGTTCTTCAGAGCGCCAAGATTGCCCAGCCGTTGATCAATGTATTCGTTGACATTCTCCAAGACCGCGGCATCATTTTCCTCTAGGCTGAGAGGGATCCGAGATGGCTGGGGCTGCAAATGTTTCTCAACTTGGCCCTCGTTACGGCTCGAAACGATCCACTTTACGTGAGGATGAGAGGAATGGCGATCAATAAAGCTCAACGTCCGCTCGATATTCAACCTGCACTCGTCTAAAGCGTCAACGACGATATAGACAGTAGCTGGGCTGGCCTCTTTCAAGATGTTTCCCAGTATTTCCGATAAAGAGTTGAATGCGTTGAGATTCGTAAAAAGCTTGGATCCGTACTTTTCGTAACCCTTGCCCAACGCCGTTCGGAAAGTCTCTTTCTGGTCGATGAGGGACCAGATGAGAGCTCTCAGCATCGAAACTGCGTTATTGCGATCAGAGTTGGTCCCTTCAAAGAAATAGTAGCAGAGAAAGGCTTTTTTCCCATCCTCCTCGTTCAGGGCCTGTATCCGCCTCTCCAATTCGCCGATAATACCGATCGTCAGCATGGTATTGCCCTTGCCTGGATCACCCTTGATCCAGAGCAGCCGGATAGCCCCGTCGTCGTGCCATTTATGAAATGCGTCATACTTTAGAATCCAGTCGCAGGAGCCGTTGAGCAAACCTCCCTTCGTATCGTTGATCCGGATCTTGTCGTCGCGAGAGTCCGTGAGGAAGAGGTCCGTCAGACAATTGTCGACTTGAGCACCCACGTTGACGGTTCCATAATTGGCTCCAAACATTTGACCGAAATTGTCTCCATCATGCTTGACGTTTATTTCTGTCCTGTCACGGATGGGTGAGTCGGACGCATCGTTTTCCCCCATACTTGCGCTGAAGCTGGGCCTAACGCTGGAAGCAAAGACGTAGAACAATCGGGGGAGGAGCAAGGATAGTGTGAAGGGGGGGTGGGGGGCTCTTAATCTTACAATTTCGGGCAGAGCCTGATCAACGAGAGACACTTGTCATTGGACGTTGACTAGACGCCCTCAGCTGAACCCAATATGCAACCACAAGTCTTGGGTCGGAATAAATCGCAGGTCTGGCCAACCAAGACTGGCCAAGTACGACAAACAAGATACCTTTGGAAAGTACCGAATCAGGCTGGGAGGCAATTTCCACCCACCAAGAGTGAGACGTTGGTTAAGATATGATAAGCCACGGCGGCAAGTAAAGAACTGCGTAATACAAACTTTGCTAGAAGGTAGAGAAACTACAGTAGACTTGGAAATAATAACGGTGAAAGAGATCAAGGCGATAAAGCTATCTAATAATATATTGGCTCCAAGGCAAAGCCCCAGCTGTGTCGACATGGACTCGGCTAGCTCTCAGTACTTCCATCACTGAATTTGAAGTCGCTGACTGTTCCAAGATTAGCTCCGATTTGCACTCCTCTGTTCGGTCCGTTGAACGTAGAGGTATACTGGGTGCCCTTCGCGTTATCCGGTTTCGCCTCGGCAGCCTCATCAACCCATCTCGAGAGCTGCTTCTGTAGCCGCTTGAAGTGATCATCCTTCGAGCTGGCTACCTCCGCCATGCCCAGGTGCGTAGCCTTCAGGCGGCTTGGGTCGGGGCAGCCTGGGATCTTGACGGCTTCGTCGTCTGCGAGGATGACGGTGGTTCCCTCCAGCTCGGTCTCGTGGCCTTCATAGAAAATAGCGACTTCGATGCCTTTCTTCGAACTCAAGAACTCAAGGAACTTCTCGCAGATCTCTGTAAGCTTCTCCGACTTGGAAAGATCCTCGTCAAGTGGAGTGTTGCCGACGAGTTGAAAGAAGTTTTTCCCAGTCTCTGTCCATTTGGCATTATCTGTGTGGAATGGCGTGCCGATAAATGCGATTCGCTTGACATGCTTGACGAATTCCTTTTGGCTAGTTGAGCCAGTTTGGGCTCGTAAGATAGCCTGGAGAGAGAGTTAGCCAAGCGACTCAACGCGAGGACAGCAGCTGTATGGACAAACCCTTTCACAGACAATGCCTCCGATACTATGTGCAACAAATATGACAGGGTGGTCACTCTGCCATTAATCAGAAATAAAACTTCGTCGGCGCTATTGGTGTATTACTTGCCGTCTTGTTCTTGGCCCTGTAGTCGATGACCTCGTCCAAAAGATCTACCGCATAGGAGTCGATTCCATTCTTCGATTTCACAGCCCAGAACTCCTCCACCTTTGCCTCATACTCAAAGAGAAGGATACGAGCCTGAGGCAAGAGGTTGGAGAGAATGCTCTTAGGCCAGCACACGGCTGCGTCTTCAGAGATGGCCGTCCAAGGCTGCCCGCTGGCAGACCAGCCGTTGACGAAGACAATGCTACATGGATGTTAGAATCGTAACGCATTTTCAGTCAGAAATCCTCCTAACGTACTCAACGCCGGCATTGTGAGGTTCAGAAGCCACTTCGAGCGACGTTTCGTTTGAGTTGGTGAGGGGAAATGAAGGCCAAGGTAGATCAGGCTCGGGCATGAGTGAGTCTTGATGGATGTCCGGCACACGCTGAACCCGGGCCGAGACCTTTTGGCCGCCCAGACTCTCCAGGCGGAAAATCATGGTCAACTTGTTGGATCGCACTGGCCGAATCAGATCTTCTGGCTGTTCAGCTGAAATGCAAGAAAACGCCTTTTGACGCCCCGGCGGGTGATCGGCCAATAGAATCTACGCCCCCAAACCAGAAATGCATATTTCCGTCAGCACGGCAATGAGACCTGTCGATCGGTGGATTTGAGCATAGGAAATTCCAGCATAGCGACCGCTCGCTGCCTGAGGCATATTGCAAGAAGGGGGGGCTACGTCGAGCCAAAGTGCATTCGCATGATCGCCCATCAACTTGAACCGTTCCCTGGGTTTTTCCAACAGGTTGCAACTCAAATACGTTCTAAAATGAGCGACCCTCTATCCATTGCCGCGAGCGTTATCGGCATCGTCGGCCCGACCTTGCACGTCCTCAGGATACTGATCAACGACATCAAGGAGATCCGCGACGCCCCTAAGAACCTGAGAGATCTTCTCGGAGACCTTCGACTAGTTGGGACCGCCCTCGAGTCGATCAAGTCGATCCAAGAGGAGCAGTGGGAGATTCTCGGCAGGCCCACTGCCGATCTTGCCATCGCTACCATCGAGAAAACCATCGAGACATTGAAGGAGGTTGATCAAGACCTGGAGAAGTACAGCCAGAAGGAGAAGATCTCGAAGTTGGACCGAGGAGTTCTAGGGTTCTGGAAGAAGAAAGACCTGGAGGGCATGTCGGCCCAGCTTCACACTTGCCAGGCCAGCATCACGTCGTTAACCAGTACAGCAACTCTGTACGTCATAGCCTGGGAGACGCTCCTTGGATACAAGACTAACTACCTTTCTCTGTTATAGTCACAGCTCCATCAAAATGCGGAGACGGCTAGTGAAATGGTTACGGTAGTCTCCACCAGCCAGGACCGAATCAACACCTCGCTCACGGCCGTGGACCAGCGCCTGGCTGAGATAGAGAGGCATTTGAAGGAGCAGCACCCTGTCGAGGCACCGCTGGAACCAGATGCTGAAGATGCCGCTGCACGGGCTGCAAGGGAGCGCGAGGAACTTGAGGCGGCCCGACAGCTCCTCCAGGGCCTGCTGGCTCAAGTCAAGAGGGTCTCTGAGGATGCGAAGAAGAACAGATCCAGTGATAGAGATTACTACAATATCTCATTTGGTAACGACAACAAAGGAGTGCAGTTGGGGGTGAACGAAGGCAGCATGAGCGGCTTCCGGTTCGGCGGTGCATAGAAGAGTATTAGACAAGATGGATTGGTGGGAACAGCTTATTGACGATAGAAGATCTTGTCCCCCTCTCTAACAGAGGGCTCGTAGCAGCTCAATTTACACAGGTGCCCTCATCGTCATAGGGACTACAATAAGGTTTCTCCTAAGACCGGATCCTTTGGATCCGGGTCTTTGAGACCGGCTTGCTAGAGATCCGGGCCTGTTCCGTCTGACAAAGAGCCTCAGATATGGGCATCAGTCAATTTTGTTGATTAACTTGACATACTTGTGGCCTTCTGTAGAACCTCGAGGGTGTTTTGATATTTGATCTAGTGGCACTCTTTTCCCCAATTGTTTGAACTCTCGGGTCACCGACGAGATTAGAGGGCTTTCGATAACAGCCGGGAATCGTGTTTATAGGTGGTATGCAATAGATTAATCTTTAAGTATCTGCTATATTCTAAATACCCTATCTTTATTTCCAATTGTTGCTTTTAATCTAAAGACAAAAAATGGGGTTTTAAAAGAGATGCTAGAGATGAAAGAATATACGGGTTATTTACAGTTAGTAGCGCCCTGGCACAGTAATGACTTTTTAGTAATTACTATATTAACTTGGTACATCCTAAAAGAACCTAAATACATTTATGCAACCTGATGGAAGTTATAGAATAGTGAATAGCTTCCTTCGTCTTGTATTATAGGTAGGGTTTCCACTTTGTAAACCACAACCGTAATAGTTTAGATTAGCTGTGGGATCATAGCGGATGTCTAAAGAATAGCTATGTCAATTGCATTAGATGGTAAATAAACATTTAAGGCCACCGAGCTTTTATTAATAGCTAAGGCTTCTACAGCAAAAGAAAGTGCTGTAGAGAGCTGGTATATCTTAAGGAAGTTAAATGTCATAGTGGCTTAGTAGGCGGCGTAAAAGGCTAGGAAGAACTCAATCTTCAAAATATAAGTAATAGAGCATTGAAATGGCCCTGGTTGGACTGTGGTCCTAGACCTAGTCGAACCCGGCCCGGCTGCGCCGGCCGACCTAGCCCAGCCCGAGGGTATAAGAGCCTGCGATCTGTCTGATCAGACGGAGGGATCGACTTCTTCATACACGAATAGACATGACATTCTTCCCTCTCTGACCTTGTTATCCGTGCCGACTTCTCCGCGAGACCTCGCCGTCAGCTGCCCGGGTCGCCCTTACTGCCTTGCTAGCTAGACCTTCCTTGCGACACGGGCCAATACAGCTCCCTACGTCGGGCCTTGCATTTCCTAGGTTACTGATCTGGGGTTGTTTTCATCCTCATCAAGGATAGTTGCCATAATGCCG
Source organism: Dactylonectria estremocensis (assembly GCA_020744375.1). NCBI lineage: Eukaryota > Fungi > Ascomycota > Sordariomycetes > Hypocreales > Nectriaceae > Dactylonectria > Dactylonectria estremocensis. The sequence continues at coordinate 24,906 of JAGMUU010000014.1, read as the reverse complement.
CCGTGGCATACGCCGGGGTATCCACCGACAGCCAGCCCGAGGGAGATGAGGAACTTGACTTTGGGGGTGGGGGGAGCAATTAATGCAGGGCTTACAGAATCATAAGTGGGTCTCCTTTACGGAATCGTTCGGTAGGAGCACCTTGTTCCTGCATAAGGTCGAAGGCCGCATCTAATAACATATTGTGTGAAAGAATCTACGAGTTTGGCCTCTGTCTTCAACATCGCGCTAAACGATGGTGGACGCCTCAGCACATACTTTGGCCAGGCTTAACAAACTAATCACCGCCCGGAAGTAACGCTGCTATGTCGACACCAGTTATCTTGCCATACAACTTGGGAAGCCCGTCATCACCGATGTTACTTTTCCCAGTGCTCGCTAACCTTACTGTCCATTCTTGAAGTTTTGTCCCAGTCCAACAACCCAGTTGGGCCGGCCCCGACTACAACAGTCGGAACTACGGCTGGACAGGACATTCGGTCATTGTGCGACGATTGTATTACCAAACTCTTGCTCGCATCTTCTGCACGCAACTATAACAAGAAGATCAGGGCTCAGGGGAACAAAGAGCTCTTGGAAAAGACATGAATATGAACGACGAGAAAATTTTCGGCGTATTCCTGCAGAGGCTACCGATTTGTGCCGTATGCCTCGCTCTGATTCCATGCAAACCGACCATCTACAAACTCAGTTGACGAAGCAAACTCCCACACCAGCCTACATGAGGAGGGGCGTGATGATTCAGAAAGATGGCCCAATTCATCCAGCGGCAGATGTAATGCCAGATGTCATACATGCCTACGCCTCCTAAGGATGGATACCTGCACCACAGCCCGGCACAGCGCAGACTCCTGTTCCAGATTATGCCATCTGTCTGATATGCCAGAGCCTATACCGTCACCAGGGGAATTTCATCCACTCCCGCGGCTCCTGGATGGTTCGCTTATTGTCAGTCGATTCGTCCATCCACCATCCTGACACTGGCTGCAGCGTATCCGGGCCAGTGGTTTCACCGAGCTCCACAAGAGGATTCTGCTTATTAGGAAACCACGGGTCTTTATGCCTCCTGGATTTGTCCAGGACATTTCCGCTGGCCTTGACTTGGAAACCCACAGACCCAGCAAATACCCTCGTGCTCTTCTCCACGCCATTGTTAAGGACCTTAACAGGGACCGAAGTAAATCCAAGTGGAATGTCCCTCAACAACACCTGGTGCATCGAAGCCTCGAGCCCGTGCTGGGAACTTGTGTAGTGCACCTGGTCGCCCCGGCTATTCCAGAAAATGAAGGCTGTGATCCAGCCAGATAGTGAGTCAGGCCCGCATTCGCGGGAGATGTGAGCTATCCTTCCCCAAAACCCAATGACTTCCTGATCCTCTGGGGTCTCGAAGGACCGGACGAAATACTGCAGCACAGGCCTGAGGACATTCATGAAGAGTTCGGGCTCGTATCCCAATTTGGGAAGAAAGGCGATCCTATCCAGGATCTTTTGCCAGTCCTCGCGTGTCCCTTGCAAAGTCACAGATGGGATCCCACATTGTATGAGAAGCCTGTAGGAAAAGTACTTCTGCAGAGTGCCCATCATCAGTATCGACGCCACCACTATGTCAGTCGGAGTCGTGGTGGTGAAATCGGGCATCATCCACGCCATCAGCGACGGATCCTTGATATTCTGTATCATATTGTCCATCATTTCAAGCGCAAAGCCGCCAATATCAACTGTGGACAGGGTGCCAACGCGCTCGACGACGAGTTCCTTCATGCCCTCGTGGGCGACGAAGAGATGTCGAAGTTCCTCGGCATGGGCATTCATATAGAAGCCGAGCTGGACCAAAATGGCGAACCACACATCTTCGGGGCGGAGGACGAGGTGATGGTGGTTGCTGTACGCATGGGTGACGGCCCAGACGAAGCCGTTCTCGGACGGGTAGATTGCGTCGTCGGGCGACATGCTTCCGAAGGAGGAGTCGACGATGACCTTGCTGCTCTCGTGGTCCTCTGGCGCGCAAGATTTGAAGATGTACTCGACGGAGTCGGCGACGCCCACTTCCTGGGGGTCCTCCCATCGCCGAGATGGGATGTCGGTAATTTGAATTGTGACACCGGCCATCATATCGTTGCTTCGTTGGGCAGCTGATGCTGATATAGATATCAGAAGCCACAACACTGGTCAGTGGTAATTACAGACCCCCGTGCGGTCAAGTGGAGCGAGTGGGACAAACACAGCACAAGAAAGCCGCTTTCATGTTACGGTAATGTCGACGTCGAGGGAAGATTTTAATAAGTTTGGGTGGTGGTGGCAGCACCGACACGGACAAAAGAGTTGAATATCAGTGGATTGTTCCTGGAAAGCGGACATGAGGGTCGCGGTGTACAGGGAACGGGAGGATCTTATACACCGATATGATCCTGAATGGCTTCGACAAGAACGACGAACACGTGTCCTCTCTGCGGCTACTTGCCAGCAGGCGGCAGAATCGCCATATGCTAGCGGAGATATCTACTTCGGCTAGGCAACTGCAACAGCTAAAGTTTATGTCAGTCCCAAGTGGCTTCAACAAGAATGATAAAGATGCTCTCTATACCAGTACTTGTTAGCAGGAGGCAGAATCGCCGTAAAATTACGGACATGTCTACTTCAGCGAGGCAGCCGCGACGGCTTGAGTTTCTACTGATCTTTTCCAAGTGACACGTAGCCCGAGTCGACTGTTGTGTTGCGGACAACATCTTCCCCCCCATATTAGCCCTTGTGGCGGCCTTTAGCCCTACCTAGCTCAAGCCACCGTCCTATTTATAGACTCTCACCATCCCTTCCCTTCGAGCATGCCGCAGCAGCAGGCATAATGCTGCAAAACATAAATACCAAGATCATTCGTCGCCCGGTAGTATGTGACCCCGAAGCTGTTAGAAGCCCTCTGCCCGCATATACCCGTATAAGGTGAAAGAGAGACGCCATCGCAGTGGATTGGATATTAGTACATTTACTGCAGCCTCCCGCTCCGTCACCCACCAGTTTTCCATGGAGTCTTTACCAGAATCAGCGATCGACACAGCCGGCCGAGGCATCACCCGTGAGGGGTGGGGGCAAGCAGTTGGTATCGTTTGCGACGTCAGCAGCACTGTTAAATGACCCGCGTACAGTCGAACTGCCGAGCGACCATTGTCTTTCCATCGAAGGTCTCTCGACTTACTGGGGCTATCTATAGCTGCACCGAGTGCTGGTACCTCACCGTCAAGAAGAAGAGCATCTTCAACCGCCGCAACGAGGTAGACCATAGATTAGATGAGGGAAGCGGTAGCAAATAGGAGATAGTATCGCTGCAGACGTTCTCGAAATGGGGGATTGCCCGGTACTGGATCGTGGATATCACCAGCGCCAGCACGGGCTGCAACGTCAACAAGAGCAACAGCGGTGGCCATTGTGACGAAGACGATATATTGCTCACAACCATCTGGACATGCGAGAAGGAAATTATAGAAGCTGAGGCGAAGAATCGCCGGCTGGTTGAGGCTCTAGGCAGGGTCAACCAACACCGAGTCGAAACGATTCAAGTTTATGAAATGGGCTGCGCACTTGCAAGAGAAGGACAAGCCCCATGCTTCGCAAGGCCGGGCTAGCGCCGGTAACAAAGGTGGTAGAGAAAAGGCTACGAAACCGCGAGGTGGCGAAAGCGAATCGGCGTCTACGGCAGCTTGCAGCAAGCCTTGAGCTTGAACTGGCGAGGTGCACAGATCGGCTCGAGAGGCTTCCGGAGGAGACATCTCAAGTATATCAAACAGTATGGGTTGGTTGGAACAGCTTAGCTTGTGATAGAATGTTTTGTCTTGCTATCTATGTGGGTGGAAGACCAGCTATTTATCTAGGGCCGTGATGACTTCTTTGAGACACCGGAGACACCAGTCCCGAGACCGGATTTCTAGGGATCCGGATTCTTGAGACCGGCAGGCTAGGAACCTGGGTCTAGTAACTAGGGATGTGAGAATGGTAAAACCACCCTATTAGACCTTTCCGTCTGAACAAAGTGGCCAGGCACCATCGATCCGTCAAAGGCAGAGAGCGAACCGTTTGGTCTGAAGCAGGAGAAAAAAAGCGCTTGACTTTTATAGCACGTGCCGGCAATGATATCTGTGCTACTGTGCGCACATCTGGCCGCTGGGACGCGACGGGGCGAAGGACAAGCATGACATGCGGTTTTCGAGTTCACAGTGGGACGCTCTGGCCGAGGTAATGCGACGGCTCCACGTTGTGGTAGCAGCATCGACAAACTCCATTCCGATCATCATGCGACCGCTCTTAAAGATCGCGATAGTGAGTTTCCCATGAGCTATTGCGGCTATTGGACCCCATGCAGCCAGTAGATTCAATCTCTATCAACTCAGCGGCACTCGCACAATCTGTGTCGTCCCGCTCACACGTCCTATTCCCACTCTCAAGCATATCACTATCTTGGTGTTTCTTATACTTGCCATTCTCACGCGTTCGGTCCGCATCTCTGGATAGAGTATTGTGAGAATTGGCCTGGATGGGGAACGCCGGGGACCGCCCAGAATGCCGCTCGCTCCAGTCGGGATAGGTAGAGCTGGAAAGAGCGGGCGATATACGGACCAGCAGGGTTCGAATGTCTGGCATGCAAGTGCAGACCACTCCGACGCTGGCTTCGATGAGGGAGTAGTACCCGATAGCAGCCCAGTCCCCTAATCCCGGCGGTCAGTCATTTGGGCAGATATTTCAAGGGTATTTCTGAACGTTACAAGTGGGATTCGGTGTATTGGAGAATGCCTGGAGGGAGCTAAACCGTAGTGCTGAAATCAGAGTGATGCTAGAGACAGGCCTATTAGCAGGAGAGCGTCAGAGGACTATAAGTATCTTACGAAACTCCGACGGAAATCATAAGGAGGACATGCATCTTCTTCTTCCAATGCATTCGCAGCTGTAACAGCCGAGGCCAGGGCAGCATCATGATCCACACGTCGAGCGTTAGGTTGATTGTGGATGCTGCATCTGTTAGATTGGGTCATGTGTACCCAATTAGGGCAGGAACGTGCTACATAAGTAGCGCGCTGCGTTTTTGGCCTATTGGTCAAAATCCAACACAACATGCCTCCAATTCAACAACTGCCATAAGCCACTAAGCTATGTTATTTCCTACGCAAATTACACTCTGCGAGGTATCTATAAAGCTGACTGAGGTCTGACCTTTCACTGAAAGGTCATCAAGCAATAGTGGCTAGCTTTAAGAAATCAGGCTTTAAAGCTCGGACTATATGAACTCTGTCTACACCCAGTTTTAAAGTCTAACATCCTTCTAATAATGCCTAGGCCGCGGTAATGGGATAAATAACGCGGGAAGATAGGATTCAAAGAACGAACCGCGGCTGATAAAGCAAGGCTTCCAAGCACATACATCAGACATCATTTGCGATATCGAAAATAAACGCGATTTCGTTCATTTGTAGCTGTGCACGTAGAGTCGTCTCAGGCCTATAAAGACTTTGCGGAGGTCATTAGAACCACGGTTGCTGTTAATCGCCTGCTACACTATTAAAGTAAGGTTCGATATCGCAGTCCTACTAAGGCCTATGCCTGTTTTTTTGGGCCCTCAAAACAAAACATTCGGGCTGTTGCAGAATCACTTTGCAATCATACCGCAACAGCCCAAGCCCATTTCGGACCAACGATGTCTCGAATCTCAGCGCAAACACCCTCTTTCCACCCCATCATTATGAATGTGTCACCAACATCACCATTTGCCAAGAAGCACCCATATGATAACGACACAAGAGCTGCAGGTTCATAGGCTTCAAGTAGTCTCATGAAACCTTTGCTGACTAGGCATGCCCATTGTAACGACGCTCTGTGTGCTGGCCACCACTCTGATGTCTGTGCTTTTCTCACCAGCCATTTCATCAGATCCAGAGCGTCCTGACAGATTTGTCTGACGACTGGGTTCTCTTCTTGGTCCAAAAATGTCAAAGAGTCGAGTACGTCCAGGAGTGGATCGAGAGGCCCATGGTCTGGTGGTTCAGCCTCCGTGACGTAGAGTATCCGCTCATGTCGCTCTGGTCGTATAACGCCAAAAGTATCTGCAATAGCCCTCACACCCCTCGTGAGCCTGCAAGTAACGAGAAGGTCGTTCAGCATGGACGGAGGATCATTCTCCCCCCGTACAAGCTCTTTGAGGGAGCCTTCGGCATAAGAGCTGATCATCATGAGAACTGAGGCAAGATGACACACAGGGCCGTTGTCGCGGTTTGCTTTTGCCACTGCATCCCTCATCATCCCCACAGCGTTTTGAGAATACTTGAATCCTAGGGAAGCGTAGATATCTCGTCGCCGGCGATGTCCTGGCATGTCTGTTTGTGATCGATGTGCTGTATGCGCTTGTTCGAACGAGGATATAGCTAGCGCCAGATTCAAAATGACCGGATGATCGAAAGCGAGGTGTGTCACTTCATATTGCCAAAGATCTTCCGACCCTCGTTGGTGAACAACAGCCCTGAAGGCAACTTTGTGCCAATGGTCGAGCAGCTCCCTATCTTGTGCAGTCAAGCCATCTGCAGGCGATGGAGCGATTCGTTGGAGATGTGTGACGGGCACAATCTGTGCCGAAGTCGTGTCGCGCGGTGATTGCGTCCTGCTCCGAGGTGATCTTCCTTGAGCTTTGAGGCTGCATATTGAGCTACGTCGAATACAAGCCGTGCATGGAACCGCTTCGTCACACTATCGTGGCTGTAAGCGCTCATTCACTTCACTTGGTCTGTAAGTCATTACCTTTACTTTTCTGGCTTTGCATTCCAGACAGCCCGTACGCGTCTTTGTATAGGTCATTTCGAGGGATTTGGAACGAAATTGACAATTCACTGCTACCCCAATCGCCAGCGGATCGATGATAATAAGGCGTACGGTCTACAACACCGCGCGCCATTGTGGGCCTCAATCACGTCATTCCTTAAAACGCATCTTCCACTAACCCCGTCTCAGCAACATACGTCGCCCAATGTACAAGCATTTCCTCCAAAATCTCAGGACGTTTCTTCACCAGATCATGTTGCTCAGCCGGATCCTCCTCTACATTGAACAGCTCCCAACTATCTCCACCCTGCTTCGCTAGTAACACTGCTTTCCAGTTTCCTCTACGGATAGCACGATTGCCGAACAATTCCCAACCATGGATGTGATTCGCATCTTCGTGGACGGTAGGATGTTCCCTAGGAGACGAGAGATGGTTCACCCAAGACTTTCCTCGAGGAACGACGACTTCTCGGCCCCTGAAGGAGGTCCCTGGGTGTTGTACCTGTGCAAGATCGAGGATGGTGGGCAAGATATCCATGACAGTTGTGAATGAATGCGAAATAGTCTCAGGAGCCGCTGAAATTGGTGGGAAGCGAATGAGGCAAGGGCAGCGAATCCCGCCCTCCGTTGACCATCCCTTGAACCCGCGAGAAGGGGCAGTGGCAGCGCAGGCCCACCGTGAGCCGTACCAGACGTACGAGTCATGTCTACCAATATTCTCGAGACTGTTGTCATAGCATGCAGCAATCAGTTCGCCCAGTGTCTTGAACGATGACAAGAGCTAAGCCTCGCAGTCAGTATGAGCGTCAAGGCATCAAATGGAGAGGGGCGACGGACAGGTGCTGCTTCTAACGTAGATCCTTCTGCGCCGTTGTCTGACATGAACAAGATGAAAGTGTTATCTAGTTCGCCTGATGCTTCAAGTGCATCAACCACTCTACCAATGTTCTGATCGAGCAGATTAACCATGGCTGCGTAGACCTCCATCTTCCTTGCGGAAACAGCTCGCTCATGATCTGTGAGATCTTCCCACTTCACGCCCGCTTCGAAACCAACGGGAGGGGCAGCTTCGACGTCAGACGGCACAAGACTTAACGCTTTCAATTTGGCCAACCGGTCTAGTCTGAGTTTGTCCGGCCCATTGTCGTACTTGCCGCCTGCATACGTCAGAAAGGAAGCCCAATGGAATAGGCCGGGAACTTACGATATTTCTCCACAACTTCTTGCGGCGCCTGCATCGGCCAGTGTGGCGCCGTGTAAGCCAAGTAAGAAAAGAATGGCTGTTCTTTTTCTTCCTCGGTTCTGTTGGCTAATATGTCGATCAGCTTATCCGTGAAGAAATTGGTTGAGTAAAAGTCCTTTGGTAAATCCTTCTTTCTATCAACGGGCTTTTCATTCTCCATCCAAAAGCCATCAGAGGTCAACAGCATCGTGTCTTCATTTGCCTCGAACTGCGGTTCGTAGTTGAAGTGGTTGCCACAGCCAGGCAAGAAGCCAAAGCTCTTCTTGAAGCCTCTTGCGCTCGGTGATACGTCAGGAGTCATTCCCAAATGCCACTTTCCAGACATGATGGTCAGGTAGCCTGCGTCAGAGAGAATTTCGGGCAGAGCAGCGACTTTCCAGTTAAGGTAGCCTTCGTAGCCCGGCTTGTCAACGTAGTCAGGGTATTTGCCAGTGAGCTTCTTCCTCATCTCGGCAAACTCAGCCATCTGACCGAGTCCAGCGATGTGGTTGTCGGTGCCAGAGAGCAGCATGGACCGTGTAGGCGAGCATGCCTGCGCGGTATGGAAGTTGGTCATGCGTATGCCATCTTTGGATAGACGGTCTAAGACAGGAGTGTCAATCTCAGAGCCATACGGCTTGATGTCACTGAAGCCAAGGTCGTCGGCGACTATGATGAGGAAGTTTGGTCGTTTAGCAGCACCCATGATTGCAAGAGATGTCCGAGGAATGTGATGGACGAAGAGAAACTGGATTACACCACTAGGAGGTAGGCAAAAGGTGGCATGTTATTGTCTATACACATCCCACGCTGATGCAATTGCGGCAATTTATTTTGACCACCATCGGACAGGCGAACCTCGATCTGAAGCCGACGAGCCACTCTCTCAAGTCATTCTTTACACGATCAAAACTGAGCTACTGACGCCAAACTCCGCGTAGCTCCACATGACGACAGAGCCCCCACAAACCCCCAAATTTTGGTGTGGTTCGGATCCTGGTCTCATTGGTTCCTTGTTCAAGGCTTTCCAAGCACGCAAGATTCACATCTCAAAGACGTTATACAGATTCAAGCTACCCACACCCATGATAAGCCCATCGAATTCTGGACGACCGGGCTGTCGCTCGGATCATGGTCTCATTGGTGAATTGCATCTCAGCACGGCACCGACTTCCACTGCTGCATGATCCTTACAGGCTGACAGAGTCAATTACTAAGTAAATATGGCGAAAGTTGAAGTGATGGAGGGTGGATAGACCGAAAGTTTGAGCATTCCGCCATCGCGCATCCTCATCGCGAGATTTTAAGAAAACAGTCGGCGAGAATTACAGATGCCAGCGCCAGGCATTGCTCTCTATTTAAGGCAATGTCTGGCTATAGAAGACTCAAGCTTGGTCATCTAGAGGCAGCTTTCTACTTTTGTTTGCGCCCTCAAACATGTTGATCGAAAAGCAATCACTTCCACCCACAGTGGATGACCGGGGCGCGTCCAGTTCGGATCCGGACAAGGAGTCCAGTGGCCCGGAGCAGTACCCCCACAATACTTGGTCAGAAGCCGAAGAACGGGCCGTCGTCCGTAAGCTCGATCTCCTCATCATGCCTCTACTCATCGCCGGCTTCTTCGTCTTGCAACTCGATCGCGGCAACGTCGGCAACGCCCTAACAGACTTCTTCCTCGCAGAAGTGGGCATCACTCAACTTCAATTCAACATTGGCAACCAGCTCCTCAGTCTAGGCATTGTGCTACTTGAGCTGCCCAGCAACCTCATTCTCTATCGTGTCGGTCCTCAGAAATGGATCAGCTGCCAGATCGTTTGCTGGGGTCTGGTGGCCACCTTCCAAGCGTTCATCAAAGGAAAAGGCGTTGGTGTCTATTACGCTACCAGACTGTTGCTCGGTCTCCTTGAAGCCGGCTTCATTCCTGCAGGCTTGTACACTTTGACACAGTGGTACAAGCGCAATGAGACGAGCAGACGCTTCACTGCGTTCTTCCTTGGCAACATGACTGCTTCAGCAGCAAGTGGCCTCATTGCCTACGGTATTCTTCAGATGCGAGGCACAGCAGGACTGTCTGGTTGGCAGTGGATGTTCCTGATTGAAGGCATCATCACAATACTTGTCGGCATCGTTTTCGCCCTTCTCATGCCTCACTCTCCCACAAATCCGTCAAATATTCTGCGTCACTCATACTTTACATCACGAGAGATCCACATTATTACCCATCGCGTGGCCATCGACAATCCTACAGAAGGCCCCAAGCACAAATATGTCAGATGGGTTGAACTCAAGGCAGCCTTCTCCCGATGGTACATCTACCCACAGCTTACCGTCTCCTTCTGCTGCATCGCCATTATTTCGCCACTTGGAACATATCAACCATCCATCATCGCAAGCTATGGCTACGATCGTCTTCAAGCGAACGCACTGTCTTCCGTCGGCAATTGGATCGTTATTGTGCTGAATCTGTCGTTTGGGTGGATTGCCGACAAGACTCAGAGGCGAGGTGGTCTTATTTTTCTTGCTGCTGTGCTGAGTTTTGCATTTTGTCTTGCGACCAGACAACTCGTTACGAGCACGAATCGTGATCTCAAGTACGGAATCCTCACTTGCACCACACTGTGGGGATCTGTGGCTCATCCTCTGAACGGCTCCTGGCTTGCCGTCAATATTCGTAATCCTGCAGAGCGCTCCATCACGATGGCTCTACTCATCATGACTGCGAACGCTGCTGGTTTGGCAGGTGCTCAGATCTTCCAGGCACATGATGCACCACTGTATAGGACGGGTTTTACAGTCATTCTCACCTTGGCGTCCATCGCTTTGGTGTTTGCGATCGGCTCTAATGCACAGTATCTGTGGCTTAACAAGAAGTTAGCCCGGAAGGAGGACGAGGAGGAAGAAGTAGGGGAAGCAGTGGGCGAGGGAAATAAATGGTGGTTCTCATTGTAGAAGAATTCTTCGATGTGCTGAAATTCTTCCTAGTACTACATACTAAAATTAACTTTAGTAGAGTTAATTTATGTCAGATAGCTTGTATGACCATTTGATGACCTTAGACATATGTATGTATTTGTCAGATAGCTTGTATGACCATTTGATGACCTTGAACATGTGTGTGTATTGTGTATCTCTTAGCTATAGCTCCCGCCCCTGAGGTCAGGGAGGTCTAGCTTTCCTTTGCTTCCTAATACGGGCTAGTCGGTCCTGGCAACCCCCTGTCTCACACGTGACTTCTTGGAGCCCTGGTGTTCCAACATGCCTCCAATTCAACAGATCCATTGTAGCGCGCTCCTCTCGTGATAGGAAGGAAAAAGTGGGTACGTCATGGTTCTGCCGGTTGTGACCGCCTGGTCTCAACCTGGGCCGTGACAGCGACGTCATCTAGCCACAAAGCCTACCCCATCATTGAGGGTCGCGACAATTATGGCCTCAATTGAGGGGCAGTGTCAGGTGAGATGACCGTTCTCTAATACATACATAGTCTTGGACCTATCCGACTGACGCGTTACGTGCACAGGCCTTGCAGCTCTCTGATGGCGAGAGATGTACGAACGAGGCGACCAACGCCAACCTCCTGTTCTGCAAGTTCCACGCCAAGCAGGTCTATGGTCTATACAAGGGCTATAAACGCCGCAATGCCAGGTTGGATGCCATAGATGACGAGGCCCCTCCTTTATTGAAGAACTCGGAGATCCCTCTGGCAAACGAGACCTTTGAGAGAATCGAGGATGTTGAGACGCTCCGAGAGATCCACGTGCACTTGTTTGACAAGTACGTCCTAATTGGAAAGGTTATCGATGCACGCAAGTTACATCATAAGCATTTCTACTCGCTTAATATCGACTATGGCCACCAAGCATACCTCGACAAGCTTAGCAGCCAGCGCCACATTATCCTTCTGGCCCTAGGGAGGCTAAAGAAGCACACCGCTCAAGTACTTTACCAGAAGGAGCAGTGGTTCTCGTGGGTTCGCAAGATCCAGGACGAGGAAGAGGCTAGTAGTGAGAAGCAACAGAAGAAGGTTAAGCTGGAAGCTGCCTTATTTAAGCGCCACTGGAAGCAGCTGCAAGCGAGATTACAGCAGAAGCGAGAAAAAGAGGAGAAGAAGCGCCAAGATGCGTACCTCGAAGATGCTTTCCGGGAACAGATGGCCATGTCAGCTGACGAGTCGGAGGACGATGAGACCTGGGATCCCATTGAAGACATGGCCCAGGACGACCGCGACCGCTATATCGATTTGATCAAACATTTCCTCTGGATGGGTGGCTTGGAGGCCGAGGAGGATTCTCCAACAACTAGCCGAGGGGGGAAAACCGAGAGGCTTGCTCTTGGTGAGGAATCTCAACCACCAAAGAAAGCCAAGAAAAGACCAAAGGCAAAAGGCGGGATTGCCAACAAGAAAACCGGCGGCTCCAACAGCGGTAGTAGCAATCCAAGTGATGCAAAGGGCAACAACCACGGCCAGCAGAGGCTTCTGGCCATGCAGCAAGAAGACGAGGACGGCGCGGCCTCCGACTTACCAGAACCCGACAAGGGCAACATCGAGACGGAAGAAGAGATGCGGAAGCGCCTGAAGGAGGGTGTCAAGAAGAACTATAATGACGTCGCAGGCTGGCATCTTGTCGGCACACTGGAGAATCCCCACGAGACTTACGCCAAGACGGCGCCCATGATGGATGACGAGATTGAATCTGTCGTCAGGGACATTAGAGAGATCAAGGTGCTCTTGTTCTGTCGTTTACTGCTTGCGCAGGCATCTCCGCTACCGGCTGCTTTACGAGCTCCCAGTATGCCGGAATTCCTTCACGACCCCGGGATTGTTGAGTCAGATCTACGAGACCTATGTCTCAAGGTGGAGAAGCCAAGTCTCCAAGAAATTCGTGATGCGTGCGCCGACTTTGCTCGAGGCGACGACGCAGACGACGACGAGGAAGAGGAGGAGGAAGAAGACTACGAAGGCGAGAGCTTTGAAGATCTGCTCCTGGAAGACAGACGATATAGTCATCTTCATTCTCAAGACTGGCTCTTCGAAAACGTCATAAAGCAGGTGACAGGCAAAAGTTCACGGAAGAAGAAGAAGAAGAGAAAGACCAAGGTCACCATCTGTGGTAAAACCATTTGGAACCACTCCAGCGAGAGAGCAATGTCACGAGACGGATGGCTTCAATTTTCCATCATAGCCAAAGACTGTGACCTCAAGCATGCGATTCAGCTGTGCCGCAACTGGAACGAGTTCTCGGACCTGAATCTCCTAACCCACTGGCAGTATTTCCCTGCCTCAAACTGGGTGTCCTGGGGTGGCAACCGACTCACGCAACAGCTGCAGGACCTGGAGCTCTTTCCATATTTCATGGATCTTGAGGCGCAGCAACACAACAGACACAACCAGGTTGGTGGTCGGGCGACTAGAGCCCGACGTCAGCATGACTTTGTTGAGGCAAGGAATGTCATGGCCGTTCATATGAAGCGAAGCGACCCAGTTACTCGGCGCTTCCTTCAATATCTGATGATGCGACCTGGCGAGACGTTAGTACTGGTTCGAGATGGAAAGACTGGCCGTGTCATCACAGCACCTCCAGAGGAGCACCTGTGGACATATCGAATAAAGCAAGGTCTTGGGCGAGCCTCCAAGAGTGAATGGTTTAATATCTTGGAGGTAGGACCCCAGTTCTTCAAAATGACCGACAAGCTGCGCGAATGGCGGTTCGCGTTCGATAACTACTACGACATCTTCATCTGGGACTTTGTCCCTGGCGAGCCCGGCATGAAGCTGTACAATGTGGTTGTTTCGGTATGTTTCTGCCCTCAACGCCTCAAACCGCACAGAACTGACAGACGCTCCAGGAACTCCGCAATGCCTGGCGCATCACCCACCCTCGTGATGTATACGCACACATGAAACCGCTCCTGCAGACCCTCACCAGGGAAAGCGACACGATGCGAACAAGACAGATTAAGCCAGGCGAAGTCGTCGAGAGCCTCTGGGAAACAGTGACGGACGAACGCAATGAATTCAGGCTGTTTGACATCAAAGACAGGAACGTCACGGACCGCAGCCATTCGGACCTGGCGCATTCCCCGTACATGTTCTACAGTGAAGCCAACGCAGCCGAGGACGAGGTCTTGTTTCCCGATGAGTTGGCATCTAGCGACGCGAACGTGCCTTTCCGCGAGATTAGAAACGGCATCAGCCGCATCGAGAGGAGTCTTATGCCTAGCCGCATGAAGACTATTGCCAAGGGCTTGGAGGAGTTAACCAGGGGCGATGGCCCGCTGAAGGGCCTTGGCTCTATCAATGGTAACGGCGAGGCTGGGCCGTGGGCTCTGCCCAACATCTTCAAAACGGGGCTTAAGCAGCTGCTTAAAGAGGACATCTCGCCATCGCAGCGCATGTTACTCACCAGCGTAAGCCTGGTTGCGATGCCGAAAAAGCCAAAGTTGAGTGACATGGAAGAGATGGAACGCGACAGGGCTATTGGTAAGTCTACTTGTGTAAATACCCCCGTTGACGATGAATGAGCTCATTGGAAATGCAGGCTTCAAGGAGTCCTTCCACGCTGGAGACCTCGAGCCAGGGGGTACCCCGAACTTTCGCGAGATTCAAGATAAAATTACCTTGATGCTCAGCTATGGCCACTCTGGGCCAACTGACTGGGTCTGGTTTCTCGTCGACACTCTCAAGTGGCTTGGACTTCAGGCAAGCTACGGCACTTACGTCCAAGACCCGGCCGCTCCGTGGCCTCACAGCTACATGGTCCAAGACTTGGTCCGCGCCTTTGCATGTATGGCCATGTTCTTTCCAGAGCTAGAGGTCACCGCTCTCGTGACCAAGTTCATTCAGTCAAGCCAGTGCGAGGGTCTCAGGAACTCGCTTCTATTCGATCCCAAGGAACGCCGCAAGATACGGCCTGATCGTCGAGGTCGGACAAGCTACAAGTTTCGCGATGAGGTGTTCTGGACTGAGTGGAATAAGTTCATGCAAGGCCCTAGATATTATGCGGATGCCTACCCTATGGACTGGAGTCTTGCCATCCGTCCTATTATTGCTCATTGTCAGTTTAACCCACCTTGTACTGCATGTTCCAATGAGTTACTAATAACAGTTAACAGTGTATCGGGAGGGCGTTATTGGACCAGCATATTTACAAAATGATTCCCAAGTCGTCGCTGGAATGGCCACCGCCAACACAGAGCCTCATCGTCCCGGGAAACTGGACCTGTTCATCAACTACGAAGATAAATACGGTAACTTCCCTATGGAGGTACCGTCTTATCTCATACCCCCGGACAAATGGCCAGAGCTGCTGCCCAAGGCCCAGTCTTTCGCAGCCAAGCATCCAACAGCTCGCTTCGGCCTCCTCCGACTGTGGTCTGCGCCGCACTACTACCCGTTCATGGTTGGACTGCACAACCGGCAGTCCATCAGCTTCCTCGACAGCGCCGGCCGCGCTTGGGAGTGGAAGTTTGTGCCCAAGGACATGCCTGGCAGCGAGTACAGTGCGCACCGTGTCACCGGATCGAGACTGGAGATACTGCAGGCGCAGTTCAAGGACAACGTGGTCAATCGCGGGGACTTGATTCTCGTCATGGGGGCGGATTCACAGGAGCTGTTCAAGTATTGTACGGCGGTGACGTTTGCTATGCAGACGAAGCCGTGGCTGAGGGAGATTGATCTCTGGAAGAGCTTCGTCAATGTCGATTTGGACTTTTTGATTGACTTGGATTCTCACTGGTTGGATTAGGAATATGGAGACGGCGAGATAACTGAGCTTGATTTGACCAAGAAACAATCGTGCATTGGGCGTCCACAAGTGTGTAGGAACTTAGTATTACGATCCTCGAAGCCTTTCCCTCTCTAGATGAACTTGAGGCGTGCAGACCTATTCAAAGGTTGTTGGTTAACTGGCTCGAAACAAGAGATCCAAAGAATAGAGTACATACTTCTTCAATAGCGACAGTCCTAGTGCAAGATCTCTCTCCATTTCTAATCAGTTGAATGTCTCGTTCGGAGGCATGGTTTGTCGGAGTGATTTGGTGTGGTGGCTGATAACTCTTGCTGTTAAGGCTGGAAATTGTTTTACACGAATTGGGGATTCCTTTAAGGGACAATAAGTATAAATTTCGAGAATCTCCGACTCCTTGGTCCATTCCTTGGCTGTGGCTGCAAATCTAGTCAAGTCCAAGTTTCAAAGGATACGCAACTCAATAAAATGTCAACAAGGCTAGTGGGAAGGCTGGTGACTAGCAGTCAGACCGAGGATGCCTAAGCTAGCTATGAGATGGTGGATATGATAAGCTAAGGTCAGTGCCATGGACACGGTATAACTTGGCAAGGACATGATATGTCGTTTCGTCTCTAAACGGCTCACCTTGTTATTAGAAGCCCTCCCTCGGACAGTGAAAACTCGCTCGCTGTTGCGCACTAACTTGGGCTTATTTCAAGTCATACGCACGTCAGCATCGGAGTCCGCGCCACAATGCTACAAAGTTCGTAGATGACGAAGTGTGCTGGCAAAAGCGCCAGGTTCATGGAATGCTCGAAACAATGGGGCAAGATATATTCACTCAAAATCGGGTCCGGAACCATCATTGTGATATGCGGCCGCAAGGCTAACTACGACCTTTTGGATACCAAGGAGTGCACCTACTCAAACTGACCTCCCAACATCATGCCCTTATTCATCAGCTGAGGGGGACCACATGACCATGGAATGCCGAGGCCCTTTCAGGCAGAAAAGAGGGCCGTTGTGACGCGAAATCTCCGCCCCAAGTCGGTGGACGAGGTAAATTACCGCGTTGCAGTGGTAACGGAGTCAACGGTGGTTGTTCACCCCTGGATTCGGATCGGCTTCCGCCCTGGCAGACTCCGGCTTTCGCTTGAGCCCTTGTCACATCAAAATGGGGATAGATCGACATATGCCGATGCAACGTGCCGGCATGTCTGAGAGAACTCCTTGCCATAATTCGGGCACAATTGGTCTCTGTATGTACTCTGTACGTCACTGCAATTTGTCTCACGACTGGCCTTGTTTAATAACGCTCTTCATGATCAAGCTGTATTTACAGAGTACTGCTATGTATATATTCGTACGTCGTGAGCCAGTTCCCGCATACCAACCCCTCGTTTTCTTAACGGCAAGGTCCCCCAGTCGTATCACACAACATGCCTGATCTGCATGATCGTCTCGATCACGACCCCAGCACGTGGTCGTTTTGCCCCTGAGGCATGCTCCTTCGCCTATGCAATCGGACCAAAGAAGCTAAACTTGCCTTTCGGATCGTATTTCCCCTTCAGGGCCTTCAGGCGGTCCTGGCGCCATTGCTCGCTCCCGTACCATTGCCTCGGGGTCTCATCACCGAAAGCGTAGTTCACATATACACTCATCTCCTCCTTGCCCGTAGCCTTGTGCAAGATCTGGCGAAGCTCCACGCCCAGGTCAGCAGCCCGCTTGTCAAGAGCAGGGCCATCGGGCGAATATGTGATGAGTGGGGCGAGGAGAAGGTGTTCGTCCCGGAAGGCGAAGGCGCTGGATTGAGCATCGATCGTGCTTACGCCCTGCGTGGAGTAGCCCTCGAGCATGAACAGGGAGCTGTTAAAGGGAGAGCCTCCGTTTGTTTCGGATGCAAAGAGCTCATAGGCTTGCTTCGTCGCCGCAATGTCATATGACTTGAGATAGATGGGGAAGCGGGGGTTGCCGAGCCCGTTCTTCTGGCATGGCGCAGAAGTGAGAGCGATGCCGGTCCATTCAGCAAGATCTCGGTAGTCTCCCTCAGCGGGCTCGATGGCGAGCGGTCCGATGTCGTGGAAGGGCTTCGTGATGGCCGCGTCGACGGCTGTCACTCCTTCTTGGATGATGTAAAACAGGATGATGGGCTGGAGGATGGTCAATGGCAACATTCATACGGAATTCTGGAAGTACTCACGTTGTTTGGATCCGCATCAGGACTGTTCACCCAGTATGACCAGTTTATGACACCCTCGGGCTGCTTTCCAAGGAGGTTGTCATTAGCGGCTTGGTACACCTCCTCGACCTGGTCGGCACTGTAGATGAGGGTTTCAATCGCCCAGTCGTTGTGCTCGATGTCGTAAATCTTGGAGGTGATGGAAGTCACAATGCCAAAATTGTGGCCCGCGCCCCTCATCGCCCACCAGAGGTCGGACTTGCTATCAATTGTCTTCAAGGTGCCATCGGCTAGCACGATCTTCATTGAGACGAACTGATCCGCAATAAGCCCGTGGTGTCCTTGAAGCCAACCGTGGCCACCTCCAAGTGCCGGTCCCATGTAGCTGACACATTCACAGGTTCCAGTTACTTTCCAGAGGTCAGCGCCAACATCAAATATGGTGAGAATAAAATACTTGCCTGTCTGTTTCCCTGCTGCCCAGAGTGTGTCTGTGACAATCTTAGACTGAGTTCCACCGCCGATCTTGACCGTTTTCCCATCCTGAGCGACTTTTACGCTGCTCAATAGGTTCAAGTATATCTCGATGCCGTGATCCATCCTCCCCAGCGTGGTGATGGCTCCGTGGGCCGTATTGAATGCGAGAAAGGGCAAATCCTGCGCGTTTGCGAATTTCACCTATGACAGACAGCCTGAGGCTTAGCATACTCTCACCAGACAAATCTGAATCAATTGGACAAAACGTACCGTCTCGACAACGTCATTTTCTGTGGCAGGAACCACAACAATGTTCACCTTGGGGGCGTCCAGTACAGACCATCGCTTTGATGCTAGCTCGAATTCGTCCGACCCTGGGTAGTAGACCATGGCTGCTTTTGAAAGCTTCTTACCAAGGTTGCCCAGGTCGGTAATGGGAGTTTCACCCCGTAGCAAATTGCGTGGCACAGGCGCATATGCCCAGACTGGCACAATTGCCCAGCCGGCAACGGCCATGATGGCCTCGATCTTGAACCTATGCATCGTTATCGGAAGAAAAGAAAAGGCTCTAGAGTATGTCGAGATACCACGGGGTACAGGAACTACAAGGGATTCGTGCAGTTGCCCAAGTGTGGGCTGCCCTTGTAGCCTTCGACGAGGGCGCATTGGCTATTTAACGTGCGAGAGGGAATTCCACCGCCCGGCCTCATTGTCCATGATATCCCTGTTTGCATAGGCGCATGGCATGGTCTTGATAGCGCAGTTCACCGTCGGTAGCAATTGGTAATGATTACAAGACCCTGCTGGTGGCATTCATGGCCGTACATACTACCTAGTATACGCATGCAGCATCTCTTGGATGCAGGCTGGACCAACCGACCACGGGGATATTTCGATTGCAGTATCGAATCTCCGACTGGGGGAATCAAGGCAATTCCATCGTGATCCTTCGCCGTTAGCACGACGGGTATCTCATCAAACGGTCCATTCTATTACGGATGTCTACGTTTGACGTGGGTCTGCATATTGCCCCTCTCCCATCCAAGCTTGACTCGACTCTGTCCTGTTGGTCGGCCCCAGGTTTGGTGCCCCTGGCTCGTATCCTCAAACAGGGAAGGTGTTATTCCGGCTGTCAACGCAGGGTTCCGGCTCGCATGTGAAGGATGGTAACGGTTTTTTTCTTTTCTTCCGTGTATTCTAGTTCCTAGGGTCTCTACAAATAGAATGCATAGTGACGAAAAGAAATATCGTTCCCAATGGCCTGTTTCTCTGCAACGGCCATCTGACTCGCCCTAGCACGGATATGCCTGGACAATGTCATCCAGTGATGCCGCCAATTCAGTGCCAAAGGCTATTGCAGACGCCATCCGCCGATCTGCCGTCGAGTCATGGACGCTGTACTCAATTGGAGTCGCGTCGACGCTGCTCAGGACTTACGCTCGCATGAGAGGTCGCGGAT
The DNA here is from genome assembly GCA_020744375.1 of Dactylonectria estremocensis. Taxonomy (NCBI): domain Eukaryota; kingdom Fungi; phylum Ascomycota; class Sordariomycetes; order Hypocreales; family Nectriaceae; genus Dactylonectria; species Dactylonectria estremocensis. Next base: position 5,053 of record JAGMUU010000014.1, on the reverse strand, counting down.
TTCCGGGTCTTAGCACCGAGGATTATCTCGTGTGGATCGGCATTGTTTGACTCCCCCATTGATCCAGCAAGTATTCTTCGTCTCGCTAATCGCAAATACTGCGGATATTCTACACCATCCAATCAAGTCTGGCGTATTGCGTGGGAAATGTTGCCTAAGGCCTTGCAAATAATGCTATGACCGACGCGGAGCGATCTACGCTGTCGCCCGAGGATCACGAGTATAACTCGAGGTGGGTTTATCCTAGTCAGGTTAGAACGCGATTGCCAACCGTTTTACCCAGGGTGCTTGGGTCCAAAATATAAGTCGCCGGCTGGACCATTTATTCCTCCTTGATATGGTCGCTCAAATTGTCTATGTTGTTCTTCTATACTCGACTCACGGTATGATTTGTACAACCACTAATATGCCAGGTTTGCTAACTGACGCATTGGATAGGACAGCGTTGACCAGCGTTATCGCATCCGAATTCAGATCGGATTTGCTCTGGTCGTTGCGACGTTTGTTGCTTGCATCTTGACAGTATTTCTGGCATGCCGACCGTTTCATAAATACTGGCAGATCAATCCTGATCCCGGTAGTAAGCAATCTACCTCCGTTTTAGCCGAGAAAATCTTCCTAACATGTTGGTTCTAGATTCCTGCCAAGCTGCCATATCCAAGCCCATTATCTGGGTCTCATTCGCCGCAAATGTTCCCACCGATATATATCTGATAGGAATACCTATCCCCATGCTATGGCAATCCGGCTTGAAAACGATAAAGAAAATTGCATACACCGTTGTGCTTGGTACGGGCATATTTGTGCTCGTTTGCCCTACCCTCAAGAGCATTTTCGTCCTGGTGGTGAGTCTTGACTCATTATGCCTAGCCGCAGTGATTTCTCTAATCGTCTCCTTTATGCAGGACCCTGTGAATGGGGCCGCGCTTGCAGGCGCCTGGGGAACACGTGAGGCATTCGTGGCCGTGATAACAACCAACCTTCCGCTTCTGTTCCCCCTGCTCAGAGCGTGGTTCACCCCGCTGTTCGGAAGTATGTTACGCTCGTCCCAGAAGGCATACCAAACGCCATCGGGCTTCCGCACCATTGGTGGTGGTGGTGATGGCGAAAGCCGAAGGAATCGCGGGCCTCCTACCGCGAAACCTATTACCGCGAACATGACACTCAATGATAGTGAGGAACGTATTGTGGACGATGTGGAGATGCAACCCTTGAAGATTTCCTCAACGTCTGTATCTGCTGACTACCCGTCAAATGGCATCGTGGTATCCAACGAGGTTGAGGTCACACACGAGGACAGAAGCAGCCAACATAGCGAGCATGCGCAACGTGTCCGTGAAATATGGCAACCAGGGGCTATAGAATAGGATTTACAATTCAATACGACATCGATGCATTAGAATTTAAATAATAGAGGGCCACTTACGATAAATCACCTCACCGATTGTTGCAAAAAAGTATTTTGTCTCATCGGGCGTACATGCAGCATCATGGCCTAACGAATCGTGGCTGTACTACTTCAGGGAGCCGAATCCCTGGGAGGGCCCGCATCAGGGGGCGCGCCACACACGTGCAGGACGTAGCATATGTCTTTCTGAACTATGAGCATGCTATGGAAGAAAAGCAGAAAATAGTTGCGCGGCAATTTGCTAAGGATGTCATTCTGTTCGTTCACGGGGACTCGCCATAGGAAGAACATCGAACCACAAGCGGGATGAGGGTTTACGGCAAGAGCGGAAAGGATGACCCTAGTGTGAATACTTTGCCAGATACTTCTACAGGTCCTTAGAAAGAAATTCGAGCTTTGTGGGAGGAGATTAGACGGGAAGAGTTATCAGCATCATGGGATGCTTACTTTTTTAAGGAAGTAGACACTACCTACACCCACAATATTGAACTAACGAATTTCTCAAGTTTGATTACAAAACGATGTCTTTTTAAGTGGGATTACAGTTTCGAAGAGCATTTCAATTGTTAAGTGCTCTAATTAAACCCCAGCAGTGGCTTGCACGACCTCGAAGAGAATCTCCGCGAGTCTATCCCCTTCCTTCCACAGATCGTTGTGACGTCCACTAGCATCTATCTCATTGACTTCGACATTTGACGTCTTAGCCGGCCTACCCTTCATAAGCCCCGTCTGCGAGTATGGTACCAACTCATCGTCAGGGCTCTGCACAAGAAAGACCGTCTTCCCTTCAGGCCATTCCTTGCTCCAGTCCTCCACATCCGTAGGACATACTAATTTCCACACTTTCTCGTCGTCATCGAAGGCGCCCTTGGTAAAAGCGTCGTACGCAGGAACCAGTGCTGTATGGGACTCGTCAGGCCGTTGGAGGAAATGAGCAAGATCATACAGGCCGTTCAGGCCTACAAGGACACTTGGCTTCTTGATGGCTGGAACTATTTTCTTGTCGCTTTCGAGGACATTCCATCTTTGAGCGTCCATCGTCGCTTGGAAAGCCAAAGTCGCGCCGCAACTGTGACCTGCCAGAATATAGTCATGGATGATGCCATGCTCGCGCTGGAGGTACGCCAGAGCCGTGAGGACAGCAATGATATGATCTGGATGCTTCGCCGTGCGGGCGACATCAACGGGTTCGGAGGGATCACGAGGTGGCGCAGGGTGAGTTGGATGATTGGGGTGACTCGAGAGAGGATAGTTGACTGACGCGACACCGGCGATAGGTATTGTACTCTTGGCTGCAAGAATCTTTAACGCAGCGGTGTCGAAAGAAGATGAGTCGACAAGAGGGTCGCGCCAGGCGCCGCCATGTAGATAAACGATCCACTTCCCAGTGGTGCCAGGGATTTTGTGGGCAGGCGGGGGAGGAGACGAGGCATCCTCGTTGGCACGAGGCACCCAGAGATAGAGTGTATGAAGATGCGTTGCGCTGGAAACGTATGGGACACGGTGTTTGTGCCAGCCGGCACCCGCAGCGGACCAGGGGATAGAGGCCCAGGTTGACGAGGACATGATGAAGTGCTTGTGAGTGTATTCGATTTGGGATGCTTCAGGTATCACAGAGCAACAACTCTCAAACGGAATCTTCATCATGCTTTGGACGACTAAACGCTAGAGGCCTGTGTGCAAGATCCGCAATGTGCGGTATGTACCCTGCTGGTCAGGATCAATCCACCAATAGCAGCCGGTGCGCGTACTTTAGAGATTGCAGATATCAGACAGTATTTTCAAAAAAGACGCTGATATTATGCAAAGCACAAGTCCGAGGGTTCTTCGACAGTCGTTTGGAAATTCACATGGCCCTGACAGGAAGTTGGCAGATCGTAGCCGATCCCGCGCTGTAGGGTAGGTAGCATGCGATAAAGTCCCTCGACGCATGACACCAACGGTCAGGATAAGGTGGAATTATCATGAGAACGTGTCGGATAATGTAAAATGAACCTGGTTTCGGTTTGGATGGAATTAAGCTACACTGCTGATCCGCATGGGACTCCGTCCCCAGATGGTCTTGACATCTTCATAGTACTGAGTATAGGTCCTCACACATCCCAGGATGAATCGGCCCCAGTTAGCCGCTCCCAAAGCAAAAGCCGGCTAGCGACCTTGCCCAACCGCTCTGATGGAAGCTTCACCGCGAACGGCGTGTCGGAATTATAGAGGAACACCATGAGCTGGAAAAAGCTAGGCAGCGTTCCAGCGCTCTTGCAGTCGTCTAGATATCCAAAGAAGTTCCCGAAGAAGCGCTGCTCATCTTGATACGACTCGGGTTGTCAGGTGGATGTCGACGACCAAGTCTTCAGCGGCGCTCGCGTTCTCAAAGCGGTGGTATCTCCCTGCCTTGAGAGTGGCAGTAGTTTTCCCCTCAGGCTTGTCGGACAGGATGGCAAATGACTTTAGGTCGACACCAGTCAATTAGGCGTGGACTCTGCTACAGTCAGACCTTTGCACACGTGGCACCCCAGCCGCCTGCGCCGAGCTGAATGCACCTAACACGTCCTATACCTAACTATAACATAGAAGCAACCAATCAGGTGATTCAAGCATTGTTGCAGCAGGAAACGCCGCCGGTTAGGCACCTGTCCTTAACTGACAGTTGACAACACCTCAACCTTGACCCTTCATATGAGTCAGCCCCTCCCAGCCCCTTTTGTTGCTTTCAATTGTGATTTGATACTGCTACTGACGCTAAATCTCCACTTTATGCTCTTAGACTGTCTATTTTAAAAGTCATAAGTATAGACGCTCTAAGTCATTGTGGCTGTGTAAGACAAAATGATCCAATCCGCCTTGCCCTCCGTTAGGTGCCGGAGAGGCTGAAGGAATTGAGGATGATTGGCAATCATCACACACGACTTGTGACTAAGTAAAGATATTGGGGCTAAATTGCCGTACTTTCGTGATTTCAAGCTGCTACGATAGGGCCACCGACCCAATTAAAATACCATATAAAATAGAGAGACGTCGCTCGACTGCCAAGCTTCTGACTAACTGCTACCTCCCTCCACATATCCACATAACTCTTCTAATCAACCTCTCAAGTCTCAGTCTCTTTTCTTACAATTTATTCGCCAAGCCTGTTCGCCGTCTTGGCAAATCTCCAATATGCGTTCAACTATGCTCAACTTCGTCTATATTGCCGCGTCTTGTTTCATGGTGGGACAAGCAATCGCCAAGCCACTGGGTAAGGCTCGCTGCGAAACTCTTAACACGCCAACCGTTCTTGTTACTGACATTCACACAGGAAACCATTGCAATAGCCTCAATGACTGTGACGGAGAATTGATTTGCACCGGCGGCCTCTGCTCTGAGTTGTCGAGTACAAAGACTTGCTCATGGGCACCGCATGGCATTGGTAAGTTCCGCATGCCTTGTTAACATCTCCCTTTGCTAATCCAAATTATAAGGCTCTGCTTGCTCCAACGACGACGCCTGCTCTGACGATCTCCTCTGCGGTTCAAGTCGCGTTTGCGTCGACCCATATGCCAAGACCAAGTCACCTTACATCGTCACCGCCAGCTGCTGGAACAACACGTATTGGGTTAACGGTCCCGAAGGCTGCCATCACGGGAAGTGCCCTAGTGGCTGGGTGAC